>OV656873.1:30099572-30802879 GCA_927399465.1 Sarcophaga caerulescens | reverse complement strand
ATAAAGTTGTGTTAGTGAGTTAAACTACTTTTTTTTTTTTGCTTTTTGTGTGACAAATCATGGTGGCTACAACAGAATGGTTTGAAACAGTACTCTTATGCACGCACACATACCCATACACATACAAATACTTTTGTAACTAAGCTGTGTTAAAGAATTTTATTTTATTTTTGTTCTCATGTTCAATATTTATGCCTGTAGAACTTTATGTTGTTTTATTTGTATGCGTATGCGTGTATATGCCTGTGCGTTTAAATATTTACATTTGCATGACGTTTCCTTTGCATTTTCAAAATGGTGACTTTGCACAATGGGGGGATTTTTAAATTGTTTGAGTGATTTTCAATTGAGACGCCCTTTTAAAGAATTTTTCTTTCGGTTTTTTGTTCGTTTTGAACTTTTTTTCTTAAAAAAAAAAATTTATTTCCATCTTTTTACAATTTGTTGCGAAGACGGAAATTTTTTTTGTTTTTTGGGAAACATGCATAAACCAAGAGACAAACAAAATAACTAAGAAATTACATGCATTGAGGTAAACAGGTAACAGGTTACAACAACAAATATACATAGAGGATCGACGAAAGATAGAAAATGAAAAATAGCAAATACATTACAACAGTGAGATTCTAGAAGTTACCAAATCCAAAATACATGAAGTTAAACTAGAGCGAAAGCTAACTTGGTTAGCTAACTTGGTAACCAGCACTACATATAAACAATATGATGTAATACACGGCGAAATAAGAACTTTGTAGTACAAGAAAGTGAAGTATTAATGCAAATGGTCATTATAACCCTATAGTCACGATAACAACCTAGTTTCTTATACTTAATTTTATCCATGACTGGCGCGATGTACAGTTTAAAGTTGAGTTTGAACGATGGATTTTTGAGAATCTTTTCGTGGCAATTTTATTGGCTCTCAGAATTTTTTGCCAGATGAGATTGCTGAGGGGAAGTCACCGAAGAAATATTCACCCATATTCTGGTTGTCATCGTCGACATCGTCTTGCGTCGACAGTTTAAAATTAGTATTCTGTTTGTCGTTATTGACAGTTATAGATGACTGTCGACACACATTTGGTATTCTGTGAGTCAATACGCCGTCGATATTGTGTTGTGGCGACTCTGATTTTGTCGACTCTGATTTTATCGACATCATTTTTGGTAACGACGACGACGGCGACGACGACAACCAGAATAAGGGTGATTGTTTTCATATTTAGTTTTGTTTGAGATGCCTGAGGTGGGGTTTGAACCACTAGCTGGAGTCTAATAAGCCTGCAAACTACATACTATTGTGAATTTGTGAATATTGTTCTGTGTAGTTTTGGTACTTTGTTTATATCTATTTGTGGTATTTATTTGTTGTTTTGTCCTTGTAGTTTGTAAAAAAATACTTCTTACCAGTCGAAATTAATAGTTTTCTTTTTTACTTTAAAAATTAAAAATAAATTTTTTTTTCAAAATTTTTGTTTTCGACATTTTTTATTGTTTTATACATTAAAGACCATTTTTTAGTTTTCTTTCATTAACAAGGCTACAATTTTTAAAAGCTTCTGATTGTTAAATTCATTATTTTTTTTTTAAATTTTATAAATAAAATGCCCTTTAATATTAAATTCAACCTAACCTCACAAGTTAACACCTCCATTTTTTTTTATTTCACAAATTCTACCCCCCAACTACACGTATTTAGCCTTTGGAGCGAATGAAACAAAAAAAAAAAACAGAAACACGGCAACTCATTTATTATTTATTTGACATCAACACACTGATAACAGCGTAGTAGACAGTCTCTGCATAACAAAAACTCAACAAATCCTGCCATCATTTCTAATGGAAATGAATTGAGTAGCGAAAGTGTATGTGTGTGTGTGTGTGTGAGTAAATGTTTAAGTGTACATAACGCAATGTGTGTGTTGTGCCTGTGTGTGTGCTTAAGCTTAAGCGTGGGTGTAGATGTCAATGTATTGATGAGTTGATACAAAAATAAACAAACGGCATAAGAATACAAAAAAAAAATGCTAGAATATGCGTAGAAAGCTAGAAAAAATAGCAACAACAACAACAAATCGAGAACAAATAAATATGGCGTTACGAAATAGGAAAACAAATACAAAAAAAAATGGAAAAATGAAACAAAAATAAAAAGTTACAGTGGGCCACGAGTGACCTTTATGACATAAAAATAACATCTAACAGCGCCATTTCTTGAAAAATGTTTTGTGACAGAGAAGGGAAAATATATTCGCATCTACTTATGTAATGACCAGCTGGCAACCCTAACATTATTAGACACGAGACTGTAGTTCAAAACCTAGCTTAGACATCTCGAACAAAAGCGGTACTTCCAAAAATTTAAAAAAAAATACGTGTTGAGTAGCCAAAAATTCAAAATTCAAGGAGAAAGTAAATTTACGAATGTTTGTTTGCCTTGTCTAATAAACTCCTTACACTCCCTGCCTCTCTCTCTTTCTCTTTCTCTTTGTCATTATGATTATGATTCTGATAACAACAATAATAATGATAATGTGTGGAGAAGACAGAGAGTTTGACTGTGTGTGTGTGTGTGTGTGGGGAAGAGAGCATAACTCTGTGTGTGGAGTCAAGTTGTATTCTTATTTTTTTTTGTTTTTTTTTTGTTTTGGTGGTGGCGGTTTAAGTTGATGGCTTTTCTTTTATCTCAGCTGGAGATCTTTGCTATTGGTTGTAGTTTTATTCTTTGTTGGTGTTGTTGTTATTCTTGTTGTTGTCATTGTTTATTACGTTTGTATCTAAAGAAAGTAAATTTATAAGTAAACTGTGTATAACTCAGCTTTTATAAGACTGTATCTGCTTGTGTATGTGTATGCATGAGTGAGTGAATGGTACAGTGGTTGGCAAGTAAGAATTTATGACTAATACACTCGAAATGAAATTTTAGTTATTAACAGAAAATTTTTTAATAAAATTTAAATTTAAATTAAAATTTAGCAAAACAAAATTAAAGATTAATTAGAATTAAAATTATTACTTGAGACATTCATTTATTTTTTCCATATACTAACGTATGACAGTTTAACCAGGAATGCTCCATATCTCCTACGTTATATACAATTTTGTATAAAAAGGAGTTCTTTGACACATTATTGTTCCTTCGAATCAGTATGGTTAGAGGATGCTTCAAAAATGCACACTTTTTCACAGTTTTCAGCAGTAAAGTTGAACATATATGAAGTGTCTTCATAGTACTGATTTTGTAATTGAAATTCACGACCAATTTCTACTTTTACCGATATTTTTACGGTAATTTGGTATCAAAAATCATTATAGTCAAGGCTAACTGCTGAAAACATCACTAAAACAGTGAAAATATTCGTATATGACTGTTATAAAGTAATTTTTGGACAGGCCAAAAGCTAAAACTTAAACAAAGTCCATAAAAGTTTACGCAAAAACTCTGTTTTCGAATTAAGGATGCTCTCTCTATTACGTCAACTGTTCACTACAGTACAGGCTGATGTGTCATGATCGAAGTCTTTTGATTTTTAATAGAGGATACCAATGACATGCAGTTACGCAATCATACTTTAGGATTGGGATTATGCGAATGATATTAATCTACTCTTGCTACGCTAATATATTAGCAAATTTATGTATATTTAATGAAAATATGGAAAGTTTAGAAAATAATTCTCATCTTAACCTTCCTATACCTGCGCCAAAAAGTGAAACACCTATACCCGCGCGTTGGTCTGTGAGACCGACAATGGAAAATCCTATATCCTTGGTACTATTCCAAAAAATTTTTTTGATGCAAAAACGAAGCTTATTACGAATAATGAAGCTACCAGTGATATCAACTTACTGACACTATTTTTTTACAAAAAAATCGCAATAATAAAAAAATCGGTCTCACAGACCAACGCGCGGGTATAGGAAGGTTAAGAATGTGTGGAAAGCTCTTGGTAATTTGGGAGACAATAACAGATGCGACAGAGTGAGATCTCGGCATTAGTTTTGCAATTTTCACAAATATCCATACCAACACAAGCTTAATACCGCACATATATCGAATATAACACGCAAAAACTAAAGGGTGATTTTTTAGCTATTATCTTTTTGGCAACACTGGTTTAAACAGCTCACTCAAGTTTCGTGTTTTGTTTCACTGTCAAACATCTTCAGTTTGGTCTATAATTTAATCATGAATAGTCTTACAAAAGAACAACGCTTGCAAATCATTGAATTTGGCATCATTGGACCGTACTTCTTCAAAGATGCTGCGAATCGTAACGTAACTGTGAATGGTGAGCGCTACCGTGAGATGATATCCAACTTTTTTTGCCCAAAATGCAAGAGCTTGACTTGCATGACATGTGGTTTCAACAAGACGGTGCCACATGCCACACAGCACGCGTAACAATGGACTTATTGAGAGGCGAGTTCGGTGAACATTTTATTTCACGTTCGGGACCGATCAATTGGCCGCCTAGATCGTGCGATTTAACGCCTTTAGACTATTTTTTGTGGGACTAAGTTAGAGCTCATGTCTATACAGACAAGCCCGCTTCAATTGACGCATTGGAAGACAACATTGAAGCATTTATTCGTGAGATACCGGCCGAAATGTTGGAAAGAGTATGCCAAAATTGGACTAAGCGGATGGACCATTTGAGGCGCAGTAGCGGTCAACATTTCAATGAAATAATCTTCAAACATTAAATTATATGGACCGTACTATCGATTCAAATAAAGATTTCATGCATTTTTCTGAATTTTATGTGTTTTTTTTTTTTTTGAAAAATTTTTCCTATAGCTCTTAAAAAATCACCCCTTACAAAGATTTCTTAATAAGTCACTTAGAGCCTTATGCAGCGATATTCTGGTTCAACACCATTAGCAATAGGGGTCTCTCTGGACCCTATATAACGAGGAATTCATGTTCAAGTAAATTAAAAAAAGAAAGTGAAGTTGAGTGGGTCGAAACAATAGAATGAAGCCCGATAAGACACAACGACAGCGGTAGAGTGGAACGCTCAAGGCTTAAGAAGACCTAGACGCCATAGATACAATTGGTTAGGCTCCATGGCGAGCAATGCTGCTTTGTTTCAACGTGTGTTTATAATGCCAAATATTCTTGCTTAAATAGGTTTTTCAATAAAAAAAAAACAAATCGCGGCTACTTTTTATTTCGCTTTTATCGCAAGCAATTCTCATTTCTTTTGGAATTTCTTTTTACAACCGCTTAACCACAAACGACAGATTTATTGCCAAAAAACGCAAAATGAAAGCCTGTAAAGTATTTATTTTTCTTTTTTTTTACATTTCGTTTGTAAAGTAAACCAATAAGTCTTGAATATAACCTCGGCCCTTATGCCACAAACGCTTCTACCTTCCGAGGAATGCGTTTAAAACAGCAGCCAGCAGCAGCAGCCCACGCAAACTGTTACGATTTATGCCTTCAAAAATGTTTTTTTTTTCCATATTTTTCATCTTCTTTTTCTTCTGTTTTTTTATGTTTGGTTTTCTACAGTATATTGATGTTATGAAAGCCAATAGCAATAACAGCAACAACAATAATAAGAAATATGGTGTACATAGTAGTAGATTGAGTACTTGTGTATATAAATTACCAAAAAAAAAAAAAAAATATGCTTACGATACGTAGCACGATATGTATACAATGGAGATATAAAAGACAGGATATACTTACTACCATCGCTACTACATATGTATGTACATCAGTGAAGGGCACATTTGAAATTTCGTATCACATGTGATAGGCAAAGAAATTTCTGTTGACACACGTACACTATAAGCTTACTTGTGTGGTTTCTTATAATGATCGTGTGTTTGTTGCTTTGTTTGTTGTTTTGTGTTGATGTCGGAGAACAAAATCAATTCAGTTGACGTTTAGCACTTGATGAAGCAAGATCTCGCTACGCAACTTTTTTGAATGATTTATTGTCTTTTGCAAATACACACAGCAAAATGTTTGATGAAATTTGGGAATATGATTTTTTTAAATTAAAGCATATGTTTATTGTTTATTTATTATAGAAACTATATGGCACATAAGGAATTTCAAGTGACAAAATAAACTAACAATTCACTAGAAAATATTATAAATAATTAAATAACTTTAAAATTTAGTACGAAGTAGCTCCTCCTTTGTTATTTATGACTTCTCTTAATCTTTTGGGACATACTTACTTGAAACTCCTTATGTGCCATATACATAGTTTCTATTATAAATAGAAAATATAAAGAAAAAATTCAATTTTAAGGTCCCTATTAGATAAAATATTAACCGAATTAAAAATTAAACTATAATTTATAAACATTTGAAAACAATAAACATATGCTTTAATCAAAAAACAAAAAATATTTAAAACCGCACCTAACATAACGCAACACAATAAACCAATTTTTTTTATTTTTTTTTATTTTCCCAGTGTACGATTCTCAAAAATTACGTTGAATTTTGTTCTCCGCTGCTTTACCAACACAACCAAAACTATGATAGTATGTGTTTGCCCTTCACTGATGTACATACATACATAAATAAAGATTTATTTGCTAAAATACAGAGAATACATGTATACACACACACACACTCATACTTATGCGTGTATTGTATGAGTATGGCTCAAATATGGTTTGGTTTGGTATGACATGGTCTGTAAATGAAAATACACTCAAAAAATAATGTTAAGAAACTTCGTAAAGAATTAATATTAAAGAGAAGAATTTTTTCCATAATCTTATAAAATCGTATATCTTTTAATAAATTTTATGACATAAAATTGTTGTAGTCGTCAGGATCAGATATCAGCCATGAATCGTTTGTTCGCTACTCATAAACACTCATGAAATTTTGAATATAAGTGAGTCAACAATATTACAATTTAACTTCACTATTCTGATTCATTCGTACTCACTACAACGTTGATTTATAATTACTGGTTGCAATGATTATGCGTACAACATTGACATCAAACTCATACCACATTCGAAATATGTTTGATTCATAAGCCTACTCATTCAGAACTTTAGAAAAATACTTATAACACTTAGAAATGATTCGAGTGACTCGAAGCATTCATCAAAATTTACAGTCTTAGTTATTGTTGCATTTACAAAAAGAAGAAAAATGACGCATAAGCAAAAAAGAAAACAGAGCAGCAAGCACACAACCTTCTAGTAAGTATTTTAGCGTTCGTACGCGATTCATACTTATTTTATGCTTCGTGTATATGTTGCGTTATGGAGAAGAGTTGAAATCAATAACATGATACGTGTTGTTAACTTTGAATATGAGTAAAGGTTCCATGATATTGTTACGCAGATCGAAACGACCTAATATCGTTTCACATAAAAACAATAAACAAAAGCTACCAGCTACACTAACGCAAATGTACACCGAACCATACATAAACCAACAATAACATCAGTATGAGTATGAGAGAGATGAATAACCCAAACGCAACATTAGCGAACACAACAAAAAGCAATGTGTACACAATACACATTAACAAATACATCAAACATCTTCTAAATAAGCCAACAACAACAAGCATGAGAGCAAAAGGAGATAGACAAATAAGCAAGCGCAACAACAAGCAATGCAGTCGCCATAGAGTTTTCGAGAGTGCAAAACCGCGAACGTTCTTCTTCCAGAACGTTCGATGTACTGTTCGTGTTGGACTATAAAAGGGCAAGACAAAGCAGACTAGTCAGTTAGTTGTAATTGAGTCAGTCTTGAGTGAAGTTGCGTGTGAACAAAATGTCGTGTTTGAAGATATCGGTTGCGAGCAATAGTTGTGTGTGAATAATAGCAAGCAATTAATGTTGTATCGGTTAAGTGTGAACAGTGGCATAAAAGTGTGAATAAAGAGAGTTTAATTGAAATAAAACACATATGTATTTGTTTTTACTTAGTTTGCAATCAACGAACTCATATTCCAAACGTTTTTAAAAAGGTATAAACGTAACAATATTAAAATAAGTATGAATGCGTATAAATATCAGAAATTATGAGTATGATTCGATTATACTCATCTTTTTAAATAGCCATTGCTGAGCTCTGATCATTACAACTCTTTAGTCAGGATCACAACCTAGCTTCTCTTATTACCCATGTTGTGTGAGCTGATTTTATAAATTAATGGAGAGTCCAAAAGAGATTTTTGAGAAACTATTCATAGCAATTTTATTTTTGCCTAAAGAATGCTGGGAAAAGAGATATTTTCTTATATTTCGTTTTATTCGAAACATATGAGCCCGGAAGTTGAATCACGGCCTCACCTCTAATTACCTACTAGACTATCTATCTTCAATCTCTGAACACAAAATAAATTTTTTTCATATCTCCTCTCGGAAGCATATAATTTCTATAATGCATCTGGAACCTACTGAATCGGTTGATATTATTTTTGATACTTCTCATGTAAGGTCTTCATGGTTGCTGTCTTGGTAGACGAGAAATGTTTCTTAAATCTGGCCTTCGAACTATAGGGGGCCTAGACACTTGAATTAATTCAACATACACAACATCCATAGATGCTGTGAAAAGCTAGGTTGTTATACTGATAAGTATAACAACGATTTCCCATTGGCTAGCATTCGAAGAAGGCTTAAACGGGTGTTGCTTAGCACGAGCAATAGGTTGTTTGAAGCTGCTTATACTACAATGCGCCTGATATAGTCTCTCAGTCATTTGAAGAAGATTTTCAGCGTCTAGCATTCACAGAAGCCATGATCATTACCAGGATTACCTAATAGGGTCTTATATAAGAAGATTTAATGTCATGGCATTAGTAGTTGTTATGATGATCCTCCACATCATAACAATAAGATAAGGTAAACAGAGCAAAATCAACTTTGACGTTCTGGCCCATAGGCTTTAAATGACTGCATCGCGCATTATTGCTTAGTTATCTTCAAACTTATCTTACGATTGATTTCAACTCATATGACCAAATTAGCCAGAATTATTAACCGTTTCTTGTGTGTCTAAGCCATCATTTTAATGTAAACTTAAGTTGTTCACTTAATTCTTCTAGTCGCCGTAGTCTAAAAGGTAGACTAGACACGAGGCCACGGTTCAAACCCCAGGTCAGACATCAGAAATATGAAAAAACATTGCTGCGGCTACTGCCTCACAGCAGATTTCTGGCAAAAACTCTCTGAGAGTAAATAAAATTGCCATGAAAAAGTTTCTCAAAAGTCTGTCATTCGTAGACGACTTTGATCTGTAGGTCCCGTCAGTCATGTATAAAATTACCACTCTACACAAGTGATGTGAGCAGCTAGGTTGTAATCCTAACTAAAGGGTTGCAATAACCAATTGTGTATGTATGTATGTATGTATGTTTACTACAGAATACAGTATTCCCTAGTTCTCTTGATAAAAGATTTCTTCTTTTAATATTTCATTCCATAATTTATTGGGAGAGGTTCTTTTTAAATACGAATATTTTTTCTCACTGTTTGCTAAGGTTTGCTGGGTTATTGATTTTGATTTTGTATAAAATTTATAGAAGAGATTATGCAAATGCCAGAGTCTGGCTGGCTATGTGCACTCGTACGTGTTATCATTACCAAAAAATCATTTGAATTTATTATTGTTGTTGTGGTTGTTTTTGCTGGCGTTTTGTGACAATGTTTGTTTGCCGGTTTAGATATGCAAATTTCATATCAAAAATTTTTATCAACTAAATGGAGTCACAAAATAAAATCAAGTATAAAATGAAAATAAAACGAAAAAAAAAAATTAAAAATAATAAAATAAGGTAAGGGAATAGAGAGGATCTAAGGGCCGAAGGGCAATTGGAAAAAAATTAAAGGGATAATGATAGGGGATATGATTATGTTTTATTGACTCTCTTCTATTATGTAATCGGGGTTTTCTTTGCCATTGTATCCGACACTTTAAAATCAAGGAGCACATTCATAAAAGTTGGTAGTCGAAGTTACACTTTAACTGAAGCTACAGTTCTTTAAATTGTCGCTTATGTGAGATCAATTGAAAATCAGCAAAATGCCTGAAAAAATACGTTCTTTAAAGTGATTTTTGTATTAAAAAAGAAAAAATGCCAACAAATTTAAAGTGTTCCGAAGGTGCAACGGTGATTTTTGTGATTCAAGGAAGCACACGAGTCATCAATACATACATACGTAATTGATCATTACAATCCTTCAGTCAGGAATATGACTTAGCTTCTCAAACCACCTATGTACATATGCTGTGTGTGTTAATTTTATACATGAGCGGAGGGAGCTACAGTTTAAAGTCGACTTCAAACGACAGATTTTTAGAGAAACTTTTCATGGCAATTTTATTTACTCCCAGATTTTTTTTGCTACAAATCTGCTGAGAGAAAATCGACGAAGAAATATTTTTGCATTTCGTATTTCGTGTTGTTGAAGAAGTCTGACTTGGGGTAGGAAACGTGGGTTCACGTCTAATAAACCAGCACACTACCTACTAAACTACGACGACTTACTACTCCGGTCAGTAAGTTAGTAAATAATGCGAAGTTCTTTGAGACACAGAATTTTTTTTGTATTGTTTCTTAATAGGGCTGTCACGAAGCATCTTCATTCTCTTATTCATTGTAAGAAACTTTTCACGGTAATTTTATTTAACTCCCATAGTTTTTGCTAGAAGACTGCAAAAGAAATATTTTTTTAATATTTCATACATACATAATTGATCATTACAACCCTTCAGTCAGGTTTACGACCTAGTTTCGCACACCAATTTTGTTGAGTGTGTAAACTTTATACATGAGTTCTGGGGTTTATAGTTTAAAGTCGGCTCCGAACGACAGATTTTAGAGCATCTTTCCATATTTCGTTTTGTTTAACATGTCTGAGTCAGGGCGTGAACCACAAGTTCTTTCTCATAAGCCTTTTTGCCTAGATTCTGTAACTTCTTAAAAATGAATAATTTTTTCTGATGTTTTGTTGCAATATTTCGGAATACTTAAAAATTTAAATTACGTTGTAGAAGAAAAATATTTTTTTACTGTAAGTATTAAAATAGAGATTAAAAACAACAAGTTTAATATTGGAGTGAAAGTATAGGAAAGAAAGCATTATTTTCTAAACTTCATAACTTTGGTAAAATTTAAGCTATTAAACTGAAATTTAGTTTCAAATAATTCTTAATACTTTAAATTGAATTTAACAAAGATTTTTTAAAAAATTTTTTAAACTCTAAAAGTTATTAAAAAATTGCTAACAATTTTGATTTAAAAAAAAATTTCAAAATTTTTGAATTTTATTTGAAAAATCTTTAAAATGTTAAGGCAACCCTTTTAAAAAGCCTTAAGCGTTTTAATTTTATTTTATAAAGTTTTAGGCATCACAGGATCTATGTTCTATTATTCTATTCGTTTTTAAATAAAAAAAAAGATTTGTTTTTCTAACACAGGTTTTTGGCCATTTTGTGCACAAAAAAGCCAGCCTGTGTGTTTAGATATGAAAACAAACATAAATTGTGTGTAAATGTCTGGCAATGTTTTCCTTTTGTGTTTCTCTGTTTTTTTGGATTTAAAAAAAATGTTGATTTTTATTAAAAAAAAACAAGTTGTTGCTGTTTTTTAAACTAGATTTTCTCTCTTTTGTATTGGGGATATTTTGTCTATACAATACAATAATAAAATAATTTTTTTGTTTTAATTTTTGAAAATATTTTTATGTGTTATTTTAAAAGCATTTATTGTAGTTTTGTTTTTCTTTATTGCAGTTGTTGTTGTTGTCGTTATAAATGCATTTATGGTTGGCTGTTTTTCATTTAAATATTTAGAAGATAAAGTCTTAAATCTGGTTATTTGTTTGCATAGATTTGGTTTGGTTATACTCGCCTGGTAACATGGTTATAAAACCCCTGTGTGTATGCTTTAATTTTATAATATTTTCTCTTTTTGTATCTTTCGCTCTCTCTCTCTCTCTCTCTCCCTCTCTCGCTGTCTGCCTGTGTACATATGAAATTTAAAATTCATATTTTGTTATCATTAATAACAAATCTATGTTTATGTTCAAAATATATTCAACATTCCCCTTCCCTTCCCTGCCTTTCTCCAGCCATTCCAATTTTACTCCATGTCTATGCATTTGCATTTGAATTACGAAAATCATAGCAATTCTAGTGACCAGGTTTTAAAGCAAATCTTATTTTTTTTGTGGATAATAAAAACAACAATAAATTTTATAATAAAAATAATACAAAAAAAATGAGAATAGTTTTCCAACTGCAAATCCGTTGAAATACACAAATCTATGGTTTTAAACACACTCACGGTCACCCAAGCACCACATTAATTATTTTTAGTGAAAACGTATCTACCATAAGGGCACATGGGGTTATTTCAACTTGTCACCAAACCAATAACAAATTATGCCAGTATAAGGTCACACATTTATAACCCAATAAGCCAAAATGTTAACATTTAACAACGTGTTGAAAAATATTTAAAAATATTAAAAAAAGAAACAAAATTAAATGGAGGGTCTTCCATTAGATACTTGCAAACTTTGACAGCCAATAATGGCCATTTTGTTGAAGGTGCCACCTGTCAAATTTTGTTAGCATTTATTTAGCATGTGTTCGCTGAATAGGTTTTGGTGCAGTTGGCAGCTGATCTTAATATTCATTGAAAGATCGTCTTCAGTGATGAGGAACTATATTTTGGTACAAATAAAATTCTCGAATTTGAGGCATTAGCAATCGCCATGAGATCAAAAAGCTTCCAATGCATCCCCCAAAAGTCACTGTTTGTCACTGTTTGAATTGAATGATTTGAGTATGATTCGTAGTCTAGTAGGTAGTGTGTTGGCTTATTAAATATAAGACCCGGGTTCAAACCCCATGTCAGATATCAAAACGAAAATATGAAGAAAATATTTCTTCGGCTATTTCCTTTCAGTAGATTTCTGGAAAAGACCCTGAGAGTTAATAAAGTCGATATTAAAAGTTTCTCAAAAATCTGTCGTTTGGAATCGACTTTAAACTGTAGGTCCCATCGCTCATGTATAAAATTAACACACACAACATAAGTGAGAAGCTGGGTCGTAATCCTAACTGAAGGGTTGTAATGACCAATTATGTTATGTTATGTTATGAGTATGATGAGATCGAAGAGCGTCGAATGCATCTCAAAAAAGTCACTGTTTGTTATGGATTTTAGGCTGGCGGCGTCATCTGTTACACTGTCAATAGCGAACACTACAGATCGATATTATCAACGTCTTTTGGCTTGAATTTAATAGTATGAATACCAGCACTATATTGTTTCAACAGGACGGCACATTGCATATTCTGTACGAGCAATTTGAGAGCATGGCCATCTCACGTGAAGGTATTGTGAATTCACCACCAAGATCATGCGATTTGACCCCGTTAGACTTTTTCTTGCATGGTATCCTTAAATCTCAGGTGTAAGCGAATAAGCTATAACCACAACGGTCTTCAACTCAACATAACCCACGCCATCCGTCAAATTCAGGCTGATTTATACCCCTAAGTCATGGAAAATTAGTTTTTTTTTAATGTGGAACACATCCACGTTTAAAAAACTTTTAAAAAAATATCGATGATATCTCACAGACACACTTTGTTTTATTCAAATGTAAAGATAGAAAGCTCTTAAAGAAAGATCCTATACATACTTTCGTTACAGTAGCAAACTTCCAACGCAAATTAAATATACTGACAGTCCCCTCCTCTTCCTCTCTCTACAGCAGAAATCGTTTGTCAAGTGTCCAAGATCAATGCGACTTGTATGATGTGTGCCCACTAATGACTGCAACAACCACAGCAAACATGCTCCTTTCAAAGTTAAACACACTTCTCGTGCACGTTCTGTTCAGCTTTGGCCCGATTTTCTGCGTAGTTCTGACCGTGTCCGAAGTCACCCATCTGGCGTTAAGGGAATCCGTCACTGCATTGCCTATTAACTATAACAAGAAGTGTGTGCCTGTGTAACAGACAATCAGAGTTTGTTATACAGCGTAGTAAATGATGGTACAAAATATAGTAGTAGTAACTAAAGACTTTATGTACATCTTCTCATCTCTCTTCTTTTAATACGAACTAACAGTACTGAAGACGTTGTGGTTGAGCTTTTATTCTGGAGAATCTTCTAAGGACGAGTGCTGGTTCGTTTTCAAAGCCTGGTGATTGAGAGACATTGGATGGATGTGAAGAATCAGCAACAACATCGGCTGTAGGTGTAATTTTAGCTTGAGACAGTCTGATGTCTTGCGAATTTCTACGATACTGATTTCCATTTACATCTTCAATGACATAAGAACGAGGATGGATCTGTGCCTTAACTACTACAGGGTTCCAAGTACTTTGGTTTTGCGTTCTAGTGACTACTGTATCACATTCAGCTAATTGGTGAGGACTGACTTTTGCACCACGATTTGCGTACTCGCTTTGCTTATCTCTCTCATCTTTCAAATACTTTGATATTCTTTGGCTTTCTGATGAAAGAAGTGTGTCTTTTGATGTTGGTAGTATACTTCTCGTTGCATGGCCAAAGAGGCGTTGAGAGAGTGAACCAAGATTACCGCGTGGCGTGTTCATGTAGTTTAGAAGTCCTAAATAGTAATCGCTGTTGTCATATGTTGATTTTTTAAGAATATTTTTTGCAATCTGCACTGCCTTTTCTGCCAACCCGTTTCCACTTGGGTGATATGGCGAACTGGTGCAATGATTGAATTTCCAGGTTGATGAAAAAAGTTTAAATTCACTGCTTGAAAATTGAGGACCATTGTCAGTTTCTAAAGTAAGAGGGGGACCAAACGTGGAGAAAATCTCTTTTAGGAATAAAATTACTGGCTTTGTAGTTGTTTCGCTAAGTTTTTTAAACTTGAGGTAGCCCGAGTAGCTGTCAATAAAAACAACATACTCGTCGTTACTGAAGTGAAACAGGTCGGTTGCGCCTATTTCAAATCCATGGCATGGAATCTGTTTTTCACCGATTTTAATTTTTGTATTTTTCTGTTGGTAAACTTGGCATGCTGCACATTTTTTAATCAATTTATGAATGTCTTGACTCATACGAGGCCAAAATGCTGATTCTCTTGCCATTCCTACACACTTGGCATAACTGAAATGACCAGTGTGAATATCTCTCAAAAATTTTTCTCTCAGTTTTTTAGGTACGAATACTATAGAGGCTTTAAAAATTATACCGTCATCATTTATTGATAGCTCATCCCTTAAATCCCGATATTGTTTCAATTCGATAGGCAAATTTTCTTTAGACATTGGCCTACCTTCTCGAATCAGCTCTATCAACTTTTGGCAGATATTATCAGCATCTGTTTCTCGCTTTATAGTTTCTAACTCCTTGTCACAAATTGACAATACTGTTTGAATTTCAAGGTCCTCCTCCTCTTCATTATTGACTTTATTAATACAATCTCGACTCAAGGGGTCTGCTAAGCACATTTTGATACCTGGTTTGTATATTATTTTGAAGATTTGTACGGAGTCTTTTAGAAGGTGCTTTACACTATCTGAGACCGTTTTATCCGGCATCTAAATCTTAAACGTTTTCAACGCTTATGCACCTTACGAAATTGTAATTCACCTCAGTTTCTAAATGTATCTCGTATTTCATAAATATTCGGTGAAAATCAGTGTATAAAGATGAAATTCCTACGAAAATCGTTTAAATACTTAAACACCATTGCTGCATGAAGTGTTATGATTTATTAAAGGAACATTCATATCAGACATGTGTACATACATCTAAAGTATATAAAGGGTGATTTTTTAGCTATTATCTTTTTGGCAACACTGGTTTAAACAGCTCACGCACGTTTCGTGTTTTGTTTCACTGTCAAACATCTTCAGTTTGGTCTATAATTTAACCATGAATCGTCTTACAAACGAACAACGCTTGCAAATCATTGAATTTGGCATCATTGGACGGTACTTCTTCAAAGATGCTGCGAATCGTAACGTAACTGTGAACGGTGAGAGCTACCGTGAGATGATATCCAACTTTTTTTTGCCCAAAATGCAAGAGTTTGACTTGCATGACATGTGGTTTCAACAAGACGGTGCCACATGCCACACAGCACGCGTAACGATGGACTTATTGAGAGGCGAGTTCGGTGAACATTTTATTTCACGTTCGGGACCGGTCAATTGGCCGCCTAGATCGTGGGATTTAACGCCTTTAGACAATTTTTTGTGGGGCTATGTTAAAGCTCATGTCTATACAGACAAGCCCGCTTCAATTGACGCATTGGAAGACAACATTGAAGCATTTATTCGTGAGATACCGGCCGAAATGTTGGAAAGAGTATGCCAAAATTGGACTAAGCGGCTGGACCTGATGAGGCGCAGTCGCGGCCAACATTTGCATGAAATAATCTTCAAACATTAAATTATATTGAGCGTACTATCGATTCAAATAAAGATTTCATGCAGTTTTCTGAATTTTATGTGTTTTTTTTTTGAAAAATTTTCCTATAGCTCTTAAAAAATCACCCCTTATATACTGGCATATAACGTATTACCATGTAATAAATATTTAAAATACCTTTGTACACAGGCAGTTAAAAGTTGTAACCTTCCAGCCACATCCTTCCTTAGTTTTTCACGCGTTTTTTTTATTTCCTTTCTTTTTTGGAGAGGAACTACTAAAAAAATGTTTTCTCTTTTTCCATAAAAATGTAACGCTTATTAGCTTAGTTTAAATACTATTTTAATACAACCGACACCAACTAAAAAACAGCCAGTAAACCAGCAAAAAAAAAAAAAGAAAAATTTTACAGCCCCTGTGTTTCACATTTTTTAACGTCAGTCAGTTTTTTTTTTTATGATGAAATTAGTCGTTGGAGAGTCATATTTTTTTTTAATTTTTTTTTTATTTGTTTGACTTGATTGATGTTACGAGTAATAATTTTTACTTTTTACTGTGTGTCATAAAAGTTAAGGCACACACACATACCGCACATACCCCACAGCAGCTCAGTGCTCAGGGTCATAAAATGATTCACAATTTGCCAGCGCGGCGGTAACAGCTGGAGCTGGAAGCGGTATGAAACAAAAGGTGTTAAAAAGTTTTAGAATTTCTTGTTTTTTTTGTTAAGCGTTTATTCATGATTTTTGTTGTTTTTTTAAATAAAATCAAATAAAAGTAGCGTTAGCGGTTTATTTTGCAAAAAAAAAAAAAAAGATTTTTGGTGTCGAGATGAGATTCTAAATCAAATTATTTGAAATTAAAAACCATAAAAATCAAGATGACAGACATTTAATTCGATAATAAGTATTGAATTGCCATAATAAAAATCGTATAAAAATCTTTAGCGTAACAGTTTGAAAAAAAAAAAAAAATTTACTTTAATTTCGACGCCTCCGTTCTATAACATTCTAAGTCGAAGAAGTGTGTTTTGAGTTATGAGCTCTCAAAGTTTTCACATACATAAGACTATATGTGTATTCTAAGTAGATTTTTCCCTATAACTTCGGAACGGATCGGCTGATCTTAACCAAATTTTGACACTATTTAAGTTAAAGAACGTAGAATTTAAAAATGCAAGAACATTAAAAACGTTCTAAGTACACTTAGAACGTTATAGAATGGATGCGTCGATTTGAAATGATAACCGAAATTTAATTTGAAGGAATTCTAAAGCCACAGTTCTTAATAGTTCACGATTTTTAACAATGATCGTTCTGGGTGTCGCTGTGACCTCTATCAGATCCCAAGACGGTACATTGTTTGCGTATATCCCATTCGATCCCTATAAATATGATGTACGCTAGGTTAATTGTGAGGGCCGGAAAAGAAGGGGTATGGAAAAACTCCTCAGCAATCGAGTAGAATTTAAACTCAAAAGGCATTCGTTCGATTTGCCAAGAACATGAGAAGGACAATCAAGTTATGCCGTGTTAGTTGCCAATACGCTGTAATGCCGAAATAGCAGAAGTAAAAAAGCACACAAACTTTGTTTTAAAGTCGTTCTCCTTAACCTAACCCTTATTTCGATGCAAAAGATCTGGCAAAGATTATGGTACATCCTTTTGCAAGGGCCCAATAGAAGAATAAAGAATTTAATAATTTGTTCGAAAAAGTTGGGTACATAGACGGAAAACCTTTGCAATGAGAAGTAATTCCAAACCCGCTAGCGCTGGTCACTGGATTTTGCATTAAATTCGAAACAATTCCCGATGCAGGCAGAAACACTAAAGCTGCTATTATGCGAGTATTGAACGTGTTGGCTAAAAAGAAACTAAAATTTCTGATCTTATCGTCTTTCCACACATTAAAGAACAGTTCAGGTTCAGATATAAGGCGCGAAATCATTGGCCTTGTGAGCCCAACGCAGACATCAATAGTTGTGTCTTGTGTTGGGAAACAATTGAAACGAACACGCATGGCAAGTTTCTATTTCACTTCTATTAGAGTTCCAATTATCATGGAACTGTTCAGCATTATTACATGAAGCGACCGATTTTCTGTTGTAGTTTGTACGCGCCAACGTCTATAGCGAACGATCTGTTACAGTTGAATCAATTCTGGAAGCTTAAGTATATTTCGTCTTAGGTTCTCAAATTCAGAACAAAGCCAGAGAAGAAGTTTCTCCTCTGCTTTTTCATCATTACGGATGCGACAAAACTGTTTGTGTGGTGTACAGCGCTTGTTATGACTGCTATGAGGTTTGTAACTTGGATGGTGGATAGATTTAATGCAAATTTTGCTTTGCTTATATCCCTAGCGGGTTAGATTTGTCTTGTTTCTATACAAATGGAGGTTCATTACCCCTTCCTTTCTTCCTTTGCAAAGTTTTTGTGAGATTGTTTGCCTCTCTGTAGAGGAATTTCAATTTCACGAATGAATTCATTCGAATTTTCTGTTGTATCGGCCGTTTTGAGTGCGTTAGCTGTATTGTTGCCTTCAATGTCCACTTGTCCAGGAACATATTTCAGTACAACTGCCGAATGTCTAGCTGTCTCCTCCAGAGACAATCATAACAATCTTAGATGTATTGTACACTCTCTCTTGGAATCTAATGGCCACTTCACAGTCTGTAAATGTACGTATATCTCCACTAAATATACTCTGATAACGGATTGACACAGCGGTAGTCTTTATAGTCATTATTTCAGTATGACCGCTGCGGTCGTTGGCTAGTGCAAGGAACGAAGAGAAAATTTTTCCTAAAAGATCCCAAATTCGACTTTATCACGTGATCTCCATCAGTCATACATACATAATTGGTCAGGATTATGGCCTAGTTTCTTACATCACTTATGTTGTGTGTGTTAATTTTATCCATGAGTGGCGGTACCTACAGTTTAAAGTCGACTCCGAGCAACAGATCCTTGAGATTCTTTTCATGACAATTTTATTTACTCTCAGAGTTTTTGCCAGACATTTGCCGAGAGGAAGTTGCCGCAGAAATATGTTTTTTTACTTCGTTTTGTTGGAGATGTCTGACATGGGTTTTGAACCGCGACCTCACGGCTAATAAGCCAACACACTACCTACTAGACTAGGGCTACTTCATGTCACCATATCCAGGAACATATTGTTACCATCTCCTCGAGAAACACTTTGAACAATCTTAGATATGATGTACACTCCCTCTAGGATTTTAAAGGCCACTTTGTTGTCAATAAAAGTGTGTATATCTTCATATTATATACCCTGATACCAGATTTACACAGCGGCAGTCTTTATAGCCATCATTTTAGTCTGAAAAATACAGTAGTCAGGTAGTGTAAGGGCGAAAGTAAGATAGAATTCTTCCTAAGAGATTACACATAAGACCTTATGGCGTGATCTAGATCAGTTAGTAGATATTTTGGTGATGTTGTCTGCGAGTTGTAAATTATTGCCCCAATAGGACCTATTTGTTATGAAATCAGGATCCAAAGTCGGTTTAAATATCGTTTATGGATGTCCACATCACATCACCTTACCTCCCATACCTCCATACTCTTGTGGCACTCAGTCTCATTTCTCTGTTCGTATTTGCAGTCGTTTGTTTCGACAGCATGTCTGATGGTAAATCATAATACGCTCAAACCGAGTTTGGTGGTTCCCTTTGTCCAAAGCTAACTACTAAACTGTGGGCCCCTATCATAGAATTTATTTGTTTATAAAGTCGTATAGCCAGTATATATTTCTAGTCCTATTAGGCCGTATAGCTTTCTTTCAGCAATAAAAAGTTGTTGACTTTGTGGTTTTTGATTGTGTAATCATATTCCTGTTTAGCTTGCTATCCAATATGAATGCTAAACTGATGCTAGAGGTAATGAATGGAGAAGGAATATTTTCTAAACTTCATAACTTTGGTAAAAATGTTTCAAATTATTTGAAATTTTTATGTGTTACAGTTTAATACTTAAATTTTTAATACAATTAAAATTTTTCCAAAAATTCATAATATTTTAGAACTTATGAGACATGCAAAGTAATTGTTTTTTTTGTTAATTTGTGTGCAAATGTAAGGAGACTTTGAATTTGAATTTTATTCTTTTAGTGTTGTAATGTTGTTGGTGACAAAACACGGAAGTCTTAAGTCATTTTAAAACAGCTGTTAAAGGCTCTTGCATTGAAGGTTTTTTAGAGATTAAATCTAGGATTACTAAGACTGTTTTTGTGTAAATTAAACCAAAGGTCGGTTATTACAGATAAGGGAATGCTTTAGATTTAAACATTTTGACAATTTTGTTGTTTTTTTCTTTTTTCGATGGAAAGGGGAACCAAGAGAATGTATCACCCTATTTTCTATTGAATAAATAAAGCAATTTGTTAATCCCAAATAAATCTTTACGCTTAACAAAAAAAAAAAAAAAAAAAAAAAAAAATAAAGAGAACCGGTCGGAGAAGACCTCACACATGTCTTGCTTGCTAAGCATTACACGGTGACAATAGAATGAAAACTGAACTGAAAACACGGAGAAGAATTGTGGAAGGAAAATTACATGGCTTGTTGATTTTATTGTTTATTTAACATGGCCAACAATGGCATTAAAAATGAAATGAAAAGATCAATCAATAGATCGTCGTCAACTTTTAACAGAAACATACGTACGTACACCCATATGTACATGCATACATACCCAGGGGATTTAAATATTTTAAACGAGATACACAGAGACACTCTGCTTTCGAAGGCAAAAAAAAAAGTGAATCAAATATCTGCTAAAGTCAATATTTTGATCTTAATTCGCTTACTAAACATAGGCTCATCATGAGGCAAAGTAAAGATTTATGCACCAGGGAGATGATATTCAACGAAAGAAGAAAGAAAAAAATAATAATAAGAATCTGTTGCAACCCACACTTTTTATGGAAATGGCTACAAAAAGAAAAAATTCATCATTCGGGTGTAACTCTTTTTCTGGTACGATATATTACAACAGCCAACAAACGAAAGAAAAAAATTATCAAAGTCATCATCACCACCATCACCACCACCACCACCTTTATCACCATTATTGTCATCAGCGTCACCATGAACCCAAAGCCTGAGCTGGAACTGTAGCTGTGGCTGCAGCTGAATTATGGCAAAAAGCTGAAAAATGTCAGTCAATTCCTCTTGTTCTTCATGTTCTTCTTCTTCTCCTCTTTATTTAACCTTATCAGCCAACATTTTTATAACAAAAAAATTTTTTTGTTGCACATTGTTCATATCGTATATGAAAAGTGTAAATGAAATGACAGTCTGTAAAGCGTTTGTTTGGTTGCCAGCAAGTTAAAGCCAGTATATGGATGGCTGGCCTGGCATGTTGTAATGCCATGGCAAGGCACAGTCTCAACACACAGTCATGCATACACTCACTCACTCACTCATTCGCTCACTGTCAGTGTTGCAACATACAAACTGACTGACACATTTTGCCAGCCAGATAATAACGCTGACGATGACGATGATGCGTAAAGATTGTAGACTGAGTGACTGAATGTAGAAATAGTGTTTCTCAAAGCTCAAATCCCTGCCTGTATTATTGTATATGAGCTGAGCTCACATACTGCTGCTGCCGTACAAGACATGTGTGTGTGTGTTTTTATCACATGTTATCGTTCTCATAGGCATTAAATGTCGTTCATGACAGCCGTCATGACAGTGTAACAGAGTATTTTGGAAAAGTTGCCTGTTATTTTGCAATTTGCCCAGTTTTATTATAAACATACACAGACAGACAGTTATTTTGAGGCTTAAATTTTCATCAAAAAAAATATTTTTATTAGACGCGTTCATGTTTAATAAAGAAAATAATATTAGGGGGTTAAGTTTTCTTCCAACCTTGTCATTCATTGTTTTGAGTTTAATTCCGACCAACTTTTCGCATATTTTTTTCGCGACAGTAACCTGACAAATGTTGATTTTATTATGCTCCGACATTAGGGGACAAACTCCTACAAAAGAGTTACATTTGTCAAATCGCTTGATGGGCAATTGATATCATCAAACCGTGAAATTATACATACATACATAATTGGCCATTATAACCCTTCAGTCAGGATTATTGACCTAGTTTCTGACACCACTTATGTTGTGTGTGTTGATTTTATACATAAGTGGCGGGACCTACAGTTTAAAGTCGACTCCGAAAGACAGATTTTTTGAGAAACTTTTCATGGCGAAAAAAAAAAAAGGAAATCGCCGAAGAAATACTTTTTGTATTTTGTTTTGATGTCTGGCCTGGGGCTCGAACCCTGGCTTTACGTCTAATAAGCCAACATACTACCTACTAGACTACGGCGACTTACCGTGAAATTATGCTTTCTGGAAATTTCTCATCTAATAGAAACAATATCGGTACTGTTTTGTGACTGGCAAGGGCTTGTTGAAACCACATGGTATCCAGTTTATAATTTTTAATTTCAAACAGAAAAAAAGTCGGTTATCATACATCAATAGTGCTTTGAAGAGAAAGAAACTATTTTTCCAGGGTCGTTTCCAAAAAAGTGAGACCCATTGTTACCTTCAGACAATAGGGCTTACATCTAACAATCAATTATTCCAGATAAAATGTTTTTTTTTTTTTCATAGTTCTGGTTTCTCCAAGGGCCCTCATACGGTTTCCTGCTACAGAGACGCTCATCGATTTTTCCACAATCACCTTTTGGTTCTCCAAGCACAATATGCAACAATTTTGTTGTTGATGTAGGTAGGTAGGTAGTAGGTAATTTCCCAAGGAAATTGGATGGATACACTTAAGCCACATAGGACCCATACCACAGTTTTCCGTTATTCCCTAGTTCCGAAAACCCGTAAAGCTTCTGATGAAGCAACTTAGGCTGCCAATGTCAATGAGTGACAGTTTCTTATTCCCCTCTGACATAGTGCCGGACATGTTCCTAGTAGGTGAACAGAACAGTCTCATTCTGTTCGTGACCTCCGCAACTTCTGCAGAAATTATTTCGAAGACCAATGCACCTAGCATGAGTGCCTATAATGCAATGTCCCGTAAATACTACGACAATAGTACTGAGCCTATTTCTTAGCAGCTGAAGCAGTCACATCGTGCGCATTCCATCTAATTTTGACCAAATTTTCTGCGCCGTTCTGCCCGTATCCTAAGCTGCCCATCTGTTGTTGACGGAATCGATGACCGCATTATAAGCTTGCAGGTTCTTAAAAGAATTCTTAAAGTCGAGAATTTATCGGAGAGTTCGATGGTTACGCCACATCTGGCCAGTTCATCCCCTTTGCAGTTAGTTGCTGATGTTACTACCGAGTGAGTTATTTACTGAAGGAAATTTTTGTTATCCAAGAAAGCTGGCAGTGTGTGAAGGGGATAGCGAAACATTCGACGAGGTTACTCTCATTTGGGTTCCTGAATACGGGGGCATCGAAGACAACATGCTTAAGCATGCAACACGGAAAATTCAACTGAATTCCAATAAGAGATTGGCGTTTCTCTGCAGAGAGACAAGCATATGGTCCCATAAAACTCCATTTATTGACAAAGGTAAGATGGGTTAATGAACCCTCACTTGTAAAGACACCGAACAGACCTGGCCAGATATATATGAATGTGTGGAACAGAATTTGCTTTAAACCTGTGAAGATTCTATCTAAGTCAACTCATAGCAGCTATATTGGGACGCTAGCCTTTGGGTGTTCACGCCCGGAGACTGGCAATACCTTATAAAGGCTCTTGCAGAAGCTGCAACGAAGAGAAGAGCACAGAACATCTACTTTGTTATTGTCCAGTGCTTGGGAACTTAAAAAAAGAATTCTTGGACGTCCATAATTTAGTGACAAAACGTGTCTAGTCAAAGACGATTTGAGAAAAGTTCACAAGACTTCATGGAATGATTTGAGAGCCGTCAACCAGGAACTATAATTATATAACGGGAATAGGTGAAGTCATCCTAGTCTAGTAGGTAATATATTCGCTTATTAGACAAGAGCCCGTGTTAGAAAAAATATTTCTTTCGAAGACTTACTCTCATCATTGTTTCGTCAAAAAAGCTGCGAGTAAAAATTGCCATGAAAAGTTTCTCAAAAATCTGTCGTTTGGAGTCAATTTAAACTGTAGATACCGCCGCTAATGGATAACATTAACACTTACAACATAGGTGGTGTGAGAAACTAGGTTGTAATCTTGACTAAAAGCTTTCGAACGAAGAATATTTTTTACTAAAGTTATTCAACTTTAAGAATATCAAACTAAAACTGTACATTGAACATTTGATCTTTGCAAAACGTTATTATTGAAAAAAGGAAGCCTAAGTTTTCCACAATTTATTTTAATTTAAATGAAAACCCATAAAACTGTATGTAAGAGAGATTACGTTCTGTTTCCTTGTACTTAAGCTTGTACTTAAGCTTGTAGTGGAGTTATTGAGGGTCATTACAGTTTTAACATGAGCCAGAGCCAGAGACTGAGCCCAATAAATGTTTTAAAGCATAACATGGTGGTGGTCAAACGTTTAATACTCTCGTACTTTAATTACAATTGTTGTGTGATATTTTTTTTCTTTCTGTGTTTTCTATTTAAAAAATAAATAAATAAAGTGGAGCCTTTAGACACTAAAACAAATTCAGTTCAAAGTGCTCCAATTTCACACCTTAAAACATTAAAAAAAAAATCTGTTTTTTAATGACATGTTAAGCAATAGACCAACAACTTAAACGGAAACACACACAGAGAACTACGAAAACATATTAAAATTTGAAATACACCGTGAAAAAGGGTCGTTTAAAAAATCAAAACCTTTAAAATGTATTTTTATTTTTTTTTTCTGTAATTTTTTAAATCGTTTTTCTAATTTTCTTTCAGTGTTGAGGGGTTTTTTACGACAGCAATTTTTCTTTATATTTCTAAAGTTTATTGGTTTTTCTGTGTTAAATTTAGTTTAAGTACGATATTTTTTTTTCTTTTTCCTTTTCTTTCGTTCTCTTGTTTGTTTTTGTTTGAAATCGAAACTTAAAAAAAAAAAAAAATCCAACCATAAAACCTTTTTAAAACCTAAGAAAAACCGTGTAAAATGAATATAAAAAAATGCAATACATTTTGAAGTCATAGTCAAATAAAATTGAAAAAATTAAATGTTATTACACTGAAAAACATTAAAAAAAAAAACAATGCTCTAACAACAACATACTTTAGTCAATACAGTCAGTCCATCCATATAGAGTCAGTCATACAGCCAGTTAGTTATTCATTCATTCATCCAACATATTCATTCAAAATTCATTCTCTTACTCAATCATGGAATTTGATTTGAAATGTTTTTTCTTCTTTTTATATTTTTCTATCATAAAACCCCAATATAAACAAGTGCTTTAATTTGCATTGCACTAATTTCCACTTCTTTTTTGTCCCAAGAATAGTGTTTCTGTATTTAAAGGAATTATTTTTTAATTTAATTTTGTTTAAAAATTTTTTTTTTTTTTTTTTTAATTTTAAAACTTTTAGAAAAATTAAAAATTTAGTGTGCAAATCTGTTTTGTTGCATCCATATTTTGAAGAGCTTATTTGGTAAACAACCCGAGTTATTCATTCAGTAGCTTCCAAACTCCTCCTGCTTTCTGGCAAACAGAGATCAGCAATCAATAGTTTTTCGCTACTCATAAGCACTCATGAAATTTTTAATATACTAAGTGAGTCAACAATATTGAAATTTAACTTCACTACTCTGATTCATTCGTACTCACTACAACGTTGATTTATAAGTACAGGTTGCAATGAGTATACGTACAACGTTGACATCAAACTCATACCAATCGAAATATGTTTAATTCATAGTTTACTTATTCATATTCATAACTTTAGAAAAATACTCTTATAATACATATGTACTTATAAATAATTCGAGTGACCCGACAGTCTTAGTTGTTGTTATTGCATTTAAAACAAAGGAAAAAAGAAAACAGAGCAGCAAGCAGAGCAAACACACATCCTTCTATTGAGTATTTTAGTGTTTGTACGCGAATCATACTTATTTTGTGCTTCGTGTATGTGTTGAGTTATGGAGAGTCGTAATCAGCAACATCATACGTGTTGTTAAGTATTAGATATGATGAGTACACTTCAAACTTTAAATATCAGTAGAGAGAGGTTCCATGATCTTAAATAAAGTATGAATGCGTATAAGCATCAGAAATTCTCCTTTGAAAATTCTTTTTGAAAACTCATTGCTGGTAAGGCTCTCAGTTGTTAAAGAATTGCCATCTAAAGGCCAAGTTACCCGGTAAGAATTTACGTACGCATAGTCAGAGAGAAAATCTGCAAGTTAAGCCATTAAAGAAACCCTACTTTGTGATTTCAACGATAGCTATCCCTTTATTAGCGCATTACTTACTTTTCATTCCTAATTGATCATTACAACCCTTTAGTCAGGATTACGACCTAGATTCTCACACCGCTGATGTTGTGCGTGTTAATTTAATACATGAGCGGCGGGACCTACACTTTAAAGTCGACTACTGAAATCTGACTTATACCAAGAGATATCTACTATTTGCATGATTCAATGGTAAATCAATTTCACGAAGCCTATAATAGGTGTTATAGACTCGTTCACCATATTCGCAAACTTCGCCACGTTCTGTTTAAGGATTTCTTTGTACATTAATGTGAAAGTGTCCTCGAAACCAACCAAAGTTGTACGCTATATTCATGCATAATCTTCGTGAGAGCCTTGCTGACAGTTGCAACAAGCCGTAATAGAATCTAATGCTCATCTAGGGCTCTCAGTGCAACCGGATTGTGTACATAGATGACTATTATTTCATCCAGAGCGTTATAATGACAAATCAGCTGCGTTGCCTAAAATATGATAAACACCCCAGCATGGAATATATTATCAGGCGAAGGTGGAAACCTATAATGGAAACAGGGCATGTCTCCTATAGATACAGCATCTCAAGTAGATGGTCTTGGGATATTTTAGATTTCTGTTGGTTATGTAAAGGAGCAGAGGAAATACATACACATACATACATACATACATAATTGGTCATTACAACCCTTTAGTCAGGATGACCTAGATTTACACACCGCTGATGTTGTGTGTGTTAATTTAATACATGAGCGGCGGGACCTACACTTTAAAGGCGATTCCGAACGACAGATTTATGAGAAACTTTTCGTGGCAATTTTATTTACTCTTAGAGTTTTTTCCACAAATCTGTCATGGAAGAAATATTTTTTCATATTTTCGTTTTGATGTCTCACCTTAGGTTTGAGCCGAAGCCTTATGTCTAATAAGCCAACACTCTACTTACTAGACCACGGCTACTAGCAGAGGAAATAGCGTATCTTTTTCTATGCCACTGTCCTTAATTGCAAATAGCCAATTTCTTGATGAACTGGTAGATCTGAAATAGGTTTCATAATGACATTGACTGGCTAGGGGGTATCTTTAGTGGTCGAAATTTGTCTATGGATGTCGGCCATGAGGGCTATTATCGTTTTTTTACCTTTCTTTCTTTTTCTTTTCCTCATTGCTTTGTTTTATAATTGAAGGATGACAATGCACAAATAGGTCTCTGGCGTGAAACGGTTAATACAGCGAAGCGCAACTCTTTCAACCTAACCTAACCTAACTTCTCGTTACTATACGCAATATTTATATTCTCGCGCTGATAAGATATCGTTCGAGCTGATCGTGAAGATCGCAAGGCCATTCAATACCCCTCAGGGAAACGAAATCAGCTACATGATCGAATAGCCCGTGAAATTTACACTCAGAATCATGTGTACGCCCAAATCGCTCAAAATATTGGATGACCAAACTCATTCATAGATGGCATAGCTTAGGTTTTATGCTCGTAATTTGGTACAAAGGAAAGAAATCTGATTTTGATGGAATTTTCAGCTTCATTTTTTTCTTTTGTTGGTTTTCTTTTTTCTTTCAAATTTATTGACTTCCATTATTTTTTGTTTGTTGTTGTTGTTGGTTTCGTATAAAAAAATCTCCCCCCTACCCTATTTTTTTGTTCGACAGCGTGCCATGACTGTCTAAATATTCATGAAATTTATTACATTTGCGTACAATTTAACACGCTTCGAAGGTAATAAAGTTGTAACACACTGGCCAAACCAACCCAAGCAACAAACGCCAATAAAATGGACAAGTGAAGAGGAAATAATCACCAGAGTACTCCCCAATATAAAAACCAATCTACCACTACACACGCAACTAATAAACAACCATATCACCCCAGTACAAAAGAGAGTACCCCCCTATACAAAGGCGAAGAAGTATTTTTGCCAACAAAAAAAAAACACACAAAAGAGTACCAGTTTAAAACTACAAAACGGCTTTTAAACGCCCATGCAAAAGAAAAAAAAACTCACAATAAAAGCGTATTGTTGGCGGTCAGTGAGTGTTACTAGGCACAGAAGTATTTCGAAATAAATCGCTCAAGTTTTGGCAAGAATTACGATTGTAATGCTGACTGGCTGTCTGTGCAAAGAGGGGGAGAATTTTAATGTCTAAATACGGAGCTCGTACGAGGACTTGAGTATCAGGATGAACATCATCAGCATGAACATGAACATGAGGAAAAGTGTTCGAAATGAAATGAAATTGAATGCGTTACGTTTTGATGCGATTCGTAACGCATTACAATATTGAATGCGAAACAAAAAACACACACACTCAGCTGCATACACAAAAGGGCACAAGTCCTTGTTTTTTTTTTTTACACTGTAGCTGACTTTCTGTTTTACAGTGTATACAGTGTAGTGTTATGTTGTGGTAATAAGGGGGAAAGGAAGTCTGTTACAAGTTAAATGCCTGTTTTAGTTCACACTTGATTAAACAATAAAAGCAGTTCCAGTTGCCAGGAAGAGAACCAACCAATGCCTTACAATTTTGTACACGACATTTCAATATTTTATTCAGTTTCTCCTGCTGCTGCTGCTGTTGTTGTTGTTGTAAGACATTAATAAACTGGCATAAAATGCTTTTTAAATTGACTTGTAAAGATTAAACGCTTAATAAAGTTCCATTTTGTTACTGAATTATACGAAAATATTCGGTTTTATTGGAAAAGAATTTCAAATGTTTAGTACCCGAAACGCAGGGTAATTTAGAATATTTAGACAAGGTGGAATGAAAAGAAATCTTAAGGCTGTTATTCTCTTGAATCACAGCTCCTAGAAAAGCTGTACTTGTTGACACATTCAAAGGACTTGAGGGAATTGTAAACGTTGCAAGGTAGACATCTTGATTTCGAACTGTCAATAGAAGAAAATGTCAATAAAATAATGAAAATTGTTCAGTTCCATCGTTCTATAAGCACTGTTTAAACTGTTTAAGAGTAAAGAATTTCTTAAAACACCATTTAAAAGCATTTGATTAACGTTAGTTACCTAAAGAAGTTCGATATTAAGGTCCTACAAAAAGAAAACTTCATGAGCGGTTTTTATATTTGAAAGTCTCTGCTAAATGGCCACAAAAGGAAACCATTACTGGAACGCATTTTTACTGATTAAGAAGTATAGATCAGATTAAGACGTACAGTTACCTGAAATGAAAAAAATTTCGATTAAATGGCGCAGAAGATCCTCAAGTCAGGATTAAGTGTCATCGAATGATGTACCAAGTGTTTGCTGACCTAGTGGCATCACAACGGGCCGCTATGCGTGCTCAAGTGAGCTTTGTGATATCAGAGCTACCACTCCGACCTAACCTAACCTAACCTTGCTGACCTAAGCTGTCGTTTATAAATGATAACTTGCTTTAGATGATACATACATACATACCTACATACATAATTGGTCATTACAACCCTTCAGTCAGGATTACGAACTAGCTTCTCACGCCACTTATGTTGTGTGCGTTAATTTCATATATGTATGAGTGGCGGGACCTACAGTTTAAAGTCGATTCCGAACGACAAATTTTTGAGAAAATTCTCATGGCAATTTTCCTTACTCTCAGAGGTTTTGCCAGAAATCTGCTGAGAAGTCGCCGAAGAAATATTTTTTCATATTTTGTTCCAGCTGTCTGACCTGGGGTTTGAACGAACCGTTGCCTTACGTCTAATAAGTCAACACACTACCTACTAGACTACGGCGACTTCCTTTAGATGATACATTACACAAACCCAATACATGTTCACATAGAGCATTGTTTCTAGGCAATAATAGTTGGCAACCCTAACATTCTAGAACTTACTGCAGCAGATTAATTAACAGGTTTGTTAAAAAAAAAAACTGATTTAGAGAGGCTACAACAAGCCGAAGAAGACAATCCCCTGTTTCTTTATATATATATATACATAAGTTCCTGTTGTTCCTATAAGGAGCATAGGGCCTTAACGATTTCGTTCCATTCTTGTTTATCTTCTGCTACAATCTTCAGCTCGTTCCACGTTTTGTTGACTTTGGCTGCTTTGATGTCTAATTGTCGACGCCAGATGTGACTCGGCCGACCTTTCCTGCGGCTGCCTTGTGGATTCCAGTCTATTGCATTTAGGGTGGTGTCGGTTTGTTGTCTTCGCAAGGCATTCCCAATCCACCTTCATTTCCGTTTCCGGATTTCGACTTCAACTCGTGTTTGTCCGCACTCGGCCCATAGGCGTTCGTTTGTAATGGTGTTTGGCCAGAAAATTTTTAGTATGCGACGTAGACAACGGTTGATGAATACTTGTAAGACATTTATATTGCATCGGTTTGAGTTCCAGGACTCGCATCCGTAAAGCGCAACTGATTTTACGCAGCTGTTGAAGATGTTGATTTTGGTGCGCTTTGAGATATGGGGGGACTTCTATATGTGTTTTAATTGACCGTATGCTTGCCTGGCCTTGTTAATGCGATTTCCAACGTCCTCTCTAGAGCCTCCGCTTTTTGTTATTATGCTGCCTAGGTAACAGAATGATTGGACGTCTTCGATCAGTTGTTGTTGTTGTAGCATGAATTGTCATGTATTTGTTGTGTTGATTCTCATGGTTTTCGTTTTTGGAATGTTAATTTTGAGACAGCAAGTTTGCTGATTCGGCTTCGATGTTATTAAGCTTTGACTGCATATCGTCGAATCTGTGTGAGAGCAAACAAATGTCGTCTGCGTAATCTAAATCTTCGAAGCGGCCGTTTAGTCGCCAGGTGATGCCTCTTGGTGTTGCTGTGACCTTTTCCCCTGTTTCTTTAAAGGAACAAAAAATAAATAACAAATTATGGGTAGAAATTCATTCACTTAATGTGAATGAAGTTGTCAACAGAAAAGATGCTCCATTTCTTTGTAACATTCCTTTAAAACTCTGTTAAAAAATGATAAATTCCATACCTTTGCAACACTTTTATGATAATTTGTCCCTCTGTACTCACACAATTTTTCTCTCTCTATCTCACTCTCTCTCTCTCTCTACACACACTAATGTTATCCTCTACACGATATCATATCGTTTTGTACCTACGTTTTGTTTTTATTATTGTTTTGGCTAAGCCTTCGTTATCAAAACACACACACAGACCCAAGCACACACACTCTCACGAAAGAGATAAAGAGCGTGGTACATAACGGTAACAAAGTTTGTCGATAAAAAAAGGAAGAAAACAAACAACAACAACAACAGTGGCAAAGACAACAGGAAAAAACATCGCCATCACTTACTAAATGCCAATCAAAATCAGTCATTGCATGGCATGGCATGCCAACTGTAATGTCGACTCTCTTTTCCTTTTGTTCCTTTGAGAGAGAGTAGAGAAACAAGAATAATAATAAGAGAGTACAGGAGAGTATAAAAACAGAACATATTTTAGTGGCATTATTTTGTTTTTTTTTTTTGGCTTTCCTTATTGTTTACTTTGTGATATCTATACACAGGAATCAACAGTAACGCTACTTTACAGTGTGGAACAATGGAATAGCAACACTATTTCGAATTTCAGGCGATTTTTTAATGTTTTTAATTAAAATGATGGCAATTTAAAAAAAACTCAATAGGGTAAATGCACCTAATGTCGGCATGTACCAGTAGTCGGCAGTTTTTGTAAAAAAATGCAAATAAATAAGAAAAACGACCTTTATTTATTAAAGTTAAAACTGATTTTGGTAGAAAAAATAGTTTTCTTTTCTTATGAAATGAGTAAATTTGAGTGGGATGAATAATTTTGCCAATTTTTGTTCTCATTCAGTAAAGGTTTTTCAAAAAGTGGAGTAGGGCCAGTTTTTTAAAAAAAATTTTAGTTTAGGTGCCTCCTTAAACAAGTAAGTATTTATATTAAATTAAATGTTTTTGAAGAAAGTAAGTGATTATAATGAAAGAAAATAGTTCAAATTTTAAATTAAGAGTGAAAAATTAAGGAAATTAATATTTTTTTTATAATTTATATTGCTGCCGGCATTAGGACCAAAAATTATATGATTTCCAATTGTCGGCAGGGAGGTGCCGACTACTGGAAATTGAGTAAAAACTTGATTTACCCAATAGTCGGCATAGTTTATAATGAATACACTGAGACCTGCCGAGAATTTAAAGTCGGCATTCTTACATTTATATAACTAAAAGTCCTATAGCAGGACGAAAATTCGTGATTCAGTAGGCATATTAGGCTGTTCTTTGAATGTCAGGCGATATAAATTCATTAATATGTCCACCAACGGGAAAATGCTCATACACCAATACTCCCAAGATTCCCTAAAATGTGCTTTAATGGAAGTAAGAAATGGCACATCTACAATATTGGGTGCAATCAAAAAATATGGCGTCCCGCTTTCCACCATACAGGACAGAATCCATCCATCGGATGATGCCAGAAAAATGGGTCCACAAACAGTCTTGACTGAATCAGAAGAGGAATGTCTTGAGAAATCTGTACAGTATCCAAAAGGGAATTGATAAGGTAATATTAACAGTGCTGCTGGTTTTCTCAACAAATGGTCAGATAGTGGCCCAAATGATTGTCTTTACATATGTGCGACCACCTAAAGATGTAGTAAATAGTTTGCCGGAAGAAAAGAAGTTTTGGAGCTATTTTGTTGATAATATCGATAGCTATGTCGAATTCTGCTGCCTTTATTTCTGTATTTCATGTGCAAAGGCCAAGAATAGCTCCAAAACTTCTTTTTTTTAACAAAAATTTTAATGCCGACAATAGGATCATTTTTTGCCGAACTTAGGAACACATGTGCCGAGCACTGGAAAAATCGATGATTTAAACAAAATATTTAAATTACTTATAATTTACTATTTTAATGTTCAAAGTTGGTAAATGGATCTAAAACTAAACTAATCACAGAATTGTAATAACTAAACATCATCTCAACAATACTTTCCCACTTCTAATCAGACCAGTTTGAAAAAGAGAAAAAAATAAAACTGCCGACTACTGGTACATTTACCCTAGGAGTTTTTTTAATTTTAAAGCTTCTTGGCATCATCTCCGGTTCATTGAATATTTCAGCATATTTTAGACTGAAAAGAAACTGTTTTGTCCTTGAAAGCATCTCAAAAGTGCTTAGAAGTGCCTTTAAGAAAGCCAGCCCATTACGATTACTTGATTATCATAAAACCAGGATTTAAAAATACAATAGTAATGGTTGGGACCGTTGTGCTTCATAAATTTGCCACCAAACGTAGGAAAATTGCTTTGCAGAGTGTACATGTAATCAACAGCAGTGTACTCGATCAACGCCAGATTGTCAGAATCATTATCTAATGATTATTGCCTTCTTTTTTGTGTATTTGAGGTCTTACACCATTGCTTGCAGTTGTTAAAATAGATTTTTAACGAAAAAAAAAAGAAAATCCCAACATATGAACTGCAGTATTATGAAGGATAAACGTATTAAAGAGATCTCGATTTCTGCTCTGTAACTGAACGCTAAGGTATTCAGTTTAGAGAGCCAAAAATTTAATAAAGCAACTTGAAGTACTTGCAACAGAGAGAAATATCTTCTCTGAAAGCTTATCATTATTGTGGTAAAAAGTTACCTTAATACAGTGATCAAACAATCTATTGTACTCCCCTCAAAATTTATGGGGCATCCCTATAATGTCTCCTCTAAGCCTATTGCCCTGACATATTTCACGATGCTGCTCGCTGTTAACAATTCCCTGTCAAGGCCTTGATACGAACCCTAATCTTTCTTTACGGGGGTGCCTTAATGCCCCCACAGAGACCAAGAATGTGTTCCGATGATTTATTTTCATTGTGACAGAATGTATAATATTGGGCTTGAGACAAGCCTCGTTCGGATCAAGTGTACTTTGAATCTGAAACGCCTTCTCAAAAGTTTGTTTATCAACCTGAGGTTATACGTGAAGAGTCTCACGCATGACTCAGATCTTCTGTTATTGTAGTTTCCCAAGAAAATTTCGATTGCCTCCAACTTATTTGGTGTGAGAAGAATCTCCAACTCGCTTTATTTTTCCATTACAAACTTCCGCTCCCAGTCCACAGTCCCATCAGCGGCATGTAAGTCCCCTCCACGTAAGTTTATCTGTTTGCTCATTACAGAGAATACCGACATGAACTGAGACAGTTTGAAAGCTTATGCTAAAGCAAATTATATCGATTGGCCATTGAGGAAAGTTGGAAATGTAAACCTCAATGAACTCTCAGATATAATAACATGTTACTGAGTGCAAAAAAAATTATACCTATTATTGCTTCCATGACTGTATATACAGTGAGTGTCAAAAGAAACTGTATACTATGGATAAAATTCTAACAAACCAAACACTTAAGGAGAGCTCCCGAAAAAATTTGACAAAATTTAGATTTTTTTTTTTGTTTCAAAGACTGACAATGAAACAATTTTAAAATAAAAATAACGGTAATTCATTAAAGTATTTTTTTATGTTAATATACAGTTTCTTTTGACGCTCACTGTATGTATAAAAATAATTTCAAGTTTTTCTTTTTTATTCATAAACATGTCTGCATTCCTTTAAATAACTGCATATTATATTGTCAATTTGTACGAGTGCAAGGATTCCAATTTTTTTTTTTTTGTGATAAGAAATGTTTACCCCTGTTGTAAACAAAACAAATTGCAAAAGAATAGACAGAAAAACTGTCTTAAAATATCAGAAACAAAAAAATAAAACTTTAATGCCTTTAAGGTTATATAAACAGTTAAACAAAAAAAAAAAAACGATTTAAAATTACTTTCGCTTGAAAAAAAACGAGAGGTGTACAGCGTTGTTCTCTTTCCCTTATTGCTTTATAAACATTATCTGCACACACACACAAATACATTTTAGTTAATGCCTGCCTTTGAGCGCGTTCGTCAGGAAACGAAAAAAAAGGGATTTTCGTAGAGGATTACCTGAAATTGATATTCGGCTTTGGGTTTTAATGTTATTTTTGCCGAAAATTTCCTTTTTCTGTTCTTTCTCTCTCTCTCTCGCTCTCTTTCACTCTCTCGCTTGCTTTCTGCTAAGGTTACACAAAACAAAAGGTAAACAAATACACTCATCTCGGTGTATAGCAGTGTATGGTGTGTGTGTCTGTGTATGTGTGTAAGCATAGGATAAAACCAGTGTTGCTGCTGTTGTGTTCATAAGAATAGAAATACAGAAAAAAAGGGTCTTGTTTGATGGTTTGATGGAATTGTATTATACGCTGTTCTTGCTACTCCCTTTTATTTCTTGTTGCTTTTATTACTTTGGGTTGCATGTGAAGTATTTTGGTTGGTTGTTTAAAATGTTTTTCTTTCATTTCAACGCGTTTGTATAAAAATATTATTTTAAGCGATTTATGTAGTTCCATCAGTTGTATTCCTTTTTTGTTTTTGTATTATTTCCTTAGAGAAATAAAAAAAAACGGAGTGAATAAAACCCCTTCTTGTGGAACTAGAAAAATCATAATTTAACTTGAAATAATACAAAGTTTCCATTGGAAATGTTTAAAAGCTTTAGAAAAAGAACTCAAAAATTTATTTTTTTTTTTGCTTCACAAATCATTGTACCGGGTTATCCATTTCGTGGTTTCAAAAGTAAACGTAAATAAAACACATACAAAATATTTTTTTCATGATATTTCTTTTTTTTATTGTAAAGTTTGAACGTTGACATTATGTGTGAAACACTACATCATTTAAATGTGCTCCACGCGAAGTGTGAATCACAGCTCCTAGAAAAGCTGTATTTGTTGACACATTCAAAGGACTTGAGGGAATTGTAAACGTTGCAAAGTAGACATCTTGATTTCGAACTGTCAATAGAAGAAAATGTCAATAAAATAATGAAAATTGTTCAGTTCCATCGTTCTATAAGCACTGTTTAAACTGTTTAAGAGTAAAGAATTTCTTAAAACACCATTTAAAAGCATTTGATTAACGTTAGTTACCTAAAGAAGTTCGATATTAAGGTCCTACAAAAAGAAAACTTCATGAGCGGTTTTTATATTTGAGAGTCTCTGCTAAATGGCCACAAAAGGAAACCATTACTGGAACGCATTTTTACTGATTAAGAAGTAAAGATCAGATTAAGACGTACAGTTACCTGAAATGAAAAAAATTTCGATTAAATGGCGCAGAAGATCCTCAAGTCAGGAGTAAGTGTCATCGAATGATGTACCAAGTGTTTGCTGACCTTGTGGCATCACAACGGGCCGTTATGCGTGCTCAAGTGAGCTTTGTGATATCAGTGCTACCACTCCGACCTAACCTAACCTAACCTAACGAAGTGTTGCAAGCATTGATTCTTTTGAGGTAATTTTCGACCACTTTTTGACACATATTGAGCGGTATCTCAGCCATAACTTGACGATTGTTGGTTTTTAAGTGCTCAAGAGTTGAAGGTTTATCTGCATAAACACGGTCTTTCGCGTAGCCCCACAAAAAAAAAAATCTAATGGTGTCAAATCGCATGATCTTGGTGACCAGTTTATATCGCCACGACGAGAAATTACGCGGCCAGGAATTGTCTCTTGCAATAAAGCCATATTCGCTCGAGTTGTGTGGCATGTGGCACCGTCTTGTTGAAACTACATATTCTCCAAATCGTATTCTTCAATAGCAGGCAAAAAACAAAGTCGGTTATCATATGACCATAACGCTCCGAATTGACGGTGACAGTCGTTCCATCGTCGTTTTCGAAGAAGTAAAGACCAATCACACCTTCGGACCAAAGAGCGCACCAAACAGTGACTTTTTCTGGATGTAATGGTCTCTCTTCAATTACTTGAGTATTCTCAGAACCCCAAATACAACAATTTTGTTTATTAACATACCCACCGACTGTGAAATGTGCTTCATCGCTGAAGAAAATTTTGTTCGATACGTGACTGTGGCAGAATCACCATTTTTGTAGTAGGTTTTGATAATTTTTATGCGTTGTGTGATAGTTAAGCGATCCATTTTCGTCAATGTCAGACTTTCAACTGAAAAGGACAAAAATTGGTTTCACAACTTAGTTTGACAGATGTCGAATTCCAGTCTCATACTTTTGAAACCATGAAATGGATAGCCCTTTATATCCCGTGTCATGCAAAAAAAAAAAAAAATAGAAAAATAAGAGCCAAAAAACTAACAAAAAAAAAACCCCAACAGAAAAACTTTTTTAAAACTTTTCCAAAACCTCCAACAAGCAAGCACAAGTAATAGAGTAAACTGAGTAAAGAAAGAAAAAAAAAAAAAAAGAAACAAAAATTTTAAAAACTTTCTACTGGTTAAACTTCAATGATTTGTGCAAAGTTTTATACTTCCCTGCATAAAACTTTATTTCTTTGTTGTTACACAACTTTGGTCAAGGACGGTGGCAACTTAAATAAAATACCCTGTGGTTGTAACACAGGCTTACAATTTTTTTCTTCTTCTTCTTTTTTTACCAATTGATTGACGTTTGTCTTCAAATGTCAAAAAAAGAGAAAATAAAACAAAACTTCAGTAATTTTTTGTAAGAATTTCATAAGAAATAAAAATATTTTCCAAGAAATTTTTAAAACAAAACATTTCATTCAAACATTTTATTTTTAGCCGTATCGTCTGAAGTAATAACGAAGTTTTACAAACACGCAATGCTATATTTGGAAAGAATATTAAAAAGAAATTTCCCTTCCCTTTCTAAGTTTTCTTTAATAATTTTAAAACAATGTTTTAAAAATACATTAAAAAATTTCATTTTAATAAGAAAATTTAAAGACAAATTATTGAAAACATATGCTTAAGCAATCTTACATAAGTTTTCTTTAAAAAAAAAGGTTAAATTTAAGAAACAAAAATAAAAAAAAGGACTTGGAGGACATCAAATAAATCTTCCAACATAGCTCTCGTTTCAGATTGTATGCGCTAATGACTATACTTACTCTTTAATCAGCTAAAGTTGATGATTTTTATTCGATTGTACCTTAGGTAAGGTCGAAGTGATAGCTTTGGTAATCACCAAAGCTTACTTGAGCACGCATAGCGACTCGTAGTGATGCCACAGGTAAGCGCAGTCCCAGTACTGGTCGAATTCCACCAAACTAACAAGAAAGTTGGTCAACGTGAGGGCTGCACATTAGAGCGGGTCGCTCTCTATGGGAAAAAAAAAAAAGTTGAGTCAGTCACCCCCTAGGAGAAAGGTTGTGAATGAATATTTGAACATTTTAAAATATCTGTAAAACAGCTGTTAATGCATAAAAGTGAGCATTTTAAAAGCGAATATTTTATATAATTAAATGCTCTTTATTCCTGCATTGCCACAATTACTGATTTTGGGGAAGGATCCGAGATATCAGAAGTCGCGCATAGAATATGACGTCGAATTAAAAAATCGTCTTAGAGTGAAATGTAGCTGCCGTCAAGCCACAAACAATGATATATGATATGTTACGATCGGACCTAAAATGGCGACGTAGTATATAAAAAACAAAAAGGGCGGTATTTCTAGGCGTGGCAAAAAAAATTTTTTTATGGTTTTGGAAACGTTATTAACATATCTTTAATTCTAGGGGGTGACTGGCTCAATTTTTTTTTTCGACCCACCCTACTGCACATTGATTGTACCTTCATTAGGCCCAATTTTTATCATCATAACTCTACTACAGGGGACCGGCTTGTTAGCATTAATTCTTTCTAAAGCACAGTTTCCACCACGATTCTATTCGAGTTTTATTACAAGTTGCTTTGCTTTAATTTTATTAGCCAAGTTTTTTCAACTTAGCAGATGATTGGCCTGCTGTGGCATGTATTACAGTGATAGATTTGCTATCCGTAGCCATCCAGCAATAAATATCGTGGGAAACATGTATTGGGTGTAGCTGTGAGTAATTTTTACTGATTCAGATCTGCTTTTTCTCACAAGATGGCGCTATCTTTGACCTTACTATGGTGTTCGATGTTGTGCTCAGGGTCACAAGGTTACATACATACATAACATAATTGGTCATTACAATCCTTCAGTTAAGATTACGACCACCATTTATGTTGTGTGCGGTAATTTTATGCATGAGTGGCGGGGTCCCACCGTTTAAAATCGATTCAGAACGACAGATTTTTTTGAGAAACTTTCCATGGCAATTTTTTTATTTACTCTCAGAGTTATTGCCAGAAATCTGCTGAGAGGAAGTCGCCGTTGAAAAATATTTTTTCATATTTTCGTTTAGTTGGAGATGTCTGACTTGGGGTTTAAACCGTGGCCCTACGTCTAATAAGCCAACACACTACCTACTAGACTACGGCGGTTACAGGGTCATGAGGTCCATTGGCTTATTTGTGGAAGTGAAAAATTAGTTCTTCTGCTTCGCATTTTGAACCTGTACTGCTTGGTTTTGTATTGAAAAACTTTACCACGTCAGCAGCAAAAATCGAAAGACTTAATTGTCATTCGGTAGCGTTTATGACATGCAAAGGTTGATCATGAAGTTTTTTGTTCAACGTCAGTGCGATCGTAAATTGTAGTCGTCGTAGCCTAAATGGGACTGTGTTGGCTTATTAGGCGTGAGGCTACGGTTCAAACCCCAGGTGAGACATTTCAATCAAAACGAAATACGAAAAAAATATTTCTTCGGCGAATTCCTCTCAACAGATTTCTTGCAAAAACTCTGAGAGTAAATAAAAAATTGCCATGGAAAGTTTCTCAAAAATCTGTCGTTCAGAGTCGACTTAAAATTGTAGGTCCCGCCACTGTGGCTAAAATTAACACACACAACATAAGATCGTATTACTTTCGGTCTTATTCAAGTGGTTTTACAATTTGATTTCAATATTGCAAACCGTGCTAACATGACGATTGAATTTAACAAGTTTCATTACTTTGTACGCCCTAGGCCTTCCAGAATGTATTTTTACGTTTTTACTTTTTTAAAATCGTTTAAAATATGAGCTCTCATAAATTGCAAATAAAATAAAACTAAATTTGTGTTTAGTTTTTAATTAAAATTCTTTATTATTCGTACAATTCTGTGTGCCATTGTTCACAACTTTATGTAAACAACAACAATTGCTTTTCTTTGTTATTCCTCTGTTTACAACCTTTGCATAAACAATAACAATTACTAGACAATTGTTCGACAGATCTTTGTAACGGAGATCTTCAAACCACGATTACTCTCTTCTAGCTTTTGTTTATAATTTTAATGATAAGCGATGTAAAAGCAAAACACCAGTATCTAGATTTTTTATTTTCGTAGCAATATCTCATAGACGAGAGGGGGAAATCTGACTAGTGCTTCTGTGTATTACGTTTTAATCGGTTGACATTGTAAAAGCCATTTGCCATCCCTTATATGATACATGTATGGTCAGTTAACCTTAGAATTATGAAGTATTCCCTTTAAGAAGTTGTGATATTTCGAAAATATGCTATTCCAGTGATTATTGCATTGGGTCCTTATACATAGAACGGTTAGAGTCCCTAATATCCTAATAAAATATTTGGATTTCCTTGAAGTATTTGTAGCATGTCACGTATTCCATATGCAGGCATATTCGAGCATCAAAATAGAGCCTATTTGTACAAAGCTAAGCTTTTCACACGAAATTATCGAAAAAAAAATTTACTTTCCCTGTAAATTTAAGTTAGAGAGAGAGAGAGAGCAGCTAATAAGGGCAAAACCCTACCATGCTACTATCGAATAAAGATAAAACACTGCACAGTGTACGATTTAGCCATTCTAGGTAGACAAAATTAAATATCTTGGAAAACAATTATGCTAGACTTATGAATTTTGGTACAAGGTGTTACTAGGCCAATATGAACCATTGCCAAAAATATGGGCGACATTGGACTACTGCCACGCCCACTTCCCATACAACTGAAAAATTTATTTTTGATAATCAAAAAGTAAAAAAGTATGAATGATAATGTTTAAAATAAATAATAAAGAGGTAGAAGTTACAATTAATTTTGATTTATTAATTTTTTTTTTTAATTTTTTATTAATTTTTAAATAATTTCATATGTACATAGTACATATAAATTAAAGTATGAATAAAATATTAAAAGTCATAGTTTTCTTCTGTTAATTTTGGAAATTTCAATAAATGTAGAACTTCTGGGGTCAATGCAGCTTTTTTAGAACCACTGCTTATTTTTCCACAAATATAGTTTACGGAAAGCCTTTCATTTTCGGGTGATTTAAGCCATATGTCAAAAAGTTTGTGATATGTGGTGTTATCACTCATTATTTGTTTTTTTTTTCTTTATCCGGCAAATCTCGGCAGATAATTTTATATGTGCCTTAAAGTAGACACTTCCGGCGTTCGTATAACACTAATTTGGTGTTGATCCGGTGTGAACCAAAAAAGTTATCGATTACAGAATTTTTTCTTTTTTTCTTAACTTAACAAAAAAAAGTAATTGTTTAATTGAAATTGAACGAAAAGAATTTTTCTTTTAGAACCGTAAGTTCTCGTGATGTTGATAGCGAATATGTTGAGCTTCAAAACAAAAAAAAAATAGTTAAAAAATTCCGATCCAATAAAAAGTTACACGCTTTTAAGAATAAGCAACTTAATGTAGATATTTTTATTGTTTTTAATTCACTCAAAAATATGAAGTTTGAAGTACCATTACAATGTTATTGCTGACAAATTAGGAAAAGTTTTGGCGTTTTCTTATTTTATAACAAGTGCTCTTTCATATTGGATAAAAATATTTACTCAAATCGAAACTCAAAATAACGAGTTTTGTCCAAAATCTTACACTGTGCACTGTTAGCAGTTTAAAAAAGAAATTCTCCTTTGAACAAAAAAAAAACTTTCTATAAAGGTTTCAAAGCTTTCTCCTTATTGCCCCCCTTTTTAAGGCTGGTGGAAGAATGAATGCCTACTGATGCGTTAAAATGAATTGCTTTCTTTGCAAAATGATTTCAAAGTTCTATGGATTGTTTGACAATATTTTTCTTTGTCGTTTTTCTCTACGTCCCCTCTCCCACTTTCCCTTTTTATAGCCATTTCGCTAAGAAAAATGTCAAAAACAGTGCATGTGGATTTATTTTTTCTGCCTTCTTTCTCTGTTAAAATCTTTTGTAGATTCTGTTTTTGTTTTCACTATTCAAAGAATCAGAAAAATGTCAGAAAAAAAAGAAGAAGAAGAAAAAAGAACGAAAACATGAAAAGAAATCGAATTTCTATGGCAATTCCATTCACATTGCCTTTGTCGGCAAAAGTTTTGTTTTTTTTTTTTTGTTATTTTCTAAGGGGGGGCTAAGAGTTTTGTGGAAAAATAAAAACAAAATTAAAGAAATATCTTAACATGTCACTGAAAAATAATATCAAATGACATTTTTACATATGTATTCACAGAGGCCACCCCCCTGTAATCTCCAAGAGAGGAGAGGAACTTTTTTATGGAATAAGAAAAAATCCATGCCATGGTGCAATTTGTATTGAAAATTAAATGAAACCTTTAAAGCATACTTTAAGGTTTTAATCGATGTTTTTAAAAAACGTTACCGTTTAGCCATTCAAAAATTTACGGGCATAAATAACTTTTTAAGTGAATACTTATTCCCCTTTAAGGAAACAAGCTTTTTGTATTTTCTAAACTTAATTTTTGGTACACTTTTTGTATGCAAAATGTGTGTGTAAAAAATCTTGTTATAAAACTCTCACATACCGGGTTCCCATCATGATTACCGCTGACAGAATCCGTTGTCGTTTTTTTTTTGTTCTTTGCTTAAGCATACTTGAAATTAAGCCAAAAAACGTTTCCTAAATAGATTTTCAATTGTTTTCGAAAACAGGAGGGATATTATAGTATGTTTTCCTCCCTTTTTTTTTTTTTGTTATTTCCCCCTGTGCTATTTTGAATACAAGTAACATTAAACAAATAACCCACATTTAAATCATGATTTTTTTCTTCTCTTTTTGTTGTTGTTTATATGGTTTCCTTTAGATAAAATACAAATATTTTGAAACACATGTTCCAATACTTGCTTGCCTTACAACACTCATTTACTCCCTTTTTTTCTTTTTGCTGTTGAAGCACTTGTTTAAGCATCACTTAAATTAACTTCAATAACCATTCAGCAACACTTTATTTTATTGTTACACACACACATACTCTCCACAACAACAGTTTACTCTCAATGCAACTCGCACAAGTTCAATAGTAAAGGCAACAGCAACAGCAACAACAACAATAATAAACAAACATTTAAAACATTTATAAACTGTTAAAAGAGAGACGAGCGAGCATCAATAGCAATGGAAGAAATTTCTATTGTTGTTGTTGTTATTGTTATTGTTTTCAAAATGAAAAATAATTACATGTTAAATTTTAAGAGTAAAGCATTCTGTGTGAATGTGTGTGTGCATATGTGTAAGTGTTTGTAAGTTTTGTGTTTTCCAAATAAAATAACAATTATTGGCATACAATAGCAGCCACAGCAACAGCATTAACAATAACCAGCAGGAGGGTGGTTAAACAACAATAACAAAAATAACACAAGCCGCCACCCGTTTTGTTATTGTTGCTTCTTCTTCTTCTTGTGTGTGTGAGAAATACTTAAGGAAGTATTTTCGAATGTTTTTTTTATTTATTTACAATATTGTTGTTATTGTTGTTGCTATTTATTATTGTTTATTTAAGGCAAACAATACTCTCCAATCTACACTTGTTTGAAAGGAGCAGCATACAGAAAACAACGGTTTATTTATGAATTTTTTTTTTGTCGTTGTTATGTTGTGTTTTGAAGATTTAAGCAAAGAGAAACGACATTTTGTTGCCATTGTGCTTGAGAGTTGATGATAAAAGAAGAGAAGAATTTTCTTTTCTTCTACGCAAGGAAATCAAACAAGTGCAAAAGGAAAAGTGAGCCAAAAAAAAAAGAAAAAAATTGAATAGAAATACGAGTAAACAAAGCAGCCAAACAAACAAAAACAAACTATTTTCTCATTACGTACGACTGGGGTCGTATACAGTAGGACTGGACAGCTCTTTAGCATGTTAAATACGATATTTAAACATTAAAAAATATTTATTAAAATCGGTTGCAGGAGGTCATATTATATCAGGTCTTTCTTTAAACGCTTCCTGTTTTTAAATTTAATTTTTTTTTTCGCTTGAAACACATATTGATGCCATTATTTGTGGAATATAACATCGTTTAAGTGATCTCCACAGCTACTCTAGGTGTAGTGCATTCCAAATGTCCAATTTTCCATTATTTGGGCTTATAATTCAGATTGAAGTTCACCGATGGCATAGTTTATATTGGTTTTTAGAAATGCTATGACTTGTGGCTGATTTGCATACACCTGGTACCAAAGAAAGCCCTGTAAAAGAAAGTCTAACGATGTTAAATCGCATAATCTCAGTAGCCAAATTATATCACCTCCACGTCAGATGGTTATCAGATTATTCAATGTACCATGAGCAGTGAAACCACTTGTTGGTTTCCAGGTCAAGAGAAGTTGGTTAACATAGCCCATTAGTGCTTGCCGTTGCAAGTAATGGTCTGGTCAACAAACACTGAATTTTTCAGGATGCATTGAACATTCTTGTATCTTATCGTCCAATAATATGTACTAAGCGGATAAAACAAAGGATAAAATCAGTTCTCGAACATTTTTGAAACATCCTTAGGTTGCCAGAATGCTTTGTTATTGGCTTGTTGGTAGACAGTCATGTCTGAAATTGAACTGTAAACTCCTACTGTATAATTCACTTGTGAAAGCATGATGGTATTATGGAATACAGATTTGGGGCACTGCTTTAACATCAAACTGTTAATTACTGCACCACCTTCGTATATCAGAAATATGAACACACATCAAGACCTCATTTAGATCGCGTTAATTTTGGCTTCTATTTTAGCTCTTACCTCCGTACAAAAGACATACACACATACATACATAATTGGTCATTACAATCATTCAGTCAGGATTACGACCTAGCATCTCACACCACTTATGTTGAGTGTGTTAATTTTATACATGAGTGGCGGGACCTAGAATTTCAAGTTGACTCCGAATGAGGTTAGGTTAGGTTAGTGTGGTAGATTTATACCAAAAGCTCACTTGAGCACGCAGTCCCTGTACTGACCAAGTTCCTCCGAGCCAATGAGGGAGAAGTTGGTCAGCGCAAGGGCTGCACATTTAAAGCACGACTACCCCACGCTGGAAAACCATCCAGAAAGTTTGATAAACGTCAATGGACGATAGCTCCGCCAAGCTAACAAGGATTGGAGAGCCAAATAAAATATATCTGCATCTCTCAAGAGATGAGCATTGACATAGAAAGTGGATAACAGTCTCCTCTTCCTCAGCGGATCTGCATCCACGGTAGAAATCGTTAAATGGGAGTCGCATTCTTTCCGCGTGTCTACCCATAACACAGTGACCTGTAAGCATGGCCACTGTGATCGAGATGATGTTACGACCAAGTCCAAGTAACTGGTTGGTGCGCCTTCTGTCCATTGAGGGCCAAGTGAGCCTAGCAGTGGAGCAGGTCTGCTCATTGATCCAGGATAGGTTGGCGTCCCGGGAGAATTTCCCCGCGATGGCCAGTTTGAACGAGGTAAGTGGCATTCCCAAGTTGATCGAAGAGGATTCCGGAAGAAGTGCGCCAGCCCTGGCTAGCTCGTCTGCTCTGCAGTTTCCCCGAATGTCGCAGTGTCCGGCATTCCCCGGCATTCCCTGACGATCCTAGAATTATCCGCAACGTTCGATAGAGATTTTATAGCAGCCTGGCTATCAGAAAAGATTGAGATGCGGGTGAAAGGAACTCCGTGTGCGAGGATCCACTGTGCGGCCCGGTAGACGGCCATTACCTCCGCCTGGAACACGCTGCAATAGTCCGGCAGCCGGAGTGAAATGTTCAAGTCCAATCTCCCAGAGCAGACTCCGCTGCCCACCCCGCAATCGAATTTGGAGCCGTCGGTGTATACATCCAGTTCCGGGGGGACGGTCATATCATGGGTCCAATCGCTTCTGCTCGGGATCAGGAAGTTGAAACCCCTGTCAAAACAGTATTCCACAGGTAGATAATCGATATCCGGTGGGGCCACCGGGTCAATCTCCAAAATAGAGGAGTGACCGGAGGGGACGACGCGCCAACGAGACAGGGTATTAAGTCTTGTCGCAGTGAACTTAGCCACCTCCTTAGCGAGGAGCTCAGTAGGAAGCCAGTTAAGCATAGCGAACAGGGCCTTTGTGGGGGTGGTGCGTAGAGCACCAGTGATGCGAATAGCCGCGGACCTTCCGACTCCGTTCAGGAGTCTGACATTGTGCCGCTTGTCCAGAGCAGTCCACCAGAAGGCAACACCGTATAAGAGGTTGGGTTCGATGACTGCAGAGTAGATCCAGCGCATGACCCTTGGGCCGAGACCACATCTGGATCCGACTGCTCTGCCGCAACAGTAGGCAGCACAGGCCGCTTTTCGAGCCCTGGCAGCCAGATTTGCCCTCCAGCTGAGTTTGGGATCGAAGATCAGGCCCAGATATTTAACCTCGGGACTCAGCGTGAGCCTGGTCCCGTTTATACTCCGAATGATAGATTTTTAAGGAACTTTTTTTTACTCTCAAAGTTTTTGCCAGAAATCTGCTGAGAGGAAGTTGCCGAAGAAATATTTTTTTATATTTCGTTTTTCAGGAGATGTCTGACCTGGGGTTTGAACCGTGGCCATAGGTCTAATAAGACAACACACTGCCAACTAGACTACCGCAACGAGACATCTTTTTTTTATTCAAGTTTTCCTGATTGTGGTAGATCCTACGATGATAGGCTTATTATCTGATATTGTCCAGGAACTTTGCTTAGTGATTTCTGCTATTTCTCAACTGAGCTTACTATTAGTTTTCATTGTACAAAATCTTGTCTTATAGAAAAAAAAAATTTGGGCAATTCATACGACTTTGTATCGTGTATGTTGTATTGAATACACTTGGTTGTTTGTGAACGCTTAATGCTATGCTGTATTGTGTATTTCGTATTCCGAATGTATTTTCTTGGCATTCAAACAATTTGATAGCACGAAACCAACACAACTTTTGAAAATCATATGAAAACATATACCCATTTTTTTCATTCACACAATTTGATAGCACGAAACCAATATAACTTTTAAAAGCATATGAAAAAAATGTGTATAAGTGTATCGGATTTTTACATGAAAATTATCAACAACAATCATACACTGTTGTATAATCGTCCAACAATACACTCAATACAACGATACAACGGCTTGTGTGAATTGCCCAATTAATTCGCAACGTTAGCGGGAATTCTGAGGTTGAATTCAGATTTAGGGTGGTGTGTTATTCATATTTTGGTAATTTTGTCGACCTGTGTAATTCAAAAATCCACCATAATGTCCTATACACCCAATCTGGGTAGTGGTCCCGTTATGATATCCAATTCCATATTATTGAAGGCCTCCTCTATACCCACAAAGGCAGCTAAAGTCAAATTTATACTTCTTCTGTGCAAACGACTTTTTCTATCGTATTTGTTAGGCTATGTAAGGTGATCTCCTCTAACTGTATACCTGTTATCCCTTCGATAAGACATTACCATCCAATGCTTGACGTAACTTAATGCCAATAGGTATTGTTGTGGTATAAGAGCTGCGATCCGTCTTTGATGTGAGCTTCACTGCAACTGTACACCATTGCGATGGTATGTGATTCACACGAAGACTGTCGAGCAATATCTCTAAGGAGGCTAATTTACACCGGCCTTAAATGTTATAGAAAGGCTGGACGTATTCCGGCCGGTACTGAAGGCTTAAACTAAAAGTACCGAAATTTTTCAAAAATTCGATTTAAAAACGATAAGACGACTAAGTAGATGTTAAGGTAGAATATTTGAATATTTTTCTACCCCCATAATGATGATCTCAAGTGTATGTGAAACTTGTTTAATCGTTTGAATATTTAAGTTCAAGCCTGTATTTTCTTTTCTATTCATTTAATGCTTATCAAGTGCTTGCTCTGCTGGTGCTGCTATTATTTGTGGCGATGAAATAGATTTTTTTCTAAACATTCACCCTCTTCTGTAAAAAAGTGGTCGTCTTTTGAAGAGAACTGGCTGACTGACTGATTCACCCTTAGCAGTTGAGGCTGGCTGGCTGGCTATTGATACCAAATGCTGGCTGACTGAATGACTAACTGTGGCTGCATGGCTTGTGTTTATCTTCGTTTCTCTTTGAGTACCCACGACACTCACATTAATTTCGAATTAGTTTTGCATCATGTGGTCCATGATGCAGAAAAATCATCGTTTGAACAACAACAACTACTACTACTACGTACATAAGTACCAACACCGAAAAGAACACGAACCTGAACACGAACATGCTCACACACACACTCAAACATAAAGCAGAACAAATTGTAAAATTTCAAATGATGCTCTTGAAACTCAAGAGACAAACAACGTTGGCTGGCTATTAACTGTTGGTCTTAAGGGTTGCCATTGTGTGTTCAGCAGGTTTATCATAGAAGCTATGGAAAAAGGAAAAAAATTGTATTTTTAAGGTGAATGTGCGTATCATAAGCCATGACAACAGTCTTGACAGAGGGGGGACAAGGGGAGCAATACCATTAAATGATGAGGAAATTTTCTAAAAAAAACCTCAGCCAGCACAACACAGAGAAGAAAAATGCAAAACTTAAGCACACACACACACACACACTACAATGTCAATGCAATGCTGCATGATGATGATGATAATAATGACGATGATGATGATGATGATGACGGTAATGCCACAGATCAACAGATTTTCCACGTGAATAATTTTTTGACTTTTGAAGAGAGACACAATTTTTCTTTATTTGGTACTCTGCAACAGCAACTTGGCGTGTGATTTTATTAAGTCTTCTTCTTATTATTTTTTATTGGTAATTGTTGTTGTTGTTGGTTGTATGACTTTAAAGGTGTTCTAGAAAAATTAGGTTAATTCCTATTTACAAAGCAGACAAATGTCTCAATGCGTTACGATTCATGATTCTTTCAACATTTTAATCTTCTTCTGCTGCACTTGCCACAAAAATCCACACGAAATGAAGACACAGAGAGCCATGCACATAGACAGGCAGACACACAGAGACAGACAGTTAACTATACGACAAATACGACTATCTTGTGTAGAGTTTAACCACAAACTTGGTTTTCTTGTCATTTTCATTTGACGTTTGCAACAGATTCTTCGTAATCAGGTGTTATGGTCCATTCATACACATCACATCACATATGTACACAAGTGACCGGCTATTGGGGGTAAATGGTAAGAAAAGTTTCCTTTTGGAAATATTTTCAAATTGAATTGAAAACAAATCACATGAAATAGTTTTCCGTTTGTGGGAAATTATAACAACATCTGCTGATGGTGGTAATAACGTTTCCATTTCAATCATAATTCGTGGTATAAGCCGCCATCATATCCCCAGACACTCACTGTACGTCTTGGGCCTTATAAATCTTAAATACAAAATAAATCTGTTCTTGCCTTCCAATCTTGTGTTCGAAAAATTCTTTTTCAAGAAGACAAACAGTCTCCAGGGATCAAAACAGAATTGCGAGCACGATGAGTAAGTGATACCAACTCATTTAACCTTGGCATCAGTGTTCATCATGTACAAATGGTTTACGTATGTGAACAGTTGGCCAAGGAGGAGTAGTAGCAGAGCAAGTGTTTCTCTTCCAAATTGCGAAAAAAAAAAAATAAGGAAGGAAACACAATAAATTACAAGTTTATGATACATAATCTAATCCTTAACAGATGAGACCCCTCGTATCTCATCTCATACCATTCACTCACTCATGCAAACATTCATTCATTTCACCACTATGCAATGCAAGGAGTGGCGGGTATACAAGCGATTAGTGGCCAGAGGAAAACACCCTTATTTTTTGGGTAACGTTTTCAGTTTTTTTTTTTTTTTTTTTTTTTTTTTTTTAATGATTTTGGCAAAAGCATACGTTCAAAATAACCCCAGCAATTATTTTTATATTTCGCCATCAAAAACACAATAAAAACTGAAAATTGCACGGCGGTACCATGTATTCCCCTTTCTTTCCATAGAGAAAACTTATTGTGTGTGTGGGGGGGTGTAAATCAAATCATCAATCTTCATAACAGGAATGAAAGAAAGGAAAAATTCTTTCTTCGTCATGTTCATATGGGAAATCCTTAAAAGATTTTTACTTGTATTTGGCTCAAGCCATATAAGCCACATACAGATCCCATATAAACCAAGTTGTTTCAAATACTTACAAGAGTATTAAGGGAAACGATTTGTAAAGAAAAATTCGTTTAACTTTTACAAGATTAGTGGAATAAAAGGAGATGGCTGCCAGAAACGTATTCACTCTACAACACCTTTTCATTGCATTTTACGCAGCTTTCTTACAAAGTCGCACTAGCCCAGTATTTAGAGTACCGTGCGTGTATCGCAGTCGACTTATTGATCGTTGAGAATTCTTCTTTGGCGCCATTCTCCTTGATTAAATTCAAGAGATCACTAGTGCTGATAGTGTTGGACCAGAATATTCTCAAGCAGTTGTTAATGAATACCTACAGTTTTTGCGGGATTACAGTCAATAAAAAAAGTCTACATACAGCGGTGATTTTTTTCAAATTAAAAAAGGTGTTTACAGCGTTCTTTAGGACAGTCACAGTTAAGAATGTTTGAAGACAAAATCGATATAAATAAATAAAGGGTCCGCCAAATAACTTTTTTTTTTTTGAAAATGCTTTAAAAAAAACTACTGAATATTTTCTCAAATTTCTTTTTTTATTTGAAAGTACAATCCTTCCGGTTAATAATGGGAAAATAATTTCATTCAAATGGCTGCCTCGGCTGGCCATGCAGTAGCCTACACAATCGGTCCAATTTTTAAGCACATTATCGATTGTGTGCAGCTGTATTTCACCAATGGCTTCACGAATATTGTCCTTTAAAGCGTCAATTGTCTCTGGCTTGTCGGCGTAACATTTATCTTTGACGGCACCCCACAAATAATAGTCCAACGGTGTCAAATCGCAGCTCCGAGGTGGCCAAACGACATCAGCTCTGCGGCTGATAATGCAATCTTCAAAAACAGGGCGCAAAACATCGAGTGTAGCTTCGGCTGTGTGGCACGTAGCGCCGTCCTGTTGAAACCAAATGTTGCCAATATCCTCCTCTTCAATTTTTGTGAAAAAAAATTCGTTCAACATGGCCCGATAACGATCGCCATTGACTGTAACGGCCACTCCTTGCTGAATTGATGTTGATGGCGCTTCACGCACACTTTCTGCCACAGCAGCAAATATTCTCGGGTGTACGCACTGTTTTTGGCTTTTCACGCTTTGGTTTATCGATGAGGATGCCAGTTTCTTTCACTTTTTTCACAAGATAACGAACTTACGGAGCTGACGGTGCTTCTCTTCTTCCAAAATCCATACGCAATTTTCGCACACATTCTGCAACATTACCATGATTTTCAAAGTAATGTCGCAATATTTCCCGGCGTTGTTCAAGCGTATACACAACCATATTCGTTCAGCGGAAGGATAAAACTAATTATCTGTCAAATCAGACATGAGCTAAGTGTTACCATTCACGAAATAAGCACTAGTTGAGAAAAAAAACGTTAGATGGCGGACCCGATATGTCGTAGAAATTATTAGAAAAAAACAAACAAAAATTATCGAGAAAAAAGTTGTGTGTTGACAATGGCGTATGTATACTTTTTTCTGCGGCTGTATAATCTATAGTACTTTGGTTTCATTTCGTACAAGAAAGTAGACATGTATTGAATATGCTAAGTATGGCCAACGGGCTTTGTTAGCTTCTCCATACTGATTGCAATCATCTGAATGTGTAGTTTTATTTGGGGATTTACTGTTTGCTAGAAGGCATAATTGAAATTTTTGAGTAGGAGTCTAAGTCTCCATATTAGTCCTCTTCTGTCTGAACAGATTTGCTTTTGATACTTGACTCATAAGTTATCATGCATCACAATGGTGAAAAGATAGCATGAAATGGTAACTGAAACTTCCTCTGGCAATTTGAAATATTTTCCATGACACGCCTTTTTTCTCAATGCTTTCCCTATTGTGGGCTGCCTAATGATGGTCGTAAAACCCCCATTTTGATCATGCACTTCTTCACTTGTTTACTTCGAATTGTTTACCGTATTATGACTGCCAGTAAGGCGTACTTGTTGTTAGGTAATTTGTTAGTAATTTTATACCAGTTGTTTTAGTGTTTAAAGTTTCCACTTTTCGTGATTTTACAACGATTTGAACATTCTGAGTACGGTTAGGGCCTAGTGGAAGGATAAAAAAATTTCATTTCGGGTTGGTAATTTTTCTATCCAAGTTTTTACATGCTTTTCGTAGGCAGTCAAGCTGTAATAATACCGATCTAGTATTGGTTTGCGACTAAAAGAGATACCCCTTTAACAAGCGTAAAAAATATTAATTGATAGAATTATTATCCGTGACGCTGTAGTCTAGTAGGTAGTGTGTTGGCCTATTAAACTAGAGGCCTCGGTTCAAACCCCAGGTCAGACATCAAAGCGAAATATGAAAAAAAAAATATTTTTTCGTCTATTTCCTCTCAGCAGATTTCGGGCAAAAACTCTGAGAGCAAATAAAATTGCCATGAAAAGTTTCTCAAACAATTCGTTTGTTCGGAGTCGACATTAAACTGAGGTCCCACCGCTCATGTATAAAATTAACACACACACAACGTAAGTGATGTGAGAAGCTAGGTTGTAATCCTGACTGAAGGGTTGTAATGACCAATTATGTATGTATGTATGAACTATCCGTGGAATGTTGTTGCACTCTTAATGCAGATTACATCAGTTCTACAGCAATGGAACCATGATTTCATGTGAAAAATGTCAAACGATTTTACATTTTAATGGTGAGTGTGTATTTAACAGAGATCAGCAATGAATCGTTTTTCCGCTACTCGTAAGCACTCATGCAATTTTGAGTATGAGTGAATCAACAGAATTGAAATTCAACTACTCTGATTCATTCGTACTCGCTACAGCATTGATTTATAAGTATAGGTTACAATGAGTATAAGTACAATGTTGACATCAAACTCACAACATTCGAAATGTGTTTGATTCATACGCCTACTCATTCTGATTCATAAATTTAGAAAAATACTTATAATACTTATAAGTGATTCGAGTGGCTCGAATCATTCATCAAAATTTACAGCCTTTGTTATTGTTGCATATACAAAAGAAGAGAAAAGAAAAGACAAAGACAGCAAGCAAAGCACACACACAACCTTCTAGCGAGTATTGTGGTGTTCGTACTCGAATCATACTTATTTTGTGCTTCGTGTATATGTTGAATCATGGAGAGTCGAAATCAACAGCATCGTGCGTATTGTTAAGTATGAGTACGATGAGTATTTCTAACTTTGAATATGAGTAGTATGAGTATGATATTAAAATAAGTATGAATGCGTATAAGTAGCTGAAATTATAAGTGTGACTCGAATCTACTCATCGTTTTGAATACTCGTTGCTGATCTCTGGTATGTATGTAAGGAGTGTCGCTTTAACAAGCTAAAAGAAAATTAATTAATAGAAGTACTATCCATGGAATATTGTTGAAATCGGGGAAATCGAACTATTTGTGAAGCGTATTCAGTACGGTTGATGAAAAATAAGATTTGAAATCAAGTTTTGATACATCCACAGACTGTGTCAGTCTATTATTTATATTGGCGTCTGCATTCTCTTAGTAGTAGTAAAAAAAAGTCCCATCAGAGATCAGCTGCGAATTATTTTGTTCCAGTTCTTGAGCAATGGAGACATTATCTCTCTCGAAAAATGGCAAACGATCTTAATGACGAATGTGTATTTAATTTAAATTGATTATCCATACAGGGAAATTTGTGTTTTTTGAAAATCCCTTCAAGTACAGGCATTGGTGGCCAGTTTCCCTTCGAGTAGCTAAGAGTAGTTTTTATTTAATTCCTTATTATTCTGTTAGAGAATAAACCACTTTTATTTTTCTACTTTGTTTCTATACCTTTTTAGAGGTCAACTGCTCTATTTTCGAAGGTTCTAGAATTATAGGGTTGCCAATTTTTGTTGCCTAGAAACAACGCTTTCTGTGAAAATGCATTAGGTTCTAATCTTGACTAGTACCGACGAAATTTTAACTCATTGGCTTCTACTCTCTTCTCAGGCAGTATGAATGAATGAATTATTTGATGGATATTTCTTTGTCTTCTAACAGATTCGAATTGCTCGAGTTTATAAACGAACTCTACACAAACCGCAATACCCCTTGAGCTTGCTTTTAACTAAGTTGTAGAGTGTGAGGCTTATTCTCAAAGTTTGTTTCATGGCAGTTATGGTCGGAAGTATTTGTGAACTACAGGAATAGGCTCATATTGTTCTTAATATACGAAGAATTTAAAAACAATTCAAATCCCATTTCTTTATCATTTCGTTTCCAGGCATGGTGGCATGGGTAGTAAGAGTAACACCAGACTCTGGAGGCTTTCTGCTGAAAATGCGGCAAACAGTTAACGCGTGTGCGTCAATTTTGCATAGAAACACAGATTTTCCGAAAGCAAATAATTGGGTGAACAAAAATTAGGAACATGTGCCACACGATGTGCCATTTGGAATTTGTTTTTTTTCTTTTTTTTGTTTGTTTGGGGGAAGACATACAAATCAAATTATTTAAACATTACAACATAAAAATATTGTAGAAGTTAGAAATGCAGGAGGAAGGAAGAAACGTGTGTTAAATGTCATGCCATAAATGGATGGCAAACAGGCAGGCTGGTGAACGTAATGAAAAGCTGTTTGTGAAGTTTACTTAACAGCAGACGACGCTAGAAAATCTCTTTACAAAGTGGTTGGTTTTTGTTGTTGTTTTTTATTAAAGACACGTGTTTTACCACACTCTTATGCATTTCATTACGATGCTCTGGTTGAAAATTTTTTAACTGCCAAAAAATTTTTTTTAAAACAGAGCGTGAGAGAGAGAGAGAGAGTCTCATAGTACCAACGCTATTTGACAGGCGTTGCAGATTAGTTGAAACAAAATATTTTATTATTATTGTTGTTGTTGTTTTTTTATTGTCATTGGCATTGTTGAGAGCAAGAATCATGAGCTTGTTAAACAATTAGTATCGCACAGAAACATACAGAAAACTTTTATATTTTTCCCAGGCTTAAATACTTAACAAATATTGCCAGTGCCTGTGCCAGTGCCAGTGAGCCAGTCAGTAATAAATTTGATTTCTTTTTTTTTTCTTCTTTCTGTTCTCACTTTACTTCTCTCTTGTCTTATCATTTCATTTGTTTTTTTGTGTTGTTCTTATGGTTTCTTTCTCGTTTTCTCGTTTAAAGGTTCTCTAATGGGTTCAGCGAGTGAAGATGAGGATGATGACGATGATCCACCACATTTAAGAGGACCCCCTCTGGGTCTGGGTATGCTGGGACCAAATGGTCCAGACTCAGCAGGTGGACCATTGGGAGCATCAGATATTTCAGTACAAAGCATGAGCACCGACAGCAAAAACACGCATGACGATTCAGATCAGGTATGTATGTTTTCAATGCACACTTACACTCACTAAAATACTCATTCATACTTGGACCCTCTAAAATAGTCTTTTATGAACTCTGTTATCGGCCAATAAAAAAAAAATGAAAAAAAAAAATTCGGCAAAAAAAAACTCATCATCACTAGCTAGCTTCACCACTAGCATCACCATATTAGCCACAGATAAACAGACAGTCAGACAGCCGGACAGACATTTATGATTATGGCCTGTTTTTTTTTTTTTTTTTTTTTTTTTTTTTTTTTTTAATGATTATTGCCAAACAATTACCACAAACAAATTCCGTTTTTATTTCATTTTCTTTCATTCATTCTCTCTCCAGCTCGTTCTCTGTCTTTATATTTTTATTGCATTCAACACTTATGCTGGCTTTTGTTTCTGTTTTTCTTGTATTTTTATTTTTCTCATAACAGGGTTCCTTAGATGGTGATCCTGATGCGAGAGGCGATTCACAAGCGGAAAACAAAAGTCCTGACGATGCCAACGGCTCAAAACGAAGGGGGCCACGCACCACAATCAAAGCGAAACAACTGGAGGTTCTGAAAACAGCATTTAACCAAACGCCGAAACCAACGCGACACATACGCGAACAGCTGGCCAAAGAAACGGGGTTGCCAATGCGAGTGATACAGGTGAGTCTTTTAATATTTCTCATTTCATTTGAATTGTTTTTTTTTTTTTTTGTATCAATTATTTGATCCCACATTTGTTCTAAAATCCCAAGAGAATGTCATGTAGAAAATTTGATGCCAAAGGGGGGAGTGATCTTGCAAAGTATAGAACATATTCGTCTGGCCAGTTCATCCAATCTGCAATTTCCTAGTGATTCCTACCATGATCGGAATGTCATATCGCTCTGTTATCTCATTAAGTGATTTGAGTCAGCTATAAACCTTCTTATAGGTCCACAGTTAGAACCCTGAACTGTGACATTTTCTTGGCTGTCTGAAAGTCTGCTAATATCCTTTCATACATCCTTACGAAATATAACAGACATTTTCAGCTAGAAAATGTTGTTGTTACGTTTTCTCCTTTTAAAAACGTTTAAAATATGAGCTTGTAGATTGGAAATAAAATAAAAATAAATTTGTATTTAGTTTTAATTAAAATTCTTTATTGTTCACACAATTCTATGTGCCACTGTTCACAACTTGATGTAAACAACAACAATTGCTTGTCTTTGTTATTCCTCTGTTTACACCCTTTGTTTACACAATAACAATCACTAAGCAATTATACGACAGATCTTTGTAACGGAGATCTTCAAACCACGATTACATACATACATAATTGATCATTACAACCCTTTAGTCAGGATTATTGACCTAGTTTCTCACACCACTTATGTTGTGTGTGTTAATTTTATACATGAGTGGCGGGACCTACAGTTTAAAGTCGATTCCGAAAGACAGATTTTTTTTGAGAAACTTTTCATGGCAATTTTATTACTCTCAGAGCTTTTGCCAGAAGTCTGCTGAGAGGAAATCGCCGAAGAAATACTTTTTGTATTTTGTTTTGATGTCTGGCCTGGGGCTCGAACCCTGGCTTTACGTCTAATAAGCCAACACACTACCTACTAGACTACGGCGACTTCAAACCACGATTACTCTCTTCAAACACACTGCGTCTTCACACAAGACTGAGTTATCCAGTGACTCCGAATATATTTCTTCACTCACAGTTCCAACTATATATATTGGAATCGTCCATGAAAATGTGAAAGTAGTCGTTAATGAGGGGTGTTTCACAATTTTTTCGGACATACAAAACATGAGCATCCGCAGTGCTACTCCGAGAAACGGAGTGGTGATGTCATGTAGTCGATGTCTTTGAAAGTTCCAAAGTTTCTTATGGTCTTTAGGGTTCTAAAGTGATGAATATTTTATTCGAGCCATTATCCAGCCGCTCAGGACATAATTATTATAACAAGGGATGTCGTAGTATTTGGCCTCCTCAAGTCTTGTAATGTTTCCTTCATGGCTATTGCCCTGACAAACTTCCAGATGCTGCTTTGTGGCAACAAGAATAATTAGCGTTATGCATTCAAGTTTTTCTTCCATCACATAAACATTTCAAGAATGTCTTCTGGAACTCTACTCTCGTTGTTCCAGAAGTTACTCAGTGGTACACCGATCCTGTGTACTCAGTGTCTACTTAGAGTGTACTTAGAGTTGACAGTGGCCTGTCAAAACATTGGTTACTAATTAATCCAAATTATTCCTGGATAGTCTGATGCATGATTCAAATCTTCTCTTACTGTAGTTGCCCAAAAAAAACTTTTGACTTCCTACCAATTTGGTTTGGGAAGAATATTTTCCTCTCTTTATTTTTTATTTATTTATTTATAATATTAGTCATAGCACAACAAGATATTAATCTTTATCTGCCTTTTCGTTGAATATATTTTTCTAAATATCTGTTCCCACTCCACATAATAGGTTCTGACCCCTGCAGAGGCATGAAATTATCCCTGTGTCCCGTGAACTCATATGCTTGCTTATTGCCGGGATTTCATACTTTCCCTGTCCAGCTGGTTCAGCATCCCCAGACAGTCGCATACTATCTTCGATTAAATCTCATATGAGTCCAGTGTCTGATTGATTGTATTCTTCTGTCCAAATTGAATTGATCACATCTTAGATACCCGCGGGTTTTCCCATGGACTCGGAGAACTTCGTTCTGGGACCAAAACTCCCGCTCCTGTCGCAAGATCTGTTCGTAACCCATCCATACACCACCAAATTGTCCCTCCTTTAAAGGAGTATGTAACTTCCAGATTCGGTTAGGTTGCGAACACCCACGAAGGAAAAGATCCCACTTAGGCTAGCATTTCGGCCCATTGTGATGCCACAATAAATTTTTAGCTTCCCGATTTCTTGATCTACTTTTATTACTAAGTCTCCTTGCAAAGCATTTGCCACTTTGGTTCTGTTACAGTTAAGAAAAGCGCTCTGTAAGTCGCTCGATTCATTAGTTGGCGATATAAATCCCTAACGAATTTTTTTGTTAGACTTGCCTTCGATTATCCTTAGCAAGGGGCGTATATTTAATTGTAGTACTCAAGACACTGCTAATAATAAAGCAGGTTAAGCAGGTTGTGGAAACCTAATGAAGAGTTGAAAGGAAAAAACATTACTCCCACAGTAAAACACGGAGGTGGGCATGTGATGGTTTGGGGCTGTATATCAGCAAAGGGAGTCGGAAACCTAGTATTTATTGACGGAATCATGAACAAGGATATGTACTTAAACATTTTGCGGGAAAATTTAAATCAATCTGCTGAAAAAATGGGAATTTCTTCGACCTTCAAATTATACCAAGATAACGACCCCAAACATAAAGCCCATGTTGTGCGCGAGTGGTTGCAAAATAATTGCCCAGAAGTGATTGATATACCAGCCCAATCACCTGATATTAACCCCATAGAGAATTTATGGGATCATTTAGACCGCCAAGTGCGTAAAAAATCTATTTCATCTAGAAATGAGCTTAAAAAAGTACTGCAGGAAGAATGGGATAAGATCAGTACAGACTACTTAAAAAAATTATTTATAATATGCTTAATCGTCTATCAGAGGTTGTAAAAAATAATGGTTTTCCAACAAAATACTAATATAATATAATTTTTCAGGAGTTTAATTTAATTTCATTGAACAAACCGAATATTAATGAGACCTGAATTTTGTTAAGTTTTTACTTTATGTCCTATTTATCTAATTTTATTAACGCTTTATACTCTAAGAATAAATTAATTTGATCTCGAGAAATATATTTTCTTTTTAAAACATAAAATTTCTGAGTTTTATTCATTCTCTTGCAAAAATTTTCGTTTAAATAAATGAAAATAAAAATACCGAATATTAATGAGAGTCACTGTACGTATGAGATAACGGAATCATTCGCTTTGATAATGTGCTACTCGGAAGTGATGAAAAATGTACACCTATTATGCCTTTTTGAAAAATGAGCTGAAAGTCTTTCAGCTTTTAATAATCCCAATAATTTTGTCGCTCTAGATTAGTAACTAATTGAATTTTATGGTCGATATAAATTTTGCGGTCCACCGAAACCGAATTGGCAGTTTTACATTCAAGTACATGCTACGTGCGTAGCAACTACTTACAGCCGTATTTGTAGAATCCCGTATCAGGGAAACCAGAGAGGAACCCAGGAGAGGGTATTGTTACTGAAATAATTGATGTTCTATTGCTACGGGAAACTTTTTTACCTCACATGACGTTGAAAACAAATATTTCTAACGAAATATAAAATTGGTTTGTACCATTAGGTTTCAGCCAGCCCTCAATTGAGAGTGTTACTGATGAGAGAGACAATAAGCTGCCCCATCTAAACAATTGAAAACTTATAAATTGCCGCAAGTACGTGTGCTAGATTCCAAATTATTGCCATTTAGATAAAAATAAAACCAATCTGACATGAAGTGTTTGATTTTTACGTAAAAAACCATACTGCAACGTACATCAAGTCAAAAATTTTGGCGTAAATGTCATAAAAGTGATAATAAAATATAATAATATTAACTAGTTTTATTAAAATGAATTAAAATAAATTAAAATATTAAAATTTTTTAACATAATCTATCAATAATTGTGAAAATACTATGTGCTACAAGTATGTATCAAAAGTGATACATAAGCTAGAATTATGAAGTTTTTTTAAGGCTCGATCTACGGTTAAGAACATATTCCCTACATTCTTTAAATGTTTTATAACATACATATAAGGCATTGAATATTAGCATCTTTTAACATAAAATATTTTTTGGGTGTCATTCCGAAAAAAAATGCTAATGCATCCGTCGCACATGTGTTCTTGTCGCAGTCTGATCGACAACTAAATCATAAAGCACAAGAATGCGTGTGAGTTCTCTCCGCACAATTGTGCTATGAAATGGTAAACAGTGGATTATGATGACAAGTTGTTGTTATTTTCATAAAGTCTTTAAGAAAGTTGATATGAAATGCTTAAGAAATCCTAGATACAAATACTTGAAGACATTTAGTGGCATATTAAAGAGCAATTTTCTCCCGTACTCAAGTTTAAATTGAAGGTTAATTAGCTTTGCTTGTGAATATTCTGGAGCTACGATGCATACAAATCAGTTTCAAAGCCAATAAATTTTTATAGAGTCTCATCAAGTAAGCGCAGAACAATAGAGGGACAACAGAACTCTATAAAAATATGATTAATTTTGTGTAGAAAACCTTTTCGAATGAAACTTTATTAATTATTTTCAATTAAGTCTGGTGGTGGTGGTGTTGCTACTTAATAATTGACTTTCAAATTAAAAGAAGCCCCCTCAAGGGGCTTAAAAATCATGCCCATTAATATGCTTAAATTCGTTGCACTGCATTTACACGGCATTACCGGCAGTTAGTAAAGAACAGAACTCTTTTAGGCAATGCAATGCAACAACGCACGCATACACGCACAATTGAAGCGTTAAAGAGTGAAAGAAGAAGACATTGAACAAAAAAAAAAAACAAGAGAAACTTATTGACGTTCACACGTTCAAACTGACACCTTCAGTAGTGCGTTTGTAATAGCAAAAGCAGCAACAACAACAATAATAACAAGAAAATTATTGTTATACAAACACACACACATACACACATCCATGAGGAGTGTACGTGTGTGTGTGTGTGGTGGCAAGCATCAGCAGCAGCAGCAATATTATTAAACTGTTGAAAGAGTAAATAAAAGCCGTCGGCTATATTTGACACCAAGTCAATATACAAAACGCCTGATATTTATGCTCTGCTCAACTCAGCCGAATACAACGCTGCTTAAAATCTGTTTTGGGCTTTTTAAAGCGTTTAAATTTTAATTCAAGTTGAAAAGATTGTAATTTAAACAGTAGTTAAGCCAGAGTAGCTTCAGAGAACAGAAAAACAGTGAGAGGAAGGAAGACAAATTTTAAATTTTTAAAAAAGTTTAAAAAAGTTTTCTTTTTTTTTTCTTTTAAAAAACAAAAAAATTCATTCATTTTCGTTTAATTTTTTTTTTTTTTTTCTCTTCTTTGCTGTTCAAATTAAATTCGAATTGCTGTCTTGTTTTTCGGTGTTCAGGATTTTATGGTCAATTGTCACGTTCCAACGTTCACTTGTTTGCTAAAATGAGGGGGGAATTAAAACGAAAAAAAAATGTGGAGAAAAAAAAAAAGATTGAAAATTGCCACAGAACAGCCCACAGAAGAATAGCTGAACAGAATCATGGATGGAGAGTATTTATCCCGAAAAAATGGTATTTGATATTGCCTCTAACGACTCTACGGTGGTATATGGGGTATGGTATGCAACACAGACATTCATTCAGCCTAGGGTTGCCAGTCTGGCTGGACTTGGCTGGATTGTCCAGCTTTTTTCAACTTGTCCAGCTAAAATTTAATTTGTCCAGCTAAATAGAAATTTTTTTTAGTACACTGCAATAACTTAGGCAATAATTTTCATGTTAACTTTGTCAAATCATGTTAGCCAACACTGATTGTACATTTGTTATACAACTAAGTTATGATTTCCCTCTTCTATCATCACTGACATAAAAATTATTTACACAAAACCAAAATTAACATTTTCTTAGTATTTTTTTATGTCCAGCTTTTTTTTGTTTTGTCCAGCTTTTTAAAACCCAATGTCCAGCTTTTTGCGAATCGGAATCTGGCAACCCTAATTCAGCCAGTCAGTCACTTACTCACTCACTCACTTATTTCAGAAAACATGAATGTTTTTCCAGCTTATGATCCAATTAAATTGTTTCCATTTCACGTTCATCGTATCGTTTCTTTATTTATTTTTTATTTTTTTTGTTGCAATTTTCTCTTTCTTTTCTTTTTTTCCATATTTTTGTTTGTTGTTGTTGTAATTTTCATGTTGCTGTGGCATTTATGCGAAAAGTACGAGTGTTGCAAGCAACAACACAACAAACAAAGAAACTCTATGCAACTCTGTTTAGATGCCATAAACATTGCGGCACGTTGACGTGCCCGTATTACCGATTTTGCAACGTTCAAGATTATTTCCCATTTTTTTTTTCGTTGTTGTTGTTGTTGTTGTTTGCTTTAATAATAATGTTTCCATTAAATTATTAAAAAAAAATCTCATTTTAAAAAAAAAAAAATTTTATTAAATTTTCTACCCATGTTTCCATTGATGATCCTCCATGTTAAACTTATATCAGGTGTTTTGTGCTGGTAATTGACGCCAAAACAAAATAAAAAAGAAAAACAAAAACAGTTGAAAACCTTTAAATACCGGAAGAGTTTTATGTTCCTTTTAAATCAAACGTTTAAGAAAATATTTTCAAATAATTTTCCTTAAAAACAAGCAAAAAAAAAAACCTAATGAAAGATTTCCATTAGAAAATATTTCTAGAATGACTTGGGCTATGGCTTATTTCTTCGTTGATTTCCTCTCAACAGATTTCTTGCAAAAACTCTGAGAGCAAAAATTGCCATGAAAAGCTTCTCAAAAAGTCTGTCGTTCGGAGTCGACTTTAAACTGTAAGTCCCGTCACTCATGTATAAAATTAACGCACACAACACGAGTGGTGTGAGAAGCTAGGGCATTGTACAATGGGTCAATTCGACCTCCGGGTACTAGACTAGTCACAGTTGACAAATACACGTCCTCTAACCTAACCTAAACTGGGCTTTGGTACTGTCAAGAGTACAAGATTTCATTAAACATATGTACATACACAATTGGATTACGACATAGCTACTCAAGCCAGTCATGTTGAGTGTTTTAATTTCAAACACGAGTGGCAGGATCTACAGTTTAAAGTCAACTCCGAATGACAGATTTTTGAGAAACTTTTCATAGCAATTTTATTTACTCTTCGAGTTTTTGCCGGAAATCTGCTGAGAGGAAGTCGCCGAGGAATTATTTTTTCATATTTTCGTTTTGATGTCTGACCTGAGGTTTGAACCGTGGCCTTACGTCTACCTACTAGACTACAGCCACTTCATGAATCTTGATGAAAACAAATTCTCAGCAAAATATCTTATTTTTTAAGCAAATATAAGCAGAAGTCGGCACAAATGCTATCTAGAGCCAAACATCTTCGGCTTTTTACACACATAGGACAGGAACATCAACAATATTCGTTAAAATGAGCGTAAAAATGCATTCAGTTGCTTGTCAGCATTCAGTGAAGCAGGTTCTCGTCGCTTCTTTTTGAAATTTTTTTGTGTATCAATTCTACACCCAAAGAAAAATTCAATTAAACTGTGAGGAAAAACTGGGAAACATAATTTTTTTGCTTTAAATATATTGAATTTCAGGTACCTGAAATATGTAATGATGACTCTTGCTGCGAATACATAAAAACTTAAACGAAAAATACCAATGGCATTAAAAAGCATAATATTTGTTCGAACACTGTTTGAAACAATAATTACTAACAATTTTCCTCTGGGTTATACACATGCTTCTCACAAATACACTCACATGTTATCATGTTCTCTTTGTGCCGACGTCTGAATATAAGCCATGTGGTTACTTTTTTCTTCTAAATTCCATAATATTGAAGTCGCCGTGGTTAGGTTAGAGGACGTGTACTTGTCCGTTAAGACAAGTACAATACCCGGAGGTCGAAATTGACCCATTGTACAACGTCCTTGGAGAGGGAAGGAAATAGAGGGAATAGGATGAAAGGAGGGCATAAGGGTAAGGGGAGGATGGGAATCACACAGTCGCCGTGGTTGGTGTGTTGGCTTATTAGACTAGAGCCCATGGATTAAACCCCAGCTCAAGCATCTCAAATAAAACGAAAAATATGCGACTTTACCTCAGCTGTCTTCTGGCAAAAACTCTGAGAGCCATGCAAAGTTTCTTAAAAATCTGTCGCTCGAAGTTGACATTAAAGAGTAGGTCCCGTTACTTATGTGTAAAAAAGGTTCTGATCCTGACTACAGAGTTGAAATAATCAATTGTGCAAGTGAGTGAAATATCATCTTTTTCAAATTTTTTTTCCTTTAAAACAGCAATTAATGTCACTATATGTGAAATATAACATCTTCCAAATGCTTGCCACGATTTCTCTGCATGGAATGCATCTGAAATATCAAATTTTTGATGACTTTAGTTAGGCTGAATTTGACCGGATGGTGGTATTGGTTATGGTGGCATTGAGTATTCACTACTTTACCTTGCATTTCTAGATTTTGAGGAAGCCTCTGTTTAGTCGAAGGAGTGCATTAGCTTCTAGAGGTAGTCCATAGAAAATTATCGCCAGAGTTTAGGTTCTGCAAACTAATTAGAGATATCATATCCTATAAGGTCAGTATACGATATAGAGTCCACAATTTCAGATATGTTACAGAGTATACTAGGTGTTGCGATATCCTTAGTTAAACTGAGAGTTGATTGTTGTACAATGAAGCTGCGCTTTACTTAACTAATCTGAACAAGAAGATGACTGAATGAGAAGAGGACTGATTGTGGCCATCACCTAGCCTACTCTCTAGTGGTATCGATAGGCATTCCGATAACTTCCACCGCAGGCGAGAATTATAGAAGTAAGAGAAGACTTAAGAAAACCTCACAAGAAACATTTCAAAGAGTATCAAATCGCCACATCTCGGTGGCCAGTTCTCATCAGCTTCACGCGAAATGACAATACTCTCAAATCGCTTGGGCAGAATGTTCAATGTGATATGAGCAGTGTGGCACATAGTGCCGTGCTTTTAAAACCACATGCCCTTGGTGTCCATATTATCCAATTTAGGTCCAAAGAAATTGATAATCAACGACCAACTGTACTCACCGTTGACTGTGCTGACCTGGCCATTGTTGTCCTCAAAGAAATATGGGCCGATGGCACTGTCAAACGCAAACAATAGTGACTTTTTTCGGAATATATTGGACGATCTAGGCTATGAGTAGTATGTGTCAAGCCCTTTGGAAACTTTTTTGCGATGAGGCTTAATAGGAATACTTCTTGAACTTGTACAGGAGCGAGCGAATGTGATTATTAAGAGCAGTAGAGTATCAAAATCCATTGATTCATTAGATGACCATCACAATGTAGCTTGTTCTTCATTGCTATACAGCTACTACGTATTGTTCTCTATGACTTGTTTACAAAATCTCGTTTTTTTCCATAGCACGGGTCTGTCATGTAGAACAAATCCATTTGTAAACGATTGGCCAGTCATTCATACTTTACAAACAGAATTCGTTCTTTAGCTTTACTATCTGCCACTTTTAATTTCAATATATTCCTTACTCCCTCTTTTCCTACTTTCAGAACCTATTTTGCAAGTTCCCCCATAATATACTGATTTGGTAGGGGCCATCCCCTGAGTGTGTTGGTAGTAAAAGAAAGTTTTTTTCTTTCAGTTACAATAGAAACAGATTAAAATCTTAGGATCATAAAAACTCTTCTCTTTTTCCTCCCTTCCGCCTTACATATTTCTAATTTGGAACACAATGCTCTTATACGAGTAGGATCTATACCCTGAATGTAGGTTAGAGACAAGTACAGTACCCGGAGGTCGAATTGACCCATTGTACAACCCTGAATGTCGGTTTTCTAACAAAATATTAAAAGCCGGTCATTAGAAATTTCTTTAGATCGCGTAAGTGTTACCAAATGCATGAAATTAGTCTTTGTTTTTGAGGTTTCAGCATGTTTAAGATGCTGAAAGCGCCATTTGTTTCAAATTCCTTATGCACTGTTACTTAGAATTTTTGAAAAGTTTATTGCCCTCTGCAATCCTTTTTTTAATCCCTTAACACTGTCAATCTGATCAAATACGTCGTCTTTTACATTCCGTTGACTTGATTTTAGTCAACAGCAACTGCAACAACTTCATTTAGCCAGTAAGTCAGTCAGTTATACCGTCTCAGAGTCGTTTATAGTGCGTACAGCTCTTTATCAGAGAGCCAGGGAGAGTGTGTGTGTGTGTAAGAGATGTAAATCTGACGTTTAGCCCTTTAAAAGAGGCGATTTAAAAATATTAAAATGTTCACAGTACTTTCAGTCAATGAAAAAAAGGCCAGCCGGCATCATGGAGCAGAACATAAAAATCCCCACCAAAAAAAAAAATACGAAATAAACTGAAATAAGAAAAATGAAAAGGAAAACAAAAAACAAAAAAAGTGTCAACAATCTGTCATTATCCGTACGTTGATGATGACAATGATGTCTTTATACTTGGTTTTCTCAAACAGAAGGCGGTTTTTGTCAAAGGCAACAACGAAGGAAAAAAAATTCTTTTTTTTTGTTACAGAAAAACGAAGTTGGGAAGAAAAGGTGTTGAGTATGTCACACCAATTCCATGTACCCCATGTACAGATGTTCCACGAGTAACACCATCTCTCATTCATACACATAGTAAGTGCACTGAGCATGCACAGTCCCTTTCATAATTTCTTAGCCTCTGTAGGTTAAAAGCAAAAGAAAAGAAAAGAAAAAAGAAGAAAACACGACGAAATGTTTCATAATTTGTTTGTGCTACAAGTGTATCGAATGTTTTTGAAATAAAAAAAAAAAATTTTTTCCCCCTTTTGTTGTTGTTCTTTGCTGATGTTGTTCTCATTCTTTTATTAATTTTCACTTGCCGGTTGCGCTCCTGTTTCACTGTTGCATTGTTGCACCAAGTATGACCAATTTCGTAAAATCAACTTGAAATGATTCATGGAATTCCATGAATTGCCGCTAATGACACTGTTGATGTTGTAATGTGTGCGAGTGAGTGAATGTGGGTGAGGCCGTCACTCTATGGCATGCCACGTTATTGGGTTAGTGCCTGTCAATTGAACAGCCACTTGTCATTTGTTTCACATAAAAATGTTTATTTTTGTCGTGACTTGTTTACCTTTTCAAGGTGTATCGATTTCAAATAGTTTTTCCAGTGGTTTGCGGTCAACAATATTTTTTTTTTTTCGTTTGTTTTTCTCTTTCTTTTGAAGTTTTATGAGTGTCACAACCAGTTTTTTTTTTTTTTTTTTAAATATGGGATCTTTTATTTAACGCTTTTCTAGCTTTAAATTTAAATAAAACAGAATTTGTGTAAAATATGATCGAAATTTCTCATTCGTTTGAAAGACGTATTGATGCCATTACATATGCCATCAAAAATGTGGTTTAAATATCCACTGTTGCTTCTCTGGGTGAAGTGCATTCGAAACGTTCAAGATTTCAATTTTTGACTAAATTTTTTGCACTAAATGCCCTGTCAAAAGCATGGCAACGTAAATATAGAGGAGTCAGGCATACGTACGGTGACCATCCGTCCACTATTATAGCGGATAGTCGGCTATTTTAACCTCCTGTCCGCTATTTTTTTGCGTCCGCTATTTGTCCACTATTTTACCACACGTAACTCCTAAAAGTATTTATTTTCCAAAATGTCCGCTTTTGTCCACTTTTTTCACTAATTCGGTAAAAACGATAGAGTACTTTCTTAAACAAAAAAAATGGCCAACAATATTGTTTAATTCCTATAATGATCCTTTTGCTATGTCTTGGTTATTACTTAAGTCAAGCTAGTGTCTTCCATAAATATATGTACTCGTATACCGCGTTTAGGAAGTCAACATATTTCAATGCCTGAAGCGGATATAATATTAAAAGAATTTAAATCAAAGTTAATAGAACGTCACAATGAAGTATTTTTAGGACTTAACGTACAAAATTGTTTAAGGAAAAAGTTAACAACTTATACAGAACCAATGGAATGAATCTTTTAAAGAAATTGAGTGACTTGTTTGGATATTGTTGGATGCAATTCCATCTTGGTCTTATGTTGAAAAGTCGTTAATAAAGGTAACAGAAATCAGAAACGATTTAAATTATAAATAATAACTAAATTTTTGATGAATTCACTTATGTAAAAAATTATACAAATACTGAACAAATAGAAATATGGCAACAATCAGCATTAAGTCCCGATAAAAAGTCGGTTGAAATATTCAAATTTTTCGAAACGAGAAATATTCCTTATAAAAACATCCTGAAATTAGTAGATTTTTCATTTGCTTTGCCAGCGTCTAATGTCCCAACAGAAAGAGTTTTTTCTGTATCCAACAATATTTGGTCTTCCGAAAAATTCCAAATGGGACTAGAAACTTTAGAATCTCTTTTGACCATAAAATGCAATTTTCAAATGGACTGTTCGGAATTTAAAACATTTTTATCTAACAGGCCCAATACTTAGAAAAACATACATTTTGTAGAGAAATATCAGAAGTAAATTTATACACATATGTATATACTTATATCCAGATGTATATATGTGTATGTGTAAACTTAAGTTTGTGTATATTATTTGTACCTATTTATGTCTGTATTTTAAAAATCTTTATATAAAATATTAATTATAATAAATGAATTTTGTTTGTTTTTAAATTTTATATATTTGTCCGCTTTTTTCTCATGGAAATAATGGTCACCGTAGGCATACATAATTGGCCTCTACAACCTTTTAGTCAGTATTACGACCTAGTTTTGCTCACACGACTTATGTTGTGTGCGTTACTTTTATACGTGAGTGGCGTGACCTACAGTTTAAAGCCAAATCCGAACGACAGATTTTTTTGAGAAACTTTTTCCGTATTTCGTGATGTGTCTAACCTGGGGTTGGAACCGAGGTCTCACGTCTAATAAGCCAACACACTACCTACTAGACCATGGCGATTTCACCAATGAAGCTGCCAATGATCAGCTGAATTTAATTGTTGCATGAATTGGATTTTCTATAGATTAAGGTGCAAAATTAGTAGCATATTCGGGGTTGTCGTAGAAACCATGTCGGTTTTCGTGATTGTCGTTTTTGAAAACCAATGTTGGTTTCATTTGGTGTCATGAAACCAAGTTGGTTTCGTTAATTTCGAACGTAAATTAAAACCAATGTTCGAATCAGCTGTTTGATAAAAAAAAAATACCAAAATACTTATAAAAAGAAAATTTTGTTAAAAATTGAAATTATTAAGTTCAGAAATAAATACAATGTCAACAGCAATAGTGATATTTCTATTATTAGAAGAAAAGTGCTCAGAAAGAGTGAAAAGGAGAATCCTGAGAGATTGTAGCAATCCACTGGAGCTGCCGGAGGCAATGTAAGAAGTTTTTTAATCAGGAGGAAGTTGTATTTAACTATATTTTACAGATTTGTTTCTAATTATCGCTTAAATAAAGAAGCATTTCGTATGGTACTTAATACTATTAAAGAATATTTGTCGCGATCTAAAATTCTTCCGATTTTACAACTTGCTGCTACGTTTCGCTTTTTAGCAGAAGGGTCATATCAAAGATCAAGTCCGGGAACGATTTATGTATAAGCCTTGGTAGAAGTACAATATCAGAAATTTTGACTGTTGTAATCAAAGTCATGGAGCGTTACATTTGTCGACAGTGGGTCCAGCTGAAAATGAAAAATGTAGGTCAAGAGACTATTTCTACAACAAATATAAAATTCCTTCAATAATTTGTTACCATAGGGAATCCAGAGATGGCTTATCACGCTTTGTGAATCCCCTTGACAAATCCGGATATTTTTCCATAAATTCGATGATTATGGTGTTTTGTGTTCTATTTTTATGTTTTCCCCTAAAAAAAATAAGAAAAACATAACAAATATTTTTCCTTTTATAAAACAATCAGTAAAATATACAAAAATATATAAATTACTTACATTTTAACAAAAATCCCGCTGCTAAAAAATCTAAATCTATTAAAACTGACAACTCTCAACTGGTTGGTTTATTTCCAATAACAAAACCGATAACGTTGGTTTCTGTGACACCTAAAACCGATATTAATTCCAATTCGAACATAAAAATGATAATATCGGTTTTCATGACACCATAGCATTTTTTCTCATCGTTTTCAAAACCAATTCCGACAAGGTTGGTTTCTACGACAACCCCGATTATGTCACATCGAGCCGTAAGAACGCCATGGATTGGCTCTTATTAGCTACACTTCCTCTAATATAAATGCATTCAGCAGTGCTTAGGTTTGATCGCATCTAAAACGCTTTCAAGGCTTATATTATATATTTCGATTGGAAAAAGAATACATTATAATCTTGCGCTGTAAAGCATTGTGTTTCGAAAATATTTATAATCTTTATACGCTCTGCGATCGACTACAGTCAAAGAAAAAAGTCTACATACATACAGTGATTTCTTCCGCTGATTTTTTTCAAATTGAAAAATATGTTTTAGCGTTGTTAAAGGCCTTTACAATTAAGAATGTCTGAAGAAGAAGCGAATTTGAAAAAAAAGTATAATAATTAAGGGAAAAAAGTCTACATACCAGAGATCAGCAATGAGTATTCAAAAAGATGAGTAGAATCGAATCGTACTCATAATTTCTGATACTTATGTATATATTTTAATATCATGAAACCTCTCTCTACTGATATTTAAAGTTTGAAGTACTCTTGATATTCACAGTTAACAACACGTATGATGTTGTGTTGATGTTGATGCTCCATAACTTAACATATACACGAATCACAAAATAAGTATGATTGGCGTACAAACACTAAAATACTCATTAGAAGGTTGTATGTTTGCTCTGCTTGATGTTCTGCTGTGTTTTTTGCTTATGCGTCTTTTTCCTTTTTTTGTAAATGCAATAACAACTAAGACTATGAAATTTGATGAATGATTTGAATCACTCGAATCATTTATGAGTATTATAAGTATTTTTCTAAAGTTATGAATCTAAATGAGTAGTAGGCTTATGAATCAAACATATTTCGATTGGTATGAATTTGATGTCAACGTTGTATGCATACTCATTGCAACCTGTACTTATAAATCAACGTTTTAGTGAGTTCATCGCCATGTCAGTCATATGTGTCTGACGCTAAGAAGTTCTGCATGGGCCATGTCAGTCATATGTTATTTCTTTAATAATAATATACTGGGCCATTTTCATTGTGAGATAAATTTGAATGAATTAATAATCACCCTTATTCTGGTTGTCGTCGTCGTCGCCGTCGTCGTCGTTACCAAAAATGATGTCGATAAAATCAGAGTCGACACAACACAATATCGACGGCGTATTGACTTACAGAATACCAAATGTGTGTCGACTGTCATCTATAACTGTCAATAACGACAAACAGAATACCAATTTTAAACTGTCGACGACGACAACCAGAATAAGGGTGATTGTAATTAAAAGAATTTTTTAGTTCCTTATATTGAATACCAAATAAACTTTATTTTAAACAAAAATATTTATTTTATTTTCTTCCTTTTTAATAAATATTAACCAAATACTGATGTAATTTCATGGTGGGCCATTTTCACTGTGATTCACTGTAGTTACTCGGGTGTATTTTCACTGTCGCACCGTGTAATAAATAATAATAATAAAATTAAAATAAAAATAAAAAATAGTGTTTTTCCGGGAATTTTGACAAAAAAAAAAATTTTTCTGTGATACATTAAGTTTCCTTGATACATTTCTAACTAAATTATCTAATAAAGTTACCGTGGCCCATGTGAAAATTTTTCTGATACTATCGTGGCGTTGAACGTGTTAAATTTCAATATTGTTGACTCACTTATATTCAAAATGTCATAAGTGCTTATGAGTATGGAAAAAAACGATTTATTGCTGATCTCTGCTACATAGGGTAGTGTATGTAGACTTTTTTCTTTGACTGTATTTTCGTAAGACAAATGATTTCAGACGATCATCAATTTGTATGCAAATAACTGAGAAATATTTGAGTAAATGAGAGTCCCTCATAACAATATTTGGTCATCGAGCATCATACTTTTTACTGAAGTACTTATGTATTTAACAGCTGTCAGCAGCAGCGGTTTTGACCATTACAACGCTTGTATTATGTTTAATTGAAGGTTGACTTTCAAAAATCTTAATGTTTTTAAAATATTTACGATTAGAATATCGCGTAAAAGACTTTGTTTTATAAACATTTTCTATTTTCTATAATGAGGGGCATTATATATTCTTTTTTTAATTTTTTTTTTTTCATTTTTCAGTGGTTTTACAAACCACTAAACACTTGAAGCATTGATAGCCATTAACATGAAAGCCAATTCAAATAAAAAATAAAAAAAAAATATTTTCAAAACATTTTTAATGAATGACCAGGTTCGAGGTTGTGGTCAAGCGTAACTGACAAATGTGGTTGTGAAGTTGTCAGTTGCAGTCAAAAAATATAATTTTCTGCTCTACCACTGCTGCCTGCGCTCTTCTATCCAACGAGAGTTGAATAAGCAAAGCAGCGCGACACTAAAACAGATACAAATTAAAGGTAAAGCCAACAGTGGAAACTTTAAAGAGAGACAAAGAAGAATTCAAAAAAAAAAAAAAAAATATTTTAGTTTTAAAAGAAGACATTGGTAGGAAGACTACATGGTAGAGTAGGTTAAAATAAAGTTTTGCTTTTGAAAATCAGCATAAAAAACCTATAAATCCTAAGCAGACAACTGCAATAGCCAAGACAACAAAAACAACCATAACTCTACAATAAATTAAATATTTTGCAACATTTAAAGGTTAAGTTATGGGGCAGAATCAGAATAGTTTCCCAAAAAAAAAAGGTCTCAGTCTCATCATCAATGGAAAATGAAGAATAAATATTCATATTATAGGCCTAACAGTCTCGTCGTCTAACTTACTTACTTACTTACTCCACGTTGAGTTCAAAAATCGCTGACTTTATTTGTTCTTTTTTTTTGTATTTTTGTTTTTGGAATATGAAATGCTTGAATGGTTTTTTGAAGAACAAAAAAAAATTTTTTTTTTTTTAATTTAGTTTTGACAAACGGAAGTTGCTTTAATTTAAAATAAGAAGAAATGCCTGTGTGCCTATATTATAACCCATAAGTCTGTGGTTCAATATTCACACAGAATTTCATTTGAATTTTGAATTTCTTGAACATCTTGAGCAGCACCACCACAGCAGACAGCAGCAGCAATGTCTTTTGCATAAATTGATGAAATGCGAGAATTTCAAAATCAAAACCAAGAAAACACATTAAAAGCGGAAACGCCCCCAGTAGACGTTTTAAAATTACAAAAAAAAAAACAAAACTAAAAAAATCTCGTATTATATTTAGAAAATAAACCGAGAGACGTACATACGTATTAAAAGCTCAAAATTAAGCGTTTAAATGTCTTTCCTTTTTTTCTTCTGTTAAATTTATGTAACTGTAACAGCAAATCTATAAAACAAAAAAAAAAGAAACAATTTATCTCAAATAAATTAATTTATTCTCGTTTCATTAATAATTTAAATCGTTTGATTAATTAAAAATATTTTGTTTTGATTTAATTTGATTAAAAATTCAAATGCTTTACGGACACAAATTTGGTTACAAATTTTGGACACAAGTTTTGTTTACGCCTCCCCCTTTCGATTTAAAGAAGAAAAAAATTTTTTTTTTATTAAATTTTGTTTAATTTGTTAAAATCGTATACAAAAATAGTTTTTGAATTTAAATTTCAGACGTAAAAATCTGTAAAAATGGCATAAAAAAGATTCGTATCTTAAATGAAATTAATTCGTTGAAATATCGATGCCTCCGTTCTATAACATTCTAAGTCGAAAAAGTGTGTTTTGAGTTATGAGCTCTCAAAGTTATCACGCCATTGATTCTTTCACTGTTTTTAGTAAAATTTGAGTAGAATTTTTATAGCAGTTTCTGAATTTACAAATTTTAATTGGATCCTAGCTAAAAGTGACATAGAATGTTTTAGCACGGAGAAAATATTGACGATTGGTCGTCTAAGTGTACTTAGCATGTTTTTGATAGGTCTAATTGTCTTTTTTTCCAAACTAAAACATACTATGTACACTTACACGCACAAAATTTTTTTTTTAATTCTGGGAAAAACCTTTTAACTACACTTACAGACACTGAAAAAAGCACACTGAACATACCAAGTACACATAGAAAACACAACGTTAAGAAATGTCCCTTTCAAAACATTCTAACTCAACTTAGATTTCAAGACAATTTAAAAATTTCCAAGCAAAAGTATTCTAAGTGTACTTACTACATTTTAGAATGGAAAATTTTTACGACTATATGTGTATTCTAAGTAGATTTTTCCCTATAACTTCGGAACGGATCGGCGCGTCTTAACCAAATTTTGACAGTATTTAAGTTAAAGAACGTAAAATTTAAAAATGCAAGAACATTAAAAACGTTCTAAGTACACTTAGAACGTTATAGAATGGAGGCGTCGATATGACCAACTAAGAGATGGATTTAGTGGGCTGGACAGCCCTGGTATTTAAGATTCCAAAACAGGTTTCCTTAAGGTCTTAGGATCAGAGATATCGAATCTAATATATTTCTCTTCATCCAAAAAAAAAAAAATTCAAGTTAGCGACTAAAAAACTGCAAGGCATTGGTTAAAAACTGCAAATCATCGACCGAAAAATAAATCAAGTTATCGACCAAAAAAATGCAATTCAACATCCAAAAAATTCAAGTCATCGACCAAAACACTGTAAGTCATCGGCTTAGAAGGTGAAAGTTATCGACACAAGAAATGGAAATCATCAACAAAAAAGCAAGTCATGGGCAAGTAGTCGCCGCAACCTGGTACGTAGTGTGTTTGTTAGACGTAAGGCCTCGGTTCAAAACCCCAAGTCAGACATGAAAACGAAAATATGAAAAACAATATTTCTTCGGCGATTTTCTCTCAACAGATTTCGGAGAAAAATTCTGTGAATAAATAAAATGGCCATGGAAAGTTTCTTAAAAAATCTGTCGTTTGGATTAGACGTTAAACTGTAGATCCGTCCCGCCACTCATGTATAAAATTATTACACACAACATAAGTGATGTGAGAAACTAGGTAGTAATCCTGACCAAAGAGTTGTAATGACCAATTATGTATGTACAGTGAGCGTCAAAAGAAAGTGTACACTATGGATAAAATTCTAACAATCTCAACTCAAGTTTTCCACTTAAGGAGAGTGCCCGAAAAAATTTTACAATATTTCCAAAATTTTCTAATTCTTTTCTTCTTGTTTCAATTTTAAAAACTGGCAATAAAATAATTTGAAAAAAAAAATTAACGGTAATTTATTAATGTATATTTTTTTGAATTGTACACTTTCTTTTGACGCTCACAGTATGTATCGGCAAAAAGACTGCAATGCGACAATTTAGCCCGCTTTGTATAGAAAACTTTTTGTTGCTCATTTGAAGAAAAACAATTGGCTTCGTCGCCTATATATCCGGTCCCTAGTAACGCTCGACCGCTACGAAATCTGTTTTGTAATCCTTGATACCATGGCTATCCAGCCCACTCAGTTTATTTCCCCCACAAGTCCATTTTTTATCCGGTTTAGCCTCATTTATACAGAGCACTTTTATTTTTGCTGATTTGAAGACAACAATTAGCTTCGTCGTCTATATCTCTGGTCTCGAGTAACGCCCCACCGTAATGCAACCTGTTTTGGAATCCTTGATACCATGGCTATACAGTCCACCAAGTCCATTTCTACCACAAGTCAATTTTTTATCTCATTTAGCCTCATTTATACAGAGCAATTGTATTTTTGCACATTTGAAGAAAACAATTAGCTTCGTCGCCTATATATCTCTACATCCAAGTAACGCCTACCCGTAACGAAATCTGTTTTGAAATCCTTGATGTCATGGATATATAGTGGGATACTAGCAACAAGTTCCATTTTCCCACAATGTCGATCATCCTCCCCAGACTATGTTAACATCGTGAATGTTTCTAGCCCAATTTCTCAAATTCTAAAATTATTTGGGATACACACATCTGTTCGAGTAAAAAGAGATATTCAAAGAAAATCCCGCCACGCAACATGCACTCCGCCGATTTTAAAGTAACCACGACCTCTGCCTTAAAAACGCTCTAATATTATCGAGGTCATCAAAATAGACTTCTTTGCAAGATGATTTCATCGTTGCAGCCTTTAGGTTGAGAAATAAATAATATTCCTTACGAGATAAATCCCAAAAAGTGAGGCAGATCAGAGACTTCATGGATTTTTATAATTTTATAATTTTTATCTCTTTATCGCCGTAGTCTAGTAGGTAGTGTATTGGCTTATTAGACGTAAAGCACGGGTTCGTATCCCAGGTCAGATATCAAAACGAAATATGAAAAAAAAAATGTACAGTGAGCGTCAAAAGTGAGTAAACACCGCTGAAATAATTCATTTTCTTAGGATAGCGAGAAAAATAAATAAGAATAGTCGAATAAATTTCCATAAATTAAAAACGTTTATTTATTACTTATAAAATGTTAAAACAAAAACATCGCAAAAATTATTGTTGTGCTACAAGTATATTTTTTATAATAGAAAATTTAAAATTATAGTGGGTGTTGACTCACTTATGGCGCTCTGTGTATATCTTCAGCGACTGCCTCTCAGCAGATTTTTGGCAAAAACTCTGAGAGGAAATAAAATTGCCATGAAGAGCTTCTCAAAAATCTATCGTTCGGAGTCGACTTTAAACTGTAGGTCCCTCCACTCATGTATAAAATTAACGCACACAACATAAGTGATGTGAGAACCTAGGTCGAAATCCTGACTGAAGGGTTGTAATGACCAATTATGTTATGTTATCTCAAATCATGCGATAGTCTACTAAAAATGGCTGCCCAACACAAATTAAATGACAAAGTCGTTTGAATTTTTGAAAGGAGTCCACTGACAGACAGATGGTTGTGGATATGAACAGTGTTTGCCTTTCAGTTCGTAAGTGAAAAATTAAAAAACTCATGGTTGTAATTCGCTTGCCCATGTTTGAAGAGAGATGGAAATAGAATCGATCGGTATAACTACAGGATTTTATGAATGAATATCTCATTCTGAATAGAAAGAGTTTTTGCACAAATATGTACCTTCAACGCACACTGAAATTTGTTGTTTTCAAATTTTTTTTTCTCATTGCATAATAGAAAATTCCTTTTAAGTCTTACACGCTCAGGTGATTTTTGTGTTTATTTCCCTTTGAAACGAAGAAGAAAAAAAAATGTAGATTTTCGGTGCATTTTTATACAAATTTTTTGTTGAACATATGCTGTGTACTGAGTGGTCGGTTAGTTGTTCATCACAATGATTAATTGAATGCTTGACTTCATAACAAATCATTTGTATCGCAAAGATATTAATCATGAAACAAGAGTTGAGAGTTTTTTTTTTTTTTTAAACAGAATGAAGAAATATGGAAAAAAGAAAGAAACAAAAACGATCCCCTCGTTACGTTTCATTTTTGGCCATGACTAATTTCCTTTATTTTCTAACGATCAAAAAAAAAAAAAAAAAAATCGAAATTAAAAATTTTCAGATTTCATTGCTCCATTTATGGCACTTGAATTATTCCAAAAAAAAAAAAAAAAAAAAAAAAAAACTAAAAATCAACCGAAAAAGAGCTTTAAATGGTACGTTGAAATATGGCTCAGCTTGGCGCCATCAGACACTCGTAAATAAAACTGTGTGTGCGCTCACAGTTTCCCTTTCCTTTTGTCATTAAAATTTAAACGAAAAAAAAAAAAAAATAAATAAAAAATAAAAATAAAATTAAAAAATTATATTTAAAATAATAATAATAAAAATAAAGACATCGTCTCTTTGTATTCAAACAGATATAATAGCAACAACAACAACAACAACTGAAATTAAAAAGATATAAATTTTGATATCAAGTCAGTCCGTAGTATTATGTATATTGTAACCAAACATTCATACATACATACCTACTACGGTGTATGGTGTATGGAATATGTTTGTTTGTTTGTTTGTTGTTGTCATTAAGATGTCGCCAACTTGTTGTTATTGTTATTGCCGATGTTTTGCTGGTTGTTATTACAAAAATATTCTCTTTAAGCCGACTTAACGTTGTTTTTTTTTTTTTTTATTTTATTTCATTCAAGTCTAGCGATAATGTAAGAAACTCTACAACGAAAATAAAAAAAAAAAATATTAAAGCCCAATGTAAGCCTTGGCTTAAAGCCCATACAATCACTCTGGTATCTGTGATTGTCGCTTAAATATTAAAAACGAAAAAAAAGAAGAAAAAATAAAAGCGTAGAAAAAACAACATTTTTAAGCAGGCGTTTTCGATTTTGTTTAAATTTTTTTTTTTTTTTTCTGTTTTTCTTTCTTTAATTTCTTATGATTTTATGGTTGTTTATTTTACAAAAAAAAAAAAAGAAAAAGAAAAAAAAGTAAGAAAAACTAAAGCTTGTCTAACAATAGCAACGACAAGATTTTTATGGGCCGATAAAAGAATTTCAAGCCGAGCGAATAAATACAAAAAATTATCATAAATAAATAAGAAAATTATAGGACGTCTCAAATCGCACTATTCAGACGATGCCCTACAATCATAGCTGCCAGATAAATGAAGCATCAAATCGTCAAATATTTGAGAAAAAATCGTCAAAATCAGCAAAGGCGTATATTGAAATCGTAAAAAAATCGTCAGAAAAAATAAATAAATAAATTGAAAGGTTTTTAAAAACAAAAACATATAAATTTAAAGTTAGGCAGCAATAATATTACATCATCTATACCCATATATGGTGTAAATATTAGGGAGTCAGAAGATCTTGACGTTATGGGCATGAAAATTCAGTGTGAACTGACATATTTTTCAGTGCCTTGGTTTCTTAAGACGGTGCAATAAATACTTCACTTCATCTGATCTTCTTACCATTTATAACCGACCGAGAATGGAATAGAACTCTCATGTATGGGTTGGCCCTTAACGTCTATTTTGAGGCTTCTCGACCGTTTACAGGAGAGGCCGTAGTAGCTCGTTAATCACGATAGTGTGTCCAACTCCATTAATTCATTGGAGCATCATTGCAATGTAGCTTGTGTTTCACTGTTCTATCGCTACTACAACGGATATAGCTCGACCGAAATAAGGGAACTTGTTTATGAAAATCATGTATTCCTATCTAGCACTTGTCTTTCTCGGCCAGTACATCCATATGTGGTGGATTGGCCGGTGTATCGCACACTGCCTTACAGACAAAGTTCGTTTATTATACGGACTATTCGTATGTAGAACTCCCTTTCTCAGACATCTTTCCTTTTACTTATGGTATTAAAATGTTATTAAAATATTCAAATCTAGTGTCCATAAACACTGCTCCCTCTTTCCTCCTTCCTATAATATATTTTCCTAGTTCCAAACACAATGCCATCCCCTGAGTGTTGGTCATATGAAAAAAATAATGGCACTTGTCTTTGTTCTTCCGATGGTAATATTAGAGGTTATAATCGAATTTTTAAAATTGTCTGCAACGGCAAACTACGATGTTATTTAGGAGTTGTAATTTTTTTGGCTTTTAAAGGATTAAAAAGTCATAAAATACAGAAAACTCATCACAAGTATTCGAAAATAACTTAAAAATATAATACTTTACCCCTCATTATTACTAACATAAATTTCCAACAGCAACAATTGCAAAGCAAATACAAAGCTTAAGGAGGCTTCTAACGTACTAAAGTAAAGAAAATGATGATAAATTTTTAATTTCTAAAAATCGTCAAAATAAGGGCATAAATCGTCACATCGTCAATATGATATTTTTGGAGCACAAAATCGTCAAAATGACGATAAATCGTCAAATATGGCAGCTATGCCTACAATGGAAATTTTTACAAAAATTTAAAAATATCGTATGAATTTTCAGTCTTTATTTGCTCTTGTAATGTTTACGTTGTAATTTCACGTCTTAGATTAGGTTAAACTGACAGCTGTCTAGGAAAACATAAAGACTTAGATCCTATCAGGCCGTATTGTAACACAAATAGTTAATATTTTAGTATTCAAGTATAACTCCGGGCTGGCATTTCTTATTTCTTATCTTGATAGTAAAGGATTGGTTTTATCCAAATCACCTTTGGCTAGAAATGCTCTATCAATAAATTTATGTGTGTGAAGACAAATTCGAATTTGAAAATCCAAGACGCAATTCATAAATTTTAGCAACGCCACATTTAGCGTTAACAGTGCAAAATTTGCCCGTTAACAGAGTACTGTTAACTGTTTAACAGTATCCATCCATCTGAACAAGGTCACTTGTTTAGAAGCTGAATTTAGGCATATACTAGGTCCATGAATACCATATCATACTCAAAGGAATGTTCCAAGGCCTCTTAATACAATCAGTAACATAGTCACATATGTATAAAGAGATATGGTATGGAGAAAATTGGTTCGAAAATATCAATTTTTTTATTGAAAATTCTCTAGAAGACGGTGGCCATTTTGAAACATATAAGAAATAGTACACCATACAGACCATATGTGCAAATGGTAGTCCAGAGGGTCCCCTTTCCAACCGTGGTAGTGGGAAAGCTGGAATAATTCTGTCCTTCATCCCCACCAACCATGCTTTACATTTCAACACTTTTGTTCATTAATAATAATGATCATAATGAGAATTAAATTGTATAACAATAGTCTGAAAATAATTAAAAAGTAGAAGACTTATCTACTTATTGCCACTGTTAAACAGTTAACAGTATTCTGTTAATAACAAAGTTTACCTGTTAGAGGCAAGAAGTGGCGCTGCTAAAAGTATGGGTTTGCGTCTTTGGTTTTTAAATTCGAATTTATCTTCACATACATAATATATTTTGGTTGCCGAAGAATCCTTTGTGTTTCTCATCATCAGATCAACAGATTTTGTAGAAGTGGTTATAAGAAATTCTCAGTCTCCTCTGGCGTATGTATTCAATGGACAGATGTCCCATAAGAATTGCTATTAGGTGCCTTATGGTGTTTTCTTTTCTACAAAGAAAATGTCACCCTCTTACAAGGTGCATTAAAAAATTGCTGACCAACCCTGTTGTAATGTAATTTTTTATTTGAGAAGAACATAACACAAATTTTAAAAAAGGGTATGCCCTTATTAAGAAAATGAATGAGGAAATGCCAATTTGGTCAAAAGATGACGAAGATGAATCTAATAACTGATTTATTTCAAGTTTTGCAAATAAAATAGATGCAGCAATATCCATATTTAAAAATTTAATTTAAAAATATGTTGTATTTTTTGATTTGTTTTCAATAAAATACATATGTAAATATGAAAAAGGTGTTGCCAGATCACAAATTTTTCGACTTAATGTTTTGAGCACTTTTTTATAACAAAAAAAAAAACACTGTTCTAACACTGAATATAATTTTTTTTATATTCCTGACCATGTAGCTTTAATTGTGTAATGTTTCCTTAATGTTACTCCACAAAACAATGAAAAAATTAACTTCAAAATTGGATAACGATACCAGGCGACTTTTTTTAAATTTCATCTGGTAGCCCTATAAATAAACAAAAGTCATCTGCTTTACAGGGCATTATCAGCACTCTCGATTTATACAGGGCATAAAATGCAATGCCCTCCACCATTGGCAAGTGCAAATTATTTAGAATAAAACATATCACCCTTTTAGAGGGCGAAACATTTTTAAGAAACAAATATAAAATTGCATTTTTTTAAATAAAATGCACATTTTTTAGTAGAAAAGAAAACACCATAAGATGGAGGTTACTTGTAAAGTAAATTTTGTTTAGAATATATTCATGGCGAGTCAGATTTTTCTGTGTCTCTTAAAAAGTGGATTCATTATCCCATCTTAACTTTGAAACGAGTAAAGAATGTTTCGGATGGTTTGTATACCAATCTGTTTCTAATTGCCAATCTCATATGTGATACATTTAATTTTTTTATTTCATAATTCTTTGCAAGTCCGTTACTTTCAATATCTGTAAGTCCACAACATGCACATAAAGGTAACCGACGAATGAATCGCTGTCTCCTCCAGGATCATTCGACATTGGTGTAGACATTCTCTAAAGAACCAATGGCCGCTTTACTGTCAGTAAATCTCCCTTTATTGTCGCCGTAGTCTAGTAGGTAGTATGTTGGCTTATTAGACGTAAAGCCCGGGTTCGTATCCCAGGTCAGACATCAAAATTTCTTCGGCGACTGCCTCTCAGCAGATTTCTGGCAAAAACTCTGAGAGTAAATAAAATTGCCATGAAGAACGTCTCAAAAATCCGTCGTTACGAGTCGACTTTAAACTGTAGGTCCCGCCACTCATGCATAAAATTAACGCATACAACATAAGTGGTGTGAGAAGCTAGGTCGAAATCCTGACTGAAGGGTTGTAATGACCAATTATGTAAATCTCCCTTTATCTACGCACATTTGTGCAGAATAGGAAGTTTCGTATCAACTACTGGGTACGGAGTTATTGTTATTGGCACTAAACATCATTTTGAAGTCTGGTAGGGATATATATACATACATAGGGGGCAATACAATAAATCAACCTGGTTAAAGTACTTTACCACCTACGCGCAACAAAAATTAGAATAATATTAGTCATTGAGCACAAATAATGTTCAGTATGCCTTTGTAAAATACAAGCAACGGCTTCAATTTGATCTTATTTATGTCCTTATTCACTACATTGATTGACAAGGCTCATCCTTTGGCTGAGACATTAACAATTCTTTGTTTCCGATGTAAGCAGATCAATTACTATGTCATGTGCAATATTTTCTTACGAATCCCAATTAAAAACAAAAAATCTGGGTCCAGTAGGTATGTATATCAGCACTATAATTTAAATATCGCTTTTGAATCTTGGCATATATCTTTGAATCGTGTGCAATTATTAATACAGTATGCGTCAGGCTCAGTCTGTGCCCTTGTGAACTGATGAAAAAACTTTCCCAATCGTAAAATATATTCATCTATCGATTAGGAACAGGTACAGGCTTTGGGAAGTTATTTCTTTTAACTGAAAGCAATAAGTTTCTGTGTTGGCGAGTGACATTCTTTCTAAATGCGAATGAATAAGTTTCATACGCATCACGAAGTAAAAATGGTCTCAGTAAAGGTGTAGGGTACTGAAATGATTTTATTACTCTTTCGTTTTTTTAATATTTATTTATACTTTTTAGTTTTAATTTGTTTTTTTTTTTTTTATTTTTTTCTGTATCGTTATCAATTTAAAAGCTTAAATGTCGCCAGACATGTTAAGCTGCTGAGTATTTTATTTCTTCGTTCTCCTATGGTACAGAAGTTACGTTTTGATTGATGAAGAAGATCGATCCATCGATCGATCGATCTGTTGTGGTAATAATTCAATAATAAATTCTTCAACAGCAACTAATTTTCAAAATAAACAGTAGATAGTAGGGAGTACTACTCTTAAAATATAAGATTTCGTCAGACGACTATAGCATCGATAATGAACTGTAAGCCATGAAACAACTGGATATCTTATGTGTCATTAATTAAAACCTCTCGTGTAAGCAACACCTCCTGGGGGGCTTACATAAATCACACATTATCACCAATCCTAATTGGCGTTAGTATCGTCGCTTTTGGAGTATCGTCTGCGACTGCTTAAGTATTGACGATTGCACTCTAGCTTAATACTTATGATTCTATAGAATCTCCTCCATACTCTGTATGACTATTGAAGTCGCCGTAGTCTAATAGGTAGTATGTTGGCTTATTAGACGAAAGGCCCGAGTTCAAATCCCAGGTCAGACATCAAAACGAAAATATGAAAATATTTCTTCGGCGTCTTTCCCTCATCAGGTTTCTGGCAAAAACTCTGAGAGCAAAAATTGCCATGAAAAGCTTCTCAAAAATCTGTCGTTCGGAGTCGACTTTAAACTGTAGGTCCCGCCACTCACGTATAAAATTAACGCACACAACATGAGTGTTGTGAGAAGCTAGGACGTTGTACAATGGGTCAATTCGACCTCCGGGTACTGTACTTGTCACAGTTGACAAGTATACGTCCTCTAACCTAACCTTGTATGACTATTTCATTTCCATTTTCTACTACATGAACGACAGGGAAGCTGATGTTCTAAAAATCTGTGTTGTTGTTGATCTTGGACCAGAGTATTCTTCATATAATTCTAAGGCATACCTCGATCACATACAGAATTCTATTCCATACAACAGACTATCTTGAATATTCTAAGTTTGGTTTCTCTGCATAGCTTCTCCGTACTGATTGCAATTTCTTAATTCCATTCTCGCTTTGTTGACCTTTTAGTTTGCGTAATTCCTTACCAGCCATTCGTTGGTTAGGATTTTCTAAATATTTATCTCAAATCCAGCATTAAACGTCAATATAATGGGGTCGCCGTGGTCTAGTAGGTAGTGTGCTGGCTTATTAGACGTAAAAGCCCAGGCCAGACATCAAATAATAAAAAAAAATACAAAAAGTATTTTTTCGGCGATTTCTTCTCAGTTTCTCAAAAAATCTGTCGTTCGGAGTCGACTTTAAACTGTAGGTCCCGCTACTTATGTATAAAATTAACACACACAACATAAGTGGTGTGAGAAACTGCGGGCTTCTTGGGGACGATTGCCTGTAGACTGTCTAATGGTGAAGGTATAGCACTGGCCATTTTATAGTCACCTAGCAGCAACTCGTTTCCTTGCCATTCGCATCTTCCCCCTTTCCACCTTTCCTAAAAAAAACCTGCACAATGCACTGCATGAGTAGGGGCCATCCCCTGAGTGCTGGTCATAAAAAAAAAAAAAAAATTCCTTACCAGCCAATCGTTGGTTAGGATTTTCTAAATATTTATCTCAAATCCAGCATTAAACGTCAATATAATATCGCTCAAACATCTGCCACGGCTTCTCTAAGTGAAGTGCATTCGAAATTGTCTAATTTTTCATGATACAGGCGCATAATTTGCATTTGACGAATGGCATGAGTTATCTTGGCTTTGAGGACCGCTGTGATTTGTGGCTTACTCGCATACACACGCGTCTTAAGAAAAGCTTATACAAACTCGGTGGTTAGTTCACATCATCTCCATGTAAGACAACTACACACTCAAATCCCTTGTGTAGAATATTCAATGTGGCATAAGCTGTGTGCCGTCTTATTGAAATCAAATGCTGTTGATGTCCATATCACCGAATTCAGGCCAAATGAAGTTGAAATGAACCATCGATCATTAGTGTTCTTTGTTGATAATGATGACCTGGCTAACGTCTCCAGTTCAAAATCCACACCAAACACTGACTTTTTCAGAATGCATTTGACGCTTTTGGATCTCATGTGAATTGGTATCGTCCCAAATTGAAGAATTTTACTTGAACACATACCCATTCATTTAGAAATGGAACACATCCTTAGAGATGATTTTTCGATAAAAACAAGGGTCAGTTCCCACTTGACCCAGAGCTTATAATTTCAGTTCCTGGGTCAGTTTAAATTTATACAGAGACAGACCCAACACAACGACGTAAAATTCGCCAAGTTGTGATCTGCAAAACGACGTCGCTTTAGTCTAGTAGGTAGAGTGTTTGCTTAATCGACGTAAGGCAAAAGTTTAGAACCCAGTTCATACATCTGCAGCATCATGATATACGAAAAAATATTTCGTCGGGGACTTCCTGTCAGTAGATTTCTGGTAAACACCCTGAAAATAAATAAAATTGCAATGAAAAGTTTCTTAAAAATCTGTCGTTCGGAATCGACTTTAAACTGTAGCTCCCGCATGTATAAAATTAACACACACAACATGAGTGGTGTAAGAAACTAGGTCGTAAGCCTAACTGAAGGGTAGTAATGATCAATTATGTTATGTATGTATGTGATCTGCCAAAGTCAGAGTTCTTGTGAGCGATGCAAAATTGACTGCCTCGGATTCTCCTGCACACTGTCAGGGACAGTGGAGATGGTTTCGTCAGATCTTGTGTTTTGTGGATGCACAAGTGTTGGTCAATCATTTACTGAACCATTAGACTGGATCTTATGCACCACATTACGAATAGTCCTATCGTTAGGACAATTATTGCAATTGAAAAATGGGCGAAACGAGCGGTACAATGCCCGAACAGTACTCCTATTTTGATAAAAATTTTATTATTTGCACGTGTTGTTGAGTGCTACATAACTGGTCATTACAATCATTTAGTCAGGATTACGACCCAGTTCTTTACACCCCTGATGTTGATGACCCAGTTCTTTACACCCATGATTGGCGGGACCTACAGTTTAAAGTCGACTCCGAATGACAGATTTTTTGAGAAACTTTTCATGGCAATTTTATTTATTTACCTTCAGAGTTTTTGCCAGAAATCTGCTGAGAGGGAGCCACCAAAGAATTTTTTTCTTTTCATATTTTTGTTTTGATGTCTGACCTGGAGTTTGAACCGTGGCCTTTACGTCTAATAAGTCCACACACTACCTACTAGACTACGGCGACTACAGACTGAATAAATGACAACTAATTTGATGGCGGTTGTCGACCGTCAAAGTGCGGAAGTTCCTATTGGAAGCCTTGATATTTGATATAAAATGGCAGGCTTCTGTCTATTCATTATGAATAACGGAGAATTCTGCATACATAACTCTAACGGGACGACGGGTATCGAGTTGGTGGCAAGTTGAGTTGTTTAGTTTGTGTTGTATATGGTTTCGCTTCGACAATTTCAACACAATGTCACCAGCATAAGTCAGTTCGTTAAGATGTTCCATTTCATTTTGTGTGCCACGCGAATACCCCCGCTGAGAGTGTACGAACCACTTCGGCGAACAGATAATGGCATTAAAAATTTAATGAAATTTCAAACAAATTATTTTTTAGACTTCGAATCGGTTTGTTATTCGTACTCGAAATATATCGACCCCTTTGGGCGAAATTATCGTATGCTACAAAAACCAAATTTTACAAGACAGCCATTTTTCTACTTTTCTACATGTGCTTAAATAATTAACTAATATAACTACACCTAAAAGTATTCTGGTGGAAAAGTTCAAGTTTTCCGACAAAAACGTATTTTTGGCACATACGATAATTTCATTCGTAACATTTCGTAGATGCGTGTGTAGAAAATGGCACTTACGATATTCTTTGTCGGTGTTAGAAATAAATTGAAACAAAGATTTATTAGTGGTTTTATGTATTTGTTCATTATTTTTTAACTTAGAATGGTACGAAGTAATAAAAAATGTAATCAATATTTAACAGAAGCATGAATTCATTAAAAAAAAAACTAAAAAAAAAAAATAATAATAATAAGTGAGTTAATCTTCTTCGTCGCTTTCATTTAAAATGTCTTTTTCGCGTACAGAATATTTTAAATTTATATACTCATTGTGATTTTGGTGGAATTCTATTTTTTAAACATAGATTTTTCAAATCATTGAATTTTTGAGAGATACACAAAGGTGAATTGTACAACTTTTGTAACTTAAAGGTAAAATTAAAGTTATTTATAGTTTTTTTTTTTATAGAATATGTATATAATAAAGCTATGCGAACTTTATTTATGTTTAGTTTAACTTTGTTTGGTAGTAACAAATTTGCAAAGGACTTCCAGTTTTCAAACTCTGAGTGGCCTATTTCAATACAGTTGTACCCCGATGGATTAGTTCGTGCATTGCGAATAGTTGTGGGAAATTCACTTGGCGCCCAAATGGTACGCCTGCGTACAAATGATTCAATTGTGCTATGCACAGAATCAACTGGCATCATTGTATGACCGGGAAGTAAATATGTTATTTTAATTTTTTCAACGAAGTTTGACAAATTTAAAAAATGTGTCAACATAGCTAATACAGCCTTGTTGCGGTTTTGACCAGTGAAACTGTCGCAATATAGGGCTATGTCTTTAACTGCATTTCTTTGGTCTGCGATTATTAAATACTTATACAGGGCTGTGGAAATTTCATTGCAGCCTCGCTTACCATCACGCTCACCCCACAAATAACAATAGCCACTTCTAGTGCCGTTTTCATAAACGCTGAAATTGTAGTAGGCGTACTTGCGTGAGTAAAAAAGGGTTATATTATTTCCGAACGGAAAATTTTTCTGCTTTTATTTTGATATCTTAAAAAATTAGCCTTGGCCTCATCTTTGTCTCTTATATGCATCCTATACTCATTTGAATTCTGCAAACGATTTTTTTCCTCTTCATCAAGATGTTTAATATTTTCGCAATTAGTGCATTGAATTGTAACAATTACAATATGCAAAATATTCTTCATTGGCACATACGATAAAATCGCTCAAAAAAATGGAGTGTAACATACGATAAAGTATTCAATCAATTTTTGGAGCAACGAAGTGGAATTCGCCTAGAATATTTTGTCAGGTAACGTCTTTTTGAATGTAGAACAAGATTGCATCAGAAACTCAATTTCAAAAAATTGGCATATACGATAATTTCGCTCAAAGGGTTCGATATTTTAAGCTTAGCATTTTTTTTTAACTTTTTTATACAGAATTTGTATAAAAAAAAAACCTAAATATTCCAGTTTAATTTCAAAACCATGACTTCTAAATTTAATTTTTTTTTTGTTAGAACCCCAATGGTAATAAAAACAAATCTACACACTTTGCCAGTGTAATTTTCTTTCGATTGCTGGAATTTTTTGTATTTTTTTTTTCGAAAACTAATTAACTTTAATCAAAATTGTGCTGAGCTGCTGCTTACTTTTTTTTTAAATTTTTTTCTCTTTATTTTTTTCTGTGTATTGCTTGGCCTTTTCGTCAAATTATTTCGTAAATAAAAACAAAAAAATAGAAAAAAAAAATTTATTTTTAAACTAAAATTAGAAATGAATTTGCGGTTTCAGTGAAACAAACAGCAGCAGCCATGAAACAATAATAAAAAATAAAAAAAAACACTATTTTGTTTACTGTCAGTCGATAAGACAGTGCAAAGAAGATAAAGTACATGCAAGTGAGTATAGGTATCCTATCTCCTCTGTACACACCACACCATACTGTTGGTAATAATTTTAGAATGACTTGGTAATTTCACACACAAGGCGCAAACCAACCCCAACACACACACAAAACAATAACGAACATATTGATTTCAATAGTCACGCCTTTTGCTAAGCGTCGGCGGTGGTGGTGATAGCGGTGGCGTTTGGTCGCCTAAAATGAACTTTCCTTATACATATTGTTGTAGTTGTTGTTGCTGTTTTAACAACAATCAAATTGGCTTCTGATGATAATAAAGTGGAAGTGACGTTCAAAGAGATGTTTCAAGCGAGTGATGATGTTGGAGATGATGATGACGCCGCCGTTTGAACTGCTGTACTGCCACAGTAGTTTGATTTCGAATATCAGCATTTAATAGTTCATTGATGAGTTGTTGAAATTTTTTAGGAAACGATGTTTCTTTCGGTTTTTACTACTTTTATACGGTAATTTTTTTTTGTTGTTTTTTTTTTTTGTTTTTTGTTGGAATTTTAGCATTTCAAAGAATTAAAGCCGCTTCGTTTTTTTCTTTTTCTTTTAAGAGGTATTATTCGGGTACTATAATGGCGCTTAGTTTGTGTTGTTTTGTTTTGTTACTGAAGTCAATGTGTTAAATTAACTTATTTTTCTTTTGTATTTCTCCCCTTTCCCCTCTTCTGCAAGTACTTACTACAAGTATTACTTGAATAGGCGGTAATTTCTTGTTGGCTTTTGCGGTAAATTTGAATGCTTTTTGCTGTTGCTATTGCTGTTGTTAAGATCACATCATCTTAGATTATTTTTTTTATTTTTCAAAGCCGCCGGTTTAGTATCAAATGATTTGTTTTTATTACAAAAAAAAAAAAAAAAGAGTCTTGAAAAAAAGTAGCCAGTAACTCGAGGTTTACTCCACACTAATACTCTAATTGTTTGCGGTCAAAATAATTATTTTGACCATAAAACATAATCTGATGAAAGGCCATGATCATGAGAGAAGAAGAATAAGAAGGTTCACCTAACAGCACACCACAAATGAAATAAAAAAAAAAAATACAAAAAATAAAAAAACAAAAATCATCATTTGAAGTGGATTCTGTGTAAATAACCTGCTGCTGCTTTGTTTTCAAGCCGTCGTCACCCAGAGCTGTATCTTTGCCATCTCAGTGACGATTAGTTTTTCCTTTTTTTTTTTCTTCTTCCTCTTCTATTTCTTTTTAATATTTAATATGCAATATTTTTGTTGTTGTTGTTGTTGTTGTTTTTGCATTAAAAATATTAAGAATTCCCAAGAATATAAAATAAATATTTTTATGTCTGGCAGTTAAACATAGAATCCTACTGTGTGAAGTGGGTTAATAATAACAAATTTTATGGGACTTTTCAAATGAAGTTGGCTTAAGAAATGAGGATTTCATTCTTTTTTTTCTGTCTCTTAGCCTGAAACAGAATTATGAACAAAATTGTTCGCACAAACATACAATTATAAGGGAAATGTTTTACTACAGTGTAGAGTAAAAGTAACTGCACTTTCATAATACCTTGGTACCGTACGTACCCGTTGTCAGCACTATACTACATGGAACTGCAATTTGGTTTTTGGTTCGCGGTGTAATCAGCCTCCCGGCTGTTGTTTTACATTCAAACAGGATTACGTTACCGCAATGTGTTCTGGATTTTCTAGTAGAGTAGCATCAGTTCTAATAACACAGCCCTGCATGGGTTTTGCAAATAAGATGGCTCCAGTTGTTTCCGAAGGCATTTTGCGCGCATTTTTCAAAATGGCGGATCCAATATGGTAGTCGAGGTTTAAAAAAGATTAATCGGATTTACTTGAAAATTGTTACCGCCATATTGGATCCGCCATTTTGAATTTTTTAAATCTGAATGAAGATCTATAATCAGCGACCCCAAAAACCTCTGAGTAACAATTTTCAAGTAAATCTGATTAATTTTTAAGGACCTCCGTAATGTGTTTCTTTTTCTCTTGCACCCCTTGACATAAACCCACCCCCTACCCACAATTTGGCTTTGGGCTCATTTTAAAGAGCAAAGATCAATTGTAAATTTCTGATAATAGCGATGGTTCTAGCACGTCAGTGTTTAGCTCTACAATTTTTCAAAAATGACAAAAAAGGCTATTTTTTTGGGGTTTCTACCACCTATTTCTCGAAAACCTGATGTGATTTTTGAACCCAGATTCGTGTTCAGCGCGCAAAATGCCTTCGGAAACACCTGCAGCCATCTTATTTTCACAAAAAAAAGTCCAAATTTGCAGGTCTGTGTAATTTGTCACAAAACCACCCCAAATCAGAGACAACCTATTCCGATGGTTTGCCTTTATTTAAGCATCAGTCGTCGTACAATGGGTCAATTCGACCTACGGGTACTGTACTTGTCACAGTTGACAAGTACACGTCCTCTATCCTAGGCATCAGTCATAACCATTTATGGCATATCGTGGCTATTGTGGTGCAGGTTAGCTGTAGCTAACATGTTTTATTAAGAACTGGATTGAGACCTCTCCATAACATCATAATTTATCTTTCATTATCTGGGATTAGTCTGCAGCCCGACGGAGTTGATTGCTCTTTTTTGTTGTCACTTTCACAGAGAACTCCTTTATACTTTAGGCTTTTCTTCGTGGAATAACTCGTTTATTTTCCTTGCCATATCTATGGTGATAATTCCTCTTAGTACAACATTGGCCGCTTGTTAAGATATGATAGGTCGTCTTCAGTACACCCTTAAACTGTTACTTCTGAGATATGATAACATGCTTCTCTTGGCCCTATCTTTCAAGATCCTTTCCCTGACTCATTACTAGTGTTCATTACTCGTATTCTCGACAGCCATAGCATCAACTCTGTGCTCCCAACATTTGACAATCACCCTTATTCTGGTTGTCGTCGTCGTCGTCGTTACCAAAAATGATGTCGATAAAATCAGAGTTGACACAACACAATATCGACGGCGTATTGATTCACAGAATACAAAATGTATATCGACAGTCATCTATAACTGTCAATAACGACAAACAGAATACCAATTTTAAACTGTCGACGCAAGACGACGTCGACGACGACAACCAGAATAAGGGTGAATATTCGACTCAAGGCTTTTATAATTGACGTGACTCTTTGGTATATTCTGAGAAATGGATAGCCACTAGCCAACTCTAGCTTTCAGCATAACACTGGATGCTCCATATGAAGCAAAGACAAGTTGCTCCTTTTCTTTATTTTTAATAATCTTAGTTTATACTACCATCACAAGAGCAATAAAGTATACCCGCACCGATTAGTCTTGAAATCATGATGTTTTGAAGTCAATGAATGTCTTTATGGTTAGTTTAGGTATTACGGTTACAGTGGGAAGTAGGCATTCTAGGATGTAACAACCATGTCGAGGCAGAAAATAATCAAGACAACTTAATCGAGAGTAAAACTCCATAAAAATCAAATTCTGTGCAAAATAGCATTCCTTAGGGCTCTTTATTCCTATTCCTGTTCCTTTAGAAAGCATAGTGCAAAAAACATAAACGAAAAGCCTCTTCTTCATTCTCTTATATCGTTTTTTTTCTTCTCTTTCTTCAAGCAGGTACTTGGTTCTAGCAATTTCGAGAACGATAGGGTTGCCATTTGTTGTTTGTCGTCATCTCTAATAATGATATGAGTTTTTGTGTTGGGTCTAGTTATGAGGACGTTTGCCTATTAAGTTCTACTCTTTCTTTAGAGGTAGCGTTGCCTGATATTCCTAGGATGTTTGATTTTCGTGTCATCCACTCTTGCTGTTCAAATTCTTTTTTGATTGATTGTTTAAATTGGGATTGTAGCCACTTTTTTGATTACAAAACCAGTTGACTTTCTTCCGAGTTGGAAACTGGATTTCTCTCGTTAAAAGTCGAACAATGTAATCAGTACACTGTTGTACCATTACAATTACTAACCCAGGGAAAATAAGATATTTTTACAATGGCTAGAAATCCATTCATCATGGGAATTATACCTGGAAGCACGGCAATTCACAGCTACTGCCTTAATGAGGAGAACTAGGATGTACGTCTTGTGTGTACGACTTGTGTGGGCCTATGTTTTTTGAAAGCGAGCAGGCGAGAAAATGTTTGTATCGCCTTAGAAAAGTGTCGTATACTATGTTGAGATATGCACTTTTATTGAGTCAATATTCGGTTAATTGAGTACAATATTTTAAGTGTTCAGGCATATGCAATTCAGCTTACTCAATATTCATTTGAAAGCTGGTAAACAATAACATTGTTTTTGTTTTGGTTGCGAAAATTAGTGTTGTTTGTCGTTGTTGACATTTGAGTTGTCAAATATCAACAGGAAGTGTTCGATTAATTGTAATATTCTCACTAAACACTCTTATGACAGTGTTGCATTTTAAGTTTTACTCAATATTATAACAATTTGTGTATTTATTGCGCAATTATTAATTGAAACTTTATATGAAATATTGAGCGGAATAATTGCGTTTATTGCGATTTACGCAATAAAGGTGCATATCTGAACACCGTATTAGAAATCTCATCAATTACTATTTGATTAGTTATGGAAAGCTCATTGTGTGTCATTATATGCCATAGTCGGTAGCACGATCTGTTTATTTGTATGTTCGCAGCAGTTCTACGTTCTTAAAGAACGTAGACATTAATACTCGGAACATAATTGACATTCAAATGTCAACAACAACACGATAAATTCATTGCTTTTAAGAAAATTTGTTTCCATTAATTTGACAGCAATTACAATCTTAAAACCTAAATGAACACTCCTTCGAAGGACATCTTTTTTTTTTTTCTTCTTTTATAAATGCTTTCAAACACAACATTTCATTCATAATTGCCGTCAAAAATTTTCATTCATTCAGTGAAACAAAATCATTGAAATCACTTTGCTAAAGTGCTACAATCTTGTTTAAAAATTTCTTTTTTAAGCGTTTCAACGGTTAAATTATAGGGTTTTGAATTACCGCCTCAAAACAAAATCACATCACATCACATCAAACAAAAAAAAAACAAAAAAAAAACCAAAACAAACGAAATAAAACGAAAAGAAAAGAAGGAGGAGGAGGAGGACGGAAAGACACAGGGACTTGTTAAAAACAACAAAATAATTGTGGCGCTGTTTATGCCCCTAAAATATTAGGGGACTATAATTATAATTCGAATATTTCTGGTTGCCCCCCCTTACTCACTCTCTTTTTCTCTCTGTGTATCTCTCTATGATGGCCTGTGTAGTTAGTTGTGTGTGTCTGTGTGGCACATCATTTGAATCAGTTCAATTTAGTGGCTGGCTCTTGGCCAAGACATCATCAACGCAAATTATTTTAAATGATGACACACTGCCACACACAAATGATGATGATTTTAGTGATGGTGATGGTGATTCCTTTTTCTCTGTGTTATTGTGTGTCGTTTTTTTTGTTCTTTATCGGGGCGTTTATAGGGGGCATGTGTTGATACCTGGCCTAAAGGCTTTAAGAAAACAAAGAAATCTTGTCGGAAATTGTATATAATTTAACATTTATGTGTCTATTATGATAAATGCTTAGCGAGAAGATGAAGAAAAAAAAAAACAGTATTTCAACAGGAAGAACAAAAAGCAGAAGGGTTTAAGAAACGGCCTCAAATTGTTGCCTTAAAATATATGTCACGTACCGTACCGTATACACAACAAAAAAAAAAAACAAGCACAACAACAGAGGGCACAAAATATATAATTTGGCTTCCAGAGAAATTGGGAAGTGGTCAATTAGTGTGAGTGGATTAGTTTATATTCTTTTGTTTGTCTCAAATATCGTCGCCTCGATTTAAGAGCATTTTATGAAGTTTTAAGTACATTTTTAACTTTGGATTTTAAATCAACCTGATTCTTTTTAATAAGTGTTACTACTTTTCGTGGAAAAGTACCACATTCATAGCTGCCAGATTTGACGATTTATCGTCATTTTGACGATTTATCGTCATTTTGATGATTTTGTGCTCCAAAAATATCATATTGACGATATGACGATTTATGACCTTATTTTGACGATTTTTAGAAATTAAAAATTTACAACATATTCTCTACTTTGGTACATTAAAAGCCTTCTTAAGCTTTGTATTTTCTTTGCAGTTGTTAGTATTGGAAATTTATGTTAGTAATAATGAGGGGTAAAGTATTATATTTTTAAGTTATTTTCAAATACCTGTGATGAGTTTTCTGTATTTTATGACTTTTTAATCCTTTAAAAGCCAAAAAAATTACAACTCCTAAATAACCTCGTAGTAGAGGTGGAGAACTATCGATAGCACTATCGGCACTATCGATGGTTGGGCACTATCGAGCTACCATCGATAGCAGCCAGACATTTTCGATAGTGCCCGACGTGCCATCGATAGTTTGGTTTTCAAATCACCAAAAAGTAAAATTTGCGCGTTTATCTGTGATGTCTGCTTAAAAATATTTGTGAACAAATTTATTAAAATAGTGATACTACAATAAAAAGAAATGGATCGCTTTCTTCAAAGTGGTATAATGTTTATTTTTAAAGTAGTTATGAAGTATTTTGACTATGTGTTGAATTTAAGGTAAACGTTGGAGCTCCCTCACACTCAGTGTGTCGAGAGCTGAAAGGCAGGCATGCGATTTGCAGCACCACGGACTCGGAGAAAGATTTGGCGATCGAGAGGCAAACACAGAAAGAGAAAAGTAAAATCTCACAAGTATGGAAATACTTTAAAAGTTCAGATGACAAAAAATTTGCAAAGTGTATTAACTGGAGAAAGGAGTACAAAACCAGCGGAAATACTTCAAATTTGCACGATCATCTGAAAAGATACCACTCTGGCTTGGAAATTCATTACCCAGATTCCAACACTCCAGCTACTTCGGCGGATACTGTCAACATCGCATCGACAAGCGGTAGTTGTAGATCATAGATGCCCATTTCATAGTGCTTTTGCGCAAACTAAAAACACACATATTCTTATTCTCTTTGGTTAGTCGTCACTCAGATAGCGACGAATGCACATGCGTAGCAGGTGTACGATTTTTTTGTAATATTTTTTGCTTAAAGCACTGAAAAAAATTTACTATGACTTACGAAACATATTTTATGATAAAAAATGCGTTTGGTGATGCTCAATGCATTTTGTGTTATAAAATATTGAAGGAATGTAGAGAATATGCTTTTAAAAGGCACTATTGTTCTTACATAGTGATATGGATGATATTAATGATGGGGAAAAAAAGATTTATTTTGTAAAAATAAAAGAATTTATTTGGAAAAATTGAAAGAGTGGTTACTTGAAGAAGAAAACAATGAAAAAACCTCAGAAAATAAAATGTTAAAAATGGAGTTATCAAGCTTAATAAGCTTGGATATTGTTAGGCATGGTAGACCATTTTCTGATGGGGAGTTCATTAAAAAAATTTTAAATAAATGTTTTCAAAAACTTAATTTTAAGCTTATCGAAAATCTTCCATTGTCACGCAGTAGTGTTATTCGACGCACTGATCAATTGGGGGCATCTTTAGAAGCCGCCATTGTAGAAAAATTAAAAAACTGTACTTTTTTTCTGTTTGTTTTGATGAAAGTACAGATATTAACGATCTTTGTCAACTCGTTACTTGTATAAGATCCGTAGACAAGAATAACAAAGTTTTTGAAACAATGTTTTCCCTTGAAACTTTTTCCGTACATTTTATTTCAGTTTACACAACTTTTCTTTCAGTGCAGTTCTCTCTCGCTCACCAATACTACTACAGTTTTAGCTTTGGGCATCCCTGTTGTAGATCGTCAATGCATTCTGTAGCTTCTTACTTTAAAAGAGCTGTTTTGTACGACAAAAACTCAAAGCGAAAGAATGAGATTGACAAGGCTTTGACGGAAATGATTGCCAAGGATGTGGAGTCTTATAACGTAGTTGAAAACGAAGGTTTTGTATTGGATTCCCGATATAAGCTCCCAAGTAAAACACACTTAAGATATGTGCTGATGCTTAATATGTTCAAGGAAACTTCAGCAAAGTTAACAACAATGCTAGAAGGTATTTCTGATATATCGGTCACATGTGATTTGTGGACATCGAGAACCAAAGATAGCTTTTTGACCGTCACATGCCATTTCGGGTATGATTTTAATTTAAAAACAGCGTCATTAGTCACAAGAATAGTTGAATACAACTAACCACTCTGCGCAAAATATTGCAGACACTTTGAAAGATATTTTAAATCATTGGAATGTGCGATCCACTGTTCAATAGACCATATACGGGTGTGCCCTTATTTTGCTCGAGAAAAATCCTTTGTAGTACCAACAGTGAAACACAAGCCACATTGCAATGATGCTCCAATGAATCAATGGAGTTGGATACACTACCATCATTAACGAGCTAGTACGTCCTCTCCTGTACACGGTCGAGAAGCCTCAAAATAGACTTTGAAGCCGACCCTGACATCAGAGTTGTATTCCATTCTTGGTCGGTTATAATTTGTTATTTTTTTATTTCAATGAACGACTTTGACGATTTTGACGATTTTTTCTCAATTATTTGACGATTTGATGCTTCATTCATCTGGCAGCTTTGACCACATTAAATATAATCTAAAATTTGTGGTTCTTCTAAACAAATTTCGAATTTAAATTAGGTAGGTAACCAATATTAAAGGATACACTCAAATGCCATCGGGGCCTTACGTCTAAAACAATTGTTAAGAGAGCACAAACTCCCCCTTAATTCCTACAAAATGAATACAAATGAATGAATGAAGCTGAAGTTCTTTGCTTACCGACACATTTCTCGAAATTCCCACAAGTATTACTTTTGTTATGTTTACTAATGTTCCTCAAATTTATTGCTTGCTTGCCTTGGGGGCCATTTAGAAGTAAAATATCATGCGGTTGGTGATGATGAATCAGAATATGGCATTTTGATCCTACCATATAATGTACTGTAATGAATAGGATCAAATCTAAGACAGCCAATGGCAGTCAGAGATTTAGTGCATATGTTAAGGAATCGTACTAGCTCTTTTCATAAAGATCTTCTCTACAGTGATCAAGTTCTTGGTGATCAAGTTCTTTATCCACTCCTTCTTAACACAGTTGAATTTTCAGCTACAAGTGTCAGATATGTATGTCCTTTCTGTGCAAGCGCTTTTTCAGACTTCATCTTGATATATAAGCGCCGCCTTTTCTGTGAAGTTTCAGGGGAAAACCCGTTTTCTTAACTAAGAAACTTTTTGGAAAGGTCGAGGCCACTTTTTTGCCAACAGTTCTTCATGATTGATGTTGATCATTTTCTTATCTCCTACTTGAGAAGAACCCACAGCTCCAGGACAAAAGGACATCTATGTCAACTACCTCATTTTCATTGTGCCCCACATATTATAGCATCTGTAGCAATGTAATTTTGTTTCCAATGACACTTTAGTAATGCATTGGATATCAATCTGCAACTGCTAAGAGCCTTGAATGTTAGTTTAATTGTTCGAGATCATTTCCTAACACCTTTATCTAGCCTCTTTGGAGAAGATTACCAACGTTTTCAATATTGCATAGAGGCAACTTTGCCTGGAAAATATTGATTTTCTTACTGAAAGTAATTTATCTGCATAACGTCCACCCTGTTACTACCGCTCTCACACGGTGAACCATGATGGATTCAGCCTCGTACCAGATGTATGTATGCGTTGCATTTTTATTTACGTACACCACCTTTTCCCGGTCGTAATAAGCAGAAACGATCGCCTATTTTATTTACATAAATTCGTGAATGTCCACCAAGTAACTAGAGTAGCCTGGTCGTTTTATAATACAATTTTACCTTAGTTTTCATACTCTCTTATTCCACTTTTCAACTTTTTCTTTAAATCCCCTTTCATTCCTTTAAGGAACAATTTATTTGTTTGTTTGCATTTTTCCAATTTAATAGTCAATCTCAGCTGGTGATTGCTGTACTGTAACGGAACCTAGGGTGACAAGGTTGTCAACTGCTTTATGTAGAACCTAAGCTCTCTGTTAAACGTATCGGTTTCTGTACTATGTGTAATGCTAAATGGCTTTGGCTCATGGACTTTTACTTTCTGTCAATACTGTCTGTCTCCATAGACATAGGCCAATACAGTAAGACCCCGCTTAACGCGGGGTATACGTTCCAATAAGTTCCAGCGCTAAACGAAACAGCGTTAAACGAGGCAAATTAACACGTACATATAACATACAGTTGGAATCTTTATTCTGGACAGACTAACAAAAGTGGGTTGAAAGAAGATACATAGTATACACCGTCGCTTTATAGTGCAGCGCTTTTGGTTGGTGCATGGCCGTTTCATTTGCACACATATACTATCCCAATACTACGGCGTAATACTGAAACAGCGTTAAGCGGAGCAGCGTTAAGCGGGGTCTTACTGTACACTGTTTGTGTTTCATGAACTCTTTCATATTCATAAATTTCTGATACGCTTTTACTAGTGTTACTTTATCTCCAGCTAGACTCCAGTAGTACCTAGACTCCAGTAGCTTACTACAGTCTAGTACTGGTTTTTCTTTACGGTCATTTTCCTTTGTGGCATTAACTTTTGCCTTTGAACGCCAACGGGTTTTACATGGGTACCTGTCCGCGTGGACCTAATCCCATGGTGCTCTTAGGTAGGTAGGTAGAAGTGGCTGTCCACCCGATGAGCGGACACACTTAGGCCCCATACAGGGCCCATTGTGATACCACAGTTTCCTCTTTCCCCTATTCTAGGAACCACTCGGAGCTTCCGATGAAGCGACTTAGACTGCCAATATCCACGCATGACAGTTCATCTACGTCCTCCATGTAGTAGGCACCCAGGTGTTTCTTTCTCCTCCGACCAAGTGCCGGACATGTGCAAAGCTTCTGCAGAAATCATTCGCAAGGTGTCCAAGACCAATAAAAAAATGTGGAACGCTTCACGATTTTGCGGGTCATCCTTGCGCAGGGGCCATGCTAATCTTCTCTGTATCGTTCCAATTTTAGTATATGTTTTGCCGAAGCAAGGGTGAAATACAATGCGTCTACCAACGCCCCCAGATGTAACATATGCTACACTTGAGTACCAATTCGAAGCCGTGTATTTGAACATGACTTCCCCCTTGGTTAGGAGCGGAGCCTATCTAAAACTCCTTCCGATCTTTGGGTCACGGCACCCGGTTGAAAATGCAACTCCACACCAAGCCCATTAACTAGACTCTTCCCGCGATTTGGGTCCAAACCACAGCTACCACGATGCTCCCAAAAGGGGCCACACCAACAGCCAGGCTGGAACCTAGGTTCCAGGGGCTCCTGACTCCCGTGGTACCAGAATTAAGTCTCCGGTCAGACCTCGTAATCAGATCGATAACTACCAGTTGAACCCCAAACAGTTCGGGATTGGTGGACCACAGCAACAACAATAAACATACATCAACATAAAAAACGACACTTACAGTACTGACATTCGACAGCGTCCTCACGGGCGATGCTTTGGCCACATGGTGTGACTCCGGGTGTGGACAAAACGAACAAGACAGGGAGACACACAACAACGCAGCAGGCTTGGCAGCGGCGGTGACGACAAGGGCGGCAGTGACGGGGATGACGGGACCAGTATTTGGACAGTCTTATGGGCGTAGAACTCGAAAGTTTTTCAAAGAGAATCTAACTATGCCTGTTATTGCTTGATGTCATACAGACTTTAAACAGTTTAACAAAAGCCCATTAACCACGGGGAGTTATTTTTCTCCCCATTTGTCAATATTTCCTTTGTGATGTAATTTCATATTAAAAAAGAAACGAACAAACGTTCTCAATTACAATTGCTGGCCTTAAAATATTAAATTTTTAATAACTTTTCATATAAAATTGCTACCAAATGGTTGTGCATAATAATTTCGTTTGATTATGATTCTTTTCTTTCCCTCAGTTTATTTTTCTGTTTTTTTTTTTTTGTGTTTTTCTACTGTGTAAGTAAAAAAAAAAAATGCGATATTTTTTCTGTTTTCGTTTATTTTTTTATGGCTTAAAATTGTACTACAATTTAACCATCCATTAAGTATCATCATCAATACTCCTTTATAATGGTCAGTCAATATATTTAAAAATATAAAAATATAAACTGACAACAACAACAATAAGATTGAAAAAACAAAACTTTGTTAATATTTACTGGTGCTGGTACATGTAATAGGCGGAACTAAAAGAAAAAAGAACATAAAGACCGCATTATAACGATCATCGTAATGATGAACGACCACAACATAATAATCAATCCATCCATCCATGATGGTCAAATACAATCTATTTGTATGTATGTATACGATGTAGATTTATTCTCACAGCGATCGACAAAGCAAAGTCGTCGGTCGTCTCACTACTTAACAATGTTGTGATGGCTTAAACTGTCGATAATATTTGAAAATTGCTTAAATGGTGGTGTACCCCATCCGTTCAGATAAAAAAAAAAAAAAAAACTCCACGACAGGAGAGAACACAAAATTCAATAATAATAGGAGAGAATAATTATTGAAAGAAAATTTCCGATCGCAGTTTGAAGAATTGCTTACACAATGTTTTCTTATGGGGAGTACTTTTGGTACTTTTTTAAATACTTTTTTTTGTGTTTATTACTGACTGCTGATTTGGCCTAAAAATATTGTCAGACCTTAAGAAAAATGTGTGTACTGCCTGCCTGCTTATAAAGTCGTATAAAAAAAATTTAAAGAAAATAAAAATTAATTTAAAAAAGGTACTTTTCGTTAGTGGTACTTTTTTTTAGTCATAATTTGGTACCTTTCGTTCTTCTAGTCAAATAAACTTTCGACCAATTACGGAATGTCGCGAATTTTACTATTTTTATTTTAAATATCTCATTTACTAACAAACTCAAGCAACTAATACTATGTTCAGACATGCACTTTTATTAAATCAATATTCGGTTTATTGAGAACAATATTTTTAGCGTTCAGACATATAATATACGAAAATTTATTTGACAGCTGGTAAACAAAACAGCTGATTGCTTCAACAACATTGCTTTTAATTTAATCGCGAAAATTAGTGCCAAAAAAATGTTTAGAAAAAATGGAAAACAATTTAAGATTTAAAAAGGTATTGCTAATGATTAACCGAAACGCCGAGCTGTTGCGGTTAATAGGGACTACTTTTGACTCCAAAGTGGCTTTTCTCAGAAGGATGAGAAAGAAAAATTTGACAATACTGGATAGCTTGCAGAAAAGAAAGCTTTTGCTTATGGCACTGTTAGAGGAAAATGAAACTCAAAATAAAATACAAACCTTTCTGCTGACCTTCCATTTTTGTTTGTCGTTGTTTACATTTGAGTTGTCAAATATTAACAGAAAGCGTTCGGAAATATGTAATCTGCTCCCTGAACGTACTTATGACAGTGTTGTGTTTAAAGTTTTTATCAATATTATAACAATTTATGAATTTATTGACCAATTATTAATTGAAATTTTATATGAAATATTGAGATCAATAATGCCGTTTATTGCGATTTACGCAATAAAGGTGCATGTCTGAACCTAGTATAAAGCTGGATTCACCCAATTTTTTTTATATGTAGTTTGACGTTTCTCTTTTTGAGAGAGAGAGCGAAAGAGAGGCTGCCTTCCAAAATGTATCAATACAAAGTTTGTATGCAGTTCTACTACTGTATATAAACTATGTAGATATGCAAAGTAACCAAACAATGCATCAACTATAAATCCGATGCCTGATTGCTTTTTGGCTGCGTTAAAAATACACATTGACAACGTTTTAAAATAGAATACATTGTATATATTTTGTACAGCGGCATTATGAAACACGATACTTTGTTCAAACACAAAGCAACCAACATTTTGGAAGGCAGCCAGAATAACCTTGCTTTGGAACCAGTGTTGCCAAGTATAGACAGCGAGAATCTTGTTCGTCTTCTTGCCAGAAAACAGTTTTTTTTCACAACATAAGTTTTCATTTTGGAGGCCATATTTTATGTGAATTAAAGAATTTACTCTATTAAGAGACATTCTATTTCTTATTTTAGACTTAAAAAATTCATTACGCTAAAAGCTCTTTCTACTTCCGCTTTTGAACAAGGAAGACTAAATAAATTAATAACAAATGCCGACAATTTTATAAATGGGTTTCCATTCAATGAAATGCATTTTAAAACTGCACTTCAATCCAAAACGGTTCAGTATTATGTTTATTTTGCCATTGACATAATTTTATATTATTTAGACAATTTTCCATTTCATCAATGTCATTTTTACAACCATTTAACTATGCTATTAATTTAATAAAATCTTGTGTCTTTTATTAGAAAAAATATTTTCGAAACTAAACAATGACAATTTTTCAAAATTTTAATATTTGTTGGCAATTTTTAACTTATTTCAAAAACTAAGAGGCTTTAGTAAAAATAATTAAATTTTTCTGTATTAATCTTTTTCAAATATTTCGATACTATTATCTCGACAAACTTTTTCAAAATTATAGCTCAAGTAACTATAATCATTCAACACTGGATCTACTATATCACATTCAAAATAATCAAAATCTTCAATTGGTATTATAATTCCATTTATTAAATCTATACAGATCATTAAATAATTTTTGGGATTCAAATGCCAAATTAACTTTTTAAACTTCTGTTAATACAGACGCTAAATATGTTAAATAAATTAAAATTTTGGGATCATTATACATAATTCTTAGCTGTAACGTTTCGAACGATTTGTCATTTACGAGACCAAAATCTGTTCCCAACTCCAACCACATATCCACAACCGTTTTTACGGCTTTTTCTATAGAACGCTATCGACTTGGTGCTGGCATAGCAATCTTTTTTGCTGAAAAGCGCCGACTTACCGCTTTTTACAAATAAAGCGCTATGAATGAAAAATGCGACTTTTAGGTAGTTGAAAAGAGCTAAATCTAGCGCGAAAAGCGCTAAGTTGGCAACTCTGTTTGAAACAATTTCAGTTCGAATTGGTTTAATTTTAATTTTTGTTCTGAAACAATCGTACTGTGCTGTCAGATATTTTAATTTTTTAAGTAAAGTTGAACTGAGCTGCCACATATTATATGTACATTTGTATGTATGTATTTATGTAGAATAAAATACAGAGCGGTTTTTTTTATAGCACTTTACGTTTATCCATATTTTTCACTGAGATTTGTTTTAATTTACAATTTCTTTGTAACACAATAAAAAATATGATCACACTCAAGCCAAGAAAACAAACAACTTGCAATCATCTGCTACTGTGCGCTGCCTAATTGTAAAACTAACATGCATCGTTTACAAAAATATTTCATATGGTAACCTTGTTTTTACAGAACAATTGTTCCAAGTGGGTGAATCGTTTTGGAACAAACTCTCAAAAAACTGAACTTGTTTCGGAACATAATGCTTGTTGAGTGAATCCAGCTTAACGATCAAATATGAAGGAAGATGAATAAGTTTCCATTATGAACTAGAATTTAAAAAATAAACACTCTTCAAATAATCCATCAAGGAAGCCCTTGTCAAACAACAACAGACATCGTAGAAAAGTTAGGCAGGGCAACCTAGTGAGTACGACAACCGAATATACATACATAGTTTCACAATCGCCGTTGTTTCTAGTCATAGTACGATTGGAACTGTATTATTCTGGGATCACTGACAGTGAAATGAAATCATCTGCTTCGATACTTTGTTAAAGCGTGCGCTGTCCATAGGACGGTATATGTAATTGGCTATTCACCTTATTTATTATCATTCGTTTTGTTTAAGTAGAGTTTACTCGCAGCTCCACCTTAGTGGCCATCAACTCAACCATACGTAGCCTTCACCGGTCATGGAGACCACAACAGATAGTTCACTTTAAAACGCAAACTTGTCTGAAAAAATTTTCTTTCGCAACTTCTCAAAGAAATATGAATGCATTAGACGCTCTTTCATCTCATGTAGATTGGAATTGTCCCAAAGCCGACAATTTTGTTTGTCGGTGTTTCATCCAGAAAGATGGAAATAAATGGACATGATTTTTCGACGAATATTAAGGACAATTGCCAATTGCTCCATAGTCCATTCAGCGAACACACGTCGTTGTCTCTGGGCCAGTTAAATTTGGACCGGATACAAGCACAACTCACAACGCAAAATTTGCTAAGTTGCGATCTGTGGAAGTTTGAATTCTTGTGAGCGACGCGAAATAGACTCCCTCGGATTTTCCTATACACTTCTCTCGTGAAACACAGCGATGTTTTTTTAAGAATATCCTGCGTTTCGTTGTACAAGTGCTCGCCAATCGTTTACTGAACCAGTGGTCTCGAATTTTTCCACTTCTGGTCGAAAAAGGCTATCGTAAAACGCGCGTGGCATGCGGTACGTTGCCCGAAAGAACACCCGTTATCACCTGTCAAATGTGCAAATCATGTTGTAGACCTATTGGTCAGAATGTGTATGCCACTGTTCGCACAAGGGGGTTTCCTTGGCTGTGATTCCATTGGAAATTTGGATAAAATTGTAGTTCTCGGCTAAGGATTTCTAAATAGAAGAGAGGTCCTCTTTGATCGTTATGTTTAAAGCAAAACAGCTCATCTCTCACTCTATTGACCTAAATGTTTTGTGTCGGTACTCACCAGAGATCAGCAATGAATCGTTTTTTCGCTACTCATAAGTACTCATGAAATTTTGAGTATGAGTAAGTCAACAGTATTGAAATTCAACTACTCTACTCTACTCTGATTCATTCGTACTCGCTACAACATTGATTTATAAGTACTGGTTACAATGAGTATGAGTACAACGTTGACATCAAACTCATACCATTCGAAATATGTTTGATTCATAAGCCTACTCATTCAGATTCATAAATTTAGAAAAATACTCTTATAATACTCATAAATGATTCGAGTGATTCGAATCATTCATAAAAATTCACAGTCTTAGTTGTTGTTGCATTTACAAAAAAAAGAAGAAAGAAAAGACAAAGACAGCAAACGAAGCAAACACACAACATTCAAGTGAGTATTGTATGTAGTGTTCGTACGCGAATCATACTTATTTTGTGATTCTTGTAAATGTTGAGTCATAGAGAGTCGAAATCAAAACAACATTATGCGTATTGTTAAGTATGAGTACGATGAGTACTTCAAACTTTGAATATGAGTATGATATTGAAATAAGTATGAATGCGTATAAGTATCAGAAATTATGAGTATGATTAGATTTTACTCATCTTTTTGAATACTCATTGCTGATCTGTGGTACTCACGACGACAAAAATTTGGTGAGTGAAATAAAATTGCCATGAAAAGCTTCTCAAAAATCTGTCGTTCAGAGTCGTTGTTAAACTGTAGATCTTGCCACTCAGGGATAAAATTAACACTCACAACATGGATGGTGTAAGAAGCTAGGTTGTAATCCTGGCTAAAGGATTGTAATGCCCAATTAAGTAAATAAATAGGAATGAGGTAGGATAGTGCGCCTAATATATGTATTGGTATTGGTCGAGTGCTTTTATGCCTCCTAAACATAAATTTTTAACGCGGCAATACAGTTTCTTAGAAAACGATGAACTTGTAATCTGGATTTCATAGAAGAATTTAATATTGTTTCTTGTCACTTTTAAATAATTTTTTTTAATACAAAATATTGTAAATAAATTTCGTTGTAAATTTAAAAGCAATTTTTATTGTAAACTTTTTCTCTTTTTTTTTGTTTGTTTTTTTGCTTTCTTTGACCAGTCATCAGTCATATGCTCTCATATACTATATTCTTGTTTAAACTGATGGCTTGTGTTTTAGCCATGATAAATGCCATTTTTTTTTTGCTGTAATTTACAAGTAATAAACGAAACAGAAAAAAAGGAAAACAAATGATTTTTTTTTACCAAAGTTTTTTTCCATTTCAACCATACCATACCACTGCCACCGTACACAATGTTTGTGGGTCCCCCCGGTTAGGCTCTTTAGAGAGCCATAAATATTCAGTGTTGTATGCTGAGTATATTTATGAATTCACAACTAAAAAAAAAAAAAATATTAAAACAACAACAAGAACAAGAAAAAACAGTAGAAAAAATGAGAAAATATATTGTGAATATAAATAAAAATGAAAAAAAAAAAAATTTTTTTTAAATTATTATTCCACTAACAATACAACACAAATAACAAAAATAATAACAACAGCAGCAGCAAAAAAAAAACATTTGTTTTGCAACAACTACTACCACTATTTGTCGTTGTTGCTGTCTGTGCTCTATTGTGGCTTTAAGCCGCCTGGTGTCCGATAAATACAAACGAATCCATCCACTCAGTCACCAGCAGCAGTAGCAGCAGCAGCATCAACAGCAACAAATAAAATTAAAAACTTTTTCAGTTTTTCAACAGAATTTCAGTTTCATTTGTTTAACTGGAGTTTCGTTTGTTGTTTTTTTTTTTTTTTTTTGTGGAAAAACTTTTTCTGTGTTTTAAATGTCGAGTTTGGTTCACTGATGACTGACTTTGTTGTTTGGCTACAACCATGGCTAGATGGACAGATGAATGGTTGGTTGGTTGGCTTGTTTGGATGCTGGGACTCAATTGTTTGGTTGGCTAAAACAAAAAAAGCTGCCCGTAAAGCTTAAAAAAAAAAAATATATTGCAACCCCATCTCTCAGTGGTGGTAGTAGCAATTGTAGTGGCATTTTTCTATAATAAAACATTTCCAATAACAAAATGTTAACAAGATAAAGGCAACAATAACAACAACAACTACAACCTGCTACAAAAAAAAACATTAAAAAAAAATTGTGATTTTTTTTTTCCAAACAATGACGAGTGATGATGAATTGTGCTGTTGAAATGAAATCCAAAAAAAAAATTCCGTTTTAAATTCCCTTTTTTTTAGAGAATTTTTCATTTTAACTACTCCCCCCCTTACTTTCATCCACAAAAGTTCAATACTTTAACCGCCCTTGGCCAACAAATAAAACAAAAAAATCACAATTTATTAAAAAAATAAAAAAAATCAACATCAACAACAATGCAACCAAACCAGGCAACAAGATAACACAAAAATCTAGTTGGCCACAATGAAAAGAAAAACAGAAAAAATAAAGTTAAAGAATGAAAATTTATGAAAATGTTGGTGGTCGGTTACTATTTCAGTTATTTTTATAGGGATTTCTTCTTTTTATTCCTAGTGCTGTTATTGTCATTGTTGTTTTGTTAATAGAACAACATTTTTCTTTGCCATAAATTTGTCTATAACAAGTACAGACCAGCCATACACTGTGGTACATACACTGAAAGAAATTACTGGTATCTATCAGAGATCAGCAATGAGTATTCAAAACGATGAGTAGATTCGAGTTATACCCATAATTTCTGATACTTATCATACTCATACTACTCATATTCAAAGTTTGAAGTACTTATCGTAATCATACTTAACAACACGTATGATGATGATGTTATTGATTTCGACTCCATATTCAATAACTCAACATACGAGGGCGGTTCGGAAACTTCTTAGCCCATCAATGAAAGAGAATAGTTAGTTTTTCAAAAATATTTTTATTTTTCAATATAATCTCCTGAAACTTCAATACACTTAGTCCAACGCTTTTCTAGCAATTCTATGCCTTGATTAAAATAGTTTTCCTCAAGGTCTTCAAAATAGTGGTTTACAACTGTAATTGCATCTTCATTTGAGGTAAAACGCTTGCCAGCAAGGAATTTTTTTAGATTTGGGAACAGGTAAAAGTCACTGGGAGCTAAATCAGGAGAATAAGGTGGGTGGTCAAGCAATTCGTACTTTAATTCGTTGATTTTAGCCATTGTTAAAACACTCTTGTGCGCTGGTGCGTTGTCTTGATGAAAAATTATTTTTTTGTGTTGTAAGCCAGGACGTTTTTCTCGAATTTGTACATTTAATTGATCCAAAAGGTTGCAATAGTACTCTGAATTTATTGTTTTACCCTTTTGCAGATAGTCAATCAATAAAATACCTTTTAAGTCCCAAAAAACCGTTGCCATAACCTTACCAGCCGACTGAATTGTTTTTGCCTTCCTTGGGGCACTTCCTCCAGCTTCAGTCCATTGTTTGGATTGTTCTTTTGTCTCTGGAGTATAGTGGTGGATCCATGTCTCATCAACAGTTATGAAACGACGCTTAAAATCCATTTTATTTCGCTTAAAACGATGCAAACAAGCTTGAGAAATGTTCATTCTTATGCGTTTTTGGTCGACTGTTAACAAATGCGGCACCCATCTTGCAGAAAGGTTTTTTATCTGTAGTTCTTCACACAAAATTAAATGGACTCGATCATTTGAGATGCCCATGATGTTAGCAAATTTCACGCACTTTTATTCGTCGATCATTTAATACCATATCATGCACTTTGGCTACAATTTCTGTTGTTGTTGCTGTTTTTGGACGTCCACTACGTGGTTCATCTTCAATGCTTGTACGACCACGTTTAAATTCAGCAACCCAATTTTTTACTGTTGCATATGAAGGAGCACTTTCACCTAACACATTCACCATATCATTATGAATTTCTTATCCCGATAAACCTTTTTTATGGAAATATTTAATGACAGCACGCATTTCTAATTTTTCCATTGTAAAAAAATCGCGGATGCGTCTTTTTTGGACACCTGTTTCTATATGAAGGAGTTGCCAGATCGAAACAAAATTTAACATGTGTTCATAACAGAGATGAAAGTTTCCAAAACACTTAACTTTTTTCTGTTTATACCGCGCTTTTTGTGCTAGGCTAAGAAGTTTCCGAACCGCCCTCGTATGTATACACGAAACACAAAATAATTATGAATCGTGTACGAACACTACAATACTCACTTGAAGGTTGTGTGTTTGCTTTGCTTGCTGTCTTTGTCTTTTCTTTCTTCTTTTTTTGTAAATGCAACAACAACTAAGACTGTAAATTTTGATTACTGATTCGAGTGACTCGAATCATTTATAAGTATGTATTATAAGATTATTTTTCTACAGTTATGAATCTGAATGAGTAGGCTTATGAATCAAACATATTTCGAATGGTATGAGTTTGATGTCAACGTTGTACTCATACTCATTGCAACCTGTACTTATAAATCAATGTTGTAGCAAGTACGAATGAATCAGAGTACATACATAGTTAAATTTGAATATTGTTGACTCACTTAGTATATTAAAAACTTCATGAGTACTTATGAGTAGTGAAACAACTATTCATTGCTGATCTCTGGTATCTATCCACAATTGCAATTCAAAATAAAATAAGTCAAATACTCCCCTCTTAAAAGAGAGTCCACAGAAAGGCAAGGCAATAAGCCAATAATCTAGTCTACTCCATATGACTATCATAACGCTAGTAAGATCTTGTCTTAATACTCATACAATATTCGATAATGACAAGTGCCTTATCAATTCAATAAAGCGCTTTTTCGAGATTATTCACACATTGGTTCTTACTTGCTTTTCATTTGTCCAGTGTGGCCAAGCGTTGAGGCTCTGTGTACCATAAAGCTCATTCAGATGATGCTTCATTCTTTCGTAATCAATCTAAAAATCTGTATGGATCTCGGAAGACCCTCCACGTTCTATCACCATACGTACCATAAACGTACTATTGTCGTGATCATTTTGTAAATGTCATGCCTTTTAATCAGAGTTCTATGAGCATCATTTTGAAATTCATGTGGTTGGCTTTCGAACTGTAACTCCATAATTAGGCTCGCATGCCTAACTTTTTAAACGCTCTTGCAATCGGGTCTTCCAATAGGAATTGCCAAACTTGACAGTTGGTAACGACCATCTTGTTGAAGCTACACCTGTCAAATTAGTTGTCACCTATTCAGTCTGTTTTACCAAATCACCGAGGTCGACCACAGGCTTCATTGAAAAATCATTTTCAATACATGAACAAACAAAATTATCGAGTTTGGAACGATATAAATTCACATGAGATCCAAGAGCGTCCAAATGCTAAGTAAATAATGTATCTGCAGTACAGGGTTCTATAATGATAGTGTTACCATCTCTCATTCTCTGGAAACAAAACTCTTTTTGGAAATATGTTGGGTTCTTGCGTTGTCTGACCTTCGTTCGATTTTGATGTTACCCTCACTGGAGGATCAGTGGAAACAATCATCAAAGTTTCTGGCAAGGGGCTGAAACTGATATCCCAAGTATTTCTTCTTATTTTTCCTCATTGCTGGACAATGACATCCTCTTCCATAAGTAATTACAGCATTTTCTCTTATCCAATTGACTGAAACTGTTTAAAATCACAAAAAATGCCAATCTCCGTTCACATTCCCACCACGTTTAAATCATACATGAAGGACCGATGCAGCATTCTCTGTGACGTTCATAATGTTCTAATAACCTTCGGTTTCTAGGGTGACAGGGTTGCCTTCTGTCATTGGATAGAAATACTACACAAATGAAAATGTGCTGGTGTATTGTATTCGATGTAGTGGTGAGCATATTCACTTTTTATGTTTCTCTTCCTCTAGAACTGTCGCTGTCTGATCTTCCTGTGGTGTTTTAATCTTTGGCGGTCGGAAGGCTGAACTAACGAATTATTTGAGGGGAAATTATAGCTTCGAAAATCATACATAACATTACATACATAATTGGTCATTACAACCCTTCAGTCAGGATTACGACCTAGTTTCTCATACCACTTATGTTGTTGTGTGCGTTAATTTTTTATACATGAGTGGCGTGACCTATTTTATTTACTCTCAGAGTTTTTGCCAGAAATCTGCTGAGAGGAAGGCGCCGAATAAATATTTTTTTCATATTTTGCTTTGATGTCTGACCTGGGGTATGAACCGTGGCCTTACGTCTAATAAGCTAACACACTACTTACTAGACAACGGCGACTTCGGCTTCAAAAATCATAATGAATATTTGTTTCATGTTTTCCCGGTTTCAAAGTGACTTTGACTCGTGCTTACAGCACTTAAGCTATGTCATCTCTTGACTGTTGCTCTTCATAAATGCTTAAAATTTCTTAGCGAGTGCAAGAAGTGTAGTGTGGATACATTTTTCTATGAAGTTTTTTTCTTTATCAATGATCAAGAATTTTCCAGCACAAGCAAATGACAAAAAGTTCTTTTGTTCTTTGTGAGTCGACATCTAAATACTTCACCGACTTTGACTTTCGACCTTCCAGAGTTTGGACACTCAAGTCTCGTTTATCTGGCTACTGGAATTCTGGCGTTTTCTTTTTGTTTCGTATGAACTGCTGCGATAGTTGCCGTGTCGATACAAGAAACACGAAGTTATCTCTGTAGTTTTAATAATTTTAAGGACACTTGAATTGTTTGTAGTCGCCGTAGTTTAGTAGGTAGTGTGTCGGATTATTAGACGTAAAGCCCGGTTTCGTATCCCAGGTCAGGCATCAAAACGAAATACATATGTATATAAAAAGACTGCCTCTCAGCAGATGTCTGACAAAAACTCTGAGAGGAAATAAAAATTACCATGAAAAGGTTCTGAAAAAAATTTTTCGTTCAGGGTCGACTTTTAAATGTAGGTCCCGCCAATCATGCATTAAAAGTAACGCACACAACATGAGTGGTGTGAGAAGCAAGGTCGAAATCCTGACTGAAGGGTTGTAATGACCAATTATTTATGCATGTATGTAAGGACACTTCAATTAGAAACGTAAATGTAGTAATAACGTTGCGAATATTTCTTTAAATTTTCCCTTCCTTCTCTTGCGAAATCCCAAAGAAAATACAAAGATTTTCGAAGTAAAAATTTGTATTTTCTCCGTGTATTTTTATACTGTTTTAATGAAACTTGAGCTTTTGCATTCATTATTTGCTTATGAATGTATGTATGTATGTTACATGTGTACATACATATATACAATCTATCTACATATGTATACTCCATATATTGCATTATTGTACTGCAGGCTAAAAAGAATTTTTCCATTTAATATGCTACTCACTCTCTCTGTCTTTCTTCCTCTCTTTCTATTGCACAAAAACCCACAACAACAATAATTTTAATAAAAATAAAAACTAAAAGAAATTGGAAAAATAAATAAAAAAAAAATAGAATAAAAAAAATAGTAAAAATAATATGGAAATTTTTATTAAAAATCTATTCCTTGAGCTCTTTTTCTCTAGATCCTCCTACTCTTCCACGCTCCCACACACTACCACACACTGTTCTGAGGGAGTGTGTATGTGTGTGTCTATAGAAGAGTGTCTTTAGCCTTCTATTAAAGAAGTTCTGTTTTGTTTATTGTTTTTCCTCGATGTTTTCCATTTATTTTCTTTTATTATTCCATTTGCTATCAAATAATATTCGAATGAAAAACAAATACATGAATACGTACGTTGCGAACTTGTATGTGAGAGTAAGAGTAAGATGCAAACCCAATGAACATTTGCTTTGGAAAATTATAAGAAAACCTAGGGACTGATGTTTAGAAATGGCACAGAAGGCTTAAATAATGATTGAAAAGCTTTTGTAACTGTTTATGACATCTGAGTGCCTAGGTAGTCTAGTGTTTAAGTACGCTAAACTTCGGGAGTGATTTTGCCAACCATGCCCACTTTTAAGGCTTTTATAGTCTCCTGTGTTTAAGGTCTCTAGAACGAACCATTGATTTCAAAACCAGAGCATATGGTATCCAAACTTTGTCGGCTTGCAAAAATTTCTGTGAATAATATTGGGTTCTGGAGCAGCTGGCAACTGCCCTTAATTTTTATTGAAAAATTCTTTTCGTTTATCTGGTTTTTTCCAGATAAGTGGGTATGTAAATAAACAAAATTGTAGAATTTGGAATAATACTAATCCACAACGGATCTAAAAACATCTAAAGTATCCCGTAAAAGTCACTGCTTGATATGGATTTGTAAACCGCCAACGTCATCGGTTTATATTGCTATATGAACGACGATGGCCAGGCCATAACTGCTGCCAACTGTGAGAACTACATAACATTACATACATAATTGGTCATTACAAGCCTTTAGTAAGGATTACGACCTAGTTTCTCACACCACTTATGTTGTTGTGTATTAATTTTATACATGAGCGGCGGGGGTCCTACAGTTTAAAGTCGACTCCGAACGACAGATTACGTTTTGAGAAACTTTTCATGGCAATTTTATGTTACTCTCAGAGTTTTTGCCAGAAACCTGCCGAGAGGAAGTCGCCGAAGAAATATTTTTTCACATTTTCGTTTAGTTAGAGACGCCTGATCTGGGGTTTGAATCGACCAATTATGTACATATGTGTGTATGTAATATTTTTAATAAGTGATCTTCTAGTTTTCAAGACTATGGAATAAGAAAAATCCTGGTAACCCTAGAAATTAACCCTAAAATGATGGCATTCATGAAGGTGGTGCTCTTAGAGCTATTTAATCTAAGGCATGATGCACCATCCTCAACTCACTACCACTAGATATGCAGAGGGTGCATTCAGTTGCGAACATTACCAAAAACTTGGCTACTCTGAACTACACGCAGTTGGCGCAGTTACCCACTTTCAAGTTTGGTTTTATTGGCAGTTTGATCTTTAGAAGTCACCGTAGTCTAGTAGGTTTATGTTCAGGTTAGAGGACGTATACTTGCCAATTGAAACGAGTACAGTACCCGGAGGTCCAGTTGACCCATTGTACAATGGCTTAAAGGGGAGAGGATAATAGGAGAGATAGGGAAAAAGGAGAGGAAATAGGAAAGGGAGAATAAGAAAGCAGAGGAATTACAAAGGTAGTGTGTTCGCTTTTTATAAGCGAGCCCATAATATGAAAGATTTAAGTATGAAACCCCAGCTTAGACATCGCGAACAAAACGAAATATAGAAGAAATATTTCTTTAGGCAACTTCAACTGGTAAAAAAACAAAAATTGCCATGAGAACTTTCCTAAATATGTCGTTCATAGTCGGTATTAAACAGTGGGTCTCACTACTCATGGATAAAATTAGTACACACAACATGTACATCCAGAGGATTACAGTCTAGCTTATCTCAAGACTAAACAGAATTGTGCCCCTGGGCTTCTGGGCTTGTGAGAAGCTAGACTGTAATCTTGACTAAATAGAATTCTGTGCCTGATCTTCTAGATTGGTTAACTTTAAAGCTTTAAAGCCAACACACTACCTACTAGACCACGGAGAGTTCGACAACTGTGAAAACTATAGGTCGATAATTACGAACTTCTTTTGATCTGTACTAGATGATCTGATCACCAACGATGTGTGACTACGTGCACCATCTCTTGTGCCGCATTGAATATTGGATATTCTGTACGAGCGATTTGAGGGCATAAAGATGATCTGAACTGGCAATCGCGATCATACTATTTGACCACGTTAGACGTTTTCTTGTGGGATTTTCTTAAGTAGCAGGTGTATGCAAATAAACCACAAAGCATTTATGCGCCAGAGTCAAGGAAAATTCGACATTTCCTATAGGCCCCAACCAAGGTAGTCATGGCAGACAGTTGAGCATAACAAAACAAAACAAAAAATTCATCTTAAATTGCAAGATTCACTGGCTTATACGCATACACTCGAATAAATTTACTTTCTTTCATTTAAAATAGTTTCAAAGTAAAATAGTTTCATACAGTGTTGGTCATAAATAGAGTACCATTTACTGTGTGTATGAGTGCGTGGATGATTTTTATGGGGGAAAAAAAATATAATTTCGGCTTGTTTTCTGTAATAAAATTGGAAAAGAAAACCGAAAAATTGTGTGTGAGGAAATGTTTTCACGTTTCATGTTTGAAAAAAAAAAAATTATTGTGCGGTTAAATACGCTCGTTTGCATGGACTGGCCATAAAGACTCATTTATTGATTGGTTTGCTTATTTTATGGCTTTAATGACAATCTTTATATTCCAACGGGCAAAAATCTATTAAAAATTATTCATTTCGTGAAGGAAAGTTACAGTCGACTCGAAGATACCCTCTCTCTCTGTTACATATTTAATTTTCGTTATGTATTGTATTGAAGTTCGAAAAGAAGTTTGTGGGAAAAAGTGTTAAGAAAGAGTGTTAAGTGTAGACTGACTGAAGGCCCATTTTTCGGTGAATAGGTACGTGACAGAGATCAGCAATGAATCGTTTTTTCGCTACTCATGAGCACTCATGAAATTTTGAATATAAGTGAGTTAACAATATTGAAATTTAACTATGTACTGCGATTCATTCATACTCACTACAACGTTGATTTATAAGTACAGGTTGCAATGAGTATGCGTACAACGTTGGCATCAAACTCGTACCATTCGAAATATGTTTGAATCATAAGCCAGGCTACTCATGTCGATTTATAGCTTATGGTCAGACGTCGGCACCAATCTCAATCAGGGGAAGGACATCTTCGGCTTTTTACACACATATATCAATTATACACCCAAAGAAAAATTACAGTAGGATTCACTATTTTCTAATGAGATTCACTAATAACAATGATAAATGATCTCCATTTTTGGAAAAGTATTTGTGAAGTTAAATACGCAGTCTTTAAGGATTTGGTGCTGTACATTTTTTCTATATTTTCCACTACATAAATATATTATTAGATTACACTTGAAAATATTACTAACAATTTTCCTCGGGCTTAAAACATGCCTCTCACAAATCCAGTCACATTTTTATCATGTTCTCTTTGTGCCGACGTCTGGTCTTAGTTGTTGCATTTACAATTAAAGAAAAGACAGACACATAAGCAAAAAACGAGAGAGCAGCAAGCAGAGCAAACACACAAGCTTCTAGTGGGTATTTTCGTGTTCGAACGCGAATCATACTTATTTTGTGCTTCGTGTATATGTTGAGTTATGGAGGAGAGTCGAAATCAACAACATCATACGTGTTGTTAAGTATGAGATATGAAAAGTACTTCAAACTTTGATTATGAGTAGAGGTTCCATGATATTAAAATAAGTATGAATGGGTATAAGTATCAGAAATTATGAGTATGATTAGATTTTACTCATCTTTTTGAATAATCATTGCTGATCTCTGGTGTAGACTGAAGTCCCACTTCTCGGTGAATGGCTATGTGAACAAACAAAATTATCGAATTTGGAATGTTACAAACTCACATGAGATCCAATGCATAGCTTATCACACCACTTATGTTGTTGTGTGTTAATTTTATACATGAGTGGCGGAACCTACAGTTTAAATTTAAAGTCGACTCCGAACGATGGATTACTTCTTGAGAAACATTTCATGGCAATTTTATGTTACTCTCAGAGTTTTTGTCAGATATCTGTCGAGGGGAAGTCGCCGAAGAAATATATTTTTTTATGTGTGTGAAGATAAATTCGAATTTGAAAATCCAAGACTCAATTTTAGCAGCGCCACATTTGGCGTTAACAGAACAAAATTTGCCCTTAACAGAGCACCGTTAGCTGTTCAACAGCATCCATCTGAACAAGACCACTTGTTTAGAAGCTAATTTTAGGACAAATACTAGGTCCATATCATACCATATCATACTCAAAGGAAGGTTTCAAGGCCTCTTAATATAATCAGCAATAAAGTCACATCTGAAGTGATATGATATTGAGAAAATTGGCTTTGAAAATATCAAATTTTTGCTTGAAAATTCTCTAGAAGATCAGTGGCCATTTTCTAACATATAAGAAATAGTACACCATACAGACTATATGCAGATCGTAGTCCAGAGGGTCCTCTTTCCAACCGCGGTCGTTTCTGATAGCTGAACTAATTTTGTCGAGATTTTGAATTTTAATAAAATCGATTTTTGTCCAAAAATTATACGAAAATTCTCTAGAAGATCAGTGGTCATTTGGGAACATATAAGAAATAGTATACCATACAGACTATATGCAAATGGTAATCCAGAGGGAGCTCTTTCGAACCGTGATAGTGGGATAGCTGGAATAATTTTGAGAGTTGAGAAAATTTCCATCCTTCATATTTCAATACTTTCGTTCACAAATAATAATAATGATCATAATGAGAATTAAATTGTATACCAATAGTCGGCAATAATTGCAAAGTTGGAGACTAATCTACTTATTGCCACTGTTTAACAGTTAACAGTGCTCTGTTAATAGCAAAATTTAACCTGTTAGAGGCAAGGAGTGGTGCTGCTAAAATTGTGGGTTTGCGTTTGTAGTTTTTAAATTCGAATTTATCTTCACACGCATTCATAGCTGCCAGATAAAAGAAGCATCAAATCGTCAAAATCGTCAAAGTCGTTCATTGAAATCGTAAAAAAATCATCAGAAAAAATAAATAAATAACTATTTATAACCGACCGAGAATGGAATACAACTATGATGTCTGGGTCGGTGCCTCAACGTCTATTTTGAAGGTTCTTGACCGTGTGCAGGACATGCCGTACTGGCTCGTTAATGATGGCAGTGTATCAAACTCCATGGATTCATTGGAGCATCGTTGTGGCTTGTGTTTCACTGTTGGTACTACAAACGATTTTTCTCGAGAGAAATAAGGGGACTTGTTTATGAAAATCTTTCTCGGCCAGCACACTAGAGATGAGCGATACAGTGATTTTTGAAGAACGTTGTTCTCAGTGAACGTGATTTGTTAATCACTGTTCTTTAAAACAGTGATTGTGATCACAGTATTCCAATAATACAATAATGACAATAACGTATTTTATTAAGTCGTGAGAAAGAGACAACTAGATACATACTACGAAAAGACTACTAATCAAAATCAAAGTGGTGTCATCAATGTTATTATTTTTAATGTAATTTTTTTTTATATGAAGTTTGACAATTAAGTTTCACAGAAATTTCATGTATAAAAGACAAAAGTAAATAATCAGCATCATCTACGAGTAATTCTGCCTCCCTCAAAATAAAATGAAATAAATTTGAGTATGTAACAATTTTGAAAGAACGACATTATTAGTAACTGTTATTTGGCAATTTCAATCACTGTAGTTACCAGTGAATTATCAATCACCGTGATTACATCACAGTTTTGAAAATATCGCTCATCTCTACAGCACACCCTTATATGGTCGATTGAACAGTGCACACTGCATTACAGACAAAGTTCGTTTTTTAGACGGACTAAAAAGACAGAGGTCTTTCCTGTTACTTATGGTATAAAAATATTCAAACCTAGTATCCATAAACACTGCTCCCTCTTTCCTCCTTCCCTCCTTCCCATCACCTGTGTTGGTCGTACAGAAAAAAAAAAATAATGCCACTTGCCTTTGTTCTTCCGATGGTAATATTAGAGGTTATAATCGAATTTTTAAAATTGTCTGCAACGGAAAATGATAAATTATGCGCAACTACGAGGTTATTTAGGAGTTGTAATTTTTTTTGGCTTTTAAAGGATTAAAAAGTCATAAAATACAGAAAAATCATCACAGATATTCGAAAATAACTTAAAAATATAATACTTTACTCCTTGTTATTACTAACCTGAAGTTACAATAGTAACAATTCCAAAGTAAATACACTCAAAAAAGAATCAAGCCATCCGGGCTTGAATCAATCCATATCGGTCACAATAGTACGGTAAGTACGGTTTGGCTTGAATCAAGTACAAAAGAGTTGATTTTAGCGCGATTTAAGCCTTTTTGGGATCAAAGTGATCTCATCATGTATTTGGTTTAAGCATATTTTTTCATGATTTAAGATCGAATTTGTACTTGATTCAAGAGAATCAGAAGTTGAAGTTATCCTTAAGCGCACTTGTTTCAAGAATTATAAAGTTGATTTAAGCTAGATTTCGTACTTATAAATGGGGTCGAATTGAGGCAAATCTTACTTTATTCGAGCACAATGAACTTGATTTAAGCCCTAAATTATACTTGATTTAAACCTAAATTTATCCAAAAACGAGCTTGTTTCAAGAATTTTGAACTTGATTTAAGCTCGAACTCGTACTTGATTTAATCCCAAAATCGATTGAATTGAAAAAAATGCAAGTCATCGACCGGAATAATCCAAGTCATCTACCAAAGAAATGCAACTTGCAAAAAATTCGACATTTTGTTGGATATATATATATATATATATATATATATTGTATAAATACACATGAACTAAATGAGAATTATTAAAATTTTTACTTTTGAACTTAAAAACCCACAATTCCATAACTCAAATAACAAATAAGTCAAAATTACACTTTTTTAAATAGATTTGAGCTTTTTAGTGTTGATTTTAGTAATATAAGGTTTAGTTTTTCACATCAATCCCGTTTTTTGCTTGTTTTAAGCAAACAATAGCCAAAACGGGCTTAATTTTTCAAGCACGTTTTTTGGCTTAAATTGAGAATAGAAAAGTTGATTTTAGCACGCCGTTTTGCTTTCTGTGTACAAACCTTAAGGTGACTTTTAATGTACTAAAGTAAAGAAAATGATGATAAATTTTTAATTTCTAAAAATCGTCAAAATAAGGTCATAAATCGTCATGTCGTCAGAATGATATTTTTGGAGCACAAAATCGTCAAAATGACGATAAATCGTCAAATCTGGCAGATATGCACGCATTTTTTTTTTCATGCTTCGTTTTGGTGGAGTTATCTGCACTGGGGTTCGAACCGAGGGCTTATATCTAATAAGCCAATACACACACTATCTACTCTAGACTACGGCAACTTCAAACACAAACACTGTTTGTTTGTTTTTTTTTATTTAAAGATGAAAAGCGCTTAATGAAAGACCTGATATATGTATGCACATCTCAAACTATAAAACCGTTAATTTCCTGTCTTTAATTTTATCATATACATAAATCGATAAACCGATAAACAGAAAAACATACAAAAAAAATGTTCAATAAAAAATGCAGAAAGAAAAAAACATTAAACTTTCAAAGAAAGTCTAACATTTGGGAGCATAAAAGTTATGATAATTATTCCAATTCTGCTTTTCCATTGAATTGCTGTTGTTGGTTGGTTGGTTGGTTTTATTTAAGGATTCAAAGCGAAAATTACCGAATTTAGAGCATAAATCAAAAATTCATTGAGCCCCAAATGTCAAAAATTTTTATTGTATTTCCATAACAAATCCACTCGAACATGGCTGCAGGGCTTGCTTGCTTGTGGTAACAAAACCAATTCGCGAATATGTTGGCGCATATGCTTAAAGAAACAAAAAGAAAAAATCTACGCAAAATGTTAAACTTTTACGTTTAAAAATTTTATTTTCTTTTCTTCCTTTTTTATATTTTCATACTAATTTAGCATTATTCTAGACATTGACTGGTCGTTTGCTGGAACCAAACAAATGTTTTTTTTTTTTTTTTTTTTGTTTATATGGCCAATATATGCATACGTATACGTACATACAGTAGTGGACTAAAGTGGATACATAAAATTAAATTTTTTTAAATTTGTTATATATTAATCTTTTAATAAAAAAAGCTTAAAAAGAAAAATTATAGCATTAAACTTAAGCATATTTCTTCAATAAAAATGGCTTTAATTCAGTATAACATATCTTAAAAAATTAAATAAAAGGAACTACAAATTGATTTAACTTTTATCCGGTTTTGTCCATTTTTGAATTTTCTGCAATTTTTGTTGTTAGTACTTTGTCCAAAGGCCTTTGTTCTTTATTACAGATTTTATTCGATTAGGCATACTTTCCACGAGATTTTTAATGGTTTCGAGTGGAAGATTGGCCCATTCTGTGGAAACTCTTGACCAAAGTTCATCCATATTGGTCGGTGCAGGTTCATATTGGGAAAGTCTTCTTTTTATAATCGCCCACAAATTTTCGATGGGGTTTAAATCGGGGCAGGCCATTTCATTATTTTGAAGTCTTGTCCGGAAAGCCATTTTTGCAAAATCTTGGCGGTGTGCTTCGGGTCCCCATCTTGCTGAAAAGTTATTTCCTTCGCCGGATAAGCGCACTCCTCAATAAATATGGGCAAATTGTTCTCCAAAATACTTAAATACTGCTCCTTATTCATTATACCATCTATTTTAACTAGGGGACCAACACCCCACCAGGTAAAACATCCCCACACCATTAAATTTCCACCACCTTTACTGTTTGCTTGACGTGATGTCGTTGAATGGTGTCAGTGGGCCTCTTCCAACAATACTGAATCCCATCAGACTGGAAACGATTAACTTTTGTATCATCGGACCATATCACTCGTTTCCAGTCATCAATAGTCCAGTTTTTGTGGATTTTACAAAATTTAAGCCGAGCCTTCACATTTTTAAAAATATTCAATTATGTATCCACTTTAGTCCACTACTGTATGTATGTACTATGTGGCCAATTGTCATTACCTGATCTTTCAATACTAAAAATCTCAAGAATATTTTATGCGAAAAATTTTTGTACAACAACAACAAAAAAAAATTTTTTTTATACTTTTCCAGAGCAGTGTGAGGCCATTTAAAGCGGCATTTAGATCTGGTTCATAAAAAAACAACAACAACGATAATTTTTTTTTCTTGCGTTTATTTTTTTATAATCTTACGAGCGTTGATGATGTGGATCATCATAAAAATTTATATTATGGCCGTTTATGTTTCTTTCTCAATTTTTTTATTTTATTTTATTGGTACGCGAGTCGTACGCTGAATGAATGTGAATGTCTTGTATTTTTTTTTTTGTTTTTTTTTTAGTAATGTTTTCTTATGATTTTTTTACGATACGGCCGTAAACGCACTATAAAGTCTATAAATTTCATGTACATATGTAAGTGTGTGTGTGTGTGTGTTTGAAACAATTTTTATTCTTTTATTTTTATTCTCTTCCTGCTCTTTAACGGGTGATTGTTTTATAAAAATGAAGAGAAATAGTCCATGACCAGTGACTTGTTTATTTTTCTGTTTTATTTTTTTTTTTTTTTTTTTTCACATAAAAATAACGCATTTTTGCGTTTTTTAAACTCTAGCCGAAGAACTCTTAAGCACAGAAATTGTGAGAGAAAAAAGAGCAAGAATATTTTTTAAACGAAATCAAAAACAAATAAAAAATGTCATAACAATGCATATGTACAATACATACATACATACATACATACATATGTATAAACGCAATAGAATATATGCAATAATTTTAAAGAAAAAGTATTAAATTTTCAATTTGCAGTTAAATATTCAACTTTGCTTAGTCATTACTTCAGTCTACTGAAAACTTTATTAAAAAAAAAATCCGGCTATTTCCGAAACTCTTGAAATTCTTCTAAGGAACATAAGCTCCTATTCGACCTCCACACTTCCATTGTCATTCCATTCTTTATTTAATTCCAGCTTTGCTGTAGTCACCGTAGTCTAGTAGGTAGTGTGTTGGCCCGGGTTCGTATCCCAGGTCAGGCATCATAACGAAAATATGAAAAAAAAAATATTTCTTCGGCGACTGCCTCTCAGCAGATTTCTGGTAAAAACTCTGAGAGTAAATAAAATTGCCATGAAGAGCTTCTCAAAAAATCTGTCGTTCGGAGTCGACTTCAAACTGTAGGTCCCGCCACTCATGTATAAAATTAATACACACAACATGAGTAGTGTGAGAAGCTAGGACTGAAGGGTGCGGGCTTCTTGGGGACGATTGCTGTAGACTGTCTAATGGTGAAGGTATAGCACTGGCCATTTTATAGTCACCTAGCAGCAACTCGTTTCCTTGCCGTTAGCATCTTGAGATGTCCACAAACACTACTCTCTCTCTTTCACCTTCCTATAACCGATTTTCCTAAAACCTGCACAATGCACCGCATGAGTAGGGGCCATACCCTGAGTGCTGGTTTCAACAAAAAAAAAAAAAAAACAGCTGTTGGTTTGAAGAGAGTAGGAAACTATCTCTCAAGTCATGTCTCAGTGCCTGGCTATTGCCATAAAGAGACGGAGATTTTGTCATGTGACGGGGCTCTCCAATCGATTCAGGATTAATGAAATGGCAGGATTTATTTTGAAATTTGTACGCCTTCTTATAGATAATGTTGAATGTCAGCTTATGCAATCAAAATGGGCCTAACTCTGAGCTAGGAAACGCTTTAAAGAAAGTTCGCCACTTAAGCCAACATAACCTTGAACCGTATCGACATGTTTTGATGCGGCTTTCAATGTCTTCTTTCCTAATGCAATGCTTTAATTGGATTGTCGTATAGGACCTCGTTTTATAGACTCTATGCTGAATGGTTGAATCCTTTGGTCTCTGTATATGGAGTCTATTATTCAGATTGGCATCATTGATCAGTAGCTACGTGTGCACCAGAGATCAGCAACGAGTATTCAAAACGATGAGTAGATCCGAGTCATACTTATTATTTCTGATACTTATACGCATTCATACTTATTTTAATATGATACTCATACTACTCATACTCAAAGTTGGAAGTACTCGTCGTATTCATACTTAACAATACGCATGATGTTATTGACTTCGACTCGTCTCTACTTAACATTTACACGAAGCACAAAATAAGTATGATTCGCGTACGAACACTACTATACTCACAAGAAGATTGTGTGTATGCTTTGCTTGTTGTCTTTGTCTTTCCTTTCTTCTTTGTTTGTATATGCAACAATAACAAAGGCTGTAAATTTTGATGAATGATTCGAGCCACTCGAATCACTTATAAGTATTTTTCTAAATTTATGAATCCGAATGAGTAGGCGTATGAATCAAACACATTTCGAATGTTGTGAGTTTGATGTCAATGTTGTACTCATACTCATTGTAACCTATACTTATAAATCAATGCTGTAGCGAGTACGAATGAATCAGAGTAGTTGAATTTCAATTCTGTTGATTCACTCATACTCAAAATTGCATGAGTGCTTATGAGTAGCGGAAAAACGATTCATTGCTGATCTCTGGTGTGCACCTCTTCCGTTTTCACGTCTGATGTGCCCGAGAGACTCATACCGGTTTCTGAATTTTCTTGAACAGACAATATCCGCAGGAAAAGCCTGCATTATATAAGAAGATAGAAACTACCTTAAACTTTCGGTCGCGTATATATATAGTAGGCAGTATAACAATATTTCAAGCAATGTTGTCAATTTAGCGTTTTTTTGGAAGTCATAATAATAAGAATTTTTGCCATTTTATTTTGTTTATTAATGGATGTCAACATTAAGGCTCCCAAATACTATGGAAAGTTTTTAATTTTGCAGCATAAGGCGCTTTATTGTAATTTCTTTTATTTTTTTTTTCTGTATTTTCAGGTGTGGTTTCAAAATAAACGCTCCAAAGAACGACGCATGAAACAAATAACCAGCATGGGCAGGCCACCGTTCTTTGGCGGGGCACGTAAGATGAGAGGTTTCCCAATGAATTTATCACCGGGTGGCTTAGATGATGGTCCTGGTTTCCCCTATTTCGCAGCCGAAGGCAAATTTGAATTTGGCTATGGACCACATTTTCATCCACACGATGGACCATTCTTTCCGGGTCATCCCGGAGGACCAATGCCTTTTAATGCGCCTGGTGAGTTTCAAAGAATACAAGATGCCTTTGGCAAAAGCAAGCAATTAATTTTTTAAAATTTTTTCTTTGAACGTTCTTCCCCCTTTTTGATTGTCTGTTTAGGTGGACCAATGGATCATACGGGTCCCATACCTATGGTTAATGAATTTGGTTTAACGCCCGAATCTCAGTTTCTTAGTCAGACGGCGGGACCACCGATGAATATACAATCGGCGGGCGGACCACAACAACCGCCCGATCATCTGCTGGCCGCACAACAGCAACAGCAGGCACAACAGCAAGCCCAGCAACAGCAACAGGCACAACAATCCCAGCAACAGCAACAAAATGGCCCGCGTTCTGCATCACCCGAATTCATGACAGCCGGTAACTTCAGTGAACCTCAAAATATGCAAAACGAAACACTTGTTTGGTAATATTCAAAAGAGTTGGCAACACGTTTGCTGCTATTAAAAACACTCGCCGAATATCAACAACAGGAGGATATAATTTAGATGTGGTATAACGAACGCTACGATGTGATCTAGTAAGATGCGATGCGATGCAATGCGATGCGTGGATAGGGGGCTGGTCCTGATTATCGATAACTAATAAAACAACAACCAACAACAACTATTTAAAAAAAAAAACAAAGAAAACTGTCTTTACAAAATCTATTTAGGAAAACAAAAACAAAACAAAAAACTAAAAAATGAAAAAAAAACCCGTAAAATATGGCTGCTTAATTTGATATTAATTGCTGAAGCAAATAAAAAAAAAAACAAATAAAAAACAAAAATTTATAATCCACACAACTAAAAATAAAATAAAATAAAAGAACACTTTATATATAGAAAAAGGAAAAAAATATTTAAAAAAAAACATTTAAAACTAAATAACAACAAAACAACAACAAATAATAACAAATTATTATAATTATAATTATTATTGTATTATTGTAATATTAAAACAATTGTAAATTGAATTTAAAACCCGTTTTTATTATTTTATTTAAAAAAAAAAAAATTTTATTTAAAATTTTTAATTTATTTTTTATTTCGATTCTGTATGTACGCGTATGTATTGTATGAATGTATTATAAAACTGATATAAATAATTAAATATACGATATTTAAAATATATAAACTATAAAAATGAAAAAACAAAAAACAAATTAATAAAAAGAAAAATTTATAAAATTATGGAAAAAAAAATTAAAAAAAAAATAAAAATAAAACAAGGAAAATATATTTTAAATCTTAAGGATCTGAAAATGACTACGGACTTTAAAGAAAACAAAGCAAACGTACCATCATCACTAAGAACAAAATTGACTTCAATTCGAATTCGTTTGAAACGTAAACAGGCCGAAAAAGGAAACACATTTGAGAACAATCATTGGAAAATTAAATCAATTTCTGAAAAAACATGGAGGCGATACATATAGTACATAATATAATTGGTCATTACCAGACGTCGGCACCAGTGTCCCTCAGGGGAAGATCATCTTCGGCTTTTTACACACATAAGGCACGAACATCAACAATGTTCGTTAAAAAGAGCGTAAAAATGCATTCAGTTGCTTGTCAGCTTTCAGTGAAGTAGGTTATTGTCGCTTCTTTTTAAATTTTTTTTGTATATCAATTATACACCCAAAGAAAAATTCCAATAGGATTTACTATTTTCTAATGAGATTCACTAATAACAATGAAAAATGATCTCCATTTTTGGTAGAATATTTGTCATTATTATGGCTTCAAAAATACCCAGTCTTTAGGGATTTGGCGCTGTACATTTTCCATTTTCCACTACATAAATATATTAATAGGTTACACTTGAAAATATTACTAACATTTTTCCTCTGGGTTATACACATGCCTTTCACAAATACACTCACATTTTTATCATGTTCTCTTTGTGCCGACGTCTGGTCATTACAACCCTTTAGTCAGGATTACGACCTACACACACACACACACACAATTTTATACATGAGTGGTGGGACCTTCAGTTTAAAGTTTACCCCGAACGTCAGATTTTTGAGAAATTTTTTCATGGCAATTTTATGTTACTTTTAGAGTTTTTTGCCAGAAATTTTGCTGAGAGGAAGTCGCCGCAGAAATATTTTTTCATATTTTCGATTTGATGTCTAACCTGGGGTTTGAACCGAGGCCTTACGTCTATTAAGCCAACACACCGCCTATTGGACTACGGCGTCTACGATTTTTATATTTTTTCTTTAAAATATGGAAAATTTTGCAAAGAAAGCTGTTTGAAAGCTGATTTCACAACAGCCACAGCCACACGTTTTGTATTTGAAATGATATAATGTGTACTAAATCGCTCGGTTGATGTAGAAACATCTAAAATATCATTACTTTTAAACAATAATCATTCGCAGCCAACTTCACTCTTTAACACGCTGTCAAGATCGGATTTTTAAGTTACAAAGCATTGACGCCTCGTTTCATATACAATAATTTGTATGAGCATAAGAATTTTTAAAAGACAAACAACCTGTAGCGCTCTGGTTTAGGTTGGTGGTTACATGAGTGTTTATGTCGCCTTGAATGACTTGTCCATAATAAGTTATCATTTGAAATTATTCGTTGGAAAATGTTTGTATTGTCAAGCATCCATTGTAAAATACTTGGAGCGCTGTACAACCACGATTCACAGCCATCATACAGCATGGGCTAGATACATGTATGGTCCAATTTAATTTTCACTGTATTCGATGGCCAATTTGATTGCTAGTTTTTGTGTAGATTGGCGGATGTATAGTAGAATACAGTACTATACCTGTGATAATTAGGATATTAAAGCAGCAGAATTCGTCGATATTCTCAATAGTACTGTTACGTTTAACGTTGATTTAACGGTGTTTGCTCTTAAGTTAAGCTTTGATTTCAATTACTGTGAGCGTCAAAAGAAAGTGTACAATTCAAAAAAATATACATTAATAAATTACCGTTATTTTTTTTTCAAATTATTTTATTGCCAGTTTTTAAAATTGAAACAAGAAGAAAAGAATTAGAAAATTTTGGAAATATTGTAAAATTTTTTCGGGCACTCTCCTTAAGTGGAAAACTTGAGTTGAGATTGTTAGAATTTTATCCATAGTGTACACTTTCTTTTGACGCTTACTGTATGTCGTCAATAAAGACGAGTTCCTTGAATCTTGGCAGGGACTTATTGGAATATGCAATACAGTTTGACTGAGGAAGGAACAACAGGAACAAGTAATGATAATAAGTACTTAAAGACCAATAATTTATGGAAATAGAATTACATTTGACTTCATTTAAAAGTAAAAAAAAAAAAAATCCATTATACATTGGAACACACGAAATTGTTCTTTCCTTGCCTTAGTAACAATCGTAGGCAAGATTTGGGTAGTATAACCAAGGCTCAAACACAGCCATACAGTGGAATATATTTCATATGAAGAATAAAGAAGTTTTGCTTTCTTGTTCTAGTTTAATTCATTCATAATGAAGACTTTAGCACTCGCCAAGTAGCATAAAACAATGGCAGAGACAGAAATATGTACATTTGACTGAATTGTCCCTACTTTGCAAATTTAATGTACGGGGGTTCACCGTAGTTTTGTGGGTACAGTGTTATTGTGCTAATCAAGAGTGTCCTCTTTCCACCTTCCTATAACCTATTTTCCTAAACCTGAACAATGCACTGCATGAGTAGGGGCCATCCCCTGAGTGCTGGTTTTACAAAAAAAAAAAAAAATAGTTTTAAAAGAAAAAATATTAAAAATATTTGCAGTCTTCGGGTAAAAACTCTGAGAGTAACTAATTGCGATGTTCTTCGAAGTTATACTTCGCGCTACTCACGGATAAACACGGACAATAATAATGGCTTGCGTAGCTGGGCCGTAATCGTTTATTGCGGCAAACGCCTTTTCCATTTGATTTAAAAGTGCTAGTGTTACTTTACTAAAGGTCAAAAGACAATATCATCTTGAGCAATAGCTGTTTAAAAATGAAGTTATTAATGAATTCAAATTATATATATTATTTTGGTCAATCAAATTGACCTCGAGCTAGAATATTTTATTGATTGGGTTATTAATGAATTATAGTAGAGGTGATAATATTTAATCCTGTCGTGAAGTATCGTAAACTATTTGCCAATTTTTCAATGGTTTTACAATATTCCCAGGTAAGTACTTTTTTCCGTAACATCGAGCCAAGGTAGTCGTAAAATATTCGAATTAAAAACAATCCCCATAGAACACTAGATAATGTGAAGATGCAGTTTGTCTGCAGAGGAATTTGGTGAAATTTAGCCGAACAATTAAAAAAAATATATTATGTACCACGATAGGCTAATGAGCTAGTTCGGACTTTTTAGATTGTTTAGGTTTCACTGAGCACATGATGTTCAATCGTTATCCGTTTCGAATGACTATCTGGCAGTTAGTTTTAATGTGACAATAACTTTCCTAAAGATTTGCATTAATTTTTGGTCATTTAATTCAAACTTTTCAAATGTCTAACTTCGTTTCCGTAAATGTTACAGAGAGAAGTTTTAAAGAAATTAAGTCTAAATTTAAGATTGTGTGTCCGTCTGCCTGACCGCCTGTGTATTTAAATTAATTTTAAAACAATAAAAAACAAATATTATGATGGTAAAACAACCCACAAATATAGAAAATTAAATTAAATTAAAAAAAAATTAAAACAAAATCTGTGTATCTATTAAAATAAAAAAAGAAAACAATACAAATTAAATAATAAAAATAAACTAATAAAGATAATAAATAAAAAAGAATAAAAAATAAAAATAAAATAAAGATATAAAGGAAATAAACCGAATTGTACATAAAAAAAACATTTAAATTTAAATAAATTTAAAAAATAAGAAAAATTTAATAAAAAAAAATAAAAATAAAACTTTAGTGTTAGATTAGTTCGTAAGTCATTATTATTATGATTATTATTACACTAATTATAAAAAACATTTATCATTATATATATAAAAAATAAAAACAAAACAAAAAATAATAATAAATGAAAAAAAAAGAAAACTAAATGAGAAGCAAAAGAATGAAGAGAATAAAGAAATTGTTATCAAAAATCATAAAAAAAATAACAGTTTTTATAACAAAAAAAAAAAAATTCAACAAAAAAATCCATAAAAAAAAACTGGATGTTTTACTTAAGGTGGGGAGAAATATCCATATAGGGACCGTTGCCAAACAATATTATGCTAACCGCTGAGAATCGACTAACTTTTAATGTCACGATGAAGGTAAAATTCGAATCTTCTTTATAAGCAACCAACACTCAGAGAAAATGACCCACTCACGTTGTGCATTGTGCTGCAACTGGGCAAATGGTTTGTGAGAGGTGAGAAAAATATTGTTACGTTTTTACCTTTTTAAAAACGTTTAAATATATGAGTTCGTTAATTGCAAGCAAAGTAAAAACAAATATGTGTTTAGTTTCAATTAAACTCTTTATTGTCCGTACTATCTTATGTGCCACTGTTTCCAACTTATGCAACAATAACTACTTGTTCGTTATATTTCTTTACACTTCTGTTCTCCTAAGCACTAACAACTGTTCGGTAGATCTTTACAACGGCGATCCTCAAACCACGACTGTTTTCTTCACACGCAACTTCACACAAGGCTGACTGAATTCTTACTACTCGTCGTCTGCTTTGTCTTGCCCTTTTATAGTCCAACACGACTGTTTGTGTCTTATGTGCCACTGTTTCCAACTTATACAACAATAACTACCTGTTCGTTATACTTCTTTACACGTCTGTTCTCCTAAGCACTAACAACTGTTCGGTAGATCTTTACAGCGGCGATCTTCAAACCACGACTGTTTTCTTCATACGCAACTTCACACAAGGCTGACTGAATTCTTACTACTCGTCATCTGCTTTGTCTTGCCCTTTTATAGTCCAACACAAATAGTCTAACGAACGTTCTTGAAGTAGAAGGTTCGTGTTCTCGTTTTCTCGAGAACTCTATCGCGACTACATTGTTGTTTGTGTACTGTGTACACATTGTTGTTTGTGCTTACTTGTCTTTCCCCTTCTCTCTCACACTGTTGTTGTTGGTTTACTTGTACACAAGCTAGCCGCATTTGTCCGTGTAGTTGTTGGTGTAGCTTTTATTTATCGTTTTTAACGTTAAACGATGGCACACTGTTTTCATTTTCGTAACAATATATTCATTGTAGGCGACTTTTTATTCATTCATTCTAACTGGCGATTCTGCCGACTATTGGCGATAATATTGGTACCGCATTTCCTTCTTTAGAAAATAGACTAGAGCTATAACAATTCAATTCCAAAGATTTCTATTTAATGTCCAGGACACTTTCCGTGTTAGAAATTCCGACGTTGACCACAGCAGTCTTTTGCTGGCTGAGTTTATTTGTGATTGCACCTTTATCATATCGAAAGCTTGTCTGGGAGATGGTATTTCCTCTTAAAATCTCTTAATTTGACCGGACAGTCAGGTTGCAATCAAGTCCCTTACGAACATTATGTCGAAATCCTTGAATGCTGAGAATTTCTTAGAAAAAATGTAGACTCTAGGATATAGAAATATCGTTGGAGATTACTATGCCAGGACTGGGGTGAAGATTTCACAATCTCCGAAATGTTACAGGGCATAGGTGTTTGCCTGGGTATTCTCCGTTTGTTAGCAACAATATTGCTTTGCTGATTGTCTTCTTTTCATAAATCATATGGTCTTGGACACACACATACATACATGGTCATTACAACCCTTCAATTAGGATTGCGACCTAGCTTCTCACACCACTTATGTTGTGTATGTGTTAATTGTATACATGAGTGGTGGGACCTACAGTTTAAAGTCTACTCCGATCGACAGATTTTTGAGAAATTTTTTCATGGCAATTTTATTTTACTCTCCGAGTTTTTGACAGAAATCTGTTGAGAGGAAGTCCCCCAAGAAGTATTTCTTCATATTTCGTTTTGTTCGGGATGTCTACCTACTAAACCTACGACGACATCAGCTTTCTCCCATACATCATTAGGGATTGTATATGTACTGCGTAAGGAATTGAGTTGGTGGAGTTAAATAAATAAATTAATGAAATAAATTTTATTCGTCGATATAGTTTCTTACAATTTGATTTGGAGGCTTTTGGTCTACTGATTTTAAGGTTCCTGGTGTACCGATATCATACATGCGTATATACCGATGGCTTCAAAATGCTGAACAGAGTAAGGGATTTGTGGTCATTAGACTTTTGTATATATTTCTGCAGTGTTTTTCAGGCGGAGGGCATGATGATATAGAAAGTGGCTCAATTCTCGCCGGGGTGACGATATTTTCCCTCAATATCCCTTGGTCGGACAGATAGCCAGCAATCAAGTCCCTAAGGAATGTAAACTAGACGTCCTACCCTTAGATTTTCCCTTAATAACCCTTAATGGGACAGATAGTCTGTAATTAAGTTTCTAAGGAATGTCAACTCGACTTCCGCCCTTGTCCGTCAATGCCCCCCGCGTTTTTCCGAAATCCTGTACCATAACTGTTACATGTAGCATGACACAAGGGCTCCGATTGTCTGGATGTTCTCCGATCGCTTTAGAAGGATGCTCAACTCGTGTAGGAGCTGTAGATTTAAGAAAGATTACGAGAGTATGTTAGCATGAAAAGGCGCAGGTTATTGACTTCACATTTTATATCATCTTAGCCTGTAATCTCCAAAATAATTTTCGTTTAGAAAAGTCTGATTCCCGTATTGGATACTGATTTGTGGTATCACAATAGGCCCAACCTCTGACCAACGTGGGGCCTAACCTAATATATTCAAACGTAGTCACAAGTACTCTTTTAATTGACAAGTTAGCTTAGGTCAGTGTTTTTTTTATTGCTTTAGAAATGTGTCTTTCATCAACGGATCTATAAATAGGCGAGAGTGGGCAATAACGAGAGTGAAACTTTATTTAAAAAAGACACCAAAAAATAACATTTTTTTGTAAAGTGTTTAAGAAAGTATGCCCCTTTGTACGACTGTGGTATCTTATCAAATTATTTTAAAGCCGTTTAAAAGATTTTGATACAACGAGTAACCCTCTTTAAAATTTTGTTTTCATTTTCGTGTTTCAGTCGAATTGGTGGTTAACAATAGAAATTTTATTTCGAATTAAATGAAATTCGTAATTGATTTATGGTTGTTGTTATTTTTGTTGCTGTAGTTGTTTGTATTGTAATTGCAAGTGATATAGCAATGGCATTGGCAGTAGTAGTGCCATTGAGTGATAGTGCCATTGAGTGCTAGTAATAGCGCGGCCAGGCAACAAACACGCACAATAAATGGTTCATCGATTATGATTGATAGAAATCCGTACTGTTGCAGCCCTCATTTCAAACGAAAAGGCAACATTAACAACGATAATCTCTCTCTCTAGTATGCCAAGCCATGGATGTTGTTGTTGGCATTAAATGTTTCCATTGTGCTTGTGTGTGTAAGCGAATGATTTTTATCATGTGTTCCACTCATATCTGTGCAGTGCGATACGACGACGATGAGTTATACGCACTTTCATTACACGATGATGGCTATTTTTCGAAAATCTATTGAAATACTGTGCAAATGTTGAAAACAAAATCTAGAGAACTTGCCACAGAACATTTGCCACTTCACAGAGGAGTACATACTCGTATGTACATATGTATGTATGCACGCACACTGGCATTCATAGCAACTTTGATCTGTGCCTGCCACAAACGAGAGGAGAGTCAGTCAGTCTTATCATAATCGTCATGTTGTTGTTGATAATGATGTTTTAACATGTTGTTGAAGTGTTGCCTTGTTTTTCTTATTGTTTCTACATGTTTTTGTTGTTGTTGTTGTTGTTTTTTTTTTGTTCTGGTCAGTCAGTATTGTAAATGATGTGATAGATAGACAGAGGGACAGGCAGGCATTCTGGCAGTTATTCAAGTCGAGTTGCTTTTTACACACACACACACACACACACACACTGTTTGTCAGTGTGTCAGTCAATCAACCTCTGGTCTCTCGCTCTCTGTACAATAAACCATAAACAGTTAATGGCCAACACACATGCACACACATACCCACACACGCATGCATGCATGCATGCAACTCTGGAAAACAATACAATACAACACAACACAATGATGATGTGTTGAAGGTGATTTACGAGTTATTTGGACTGTATTTTATGGGTTGTTTTAGTTGGTTATTGTTGTTGATGTTGTTGTTACTATTCATACCTGTAAACTGGGCAAATACCAGAGCAAAACTTTTACGCACAGTGTAAATAGAAAAGACATACACACACTGATAACCGATTCGTAATGTTTGTATTGTTGTTGTTGTTGTTTGTCATTTTGGTGAACAATAAAAATCCACATGCGTTAGTCAATCATCTTTTAAGAACTACGTTCATATGGTACAACAATTTGTAACAAGACACTGTATTCATCACTTCATGCATGCTTTTTCTCTCTCTCTCTCTCTCTGTATTCTTTAAACGCTTGAAAATTTAATAATTCCATAGAGAATATGATGGTACATGAAGGGAAAGGGAAAAGGGAAGGGAAGGGAAGAGTATTAAAACATAAACCATATGTTATTGATAAACGTGGTTATATTTGGTTGGTTTTATTATTTGGAAAATTCCCTTTTATTACACGCTAACAAATTATTTCAAGCAATTTGGAACCCCGTTAAAACATGGACTATTCGATTTCTGGCTGTCATTTTATAAATCAAATGCCAGAACACCCGTGACATTGAGTGGACGAAATGTCTCAAGGTATAGTTTAGTAGACCTTAAAGGTATACTACAACTGTCATTACATAAAGCTTTAGCCAATGTGTTACTAAAGCAGGGGTTACCAAAAATTTTTTGGTTGTGTATTAGTGAGTAAGAGAGAGAAAATAAATTGAGATAACTGATTTATTTACAGCCATAGAAAAGTGTTAGTAATATATGTTATTTTGATTTTCATTTTATCAACATACATATGTAAAGCTATCTATCTTTGGCTTAATAATTTTAGATAAATAAAAATAAAATAAAAAAATCCATTTTTTATTAAAAGATCGTAAAGGTATCCATCTTTGGCTTAAAAATTAGACCATGTTTTTAGATAAATAAAAATAAAAAACCATTTTTTAATAATAGAGAAAAAGCAAGCATTCCAAAGCATTTAAAAAAAATTATACTATGCGACAAAATAAAAAAAAATTGAAATACGCCCAGCGGATGACATAGTGGAGTGAGTTTTGTTGAATAGAACTCAAATTTTTTTTATATTTCTCGAACCTTCCAGCGTTCTTTTATTTGACAAAAACCGATTTTTAATATCAGAGACTCGATAGATGTTCCTAACTGAAGAGTCCGACGGGCTACAGTTTTGTCAGACAGTGGAAGAGACTGTATAAATTTAGTATTGTAATTAAGCCTTTGCCAAATTTTTTTTAATAATTCTTTAATAAAATCGCCATCGCTAAATGGTCTGCCCTTTCTTACAATTTCCAAACTTATTAATCTTGAAATTTCAATTTTTAATTTAGGAACTAATTTTGGTTCGGAAATTTCCTCTCTTTCCAACCAACCTTTTAATTTTTCTAAATAAATCTATATCTATCTATTAAAAAACTCTTCCCTTTCCTTATCATTAAAATTATTAATATGAATATGGTAACATACAAAATGTCTTTTAAGAACATATTCCCTACATTCCTTAAATGCTTTATAACATATAAGGCATTGAATATTATCAAAAGCATCTTTTAACATACAATATTTTTTGAGTGTCATTCTGAAAAAAATGGTAAAGCATCCGCCGCACATGTGTTTTTGTCGCAGTCTGATCGACAACTAAATCAAAAAACACAAGAATGCGTGTGAGTTCTCTCTGCACAATTGTGCTATGAAATGGTAAACACTGTACTAAAGCTTTAGCCATCTTACAAGTGAAGTAGAGACCATCAAAGCATTATAAAGGATCATTATACTTCGTTGTTAATCACAGAGATGGATTAAAATTTACCAAAAAAATTTTTCATAATTTATCATCGAAGTTATAAAAAGATTTTCATGCTGCAAAGAATGCTTGTAATTGAGACTTTGGTTAAATTGTACGGGTTACTCATAAATTTTAGTCTTAACTGGGAATCTTACTTACTTTTACTTACTTAATTGGCCATTAACAACCCGATTAACGGATTTCGGCCTGCCGCAACACATCCTTCCAGGCGCCTCTGCTCCTTGCGCGCCTACGCCAGTTGGTCACACCAATCGATGACAGGGCTTCCTCGATTTGTTCCATCCAACGCATACAAGGTCGTCCTCTTCGCCGACTTCCGCAGATCCCCGCATCAAATATCCGTCTCGCGGAAGCGTCCTCCTCCATTCGAACGACATGGCTGAGCCAGCGCAGCCCCTGGATATTAATACGCTGCACAACGTCTATGTCGTTGAGGAGCTCATACAGCTCACTGTTGGATCGGATGCGGAAATTATCGCCAACTCGCACTGGACCGAAAATGTTACGTAGGACTTTTCTCTCGATTACTCTCAAGGCTGCTGCATCAGTGCTTAATAGGGTTCATGCCTCTGCGCCATAAAGAAGCACGGGTAGGATGAGCGTCTTGTAGAGTATTAGTTTTGTTGTACGAGAGAGGTCTCTGCTACTCAAATGCCTATTGAGACCATAGCAGCACCTGTTGGCAAGAGTGATCCTGCGTTTGATATCCAGACTGACATCATTTTTGGTGGTAAAGGCGGAGCCAAGATAAATAAATTCCTTGACTATATGGAAAGTATAGTTATCGGCCGTAATCTGAGAATCAATACGCCGCACGTCTCTACTTATCGATAACATATACTTTGTTTTGCCCTCATTTACTGCCAGACCCACATTTGTAGACTCCCGTTCAATAGCACTAAAGGCAGCAGTTACATATCGCTTTGTACGCCCTATGTTGTCGATGTCGTCAGCGTATGCAAGCAACTGAACACTTTTTTGAAAAATACCACCCATGTTGTGGGTGTTAATTTTATCTATGCTTGACGGATGACCAACAATTTAACATTGACTCTGAACTACAGATTTGAGAGGCTTTTCATTGTCATTTTATTTACTCTGCTAGGAGGAAACCCCTGAAAGAAATATGATGAAGGAGAAGTGGACTGGAAAAAGTTAAGGAAGTATCTATGCTGATGATGACTTGCTATAGACAATACCTCTGAATGGTGAACGCATAACAAACCGTCATGATGGTTTGAGTGTATGTCGTTAAGCATGAGATGTTAAACCTCTATGGTTGTCGACCTATCTACCTAAAGCACAAACACATCAAGAAACAACCTTTGGCTCTAAACAAAATTCTTGTGGAGTTTAAATCACCGAAAATTTGTAGACGACGTGATACGCAACATTTAATTCGAAATCCTATCTGAAGTGAGTATTGGAAGAATCTAACTCTGTCTGTTTGCCAAATTTAATGCATCTTCTGGTCTCTTTTAGGAATCTGAATTTGTTTCTAAAGAAGAGATAATAGTCGTCCAACAAAGGAAAGGACTGCTGACCTCATATCAATCACAAAATGATATCTGGAGGCAAATTACGGAACTCGGGACTGAGATAAATTCGTTCACGAGTTCGAAAGACAGGAATTTATTTTGCACAATTAATTCAATTGTATTCTAGGAATAGTCGCCGTAGTCTAGACTAGGCGACTTATCAAACGACTTATCAAACGAAAGGCCACGGTTCAAACCCCAAGTCAGACATCAAAACGAAAATATGAAAAAAAATATTTCTTCGGCGACGTCCTCTCAGCAGATTTCTGGCAAAAGCTCTATAAGAGTAAATAAAATTGCCATGAAAAGTTTCTCAAAAAAAAATCTGTCGTTCGGTGACGACTTTAAACATAAGTGGTGTGAGAAGCTAGGTTGTAATCCTGGCTAAAGGATTGTAATGGCAATTATGTATGTATGTATGTATGTATTCTAGAAATCTAGTAGAAATCTAGAACATAAGTGGACGTAGAATGATTGGCGATGTGATTGACCATGACCATGATCATGATCATTGAATGAAATTTTGATATGGACGACTACCGCTTCTGTCAGGATTCCCAAGTCTTTATGGCTTGGATAGGGCAATAAAATTGACAGTCGCTTCTAAGAGAATAGCTTAGCATAGATCGCTTAAACTCCACTTGTAACATAGCAGGACAATGAAAATGCTAAATTCTGACATGACATGGAAGAGTTTTTTAAAACTGTATGATTGATAGAATAATTGCATGGCGATATGATTGACCAACACAACCAGAAGGTGCGGAGAGCATAGAGATACAGTATCTTCTGTAAAACTTCAAAAACGAAAGATCATGAGCAAAAATACGATCATTTCTTTTCGGAGTTCAAATGAATCGCAAGCATAAATGAATGAATAGGTTTATCTGATATCCCAGAAGTGATGACTAATGGTTCGATAGGCGTAGATTAATATCACAGAGCCAGCGTCATTATTTCCAAAGATGTTACATGTGATGGTCTAATGGTCTACGAATTGCTCTGCGGAGGCCAGGGATTTCACGAATAATGGTTAGGTTAGGTTAGAGGACGTGTACTTGTCAATTGTGACAAGTACAGTACCCGGAGGTCGAATTGACCCATTGTGCAACGTCCTAGCTTCTCACACCACTCGTGTGTTGTGTGCGTTAAATTTATACATGAGTAGCGGGACCTACAGTTTAAAGTCGACTCCGAACAACAGATTTTTGAGAAGCTTTTCATGGCAATTCTTTACTCTCAGAGTTTTTGCCAGACATCTGCTGAGGAGGAAGTCGCCGAAGAAATATTTACATTTTGATGTCTGACCTGGGATTTAAACTCAGGCCTTTCGTCTAATAAGCCAACACACTACCTACTAGACTACGGCGTATAATATTCTGCATTATTTTGCTTTTTAACTTCATTAGCATCCTGTATGGCCAAAGGGGACCCTTTGCCTCATCTTTTCCTAAAATAGGATTTCATTTCAGCATTTAAATTTAAATTAATTTTAATATGCGATATTTCAGTTTTCATTTTCCGCCTAGAACTCAAAAGCTGCCAACAAATCATGGTAAATGGATACGTTGAAACAAAAAAAAAAAACAAAAACTACAAAAAAAAAAAAAAAAACTACAAAAAAAAACAAAAACTACAAAAAAAAACAAAAACTACAAAAACAAAAATCCATTACCAGCCTCATTACATGGTCGAATTGGATGCAGCATGACGATGACGATGGCGACAACGAACTAATGAAACTATCAAATCAAATCATCAAATAAAATACTATTCGCACGGATAAATACGTTATAGGGCAACAACAACAATAACAACATACATTGTATGTTACATAGAATTGGTAACAACAACAAAAGTAGGGGGAAAAAAGAGATGAAAAAGGTGTTGAATGGGCAAAAATAATCAGTCAGAGTCAGAGAGAGAGCCAGCCAGCCACCTACGCTTTGCTACGCACCGAAGCAAATAAATGTTTTAGAGTGTCAGTCAGTCATGTGAATAAATTAAATGGAAACGAGAAACTGAAACAAAACAGCAAAAAATAATTCAGGCTGAAGCCTGAAATGAAATTGTTGAAGAGAATTCTTGTTTTTTTCATCAAAATAGCCGAGTGAGTGATTAGAAGTGAAATGAACATTGAATGACATACAGATTACAATAACACGTACATCTACAGCAATTGGAAAAGCAACACAGGTAGTAGTAAAATTCGATTACTCTGGCAGCACAATAAAATAATTTCAAATTATTTAGTTGCGGTAATAAATTGTGAAAAATAGAAGGGACCTTCTTTCTAAATTATTTCTCGTTTTTCTGTTTTTTTTTTTTTTCATTTAATTCCCGTCATTTAGGCAGCATTTAAATTTTTAAATGCTGCTGCCGATTTTAAAGCAATAAAATGTGATTTTTTACGTTGTTTTGTTTTTGTTTTTTACCTTTACAGAGTAAAAAAAACTAAAGGTACGTCTTCTAAGGGGTGATTTTTTAAGAGCTATAGGAAAAATTAAAAAAAAAAAAAAACACATAAAATTCAGAAAAATGCATGAAATCTTTATTTGAATCGATAGTACGGTCCATATAATTTAATGTTTGAAGATTATTTCATGCAAATGTTGACCGCGACTACGCCTCAAATGGTCCATCCGCTTAGTCCAATTTTGACATACTCTTTCCAACATTTCGGCCGGTATCTCATGAATAAATAATTCAATGTTGTCTTCCAATGCGTCAATTGAAGCGGGCTTGTATAGGGTGTTTTTTATAGAGGTATAGAACTTTAAGTTGCAATAAAACAACGATGGATTATTCGATTGACATGAATTTTATTTATCCGAAAGATAATCTTGTGGCATATGACCGCCACGGCTGGCGCGGATGTAGTCCAATCTGGACGTCCAATTTTCGATGACTTTTCACAACATTTGTGGCCGTATATCGGCAATAACACGGCGAATGTTGTCTTCCAAATGGTCAAGCGTTTGTGGCTTTACCGCATAGACCAATGACTTTACATAGCCCCACAGAAAGTAGTCTAGCGGTGTTAAATCACAAGATTTTGGAGGCAAATTCAAAGGTCCAAAACGTGAAATTAGGCGGTCACCAATAAATCTATTGTGTCTTTCAATAAATCTATTGTGGCACGAGCTGTGTGACATGTTGCGCCGTCTTGTTGAAACCACATCTCCTGGACATCATGGGTATTCAATTCAGGAATGAAAAAGTTAGTAATCATGGCTCTATACCGATCACCATTGACTGTAACGTTCTGGCCACCATCGTTTTTGAAAAAGTACGGACCAATGATTCCACCAGCCCATAAAGCGCACCAAACAGTCAGTTTTTCTGGATGTAACGGTGTTTCCACATACACTTGAGGATTACCTTCACTCCAAATGCGGCAGTTTTGTTTGTTGACGTAGCCATTCAAACAGAAGTGCGCTTCATCGCTAAACAAAATTCGCTTATGAAAATCGGGAACAACGGTAATCTCGTTTTGGGCCCATTCGACGAATCTACGCCTTACTTGATGATCGTTTGGCTTCAATTCTTGCGCGAGTTGGATTTTGTAAGCACACAAACCAAGATCCTTCCGCAAAATCTTCCATAAAGTGGATGGACACCGATCCAATTCCTGTGCTCGATGGCGGATGGACTCATTCGGGTCTTCCTCAATGCTACGCTCTACAGCAGCAATAGCTTCTTCTGTACGCACCGTACGGCGTCTCTGGGGATGCGAGTTATCAATAAGAGTAAACGTGGTGCGAAAACGTTCCATGGTTAATCGAATTAACTGCTCTGATGGACGATTTTGTCGACGAAAAAATGGGCGTAGTGCGCGATACGTTTTCCGCACAGAACCATTATTTTCGAAATAAAATTGCACTATTTGCAAGCGTTGTTCAGGCGTGAGTCTATTCATGATGAATTGCCAAACCAAACTGAGAATAAATCACTTGACAGCTGTTAAATCGGTCGCCATCTTGAAAAGTAATGCCAACTTAAAGTTCTATACCTCTATAAAAAACACCCTTTATAAACATGAGCTTTAACAAAGCCCCACAAAAAATAGTCTAAAGGCGTTAAATCGCACGATCTAGGCGGCCAATTGACAGGTCCCGAACGTGAAATAAAATGTTCACCGAACTTGCCTCTCAATAAGTCCATTGTTACGCGTGCTGTGGGGCATGTGGCACCGCCTTGTTGAAACCACATGTCATGCATTTTGGGCAAAAAAAAGTTGGATATCATCTCACGGTAACGCTCACCATTCACAGTTACGTTACGATTCGCAGCATCTTTGAAGAAGTACGGTCCAATGATGCCAAATTCAATGATTTGCAAGCGTTGTTCGTTTGTAAGACGATTCATGGTTAAATTATAGACCAAACTGAAGATGTTTGACCGTGAAACAAAACACGAAATGTGCGTGAGTTGTTTAAACCAGTGTTGCCAAAAAGATAATAGTTAAAAAAATCACCCTTTATTAGTCCATCAGCTTGGCCTTCTCACTTGCCTATGATGATGATGATGGCTAGTTCTACGTACATACGTATGACTCTGTATAACTTTAACTTGGGGGAAATTTGTTTCAGTAATTTAGTTTTCCTTTAAGTTTTCTTTATTTTCCTGATTTTTTTTTGTTCTCTTCTATGGCTGCTACTGCTATTATGGACGGTGTCTACATACTCGTATATGATGAGAATATGAATATCCAACCAAACAACCAACCATTCGATTCTATTCCATTCCATTCTATTACCATTTTTTTTCGTATTTGTTGTTGGTTTTTTGTTTCTTTTTTTTTTTTAAAAAAAGCTTGAGAAATTTTGTTGTTGTTGTTGTTGCTGCTGTTGTTGTTGATGATGAATTTGATGTTCTTGCGCTTCATTACACAATAATTTTCTTATTTTCTTTAGAAGACATGCTACTTTTTTCTTGCTGTTTTGCTTCTTCTCTTTTTATTTTTTTTTTGTTTCTTTTTGTTCTAAATTTTCCTTTTTTTGTTTTTGTTTTTTTTTTTTGTTTTTGAAATTTGTTTCATTCGTTCATACTTGTTTAAATATCAGCCAGCCAGCAGTCTACATATATCCATATAGACAGTTAGTTTGGCTATTCCAAGTCATTTCAACATCAAATATTTTTACATAAACTTACACACACACACACATTCACAATGTAAATCTGCTTGGCATACAGAGCTGGGATGTGTTGAGATTTCTCTCTCTCTCTCTATGTATTTTCTATTTTAATGGTATTTTAATGGTACGGTGTAGTACTGATGGAAGTACTTGGTCACGAAAGCAAACAATCCAGAGACAAAGCAAAGAAAATGGAGAAAAACTTATTGAACATGGTTTTCAGAATTATAAAAGCAATTTCCATCCAAGTAATCTATCAGCCTTTCCTCTTCCAGGATGGATAACACCTCTAATTACCCAACAACATCTCTCCAAAAAGAGTAAAATTCAATCAACAAAGTCCCTCAGTACAGAGTGCCCAATACACATTCATGAAGAGCTTTCATTTAATTTAAGGCAACAAATACATACACAACCTTTCAGTCCGGGTTACGACCTAGTTACGTTAGGTTAGGTTAGAGGACGTGTACTTGTCAACTGTGACAAGTACAGTACCCAGAGGTCAAATTGATTCATTGTACAACGCCCTAGCTTCTCACACCGCTCATAATAAATTCAGGTAGAATGATTCACATTCATATTAAACATGTTCATGTCGAATTTCATCGAGGTAATAAAATGTTTAAGCTAATTATAATTGCTAAACATATTTTCTTAAGTGGCCCTATTTTGGACCTCGGGGCAATTATGGACCGACAAAAATACAAAATACACGTTCATACCGAATTTCATCACGATACCGATGTTTTTAAGCCGTTTATAAGCGTAAACGTGAATTTCTAAAGGGGACTTTATATGGGGACTAGGGTCAAATGTGATCCGATTTTCACCAAACTTTACACCATGATTTCCTAGTACACAGAACTGAACCATGCTAAATTTTATCATGATTGTTGCATAATTACGATAATTCTGTGTAAATAAGTGCAATTTCGAGGGGAATTTGTATGGGGGCTAGGCGAAATCAATGACCGATTTGAACCAAAATCAGTTGGGTTCATCCTTGGGCCTAATTATCACTAACACTATCAAAAAATTCCAGCCATTAACTCATAAAACACTTCTATTAATTTTGGCCAGGTTTTCAGGCAAAATGCCCCTCTGTGTATCAATACAAAATCTCCTTGAAAAATTCAGTAACTGATGCACACTTACCAGCTCTGCAAGTCAACTAAATTTATATTCTCACACAGATTCTTTCTTTGGCATACAACAACGGAACGGTGGTCTTTCTAAAGAAGCTTTCAAAATTTTCAAAAAAAAAAAGAAAAAAGGAGAGAAAAACAAAACATGTAACATTTTAACAGCAAAATAAGCAAAAAAAAATGAAAAAAATCAGTAAAGAAAACATGATGAACATGAGCATGAATACGGACATGGGGGCATGCAACAACGTACAACAAATTTGATTTTGTTTTTCTTAACAACGATGCTGTTGAGTGCCTGCCTGCCTGCCTGCCTGGCTGGTTGGTTGTTTTGTTGGTCGATTGCTTGCTTGCATGGCTCTACAGTAGTAGTTCTCGTTACGAGTTACGAAAAAGTACCTTCATTTTAAATACTTTTTTTCTTTCTTTCTTTCTGTCTTTCCATCATTTCATTTCGTCGTTTTTTTCCTCTTTTTTTTGTGAATTTTAAGCAAAATTCGTATAAAAATTTTATATGCATGAAACATTAAATTTGCAACTCAAAAGTAGCAGCAGCAGCAGTGTGGCAAAGCCAGTGTAGTCGAATTCAAAAACGAAACTAAAATTGAGCTTCTTGTGATATTTTCTTTATTGTGGTAATTTGTGTTGTGCATCAGATTACTTTGGGTATGTGGAGGATGCATGTGCATTCAACCAACCAAATAACCAAACGTCCAAATATCAACTACAAGCACACAGACAGACAGACAAGCAGGCGTACAAACCTTTATTCACTCATTTCATTCGGCAGATTTTATTATTTACAGTGAATGCCAGTGAAATTCGTACAAGAAACCCGTACTATTTCTCATGAGTGTTTAGTATAATAGTTTAAGACAAAAATGTTTGCTGGGAATCCTAATATATATTATAAATCTTTCTGTAAGTCTGTTTTTTTGTTTGTTTGTTGGTTTGTTTGTTAGTCAATCACGTCTAAACGCCTGGACCGATTTTCTTGAAATTTGGGATATACATAGATCGAGCCATTGCCGGTGCAGGTTATAGGCTATAAATCTTTTCAAATTTTTGACCAAAAGGGGACAAAAAATGGGTCAAAGGGGGAAAAAATGGGCAAAAATTAGTACTTTTATGCATAAATGCTTTATTTTATCTGTTTTATAGGTATTTTTTTACGATTTAGCTTGGTTAAGTTTCCCAAATAGCTATTGGAGGTGTTCCGTTTCTAAAGTTGAACCAAAAGGGGTCCAAAAAGGGGGAAAGGGGCCAAAAACGGGCAAATTGAGTGCATAGCCAATCACGCCTGAACGCCTGGACCGATTTTCTTGAAATTTGGGATATAGATCGAGCTTTTGTCGGTGCAGGTTATCTGCCGGGGAAGATTTCTAAGTTGGTATGACCAATTTCCGACAGGTGGCGCCACTGAAAATTACTAAAAATTATTTAAATCGTAAACTGTGGATTTGATCATGTTATGATATTTAGCAATGTTGTTGTGCATGAGCCGGCGAAGGTTTATAAGATGGTATGACCAATATCCGACAGGTGGCGTCACTGAAAATTACTAAAAATGAATTAAATCGTAAACTATGCATTTGATCATGTTATGATTTTTAGCAAAGTTGTTGCGCATGAGCCGACGAAGGTTTCTAAGTTGGTATGACCAATATCCGACAGGTGGCGCCACTGAAAATTACAAAATATGAATTAAATCGTAAACTGTGTATTTGATCATGATATGATCTTTAGCAAAGTTGTTGCGGATGAGTCGACGGGATTTCTAAGTTGGTGCGATTAATTTCCGATAGATGGCGCCACTGAAAATTATTCAAAATGAATGACAAGTAATTGGTCGACCTACACCTCAAGCACGGAAGAAAAGAGCATTACGAGCCTCAGAATCACACTACTGGAGACTGGAAAATCTTCGAGTACATTCAGCGACCCGTTCGAGAGAAGTGAGTTTAGAAAATGAACGAATGCGTATTACTCAGGCCCGTTCGTCTGAATCATCTGGACAACGGGAAACAAATTCAATAAAATGATTCAAAATTAATTGGATATTTGTGTAATGTCTTTCCTTCAAATTTATTTTAGTTGGTGGAGCAGCAACGCGCGCAGGGTACAGCTAGTTCATTCATATTAAAATTCGAGCATTTCTGGTGGAAAAGAAAACAACGTTTAGAGAAATACCCAGTCAGTGAAAAAAATACACTTTATTTTCCTAAAACAATGGTAATGCAGCAGATCCAGTTAGCTGTTTTTAATTCCTGCCATTTTCTCGTAAATCGAATAGTTTCTGCTGATCTTTTTCTAAATGTTGCATAGGCCAACTCCATCAGTAATTATTTACAGGCGAAAAGAGAAAATTAAAAATGCATTTTATATGATATATGGCGGGCTTCATCATTTCAACAATATCGGCTAAAAACCACACTCGTTACCTCTAGGAAATTGACAACCACGTAATCGCTTTGGCACTGTTTTCAAGGTGGCTAGCACTTGGGTTATCTAGATCACGAATTTTTCCGCTTTGCAGACTCTGTGAATTTTCTATCTTCTCTGTCAGTTTCTCAGAAATGTTTGTCATACATTTGCAGTTCCCTTTTTCTTGTGTCGCCTCCTCTGCAATGATTTCTGGCATTAAAGATTCGATTCTAAGTTACATTGCCTATATTGTTACGTTTTTACCTTTTTAAAACGTTTAAAATATAAGCTCGTAAATAAATCTGTGTTTAGTTTTAATTAAAATTCTTTATTATTCGCACAATTCTTTGCATAAACAATAACAATTACTAGACAATTGTTCGGAAATCTTCAAACCACGATTACTCTCTTCAAACGCATTGCGTCTTCACACAAGACTGACTAAACTACACTGACTCACTCGCCTGCTTTGTCTTGCCTTTTATATTTCAGAGTAAACTGTCTGATGAATGTTCTTGAAGACGAATGTTCGTTGTTCCGCCTTCTAGAGATCTCTATAAATAAAGAGTGATTTTTTAGCTATTATCTTTTTGGCAATACTGGTTTAAACAGCTCACGCACGTTTCGTGTTTTGTTTCACTGTCAAACATCTTCAGTTTGGTCTATAATTTAACCATGAATCGTCTTACAAACGAACAACGCTTGTAAATCATTGAATTTGGCATCATTGGACCGTACTGGTGAGCGCTACCGTGAGATGATATCCAACTTTTCTTTTGCCCAAAATGCAAGAGCTTGACTTGCATGACATGTGGTTACAACAAGACGGTGCCACATGCCACACAGCACGCGTAACAATGCACTTATTGAGAGGCGAGTTCGGTGAACATTTTATTTCACGTTCGGGACCGGTCAATTGGCCGCCTAGATCGTGCGATTTAACGCCTTTAGACTATTTTTTGTGGGGCTATGTTAAAGCTCATGTCTATACAGACAAGCCCGCTTCAATTGACGCATTGGAAGACAACATTGAAGCATTTATTCGTGAGATACCGGCCGAAATGTTGGAAAGAGTATGCCAAAATTGGACAAAGCGGATGGACCATTTGAGGCGCAGTCGCGGTCAACATTTGCATGAAATAATCTTCAAACATTAAATTATATGGACCGTACTATCGATTCAAATAAAGATTTCATGCATTTTTCTGAATTTTATGTGTTTTCTTGAAAAATTTTCCTATAGCTCTTAAAAAATCACCCCTTATAAACATCGTTGTTTACATTTATTATTGTAGTGTTGTTTGTGTATTTAATTTACATTTATTCTTGTAGTGTTTGTTGTTGTATTTTTGTTTACTTGTTTATCATTTTTTTTTATGCTGAACCACAGACTACGGCTACTTCTATCAAAATTATGTTGCAAAAAATCCTGTACATTTCCCACTGACATGCACTGTATTTCCATTTTTAATATATTTTTCTGTGTTTTTTTTGCTTTATTTTTCTTCTCTTCTTTCATAGAAAATGTTTTATTTCATACTCGTCTTACATTTTTATAATGGGGGGTTTCGTTACGTTTTTATGTCGTCGTTGCTGCTGTTGTTTGCTGATATTGTTGTTGTCGTCATTGCCATGGATGGATGGTTAAAATAAATTTTTTTTTTTGCTGAAGAAGAAGAAAACAAAAACCAAACCAAAGAAAAAAAAAAACTTTCTTATCGTTTAAATATTCGTTTTGCTGCATGAACTTTTGTCTTATTTAATGCAAATGATCCATTGATGATTGTGCGCGCTACTTCAACTGCAACTGCAACTGCAACTTCAACTGCCATTGCAACTATAAAGATATACGACTTACGACAATTGTACAACAAATAACAACAACAACAACATTACAATGCAATGCAATACATTTACAAAGATGACTGATTGAGTGATGGACTGAATCCCAGAGACCAGGACCAATCATCATCGTCTCATCTCATCTACATCTGGCAACAATATACTGTTGTGCAGTACACAGTAAAGTAGTTGTTATGGAGCTTTAACTACTGAAAACATAAAGAAAAAAAAAACCTTCTTTATAACCCGAGATTTTCCTGCTCTTTTTTTGCTTTTTTTTTTTTGACGACGACGACGACACAATAATGATGTCGATGTGAACGTTGCTGTTGATGTTGATGTTGATAGCGATGATGGAGTAAACTTTGGAGAGCAGAAATATTTTAGTGGGGTTTTATTATGTATTTTCATTGTTATTATTATGGTGGCGGCTGATTGACTGACGGCCTGAATACATATCGGTATTTAACGAGGATCGTGTGAAAATGAAATTGAATAGAATATTATCCGAGTAATGTAAATATTCTGATCGAGAAGTATTAAAATAGACTTTGAGTCACCTTCCTACACATGAGACATGTACTCCATTCTTAGAAAAATGTAATAATGTGATGAAACCTTTGCTGGTTCCAATAGTAATGTCACTAGCTTGCCTTCTAAGCGTATGTCCGATATCCGTTTCAACGATATTTTCGTCTCCTTATTTCAATCGATAGGATTTCTTAATCTGTTCTCCTCCAAAGTATGATTTTGTTAGATATGGTTCTCGAATAGACTAGACGTTGGATCTTGCGATTATCACGATGGGTAGCGTTCCAAGTTAGGTTAGGTTAGGTTGAAGTAATAGCCCATTGATTACCAATACACACTTGAGCACGCATAGTGTGGTCCGTTGTGACGCCACATGTAAGCGCAGTCACTGTGCTGACCGAATTCCACCAATCGAATCCATAGTCGAAGAAATTAGTCAGCGCAGGGGCTGTAGATATGGTTCTCGAATAGACTACACGTACGATCTTGCGAATATCACAAAGGGCAGCAACTGTTAGAGTTCGCAACTGTAAGGGCTCGCAACTTTTAACTTAGATTAGATTGAAGAGATAGCTCTGATTACCAAAGCACACTTGAACACGCATAGCGGTCCGTTGTGATACCACAGGTAAGTCCGGTCCCTGTACTGACCGAATTACAACAATCCTATTGAAGAAATTGGTCAGCGCAGGAGCTGCAAATATGGTTTTCAAACAGACTATTCGTAGGATCTTAGGAATATCACGATGGGTAGCTGTTCCAGGTTTCGCAACTGTACAAAAGTATGGATTTTTATATACTCATTGAAAATTGCAATTTTCGTGCGCATAGAAAAAGAAGACGATTTCCAAATAGGTTCCAGGCGGCTAAATATTTGAAGTGCTGTCGGCAAGCGACTATCGATAAAGTCATTTGATTCGCCGTTTATAGCTATAGTGGCAAAAAGAAATAGCAGAGTTGGCTGACCTTCTCTAATTTGCTTGCTTGCGCCAATTGCAAATAAATTCCGGAACATTGTAATGATACGTAAGGTTTTTGCCTTCAAGATATTACATTTCAAACCTGCAGATTGCGCTGTCATTGTTACGCTCCTTAACTTTGCTGCTAGATCCGGGTATCTGCGCGTTAGTAGACAAATATTGTTTAGACGATCCTGTTAGATGAGAACGACAGCAAGTTCTCGTGGATTCTTTTAATTATCATATCCAGAATTATAATAAATATAAGTGGTGATAGGATTCAGTCCTCGAATACCTAAACTAATGCCAAGTTATACTCTATGCAATTTGCCATGTTTTATTCTACAAGAAGTATTGAGAGGAACATACGTGAGAGGGCTTTTCCTGTACTGTATTTTTTATTTTTTTTTATACAACTCACGACTTAGTTTACCAAAAGCCATCTCAAAGCAGCACTATACCATTTATTCGACAATACCAAGCAGACTGTCCATATGGTAACTTATGCTCTTATAAGGTTTGATTTCAGCTTATTTACGTATAGTAGACAGTTACGAATTGTAGTCTAGTAGGTAGTGTGTTGGCTTATTAGACGTAAAGCCAGGGTTCGTATCCCAGGTCAGGCCTCAAAACGAAATATGAAAAATAAAAATATTTCTTCGGCGACTGCCTCTCAGCAGATTTCTGGCAAAAGGTCTAAGAGTAAATAAAATTGCCATGAAGAGATTCTCAAAAAATCTGTCGTTCGGAGTCGACTTTAAACTGTAGATCCCGCCACTCATGTATAAAAATTAACGCACACAACAACATAAATGGTGTGTGAAGCTAGGTTGAAATCCTAACTGAAGGGTTGTAATGACCAATAGTGTAATTATGTATGTAAACAGTTACGAGGGTCTATAGATTTTTTTTTTTTTTTTTGGTAAATCCAGCACTCAGGGGATGGCCCCTACTCATGCAGTGCATTGTGCAGGTTTAGGAAAATAGGTTATAGGAAGGTGGAAAGAGGGAGTAGTGTTTGTGGTCATTTGATTTAAGCTTACCAATATCGTAACTGACGGGATAAGGAACAATTGAAAAACAAACGCCCTACCTCAGGATGCGAACGGCAAGGAAACGAGTTGCTGCTAGGTATTAATATCACCTGGCCTGCTACTCATTGTGTGGATATTTTAACTCCCAGATTCTCTATACGATTGATTTTGTTATCAGTGAGAGAAAGATATATTCAGGTACTGTCGGAAGATGGTAGATGGCAACACTTTCCTAAATTAGTTTTCAAAATTATTGTCCACACTCTTTGATAGTTTTAACAACACTGTGGTAGTATTACGGCAGAAAAGAAAAGTACCAAAAAAAGCATCAAAGAATTTGATGCTGTAAAGGTTGCCACACTGTAGTTGCAGCCTAGTGGGTATGGTGTTGGCTTTGAGCTCAAGCCTCAAACCATAACAGAGTTTCTCAAATTTGTGATTCAGTGTAGACGTTAAACATTAGGTTCAACCACTCACTAAATCGAAGCTGTGCTGAAACTTAGTCTCCGAACAAGCATCGAATAGCACTGCTTCAGAATCAGTTGTTTTGAAATTCGTAAGAAGGTGATATCAAGTAACCCCATTGCATATTGTAGCTGAAGGCTGTGTTTAAAGCTATTCTATTAATTTGTGCATTAATCGATAGCTTCTGCTATCTAGGCAGTACTATGACAACAAACGGCGGCGCAGAAACAGACGTAGATAACAGACTCAATAGAGCGAGAGCAGCATTCGGGCGACTGCACTCCGTATGGAGAAGATCATATACAGGGTGGGGCAAAAGTCGCGAAGGGATTTGAAAAATTAATAACTTTTCTAATTTAATTTTTTTTTTTTATTTTTCTTTTTAGGACTTGTAAAATAAATCTGGGAGATTAATTATGGAAGGTTACAACATTATCCAGCGAACCAAAATCATAGAACTTTATTTTGAACATCATCGATCAATAATTCAAACTCAACGAGCCTATCGTCCATCATCGTATCACCATCCGAATCAATGATTCGACGCTTAGTGACACGTTTTCAGGAACAAGGCTCAGTAAGGGATCTTCCACGAAGCGGAAGACCACATTCTGTAATTAATGAAGCAAATATTCAACGCGTTCTGGAGAGTGTTGAGGAGAATCCTGAAACATCAACTCGAAGGCGCTCTGCTGAGCTGCAAATGTCTCGGCGGTCTTTACGCAGAATATTAAAGGGAAATTTACATCTTTTCGCATACAAACTGCAGTTAGTGCAAGAACTAAAGCCACGAGATTCCCAAGAACGATTAAACGATTAAACCCCTTCGTGACTTTTGCCCCACCCTGTATATGTATCTAGGCGCACCAAGCTAAGAATATTCAACGCTTGTGTAAAGTCAACGTTACTTAGTATAGTAGCGAAACTTGGCTTATTTCTAACACCATCACGCAAAAACTTTAGGTATTCCTCAATAAATGCCTAAGAATCATATGTAGAATATTCTGGCCCAACACCATCAGCAACGCAGATCTCAGGACTCTCACAGAGGAGGAACCGAAGAGCAGAAGCAGATCAAACAGAATAAATGGGGGTGGATCGGTCATACATACATTGAGAAAGAAGCCCGACAACAATATTACAAGAATGGCGCTAGAGTGGAATACCCAGGGCTCAAGAAACCGTGGCAGACCAAAAAACTCCTGGAGACGCACGATCCTACAAGAACTAAGGCTTAATGTCCTGACATGGGAAGGCGCAAAAACAACAGCGGAGAATCGTGTCAGATGAAGATGCTTTGTGGAAGCCATATGCTCCCTAGAGGGGTAATGGAAAGAAGAAGTGCATTAATTAACAACCCTCGTTTTGCTATTGACATCAGCTCCAATATCATCTTGTCAGAAAGAAAATTCATATTTTGTACCAAAAAAAAAAAAACATTTATGGGAACACACAATTATTTGCATCACACACACAATACGAGTATTTATCCGGACTACCACTATCACTGCCACTACTACTACTACTACAGGGTGGGCCAAAAGTCACGAAGGGGTTTAATCGTTCTTGGGAATCTCGTGGCTTTAGTTCTTGCAACTGCAGCTTGTTTGGGAAAAGATGTAAATTTCCCTTTAATATTCTGCGTAAAGACCGCCGAGACATTTGCAGCTCAGCAGAGCGCCTTCGAGTTGATGTTTCAGGATTCTCCTCAACACTCTCCAGAACGCGTTGAATATTTGCTTCATTAATTACAGAATGTGGTCTTCCGCTTCGTGGAAGTACCCTTACTGAGCCTTGTTCCTGAAAACGTGTCACTAAGCGTCGAATCATTGATTCGGATGGTGATACGATGATGGACGATAGGCTCGTTGAGTTTGAATTATTTATCGATGATGTTCAAAATAAAGTTCTATGATTTTGGTTCGCTGGATAACGTTGTAACCTTCCATAATTAATCTCCCAGATTTATTTTACAAGTCCTAAAAAGAAAAATAAAAAAAAATTAAATTAGAAAAGTTATTAATTTTTCAAATCCCTTCGCGACTTTTGCCCCACCCTGTACTACATGAGATTGTATTTGGATGGTTGGATAGTTGGATGGATGGTTGCATAGTTCCAAGTATGTACCTTTGTCTGTCCATCAATGAATAACTGGCATGCCTGCTATACGTACACATTATGCATATGAGTTGTTGAGTTCAATTTACGGGGGTTTTTATGTTTTTGTTTTGTTTCTTGCTCTCATTTTTTTTTTTGCATTTTCACAAAATCAAAATGCAAAATGCAATGCAAAGAATGCAATGTGAGACGAAGAGGAGGAGATGGAAAAACGGAAAAACTGTTGCAGTTGCATGTGCCCAATGCGGCGCCAGTAGTACATATTTTAATTTTTTGAGGTGTTTGAGTTGAATGCTGTTGACGCGTGTTCTTCCATTTAGGCGACATCATCAAGATGTGATTATAATGCCCTCTGCATTGCATTGCCTTACCTTGTCTGGGCTCTGTTGCTCTGTTGCCGGTTATGTATTCGATGGCATTCATAATATGCTCTCCTATGCTCATCATCACTGGTGATGATGGCCTTGTAAAGTGTTCACAGCAAATTGTTTTAGATTTGCTTCATGGCACCATCAATAGATGCCATTCGAAGGGAGCATGTACATATGTAAGCGAGGCGAACGTGGTAAGGCAACAATGTATTGGGGAGACAATAATTAAAGTTTTTTTGTTTGTTTTTTCTTGTTTTTTTTTTTTTTTTGTATATAAACGACAACACTCTGGTAATTGGTCACTTAAGGTGAGGAATCAGGTGTTTTCTAACTGATCATTGGAAAATTGATTTAAAGTAGTCTACAGCGGATGATAAAGTTTTTTTTCAAAATGGCTCAGCATTATGCAGGAGATAATACCAAAAATCTTTGCTTAAAACCCAAAAAAAAATTGTTCAACACCTGTTACCACACAGTGTCTTCTTGCCAGCTGTCATAATGTTTTTGGCCTGCGTGATTTCATCTGATTTGTGCGTTTTTTTTCGTAACGCTCTTGCTAATGACTCAATTTGCCATAAAATCAAAGCAATTAGTTGGATAAGTCCAATTATTGATTTAATGACCAGGTTTTTTTTATATAACAACAACAACAACCTCAATTAACAATTAATGTTGAAAGGAAATGTTTAAAACAAAAAGAAAAACAATAAAAAAAAATAAAATAACATGAAACACTTGTCCAATCATTATAAGAGTGGCATGGCATGGCATGGCCTGGCATAGGGATTTGAAATGTCATCGTAAATTTGTGGATTACGGCAACAGAAAATCGAAAAACAATTTGTGGCATTTATCGACACGCAACAATAACGCAACAGACTTAAAGACGCCAATTTTTTTTTTTGTTTTTTTGAGTATTGTTTTCTTAATGGCCGTCATTATATTCCTCGTATAACATAGTGCGTGAGACTTGAAAGTTTTTTCAAAAAAAAAAAAAAAAAGGATTATTTTTCTTGGTTTCGAAAACAATACATACTAAGAAACTGCCGGAAATTATAAAATATTGTGCGGCAATTTCAATTCAATGGAATTTTTTGAATTAATACACGGGATTTATTTTACATTTTTTATTACATTATTTTTAGTCTCTACAATTTTAGAAAACTTTTAGAAATTTCCTTACATTTGCGCTTAAATTTATAAGAAGGTATATATAAGGACTTACCGTTCTAAATTATATTTTCACAGAAGACGTTATCCTAGAGCCTGCTACAGTAGAACTTGCTTGATGAATCTGAAACAAAAGGAAAGAAAAACTATTAAGATGGGGAGAAACATTCTTATTAACAATGACATGTTCATGATAAATAAAGAAAAAGTATAAAAATAAAACAGAATATTGTTACGAAAATGGAAAGGAAAAATCTAGATACTGACGTTTTACTTTTACATCGTTTAACATTAAAATTATAAACAAAAGCTATAAAAACAAAAAAACAAAACAATGAACTTGTTTACAAATTATCGCACTGCGTAATATCTATAACAAAATATCTATAACATAAAAAGATGATAAACAAGTAAACAAAAATACAACAACAAACACTATAAAAATAAACGTAAACAAAATACACAAACGACAATAATAAATTTTTTTTTTTTGGTGAAACCAGCACTCAGTGGATGGCCCCTACTCATGCAGTGCATTGTGCAGGTTTTGGAGAAAATGGGTTATAGGAAGGTGGAAGAGAGGGAGTAGTGTTTGTGGACATCTCAAGATGCGAACGGCAAGGAAACGAGTTGCTGCTAGGTGACTATAAAATGGCCAGTGCTATATCTTCACCATTAGACAGTCTACAGCAATCGTCCCTAAGAAGCCCGCACCCTTCAGTCCTAGCTTCTAACACTACTCTTGTTGTGTGTGTTAATTTTATACATAAGTGGCGGGACCTACAGTTTAAAGTCGGCTCCGAAAGACAAATTTTATTGAGAAGCTTTACATGGCAATTTTATTTACTCTCAAAGTTTTTGCCAGAAATCTGCTGAGAGGAAGTCGCCGAAAAAATATTTTCGTTTTGATGTCTGACCTGGGATTCGAACTCGGGCCTTCAGTCTAATAAGCCAACACACTACCTACTAGACCACGGCGACTTCGAAACAACGATGTTTATATTTATAGAGATCTCGAGAAGACGAAGCCATGAACATTCGCCTTCAAGAACATTCATCAGACAGTTTACTCTGCCATATAAAAGGCAAGACACAGCAGCCGAGTGAGTCAGTGAAGTTCAGTTGGTCTTGTGTAAAGACGCGGTGCGTTTGAAGATAGTAATCGTGGTTTGAAGATCTCCGTTACAAAGATCTGTCGAGCAATTGTCTAGTAATTGTTATTGTTTATGCAAAGGCTGTAAACAGAGGAATAACAAACAAAGCAATTGTTGTTGTTTACATAAAGTTGTGAACAGTGGCACACAGAAATGAGGAAATAATAAAGAATTGTAATTAAGCCTAAACCCAAATTTATTTGTAAACCCAAAAATTTAATTGTAAATGTAATAACCTAAGAATATCTTAACAATTATCAATATTTTCGCTTGCAAGATAACGCATTCATTCGTAATAAAGGGTGATTTTTTAGCTATTATCTTTTTGGCAACACTGGTTTAAACAACTCACGCACGTTTCGTGTTTTGTTTCACTGTTAAACATCTTCAGTTTGGTCTATAATTTAACCATGAATCGTCTTACAAACGAACAACGCTTGCAAATCACTGAATTTGGCATCATTGGACCGTACTTCTTCAAAGATGCTGCGAATCGTAACGTAACTGTGAATGGTGAGCGCTACCGTGAGATGATATCCAACTTTTTTTTGCCCAAAATGCAAGAGCTTGACTTGCATGTTATGTGGTTTCAACAAGAAGGTGCCACATGCCATACAGCACGTGTAACAATGGACTTATTGAGAGGCGAGTTCGGTGAACATTTTATTTCACGTTCGGGACCGGTCAATTGGCCGCCTAGATCGTGTGATTTAACGCCTTTAGACTATTTTTTGTGGGGCTATGTTAAAGTTCATGTCTATACAGACAAGCCCGCTTCAATTGACGCATTGGAAGACAACATTGAAGCATTTATTCGTGAGATACCGGCCGAAATGTTGGAAAGAGTATGCCAAAATTGGACTAAGCGGATGGACCATTTGAGGCGCAGTCGCGGTCAACATTTGCATGAAATAATCTTCAAACATTAAATTATATGGACCGTACTATCGATTCAAATAAAGATTTCATGCAGTTTTCTGAATTTTATGTGTTTTTTTTTTTGAAAAATTTTCCTATAGCTCTTAAAAAATCACCCCTTATTTCTGAAGCCATCATCATTTTAAATACGATACGATGTTAGACGAAGCCTATTCTTAAAAACAGTAAAGTACCTCAGAAAAGAGAAAAAAAAATTCATTATCTATGATTTGAACCTGCCGTCAAAGTTGCTAAAATTTAAAGTTCCCGTAGTCTAGTAGGTAGTATGTTCGTTTACTTGACGTGAGGCCACGGTTCAAATCCCAGGTCAGACATCAAAACGAAAATATGAAAAAATATTTCTTCCGCGACTTCCTCTCAGCAGATTTCAGGCAAAAATCCTGACGGTAAATAAAATTGTCATGAAAAGTTTCTTAAAAATCTGTCGTTCGGAGTCGACTTTACAATCGAATTTAATGTCAAGAAATTTGGCCTTAATTTCATCAAAAAGTGAAAGCAAGGAACCTTTTAAGAGTTTTGACTATGACTGTTGTTCTATATAATCATTCAAACCCCATTACGTAATAACTTTTGCGTACGATCCCCGTATATTTTAATATTTTGGATACTAGGTTAGGTTATTTTAGGGGGCAGACCCCCTTTAAAGGAAGAGGAAGAACACTAACTCTTCTAAAATACATGACATTGATATATAAAACTAAACTAGAAAAAATCACAAAGAATACTCATAAAGTAATCCAATTTTGCTCAAGTACAACTACAAACAAAGTTTGTGGACCTCTTTTTTCGGTTGTAATGCTGTTCACACAGTCTATTAGGTTAGGTTAGGTTAGTGTGGTAGCTTTATACTAAAAGCTCACTTGAGCACACATAGCGGCCCTTTGTGGCGCCACAGGTAAACGCAGTCCCTGTACTGACCAAGTTACTCCGAGCCAATGAGGGAGAAGTTGGTCAGCGCAAGGGCTGCACATTTAAAGCACGACTACCCCACGCTGGAAAACCAGCCAGAAAGTTTGATAAACGAGGCTATGTCCTTGACGTCAATGGACGATAGCTCCGTCAAGCTAACAAGGGTTGGAGAGCCAAATAACCTATATCTGCATCTCTCAAGAGATGCGCATTGACATAGAAAGTGGATAACAGTCTCCTCTTCCTCAGCGGATCTGCATCCACGGCAGAAATCGTTAAATGGGAGTCGCATTCTTTCCGCATGTCTACCCATAACACAGTGACCTGTAAGCATGGCCACTGTGATCGAGATGATGTTACGACCAAGTCCAAGTAACTGGTTGGTGCGCCTTCTGTCCATTGAGGGCCAAGTGAGCCTAGCGGTGGAGCAGGTCTCCTCATTGATCCAGGATAGGTTGGCGTCCCGGGAGAATTCCCGCGCGATGGCCAGTTTGAACGAGGTAAGTGGCATTCCCAATTTGATTGAAGAGGATTCCGGAAGAAGTGCGCCAGCCCTGGCTAGCTCGTCTGCTGTGCAGTTTCCCGGAATGTCGTAGTGTCCGGGGACCCAGATAAGTATCACACTGAATAGCCCAGAAAGAAGGTTGAGGCAGCGACGGCATTCCCTGACGATCCTAGAATTAGCCGCAACGTTCGATAGAGATTTTATCGCAGCCTGGCTATCAGAAAATATTGAGATGCAGGTGAAAGGAACTCCGTGTGCGAGGATCCACTGTGCGGCCCGGTACACGCTGCAATAGTCCGGCAGCCGCAGTGAAATGTCACACAGTCTATTATTCTTAAGACATTAAACCTGATTTAATGCTTACCAGCACAATCTTTTTGAAGGTATACACTTTATAAATAAGTCAGAGATTACCTTTTAAACTGTGCCGTACTGTTCGCCAACTTTTATGCCGCACTGTATTGTAAGGAAATATTTCATATTGTCAAACCTCTACCCATTTCCAGTGTTTAATAAACGGCAATACAACAACAACAACAATATCATCAAAAACAATAAATAAATACAACAAAATATACGTAAATGTTCTACATGACAATCAACAGCAACAACAACAATAACAGCAACAACAAAAATAACAGCAGCAGCAACATGTCATACACATGCAACATATAAAGCATGTATGTACGTACGTACGAGAGTATTAAACGTTGTTGCGCGTTACACGAAACATTGAAACATTCAGTTGCGAGTCATTGTTGGCGCTTCCGTTTTTAAAGTTTTTTTTCCAGAGGCCTAGAAATGGACTTTGAAGAGTTTGGTAGGAATTATACACGTGTTATAGACTCACACACACACACACACACAGATGGGTTTTATTGTAAATCATTTTAACATTTTATTGTTCATCGATTCCAACGAATATTTCGTGTTTTGTCTACTTCCCCAGTACAGTGATGTCCACGTACATATGTACATACATATGTACGTTTAGGGAACAACAATTGGCGTCAAAAATCAGTGAATGTGCGTGTTAAACAATAAATGTGGCCGAATTTGACAGGTTGTGAAACGCATTAATGACCAATGTCCAGAGTTCAGACATGCAATTGGGCATTGGACGGTTATGTAAGGGTTTCGAGACACACGAGTGGAAAAAAACACACAAAACTTTAATAGCAAAGATATATAGTTTAAGGAAATTGAAAGTTAAAAAGATGAATATAAAGAGTGTATTTTACAAGACAGTGGCCTATATCGGGGCGATACTACAGATATTTATCAGTGATAGTAAAAATTTCAAAACTTTAGAAATAAACTTATCGTAACAAACAATAATTCTAGATTAGTTATGTTAGCTCATATGCATACGCTAGGCCAAGTCGTAAGGCCCTTGCATAGATAACCAATCGTCATAATCCCACACGGACATCACTTAAATGAACACCTTCGTTTCACTCGTATTAGGGTTCCAGGACATAGGTATCAGAGATCAGCAACGAGTATTCAAAACGATGAGTAGATTCGAGTCATACTTATAATTTCAGCTACTTATACGCATTCATACTTATTTTAATATCATACTCATACTACTTATATTCAAAGTTAGAAATACTCATTGTACTCATACTTAACAATACGCACGATGTTGTTGATTTCGACTCTCCATGATTCAACATATACACGAAGCACAAAATAAGTATGATTCGAGTACGAACACCACAATACTCGCTAGAAGGTTGTGTGTGTGCTTTGCTTGCTGTCTTTGTCTTTTCTTTTCTCTTCTTTTGTAAATGCAACAATAACTACTACTGTAAATTTTGATGAATGATTCGAGTGACTCGAATCATTCGTAAGTATTATAAGTATTTTTCTAAATTTATGAATCTGAATGAGTAGGCGTTTGAATCAAACAATGAATCGAATGTTGTGAGTTTGATGTCAACGTTGTACTCATACTCATTGCAACCTATACTTATAAATCAATGTTGTAGCGAGTACGAATGAATCAGAGTAGTTGAATTTTAATACTCTTGACTCACTCATACTCAAAATTTCATAAGTACCTATGAGTAGCGAAAATACGATTCATTGTTGATCTCTGATAGGTATATCATCGCAAATAGAGCTCACAATCTGCGACATATTACTGGGCATAAGTCTTCTAAGTGCCGGGATACAACCATCATTTGACACTTTCCACGTTATATAAACTTTTGTTCCTCTCTTTAATAATTTTAAAATTAATATTCTCTCCAGTAAGCCAGCCATCCAGTTCTATGTGGACTCTGATCTCGGAGTGACAGATAGCGAAACCTTATTCGTTACGAGAAAAGTTAAATATTCCTTCAAATTCACACAAAATGTTAGCCATAACGTTCGGTTGTTGCTTTCAAGAAAGCACCGGAATGCCTTACCGAGAGAGACCCCAGAGTGACTTGAGAAGTAAAGTAGTTTTTTTGCGCATACCCAAGTGAGACATGGTAGTTACTTACATTATTAGGAACGATAAAGCAGAATAAGCATTGGTCAAATGGTGAGATTTTAAAATGAACTGAGACACTCAATTAATTGGTCATTACAACCCTTTGGTCGCGATTACAACCTATTCCTTCACACTATCCATGTTGTGCGTGTTAATTTTATCCATGAGTGGCGGGACCTACAGTTAAAACTGGACTACTACGAACGACAGATTTTCGAGAAACTTTTCATAGAAATTTGTCTTACTCTGAGCGATTTTACCTTAAGTCTGCTGTCACCGCAGAAATATTTTTTCATGGGCTCTGTAGCATGATCTTGTGCCTAATAAGCCAACGCACTACCTATTAGACTATTAAGACTATCAAGCAAATTATAGCTGCACAGGGAATAGCTGACAAAATTCTCAGAACCTGCCTTAAGGGGCAAAAAGACTTATGGTGTTTTCTTTTCTACAAAGAAAATGTCACCCTCTTACAAGGTGCATTAAAAAAATTTTTGACCAACCCTGTTGTAATGTAATTTTTTATTTGAAAAGAACATAACACAAATATTAAAAAAGGGTATGCCCTGTGTTTACCACTTATTAAGAAAATGAATGACGAAATGCCAATTTGTTCAAAGGTGTTGCCAGATCGCGAATTTTTCAACTTCATTTTTTGCACGCTTTTTTTTTATAACAAAAAAAAAAAATATTTTAACACTGTTCTAACATTGAATGCAATTTTTTATATTGCTGACCATGTAGCTTTAATAATGTAATATTTCCTTAAGATTACTCCACAAAACAATGAAAAAATTAAATTCAAATTGAATAACAATACCAGGCGACTTTTTTTAAATTTCATCTGGTAACCCTGTAAATAAACAAAAGTCATCTGCTTTACAGGGCATTATCAGCACTCTCGATTTACACAGGGCATAAAATGCAATGCCCTCTACCATTGGCAAGTGCGAATTATTTAGAATAAAACATACCACCCTTTTAGAGGGCGAAACATTTTTAAGAAACAAACGCAAAATTGTATTTTGCGTTAATAAAATGCATATTTTTTGGTAGAAAAGAAAACACCATTAGTAGAAGATCAATTGTAGAGCAGACATGAGACTGACGAAATTGGCGAAATAATTCCACTTGGCAATACCGCTGTCTGTGGCCTAGACGATGACGGTGATTTCAGGTCATGTTAACTCGGCAGCCGTTATAAGCATTACCCACTTGGGTTCTATCAAAAATCTCGTTGTAGTGTCATTGTGTTTGTTTTGCCGTATGTCTAAAATCTTTTTGACTCATATTTCTCAGACATGCTGACATATGAAGATATGGTTGATATCCAAATCCCCTAGTCCCAGACAAGTGCTGATGATAAATTCTAAGTGCCCAAAGATCTTACGTCTCAAGTACTTAAGTGTCAAGAAGGTGGTGTTCAGAAGTCTCCTCTTCTCCTCGGTGTCATTACAGAGTTTGTGAAAGCGATTGTAAGATATTTTCAGACTTTGACCGCGTATGTCAAGGGACTAGTGTACCGTTCTAATAACAATGAGGCTCCAGAAATAAATTCTTAGTAGATTTAATACAAATCATGTCCTCCGTATATGCATAACAGGCTAGATTTGTTTGGTTCCTATACAACTTGGTTCAGTTTCCCTTTCTTTTTTTTTCAAATGAGTGTAGACCGCGTAAGGTTTAGGTTAGAGGACGTGTACTTGCCAGTGAGACAAGAACAGTTAGGTTAGGTCGGAGTGGTAGCTCTGATGTCACAAAGCTCACTTGAGCACGCATAGCGGCCCATTGTGATGCCACGGGTGAACGCAGTCCCTGTACTGACCAAGTTCCACCACAATCAGGGAAAAGGAAGAAGTTGGTCAGAGCAAGGGCTACACAACGGAAGCACGACTACCTCGCACTGGAAAACCAGCCAGAAAGTTTGATGAACGAAGCTATATCCTTGATATCAATGGATGATAGCTCCGTTAAGCTAACAAGGAATGGGGAGCCAAATAACCTATATTTACACCTAGCAAGAGACGGGCACTGACAAAGAAAGTGAATAACAGTCTCCTCTTTCTCAGAGGACCTGCATCCACGGCAGAAGTCGTTAAAAGGGAGCCTCATTCTTTCCGCGTGTCTACCCATGACGCAATGACCCATAAGCACGGCCACTGTAGTCGAGATGACGTCACGACCAAGACCAAGTAATTGGTTGGTACGCCTTTTATCCATCAAGGGCCAGGTGAGCCTAGCGGTGGAGCAGGACTCCTCATTGACCCAGGATAGGTTGGCGTCCCGAAAGCATTTCCGCGCAATGGTCAACTTGACCGATGCAAGTGGTATACCCAATTCAACAGAGGAGGATTCCGGAAGGAGCGCACCAGCTCTGGCGAGCTCGTCGGCCCTACAGTTTCCCGGATTATCACTGTGCCCGGGGACCCACACCAGAGAGACACTGGTGAAGCGCCCCGAAAGAGGGTCGAGACAGCGACGACATTCCCTAACGATCCTAGAGTTATTCACGAAACCCGATATAAGATCTCTATCGGGCCTGACTATCAGAGAAGACCGAGACGCGAGTGAAAGGAGCATCGTTGACAGTACTCGGAGGTCAAGTTGACCCATTGTACAACGTTCTAAAAGAAGACCGCGTAAACTCATTTGTTTTTTCTCACGCCTGTTCTGGTTCCACGTTTCACATGTCCTAAAAGAAGACCGCGTAAACTCATTTGTTCATCTCACGTCTGTTCTGGTAAAGCCTTTCACAAACGCCGAGTCAGCTGAGTTGTTACCTTTTATTCTTCCATGTCCACAAAACGCACATTAGAGTAACTGGTATCTCGGTATCTTCTCCAAAGGCAACCGGCATTCTTAGACAATTTTCTATCGTTTGCTTGACTTGTGTCAAGTTTCGGGAGCTGGTTAGGGAAGCTCTTAAGAGTTCAGATTATACTCCCTGAATTATGGTGATGAAAAAATTCGCCTGTGATAATCATTTGTCTCAATTTTTGTAAGAGAATCGAGATTTTGTTTAAGAGAAACATAATATAAGGAAATTACATTTAAATTGCTTACAATAATCACTTTTATGCTGCACTGTAACATAAACAACTTTCTAGACAGACAATTTTTATAAATTCAATAGACATTGAGTCATGCAGGCTGGCTTGGCATTTCAGACAACCAGCTTTACTGCCGTTCAGACGACATCATACCAGCAACAACAACAGAAAACTATTAAGACCAGGAGTAGCAGTAGTCACAGTAGTTTTATGTTTTACGTTCTTCAAAAATCCAACGCTCCCTGTACATATTCGACTCGTAAATTAGAAATTTCATGTGGAACAGTTTTTCCTTTCCTTTCCTTTTTTTTTTTTTTTGTTTTTATTCCCCCATTTGTTCTTATTGTTGTTGTTGATGTTGTCGTTGTTGCTGTTTATGTTTGCGTGTTTCATGCAATAATTTCAAGTGTCCTTCATAAATAAATTTGTATTGATGCTTTTGTTTATTTATTTATTTATTTGTTTTGTTTTGTTTTGTTGTTATTCCCTTCGCTTTTTCTCCCTGTCTTTTGTTATTGCCATTGTCGTTGGTGTTCTCTTATTATTTTTTTTTCTCGTTTTCATAGTCCGTCCGTGTGTGAATTGATATTTTGGTTGGCTGGGTATAGGTCGGTAATAATTTCTTCCGTTAACTTTAAACGGATCTACAATAATATGTAATGTGAACACCGAAGACGAAGACAAAGAAGAAGAAAAAAAAAACAAATAAAAAGCCATTGTAAGAAACGTGTGAATGTGAACATTGTGTAACCAAAAACTATTACTGTTTGGCACTTTGACACCTCAGCATAAATTGATGAGCAAAAGGGAAGTAAGTGGGTAGAATAGGAAAATGGACACGAAAAGGTTTCCAAGAACTAAATGGAAACTTACAAAGGAAAGAGCGATTAGCGCTTAATTTTTCATTAAACTTGCAGCCTACATTCAGAATATATGACAGTAAACTAACTAAACTAGTAGTCTTCGTAGTTTATGTAGTAGGTAGTGTGTTGGCTTATTAGACGAAAAGCCCGGGTTCGTATCCCAGGTCAGGCATCAAAACGAAATATGAAAAAAAATATTTTTTCGGCGACTGCCATTCAGCAGATTTCTGGCAAAAACTCTGAGAGTAAATAAAATTGCCATGGAAAGCTTCTGAATCTATCGTTCGGAGTCGACTTTTAACTGTAGGTCCCGCCACTTATGTATAAAATTAACACACACAACATAAGTGGTGTAAGAAGCTAGGTTGAATTCCTGACTGAAGTGTTGTAATGACCAATTATGTATGTATGTACATATGTATGTAAACTAACTAAACTAACTCTCAAAGAAAAATATGTTAAATTTTAATTCCATTTATCTTCTCTTATGTTCTTTCAGGATGATTTAAGAAGAAATGAGCCCCCATTTAAAGTAATCCCTCATAATTGGGGCTTCAGTAACCCACCAGAAGATCGGAGCTATCCTTTGAATTCACCAGCAAATGGACAAACTAATCCAAGTCAAGGGCTTGTCGCATCCCCTTGGATTTGGATTAGTTAGACTTGGATTAGACTGGTCTTGCAAACAATTGTTCCCAAAATCAAATCCACATGAAGTCGCCGTAGTCTAGTAGGTAGTGTGTTGGCTTATTAGACGAAAGGCCCGAGTTCAAATATGAAAATATTTCTTCGGCGACTTCCTCTTAGCAGATTTCTGGCAAAAACTCTGAGAGTAAAAATTTGCCATGAAAAGCTTCTCAATCTGTCGTTCGGAGCGGACTTTAAACTGTAGATTCCGCCACTCATGTATAAAATTAACGCGCACAACACGAGTGGTGTGAGAAGCTAGGACGTTGTACAATGGGTCAATACTGTACTTGTCACAGTTGGCAAGTACAAGTCCTCTAACCTATCCTAACCTAAATCAAATACACGCTTCTAAGTCACCTATACATCTACTCTACTTACTTAACTTAATTATTCATCACTATCCTTTAGTCAGGATCACAACCAAGCTTCTCACACCATCTATATTGTGAGTGTTAGTTTTCTTCACGAGTCTTCTACTTCTTCATAAGATCTGCTGTTTAATTTCTGCTCTGGACGGCAGATTCCATAAACTTTTCATGGGAATTTGCCAAAAAAAACAAAAATGCTGAGGTTTCTCATACAATAAGCCACTACCTACTAGACTACGGCGTCTATGCAAGTTACCAGATGAAAAAAGCAAGATAAGCATTTGGAGTCTAAAACACCAGAATACGCAACAGAATAAACACCATATTTAAGGAAAAATAAACAAAACAAAAAAATACAAGAATAGATACCAAAAAAGATAGGAATGAAAAATTTAACAATAACAAATCAACAGTGTAGTTCTAGAAGTTGCCTAACCATAAATGAATGAACTATAAAAAGAGTAAAAGGTCACTTATAGTAAAATGCGCGACGTACATAAGTATGTAGACTGTTATATTATGCTCTGTAAAGTTCGATTTTTGTAGTAAAAACATCTTGCAAAAAAAATTTTAGCGCGGTGTTAGTGACGATAGTAACGGAAAGTAAACAATTTCTCTTGTTTCAAGATATGTTACAGGAATACCCGCTTCTAAAAGGTAAAAACGAAACTCTACTTTCAATTAAAACAGAAAATCGGTAATGCATTATTGGTACGAAAAGTTTAACACATCTGCTAAAACCATTGGCAGGCTCCATGCCTTCGTAAACTGAAGCCTTAGAAGAAACTTGCGTATCCATTTGCCAAACATAATCTCAAACCAACATACATATCTACGATGCCGAGAATCATGATCAATAGGTCCTACATTGAGGAAGCTTTAAAGAAGCTGAGGAAGCTTTAATGAAATATTACAATATACTAACAAACCTAGAGGCAAACGCTCTTGAATATTCAGACTATTTTTAAGACGAATACGAGTGTTGTAACATGGTTAGTCGTTACAATCAGAACAGATTGGCATCTAGAAATAGTCAGCCAATTTTAAATTTATCGAATGGGGTAGGTATGTGAGGAGCTAGGCCGTAATCCTGACTGAAGGGATGTAATGGCCAATATAACATAATTGAATGGGGTCGATTGGGAAACAATTCCTTGTCAATCAGTCCATATTTTCCATTTTCTTAGCAATTCAAGCGGTAGTGTGCTATCAAAGACTGTCACACGCGAACTAAATGATGCAGTTTGTCTAAATTTTGACGGAAGTCAACAGCAGATGTCTGTTAACAAGCTGAAGACCATAAATGGAACTGACTTACGTACTTAATTGGTCATTACAACCCTTTATACAAGTTAATAAACTAACTTCTCACACTTTTCCCTGAAAGGCGGGACCTACTATATATTGTCTACTCCGAACGACAGATTTTTGAGAAATTTTTCATGGCAAGAAAAAGTATTTTTTTTCGTACTAGAGATTTAATGATTGAAATAACTGTGATGTAATCGTAGGCTCCACCAAGAAATTTGGATTATGATAATGCGATAGGAGTAAAACATTCCAAATAGTTTACAGTTTTTGAAACAGAAAGAAATAAAACTGTAAAGAACTTAAAACAGTAGTTGCTTTTAGTAAAATGCATGAAAAACATTTAAATTGGCAACTGAATATGGAAATCAAAGGTAAACGAATTGATTTGAAAAACTATTCGTTTCTTTTTTTTACTTCTTTGTAGGATAGACACTAACGAATGTGCCAATGCCACAACAAAATAAAGAGAATTTTCATAAATTCAATGAATTTCTACAAAAAAAGAACTACCTGCAAGCATAACCAATTGAAATATAAAAAACAGAAGAACTTTAAAACTAAAGAAACGAAAATAATTTTAAAGACTTCTGTTTCAAGCCAATTATAAAATTGATTTGGGAAAATATTTTCCCAATTTTTTATTTGTTTTTGCCCTTGCATACAAAGCTTTGAATTGAACACACACACACAGACGGATATAGATTTGCAAAAGTAAACAAATAAAGAAATAAATGCCAAGTATTTTATAAAACATTTTAAATGTTTGCACTTCATTTCATATTTAATGTTGAAAATTTTGTATTGTAAGCATATACATACGAGTGGTTGGCTAAATAAACACTTAATATACACACACACACACTCAGACAGACACTTACATAAACAAACACATCAAATTTATGGTATTTCCTGTTTCCGTTATTCCATTCTATTTGTTCCTTTTCTTTTTGCGATTTAACTCTTCAAATCATGTTTGATTTTCGTGTTTAAATTTATTTTTAATCGTAATTTTTCCATTGTGCACACAAAAACAAGTGTATGATAGTGTAAGTGTAAGGTACAGGTGTGTGTGGGTGTATGTGTGTGTCTCAGAGCGACAAATCAAATCGTCAGATAATCATGTTATAAAAGGCAAGTGTGTGTCTAAAATTAAAGACAAGAGCCATCAAAACAGCAGGAATTTGAATGGAAACAACAGCAACAACAACCAGTAAACCAATTGACAAGCAACCACCAAAAAATTTTATTGACAGAAAATCTACATAAACACTCGCACTCGCACACACACATAAACACAAAGTAACTCTTATCCAAACTGTGATTGAAAGTAAAAGGGAGTTGTTGTTGTTGTTGTACACCCTTGAAAGTATGCAATGATTTTATTTCCCAATGTGTACGCTTGTATTCCCGGTATTTGTTAAAAACCAGGAGGCCAAACAAAGAAAAACAAAAAAAAAGCATGGAATTCCCGCTGGGGTCACCAGGCAAAATTGTAAACTGACTGACAATATGTTTACATATCCCTTTAATGTCGTCTCTGCCAATACCAAACAAAACAGAACTTTAAAGGTATTCGATCGCAATTTATAGAGAGAAATTAACAGAATAGGACAGAGGAGTAGTTTGTGAATGAATGAAGGCGTATTATATATAAAGGGTGATTTTTTAGCTATTATCTTTTTGGCAACACTGGTTTAAACAGCTCACGCACGTTTCGTGTTTTGTTTCACTGTCAAACATCTTCAGTTTGGTCTGTAATTTAACCATGAATCGTCTTACAAACGAACAACGCTTGCAAATCATTGAATTTGGCATCATTGGACCGTACTTCTTCAAAGATGCTGCGAATCGTAACGTAACTGTGAATGGTGAGCGCTACCGTGAGATGATATCCAATTTTTTTTTTGCCCAAAATGCAAGAGCTTGACTTGCATGACATGTGGTTTCAACAAGACGGTGCCACAAGCCACACAGCACGCGTAACAATGGACTTATTGAGAGGCGAGTTCGGTGAACATTTTATTTCACGTTCGGGACCGGTCAATTGGCCGCCTAGATCGTGTGATTTAACGCCTTTAGACTATTTTTTGAGGGGCTATGTTAAAGCTCATGTCTATACAGACAAGCCCGCTTCAATTGACGCATTGGAAGACAACATTGAAGCATTTATTCGTGAGATACCGGCCGAAATGTTGGAAAAAGTATGCCAAAATTGGACTAAGCGGATGGACCATTTGAGGCGCAGTCACGGTCAACATTTGCATGAAATAATCTTCAAAGATTAAATTATATGGACCGTACTATCGATTCAAATAAAGATTTCATGCATTTTTCTGAATTTTATGTGTTTTTTTTTTTAAATTTTCCTATAGCTCTTAAAAAATCACCCCTTATATAGAAGGACCAGTTTGGTTTAGATTTAAATAACGGGTTCTATTTTAATCAATAGCCCTAATGGCACTGTGGAGGCTTAACTGAACTAGAATACTCACCAAACTTTAATACTAAAACTAGACAAAAGCGAAAGAAATTGTTAATTGGACTTTACTTGCAGAAGAAGTGAAGTCATGGCAGTCTCTTAGGTGGTGCGTTGGCTTATTAAACGAGAGCCCGTGCTTCAAACTCCAGCTCAAACATCTCGAACATCTGTTCCATCCTTTGAACTTCATAGCCATGTTGAATTGGACACTCCGTTCGTTGACCTAGACCTAGATCTTCGCTTGGAAGATTCCCACAAGTTTCCTCATGGTTTTCTAACTCCACGGCTCCTGTTTCACTGTTCTGTTTTTGAGCTGGAGTATTCTGGATTAAAGTTTCATTAGTTCTTACTGCAAAGCCATATGATTTGACATCGTGTGACCTTATCCGTTCAAAATAACTGAAGATACATAGTCCAGGTTCGACATTTGAAGCGATTGGAACTCTTCTGATACCCCATGAATTAAAATCTCAAGACCTTAAAGCACTCTTGAAGTGGATTTGCCATAACTTTGATGGTCTTGTTGTAAAGATTCCCAAATTTCTTTCACTTTCAAATCCTTTGTCAGCGTTCATATGAATTCATTCTTTTAAAGTTCTGCAATTTAGCACTTGTGCTTTTGTTGTTGTTGTTATTGTTATTTATGTTGTATTTGTATAAAATTGGTTGAAATATGGGAGTATGATGGATCCATAAATTGTTGGTCGTGAATATTTCGTTGGTTGGTTGGTTGGTTGGTTATTCGGTTGACTGGCTGTTTATTTGGTTGACTAGATGACGGACGGGTTGGTGGTATACAATCACGTTACAAGTTCAAAGCGAAGAAAAAAAAAACCTATAAAGAGACATGTGCAGCACTTGAGGGTATAAATTCTTTGTAGTATTGGCTTGAACACATACATACATACACTTACTCACCCACGGAGATAATTTTATATTTTGTTTGTCCCCCCCCCCTTCATTATTAAGCTGACTCGATAAAGGAAACCTTTGTGCCTTTGAGAGGAAAAAGGGAATTTGTAACTGTAAAACTGTAACTGTTTTTAAAGGTCTTGCTTGGCAAATACAGATATGATGAAAAAAGGGATGTAAATATGTATGTCTGTGGGTGTATGCGTGTTGTATCGCATATTTATTTATCGTTTTATTTGTATTTATTATTGCATTACTAAGCAAATTGCGGAAAAATTAGCGGCTGATTTTGGGATCATCTAATTATGCCGATTCGTTCATTATTTTTCTTTTCCTTTCGTTTTCTTTTATTTTTTTTTTATTTTTGGTCTCGTCCTCTCTCTCTCTCTCTCTCTGTGTGTTTCCAATTTTAATATTTATGAGTAGTTTTGCGATGAAATCAAAGCAAATCAGACATTCTGGGGAGGTGGCGACAATCGATACACAAATGCTATGAATTTTGGGTTTTCTTTTATCTTTCAGCCATAAATACAGAGTTTCTCCCCTCCCCATAGTGGTAGAATGAAATAGCGATTTACGAGAACAAATTAAATTTATTTTATTGCTTTACTTTACTAATATCTCAGGACATGTAATGCGAAAACCAATATGTTGTACTTGTAAAGTATATCGTAAAAAGATTTGCTTTCTGGCAATAAATTAAAGACAAGCATTTTTATAAGTACATATGTTTCTATTGTTATTCTGCATATAGATTGGCCAAATTAAGAGGAACGTCAGAATTTTAAATTTCATGCTCTTTAAGATGCTTGGAGCTGCCTCAAAGCAAAATGATCATATTGTTTTTGGTCACATCGTTTTTGAGCTTTCCAGTTAATATTTTCCTGTTATAGCTTTATTAGTGCAGTGAGTCTCTAGGTCTTGCAGGATTATACCAGCCAGGTGTTACTCCCTAACAACATAGAATATTTTCTACAAGCCTCAAATATGCTATGTATGCATACGATCTCGCTTCCTGAAGCCTGCTGTATTTGACTGTTTTCGCGCCGAAATTCATTGTTTTAATACGAGTAGTCATTTTTTATCGAACGTCCCCGGCCTCACACTAACCCACCCTCACCCGACCGCGGAGTGCTCGTCCCCATTACGTAGGGACACGTACACACTACAGTCCGGACTATAGCGGGTTAGGGAAAAGTAAAGGCAACGACAACATAAATCAGCTACAGAACTTAATCACAAGCTGAATAAAGTAACAATAAACCATAACTACCTAAGACAAGAACGAGAATATATTTTTCTATAATAATTTACAAATTAATGGCAGCATATAAGCTACGTTTAATATTATAAACAGTACAATTAAAATCAATAAAATCATAATACATGTTAAAATCATTACATAATCTACGAAAAGAAAAATTACAACCATAGTTTGTTCTATAAAAATCTAGGGAAAAAGGACGACAGTGCCGTGAAAATCTTGCTGGAATACTGAAATTTAGGTTACAAAGCAAAAACTCGGAATCGATATCACCCTTAACCAGATTATAGACAAAACAAACGCCTAACACAGCCCTTCTACGTTCCAAAGTTGAAAGTTTTATCAGACCTAATCTAGCCTCATAAGATGGAAACCCATTGGCATAATCCCATCCTAAGCCACGTAAACAGAATAATAAAAACTGCTTCTGCACAGACTCTATTGAATCACTATGACAACGATAGTATGGATTCCAAATAACAGACGCGTACTCAAAAATAGGCCTAACAAGTGAAATGTATAGCAGTTTTGTTATATAAGGATCAGTGAATTCCTTAGCCCATCTTTTCACAAAACCAAGAACAGCCCGAGCCTTGCCAATCACCATACTAATATGATCAATAAAAGACAGTTTAATATCCAATAATACTCCCAAATCAAGAAATGAAGTAACAGTTTCCAAAGGGCAAGAATTTATCACATACTCGTAAGTGGACGAAACTACGCCCCCGCGAGAGAAAACCATGCACTTACACTTTCTCAAGTTAAGATCCATCAAATTAGTCCCGCACCAAGTTACAAAGGAATCAATATTTCGCTGAAGAACAGCCTGACCATGACCATGGTCATCATCAAAAGTATAAAATAATTTAACGTCGTCAGCATACATCAGAATATTACAATCAGAAATAGCACAAGGAAGATCATTAAGAAACAATAAAAACAGTAAAGGACCCAAATGGCTACCCTGCGGAACACCAGAAGTAACATAAACAGTCTTAGATAATACATTCCTAAACAATACCCTCTGAGTCCTAAGGGAAAGATAGGAGCCCAGCCAACGATGAATAGTATCAGGAATACCGATCAATGACAGTTTATGAAGCAAAATTCCATGATCAACCCTATCAAAAGCCTTACTGAAATCAGTATAAATTACATCAGTCCGAGCCCTGGAAAGAAAACCCCTGAAAACATGCGTAGTAAATTCAAGAAGATTAGTGACAGTCGACCTACCTTTCAAAAAACCATGCTGGAAAGGGGATATTAAAGATCTCGTATTAAAAAAGAGGTAATCGGTCACCAGTTTCTCCATTAACTTGGGAATAGCACTGAGTTTGGCAATACCCCTGTAATTGGAAATATTGGATCTATTACCCGACTTATGCAAAGGAATTATAAACGAACTCTTCCAAATAGATGGAAAATGACCAGCCCTCAGAAGCCCATTAAATATAAAGGTCAAAGGACCACTCAATACAACAGCGCATTTCTTTAAAATGCAGGCCGGTACCCCGTCAGGGCCTGGCAAGTATGTAAGTTTCAGTCCAGACAAAGAATCAAGGACAGACTCCTCATCAAATGAATATATATTAGAAATAGAGACACTTCCCACTGAATAAGGATACGAAAAGCCGCAACTCAAATCAGGGCCCGAGTTCAACTGCCTATAAGTAGACTGAAAAAAGTCAGCAAACATATTCGAAATATCCAGGTAACTAGAGGATGATACGCCATCATAAAACATCTCCGTGGGAAACAAAGATGATTTACGTTTAGCTCGAACGAAGTCATAAAACGACTTAGGATCACTAGCGAAGTTCGACCTGACCTTAATCATATATTTCTCATAACAGTGATGATTCATCCATTGATCCGTATTTCTTTGAGAAAAACATATGCCGAGTTATTACCACCAACTATGAACACTATAGGTCGATGTTTACCATCTATTTTGTCCTGAATAGGATGATGTGTCTCATGCCAAATTAAATATCCTGAACGAGCAATTTATGGTCATGATTATCTTACGTACGGGTGATGTGAACAGGCCACCCAGATCGTGCGATTTAACCCTGTTAGACTTTGTTTGAGAGATTTTCTTAGTAGCGAGCGTATTCGAATAAGTTACAAGCCACAGAGGTGCTCAAAGCCAACACAACCCATGCCATCTGTCCAATTCAACCCGATGTCAGAGTCATGAAATATTAGATATTTTTGATGCGCTCCACCCATAGCAGCTGTGATGGACATTTGAACATGTGTTATGTTCCACACATAATATCATCTATAGGCCAATCTCATCTGATTACTCCCGCCTATAGTATCCGCTACGCTTTTAAAAACACTTTCTACTATTGTTTTGGCTTTGAATGACAACACTTGTTTGTCAGGCTAAATGATCATCGCTACTATAGAGTCTTTTCACTTGAATCCATTGAATTACTTGCGTCTAATTATTACCTGCTGCGCAACATATCTACCGAGGTTCTCCTGCATGCTTTCCAAAGTACCTTGTGTGCGATGTGAGTGTAGAAGGAACACAACTAAATGCACCCCATCATGAAAATGAAATGGACATGAACGTTCTAACAACTTTAAATCACTTTAAAAAGTCGTGGAGGTCAATGTACCGAGATACATAAGCTATTTTGAAATGTAATAAGCGAACGACTATAATCATGCTTAGCTATCTCATAGACAAATATCAAAATAGGTTTTGACCTAGTAAATCTGCTACTAACAAGCAAAACAAATCATTCAAAACACTTCATTTGAAATGACTAGATTACTTGAAATTAAGGCTAGAAACACCCGCAAGTCTAAGATTAGGCATATCGGATTGGAAGAGGACAAATGGAAGACCTATTTGGTATAGGCGCCTATACAACGACTTAGCAATTGGAATATAAATTCTTTATAAGTATTACTCGGCATAGTTTATGGTGTAAAAACGAGGAGAATGGAAAGATCAGCAGTCTCACTGCTAACCTAAATTTATGGGCCGCAAAATTTAATGGCCTTTATGAATTTAAGATGAATTCCTAATTATTAGCAATAACGACCCTTACAACCCTTCAGTCAGGATTATGGCCTAGGTTCTCACATCACTTATGTTATGTGTTTTAATTTTATACATGAGCGGTGGGACCTCAGTTTAATGTCGACTCCGAACGCCAGATTTTTTGAGATACTTTTCATGGCAATTTTATATTATTGTCAGAGTTTTTGCCAGTAATCTGCCGAAAGGCATTTGCAGAAAAAATATGTTTTCACAATTTGTTTTTCTTGGAGATGTCTGACTTAGGGTTTGGACCATTTTTTTTTTTGGCGTGTGAGGTAGGGTTCAAAATGCCTTCTCACTTACAGTGACCGTCGTCAACTGCGTCGAGTGGTGCTTCCACTAAAACAATCCCTCCTCCTCTTCTGGGGATACTGCCTTCCCAGGACGGCTATCTGCATTTCTTCGGGAAGGGCTCAGAACGACGTCCCGTTAGGGACCGTTGTCTACTCTCCCACGTAGGACGTCTGGGTAGGACCATGTCCTCATGTCTAATAAGCCAACACACTACCTACTAGACTACGGCGACTTCAGGAAATAACGAATTGCATGCTCTTTATTAAAATTTAAGGACTTAGTGGCTAAATACGAATACTCTTCCTAAGCAACTTTTCGAGAACAAACTTACTGGTAAACAACGGTAAAACCTATCAATATTTAACATCAAAATCTGTCAACATAATCCAAAAGATAAAAACATGTTAGGTTATGTTAAATTGACACCCGTCTTAAGCATGTGGGTTATGCTATGGATTCTATCAAGTAACAATGCCCATAACTATTGACTGACATGCCTTAGAATGTCTAACAATTTTATAAAGACATGGATTTTTATAATGGTGCCCCTAAAGCTCTTATGCCTCATGTCTCCAAGTATCGAACAATCACAGAGAAAATATTTAAAATTTTCATCTTTTTCCTCATCATTACAGTTTATATAGAAGTCGTATCAAGGTATTGTTAGCATTTCAACGTGTCTACGGCCTAGTGTCCAGTTATGAGCGCGGGATTACAGGCCTTCGTTACGAAAAGGAAAAATCTAGATACTAGTATTTTGCTTTTACATCGTTTAACATTAAAATTATAAACAAAAGCTACAAAAACAATAAACTTTTTATCGCACTGCGTAATATAACAACAAACACTAGCATAAAAAAATTATAAACAAGTAAACAAAAATATACAAACAAACACTACAAGAATAAATGTAAACAAAATACACAAATAACAATAATGAAACAACGATGTTTACATTTATAGAGATCACGATAAGGCAAAGCCACGAATATTCGCCTTCAAGTACATTAATCAGACTGTTTATCCTGCCATATAAAAGGTAAGGCAAAGCAGGCAACTGAATCAGTAATGGTGTTTTCTTATCTACCAAAAAATGTGCATTTTATTAACGCAAAATGCAATTTTGTGTTTGTTTCTTAAAAATGTTTCGCCCTCAAAAAGGGTGGTATATTTTATTCTAAATAATTCGCACTTGCCAATGGTGGAAGGCATTGCATTTTATGCCCTGTATAAATAGAGAGTGCTGATAATGCCCTGTAAAGCAGATGACTTTTGTTTATTTATAGGGCTACCAGATGAAATTTAAAAAAGTTATCCAATTTGAAGTTAATTTTTTCATTGTTTTGTGTAGTAATCTTAAGGAAATATTACATTATTAAAGCTACATGGTCAGCAATATAAAAAATTGCATTCAATGTTAGAACAGTGTTAAAATATTTTTTTTTTTATAAAAAAAAGTGTGCAAAATGAAGTCGAAAAATTAGCGATCTGGCAACACCTTTGAACAAATTGGCATTTCCTCATTCATTTTCTTAATAAGTGGTAAACACAGGGCATACCCTTTTTTAATATTTGTGTTATGTTCTTCTCAAATAAAAAATTACATTACAACAGTGTTGGTCAAAAATTTTATAAAGGCACCTTGTAAGAGGGTGACATTTTCTTTGTAGAAAAGAAAACACCATAAGAGTTCAGTCAGTCTTGTGTGAAGACGAGGTGTGTTTGAAGAGAATTATCATGGTTTGAAGATCTCGGTTACAAAAATCTGTCGAACAATTGACTAGTAATTGCAAAAGAGTGCAAAGAGGAATAACAAACAAAGCAATTGTTGTTGTTTACATCAAGTTGTGAACAGTGGCACACAGAATTGTGCGAATAATAAAGAGTTTTAATTAAAACTAAACACAATTTTATTTTATTTGCAATCTATGAGCTCATATTTTAAGCGTTTTTAAAAAGGTAAAAACGTAACAGTATATTCCGAATATCCACAAAGAAATCGATTTGTCTGGCCTCTGTGCGACTGAGTAAAGTCTATCTGTGTGAGATAATTTGTTTGCTCCTCAAGAGAATACTACGGTTTAATCCTTAAATTTTAACATTTTTAAACCCAAGACATATTTCATATTTTTAATTTAAAATTTTATTAATCGTTAACATAAAAGATTTCTTATTCGTTTTCAAGAAAATCGTGCTTTAATTCAGTGTATGTATCTGTCTCTCTAACATAAAAATATTAAAACTTTTGCTCATAAAACAAAAAACAGAATTTAAATACGAGTACTGTGGTTAAATCTATGCACAGAATGGCAGCCAATAAGCATTAGAAAAATCTTTAACAAAATAACACTTTAAAGACCAAAAAAAAGAGAAACACAACCAAGGATATTTGCAGTCATAAAATGAAACCAAAAAATTTATATTTTCTTCGTCATTTACAACTTTATAGCAATTTGAAGTATTTCAAAAAGGAAAAAAACATAAAAAAATGAAAAAAACATGCTGCTATTTAACCAAATTACGAGAATAACATTTCCTTTCCCTTTAAATTTTATTTTTATTTTTATTTTCATTTCATTTTTTTTTTCTTTACATTTTTCAAAATGTTTTCCTGCCAATAACAAGCAACAGAAATGGTTACAAGGGAACAACATTTAAACAACAACAACTACAAGAACAGCAGCAGCAACAAACATAAACATAAAGACAGTCAGTCAGTGGCTTTATGTGAAGGGTATTTACAGTAACGCGTTATACGACATGTCCAACCATTCATTCATTCATCCAACCAACCATCCATCCATCCATTCATTCATTCATTTACACACAAACATCTACACAAGCAACCATCTATGTATACTTCCATCCATCCATCTATCCATTCATCTATTCGCTTTACTACCTCTACAGTTGCCCCTTGACATCAAATATTTGTTCATTATCGTCATCATGACATCCATGATGATGATAATCATCATCATAATGCTGATGCTTATGTACATTTGTAAGCGAAGTGACAAACAGATAGAGGCGAGTCAGTGTTTGGCTGGAATCATGTTTTGAGCCCCATTACAATGAAGGCTATTTTCTGCAATGACATTGTAAGGATTTTGATGTTTCAAATATAAAACCAATCAGGATAACAGGTAAACACCGAATATATATTACCCTGCGCCTCAAAATGATCTTGGAAATGGTAATTATAATTCATTTAAAAGCTCCTTAGGTACTCTATCCATAAAGCCTCCTGATCTGTGACTCCCCAGAGAAGATAGCATTGATAACGATCATAATAGAGGAGGGTCAAGCAGAACTATTTCTTTAGAAAGAGGAGAATTTATTAAACAAGGTGTCTCCTGATTTAGCCCCAATACAATAACCCAAATTATTTTCCTAAGCAACAAAAGTTGGCAACCCTATCATTCTAGAACTAGTACAGTTGACCTACTTTTCGTACTGACGTTCGAATCAATACTCTATCCAAGTAGTCTGCTGATCTGTGAGTCCCCAGAGAAGATAGCATTGATAATTATCAATTACAAAAAGTAGGTCAACTATACTAGTTCTAGAATGACAGGGTTGCCAACTTTTGTTGTTGTTTTTGGTTATAACCAACATAAGAGAGAGGGCCAAGCAGAACTATTTCTTTAGGATGAGGTAGACACTGAATGAACAAGGTGCCTCATCGTATAGCCCCAATACAGAGGATAGGTAGGTTGGAGTGGTAGCTTTGATACCAAAAGCTAACTTGAGCACGCATAGCGGCGGCTCGTTGTGACGGCACAGGTAAACACAGTCCCTGTACTGACCGAGTTCCACCAAACTAGGGAAGAAGTTGGTTAGCGCAAGGACTGTACATTAAAAGCGCGACTAACCTACGCTGGAAAACAAGCCCGAAAGTTTGATAAACGAAGCTATATCCTTGACATCAAGCTAACAAAGATTGAAAAGCTAAATAACCTATATCTGCACCTTGCAAGAGTTGGGCATTGACAAAGAAAGTAGATAACACTGTCCTCTTCCCCAGCGGATTTGCACCATCGGCAGAAGTCGTCAGATGGGAGCTTTCTTTCCGAGTGACTTCCCATAACACATTGACCTGTAAGCATGCGCACTATGATAGAGATGACGTTACTTTCAAGTCCCAATACATTAACCCAATTTATTTTCATAAACAACAAATGTTGGCAACTCTGGCATTCTAGAACCTGCAACAGTTGACCTACATTTCGTACTGCAGTTAACCAATTCGAAATAAAAACTATTGGGGTTGCCTTTTGATACTCTCCAGATAACCTTCGTAACCCGATTAATAATGACCGATAGTAAAAACGCCTTTAATTTACTTCAGAATTGAATAGTGAATCTATTGACGAAATTTCAAGTGAAATCGATTCCAAGTGTAGGGTATATAGAGAACGTAACGGTAACCATTAAGAAAATAAGAAAAAAAAAACGTACTGAAAATGATGATGGAGATATAAATCGAAATGAAAATGACAGCCTAGAGACACATTTCCAACAAATACAAAGATACTCTGTGTAAATATATGTATGTACAGAGTTATTGTAGAACAGTGTTGAAAAATTCAGTACTTTAGTACTTTTTTCAGTACTTTTCCATTTTAAAAATACCGCAGTACCCCCGCGACACTTTTAGTACTTTTTTATTGACAAAGACAAAGACAATTGGTTTTGCAAAGACAATTGCTTTTGCAAAGACAATTGCTTTTGCAAAGACAATTGCTTTTGCAAAGACAATTATGCTTTTGCAAAGACAATTGCTTTTGCAAAGACAATTGCTTTTGCAAAGACAATTTTGCTTTTGCAAAGACAATTTTGTTTTTGCAAAGACAATTGCTTTTGCAAAGACAATTTTGCTTTTGCAAAGACAATTGCTTTTGCAAAGACAATTTTGCTTTTGCAAAGACAATTGCTTTTGCAAAGACAATTTTGCTTTTGCAAAGACAATTGCTTTTGCAAAGACAATTTTGCTTTTGCAAAGACAATTGCTTTTGCAAAGACAATTTTGCTTTTGCAAAGACAATTGCTTTTGCAAAGACAATTTTGCTTTTGCAAACCCAATTGCTTTTGCAAAGACAATTTTGCTTTTGCAAAGACAATTGCTTTTGCAAAGACAATTGCTTTTGCAAAGACAATTTTGCTTTTGCAAAGACAATTGCTTTTGCAAAGACAATTTTGCTTTTGCAAAGACAATTGCTTTTGCAAAAACAATTGCTTTTGCAAAGACAATTGCTTTTGCAAAGACAATTGCTTTTGCAAAGACAATTTTGCTTTTGGAAAGACAATTGCTTTTGCAAAGACAATTGCTTTTGCAAAGACAATTGCTTTTGCAAAGACAATTGCTTTTGCAAAGACAATTGCTTTTGCAAAGACAATTTTGCTTTTGCAAAGACAATTGCTTTCGCAAAGACAATTGCTTTTGCAAAGACAAATTTGCTTTTGCAAAGACAATTGCTTTTGCAAAGACAATTTTGCTTTTGCAAAGACAATTGCTTTTGCAAAGACAATTGCTTTTGCAAAGACAATTTTGCTTTTGCAAAGACAATTGCTTTTGCAAAGACAATTTTGCTTTTGCAAAGACAATTGCTTTTGCAAAGACAATTTTGCTTTTGCAAAGACAATTGCTTTTGCAAAGACAATTTTGCTTTTGCAAAGACAATTGCTTTTGCAAAGACAATTTTGCTTTTGCAAAGACAATTGCTTTTGCAAAGACAATTTTGCTTTTGCAAAGACAATTGCTTTTGCAAAGACAATTTTGCTTTTGCAAACCCAATTGCTTTTGCAAAGACAATTTTGCTTTTGCAAAGACAATTGCTTTTGCAAAGACAATTGCTTTTGCAAAGACAATTTTGCTTTTGCAAAGACAATTGCTTTTGCAAAGACAATTTTGCTTTTGCAAAGACAATTGCTTTTGCAAAAACAATTGCTTTTGCAAAGACAATTGCTTTTGCAAAGACAATTGCTTTTGCAAAGACAATTTTGCTTTTGGAAAGACAATTGCTTTTGCAAAGACAATTGCTTTTGCAAAGACAATTGCTTTTGCAAAGACAATTGCTTTTGCAAAGACAATTTTGCTTTTGCAAAGACAATTGCTTTCGCAAAGACAATTGCTTTTGCAAAGACAACTTTGCTTTTGCAAAGACAATTGCTTTTGCAAAGACAATTTTGCTTTTGCAAAGACAATTGCTTTTGCAAAGACAATTGCTTTTGCAAAGACAATTTTGCTTTTGCAAAGACAATTGCTTTTGCAAAGACAATTTTGCTTTTGCAAAGACAATTGCTTTTGCAAAGACAATTTTGCTTTTGCAAAGACAATTGCTTTTGCAAAGACAATTTTGCTTTTGCAAAGACAATTGCCTTTGCAAAGACAATTTTGCTTTTGCAAAGACAATTGCTTTTGCAAAAACAATTGCTTATGCAAAGACAATTGCTTTTGCAAAGACAATTTTGCTTTTGGAAAGACAATTGCTTTTGCAAAGACAATTGCTTTTGCAAAGACAATTGCTTTTGCAAAGACAATTTTGCTTTTGCAAAGACAATTGCTTTTGCAAAGACAATTGCTTTTGCAAAGACAACTTTGCTTTTGCAAAGACAATTGCTTTTGCAAAGACAATTTTGCTTTTGCAAAGACAATTGCTTTTGCAAAGACAATTGCTTTTGCAAAGACAATTTTGCTTTTGCAAAGACAATTGCTTTTGCAAAGACAATTTTGCTTTTGCAAAGACAATTGCTTTTGCAAAAACAATTTTTCTTTGCAAAGACAATTGGTTTTGCAAAGACAATTGCTTTTGCAAAGACAATTGCTTTTGCAAAGACAATTGCTTTTGCAAACACAATTGCTTTTGCAAAGACAATTGCTTTTGTTAAGACAATTTTGCTTTTGCAAAGACAATTGCTTTTGCAAAGACAATTTTGCTTTTGCAAAGACAATTGCTTTTGCAAAGACATTTGCTTTTGCAAAGACAATTTTGCTTTTGCAAAGACAATTGCTTTTGCAAAGACAATTTTGCTTTTGCAAAGACAATTGCTTTTGCAAAGACAATTTTGCTTTTGCAAAGACAATTGCTTTTGCAAAGACAATTTTGCTTTTTCAAAGACAATTGCTTTTGCAAAGACAATTTTGCTTTTGCAAAGACAATTGCTTTTGCAAACACAATTGCTTTTGCAAAGACAATTTTGCTTTTGCAAAGACAATTGCTTTTGCAAAGACAAATTTGCTTTTGCAAAGACAATTGCTTTTGCAAAAACAATTGCTTTTGCAAAGACAATTGCTTTTGCAAAGACAATTTTGCTTTTGGAAAGACAATTGCTTCTGAAAAGACAATTGCTTTTGCAAAGACAATTTTGCTTTTGCAAAGACAATTGCTTTTGCAAAGACAATTTTGCTTTTGCAAAGACAATTGCTTTTGCAAAGACAATTTTGCTTTTGCAAAGACAATTGCTTTTGCAAAGACAATTTTGCTTTTGCAAAGACAATTTTGCTTTTGCAAAGACAATTGGTTTTGCAAAGACAATTGGTTTTGCAAAGACAATTGCTTTTGCAAAGACAATTGCTTTTGCAAAGACAATTTTGCTTTTGCAAAGACAATTGCTTTTGCAAAGACAATTGCTTTTGCAAAGACAATTGCTTTTGCAAAGACAATTTTGCTTTTGCAAAGACAATTTTGTTTTTGCAAAGACAATTGCTTTTGCAAAGACAATTTTGCTTTTGCAAAGACAATTGCTTTTGCAAAGACAATTTTGCTTTTGCAAAGACAATTGCTTTTGCAAAGACAATTTTGCTTTTGCAAAGACAATTGCTTTTGCAAAGACAATTTTGCTTTTGCAAAGACTTTTGCTTTTGCAAAGACAATTGCTTTTGCAAAGACAATTGCTTTTGCAAAAACAATTGCTTTTGCAAAGACAATAGCTTTTGCAAAGAAAATTTTGCTTTTGCAAAGACAATTTTGCTTTTGCAAAGACAATTGCTTTTGCAAAGACAATTTTGCTTTTGCAAAGACAATTGCTTTTGCAAAGACAATTTTGCTTTTGCAAAGACAATTTTGCTTTTGCAAAGACAATTGCATTTGCAAAGACAATTTTGCTTTTGCAAAGACAATTGCTTTTGCAAAGACAATTGCTTTTGCAAAGACAATTTTGCTTTTGCAAAGACAATTGCTTTTGCAAAGACAATTTTGCTTTTGCAAAGACAATTGCTTTTGCAAGGATAATTTTGCTTTTGCAAAGACAATTGCTTTTGCAAAGACAATTGCTTTTGCAAAGACAATTGCTTTTGCAAAGACAATTGCTTTTGCAAAGACAATTGCTTTTGCAAAGACAATTGCTTTTGCAAAGACAATTGCTTTTGCAAAGACAATTGCTTTTGCAAAGACAATTGTTTTTGCAAAGACAATGTCTTTTGCAAAGACAATTTTGCTTTTGCAAAGACAATTTTGCTTCTGCAAAGACAATTTTGCTTCTGCAAAGACAATTGCTTTTGCAAAGACAATTTTGCTTTTGCAAAGACAATTGCTTTTGCAAAGACAATTGCTTTTGCAAAGACAATTTTGCTTTTGCAAAGACAATTGCTTTTGCAAAGACAATTGCTTTTGCAAAGACAATTGCTTTTGCAAAGACAATTTTGCTTTTGCAAAGACAATTGCTTTTGCAAAGACAATTTTGCTTTTGCAAAGACAATTTTGCTTTTGCAAAGACAATTTTGCTTTTGCAAAGACAATTTTGCTTTTGCAAAGACAATTTTGCTTCTGCAAAGACAATTGGTTTTGCAAAGACAATTGGTTTTGCAAAGACAATTGGTTTTGCAAAGACAATTGCTTTTGCAAAGACAATTGCTTTTGCAAAGACAATTTTGCTTTTGCAAAGACAATTGCTTTTGCAAAGACAATATTGCTTTTGCAAAGACAATTGCTTTTGCAAAGACAATTGCTTTTGCAAAGACAATTGCTTTTGCAAAGACAATTTTGCTTTTGCAAAGACAATTTTGTTTTTGCAAAGACAATTGCTTTTGCAAAGACAATTTTGCTTTTGCAAAGACAATTGCTTTTGCAAAGACAATTTTGCTTTTGCAAAGACAATTGCTTTTGCAAAGACAATTGCTTTTGCAAAGACAATTGCTTTTGCAATTTTGCTTTTGCAAAGACAATTTTGCTTCTGCAAAGACAATTGCTTTTGCAAAGACAATTTTGCTTTTGCAAAGACAATTGCTTTTGCAAAGACAATTGCTTTTGCAAAGACAATTGCTTTTGCAAAGACAATTGCTTTTGCAAAGACAATTGCTTTTGCAAAGACAATTGCTTTTGCAAAGACAATTGCTTTTGCAAAGACAATTGCTTTTGCAAAGACAATTGCTTTTGCAAAGACAATGTCTTTTGCAAAGACAATTTTGCTTTTGCAAAGACAATTTTGCTTCTGCAAAGACAATTGCTTTTGCAAAGACAATTTTGCTTTTGCAAAGACAATTGCTTTTGCAAAGACAATTGCTTTTGCAAAGACAATTTTGCTTTTGCAAACACAATTGCTTTTGCAAAGACAATTGCTTTTGCAAAGACAATTGCTTTTGCAAACACAATTTTGCTTTTGCAAAGACAATTGCTTTTGCAAAGACAATTGCTTTTGCAAAGACAATTTTGCTTTTGCAAAGACAATTTTGCTTTTGCAAAGACAATTTTGCTTTTGCAAAGACAATTTTGCTTCTGCAAAGACAATTGCTTTTGCAAAGACAATTTTGCTTTTGCAAAGACTATTGCTTTTGCAAAGACAATTGCTTTTGCAAAGACAATTTTGCTTTTGCAAAGACAATTGCTTTTGCAAAGACAATTTTGCTTTTGCAAAGACAATTTTGCTTTTGCAAAGACAATTTTGCTTTTGCAAAGACAATTTTGCTTTTGCAAAGACAATTTTGCTTTTGCAAAGACAATTGCTTTTGCAAAGACAATTGCCTTTGCAAAGACAATTGCTTTTGCAAAGACAATTGCTTTGGAAAGACAATTGCTTTTGCAAAGACAATTGCTTTTGCAAAGACAATTGCTTTTGCAAAGACAATTGCTTTTGCAAAGACAATTGCTTTTGCAAAGACAATTTTGCTTTTGCAAAGACAATTGCTTTTGCAAAGACAATTGCTTTTGCAAAGACAATGTCTTTTGCAAAGACAATTTTGCTTTTGCAAAGACAATTTTGCTTCTGCAAAGACAATTGCTTTTGCAAAGACAATTTTGCTTTTGCAAAGACAATTGCTTTTGCAAAGACAATTTTGCTTTTGCAAAGACAATTGCTTTTGCAAAGACAATTGCTTTTGCAAAGACAATTGCTTTTGCAAAGACAATTTTGCTTTTGCAAAGACAATTGCTTTTGCAAAGACAATTGCTTTTGCAAAGACAATTTTGCTGTTGCAAAGACAATTTTGCTTTTGCAAAGACAATTGCTTTTCCAAAGACAATTTCTTTTGCAAAGACAATTGCTTTTGCAAAGACAATTGCTTTTGCAAAGACAATTGCTTTTGCAAAGACAATTGCTTTTGCAAAGACAATTGCTTTCGCAAAGACAATTGCTTTTGCAAAGACAATTGCTTTTGCAAAGACAGTTGCTTTTGCAAAGACAATTTTGCTTTTGCAAAGACAATTTTGCTTTTGCAAAGACAATTTTGCTTTTGCAAAGACAATTTTGCTTCTGCAAAGACAATTGCTTTTGCAAAGACAATTTTGCTTTTGCAAAGACAATTGCTTTTGCAAAGACAATTGCTTTTGCAAAGACAATTTTGCTTTTGCAAAGACAATTGCTTTTGCAAAGACAATTTTGCTTTTGCAAAGACAATTGCTTTTGCAAAGACAATTTTGCTTTTGCAAAGACAATTGCTTTTGCAAAGACAATTGCTTTTGCAAAGACAATTTTGATTTTGCAAGGACAATTTTGCTTTTGCAACGACAATTGCTTTTGCAAAGACAATTGCTTTTGCAAAGACATTTGCTTTTGCAAAGACAATTTTGCTTTTGCAATTGCTTTTGCAAAGACAATTTTGCTATTGCAAAGACAATTGCTTTTGCAAAGACAATTGCTTTTGCAAAGACAATTTTGCTTTTGCAAAGACAATTGCTTTTGCAAAGACAATTTTGCTTTGCAAAGACAATTGCTTTTGCAAAGACAATTGCTTTTGCAAAGACAATTTTGCTTTTGCAAAGACAATTGCTTTTGCAAAGACAATTGCTTTTGCAAAGACAATTTTGCTTTTGCAAAGACAATTGCTTTTGTAAAGACAATTGTTTTTTCAAAGACAATTGCTTTTGCAAAGACAATTTTGCTTTTGCAAAGACAATTGCTTTTGCAAAGACAATTTTGCTTTTTCAAAGACAATGGAAAAATAATCAGCCCAATTATGAATAAGAATTCCCCAGGAAAAATTTCCCGTAATTCAATAATTTAAAAGTTGTTTTTAGGGAATTCTTATTCATAATTGGGCTGCTTAATAAATTTTTTCCGAATGCTTCAAAACACTCAATTATTTTATATGCAGAACTAATTTATAATCAACTTTTTACTGAAAAAAATATAGAATAAGAAGAAATAGAAAGCAACGATAATGATATTTTAGAAAATAAAAATTTTGAGGACATTTTAAATGATGCAGTAAATAACATTAGTGAAATATCTACATACGTCAAACACTAATGTACCTACCGGTTCGATAAAAAAAAGACTTGAAATTTTTTGGAGAATCTGGTAAGCAAAAGGAAAACATAAAAAATCTTTTAGAGGCCTTGTTAATTATTAAGCCAACATCTGTAGAAAGCGAGAGAGTTTTCTCTCTCGCGGGTCAATATGTTAGCAAAATTAGAAACCGACTTTCAGATGAATCAATAAACGCATTGTCGGTTTTAAAAACTCATTTTAACACTATTTCTACCACGATTTTGTGTATCCCTATTTCGACTCAAAGGTGTCTTTTGAGCCGGTTAGCCAAACGTACCCGAGACGTACGTTCGTTTTTAGAATACGAAAAGCAATGAGAAAGCTTGCTGAACAGTAATGTAATTTCAGTAAGCGTTTACATAGCTCTTCATATGTATGCTGAAAACGAACGTATGTTCTACAGTAGTCGCTCACAAATTAGAACCGCTTTGTTTCTAAGGCAATTCTAATTTCTGAATTATTCTAATTTCTGGACGTTTTTTTTTGTACACGCGTATCATATTTCACAAATAAACTAGCCACAAAATACATACAAAATGCGAAAAAAAACATCAAATACGGAAAAACGTATATAATTTGGTGATTCCCCTTTTTAGTTTTACAGAATCAAAAGAATTTGGGGATTTTTTGTGTTAAAATAGCAAAAAAAAAAAAAAAAAAACGCTCAGAAATTAGAATTTTAAATTCGAATTTTAGAGCGTATAATGTATTGCAAGCACTGATTCTAATTTCTGGAATTTCTAATTACTGGAGGTTCTAATTTGTGAGCTTCTACTGTATTACGTTCCGACGATGTTTTACTAAACGGAACTTTTACGTTTTGTTACGTTCCGAATCAGCTACTTTACGAACGAATATGTCGTTAGTTTTACTGTTCCATGCCGTATGTGTATTAAATATAAATAAATAAATAGCTAGTGTGCGGGCTTACTAGATGTGAGCCCACGGTCTAAACCCAATGTCAGACATCTCCATCAAAACGAAATATGAAAAAATATTTGCAAAAAAGTACTCTTTCAGTTATAGTCGAGTACCATTTCAAAATTTCAGTTTTGCAACACTGTTGTAGAATATCAGCAACAGCAGCAATAATACCAGTAACAACAGCAGCAGCAACAACAATACCATTGACAATAATAATAATAATAATACCAACAAGAACAGCAACAAGAACAGCAACAAAAACAAAAACCCAAAGAGAACTTTAATAACTACGAGGAGTACACTAAACAACAACTAACAATACAGATAAAAACAAAATGTCAGACACGGATAACAAACGTATTTCAGTTAGTAAAAGTTATTGTTGTTGTTATTTTCATAATATTTGTTTGTGTTATTGTAGCTGTAGCTGTAGTTGTAGTCATAGTTTTACACGCACACTAAACATTCATCCAAAGCCAACAGGAAAATATGAAAAACCGAAAGCAAAAAAAAAAGAAGATGCAGAAGAAGAAGAAAAAAAACTGTTCTATTCGATGGCAACCATTGCACAGTGGAGCAAGGTATTTGTAAATTATTGAAGAATACTTTACATAGGCTGTCGATGGCAAACACTACAGGAATTTTATTAAATAAAGGGCGATTATGTTTCAGAATCTGAACTTCAGATTGAATCATTTTGCAATAGTGCCCAGTACCAAGGCATGCCTCTTTCAATCAGATATAGAGACATTGTATCTTGACCAGGGATACGCATATGCAAGCATTGCAAATAATATAGTCGCTGGATGATTTTTATATCAATTTTCTATATTTAAATACAGATTAATCATGTAGAGTAAGATACGATTTATTTGGCCCTTTAGCAACTGTGAAGAATATTCTCTACTGAGTCAAAAGACCAAAGACCACCACCACCATTATATTGTTACGTTTTTAATTTTTGAAAAACGTTTAAAATAGGTGCTCGTAGATTGCAAATAAAATAAAAATAAATTTGCGTTTAGTTTTAATTAAATTCTTTATTGTTCGCACTATTCTGTGTGCCACTGTTCACAACTTGATGTAAACAACAGCAATTGATTTTCCTTGTTATTCCGCTGTTTATACCCTTCGCATGAACAACAACAATTGCTAGACAGATCTTTGTAACGGAGATCTTCAAACCACGATTACTCTCTTCAAACGCACCGCGTCTTCACACAAGACTGACTGAACTTCACTAACTCACTCACCTGCTTTGCTTTGCCTTTTATATGGCAGGATAAACAGTCTGATGGATGTTTTTGAAGGCGAATGTTCGTGACTTCGCCTTCTCGAAATCTCTATAATGTAAACAACTTTCATTATTGTTGTTTATGAATTTTGTTTACATTTATTCTTGTAGTGTTTGTGGATTTTTTGTTTATTTGTTTACAATTCTTATATGCTGGTGTTTGTTGTTGTATTTTTGTTTACTTGTTTACCATTTTTTCTATACTGGTATTTATTGTTATATTAAGTCGTACGATAACTTGTAAACAGGTTTGTTTACTGCATTGTTTTGTTTTTGTAGCTTTTGTTTATAATTTTAATGTTAAGCGATGTAAAAGCAAAAGCACCAGTGTCTTGAGTTTTCATTTTCGTAACAATACATAGATTCGGTTCCGTTTATACTCTCAGTCCGTGTAGGAATGCAGAAGTTGTTGGAATTTGTAATTGTAATTTTTGCAAAACGTTTAAAATAGGTGCTCGTAGATTGCAAATAAAATAAAAATAAATTTGTGTTTAGTTTTAATTAAATTTCACAACTTGATGTAAACAACAACAATTGCTTTGTTTGTTATTCCTCTGTTTACACCCTTTGCATAAACAATAACAATTACTCGCCAATTGTTCGACAGATCTTTGTAACGAAGATCTTCAAACCACGATTACTCTCTTCATATACATCGCGTCTTCACACAAGATTGACTGAACTTCACTAACTAACTCGCCTGCCTTGCCTTTTATATGGCAGGGTAATGACTCATGATTAAAGTGCTCATGTGTAATGACTTTCATAGATGCATTGATGAGATAAAACAATTCTTGAAGACTAGAAGAGTTTGGTTCATAGAACTTAGTATTATAAAATCTAAAATCCAACGATTTTAAAAAGCTTTATAGGTTCGTTCTAAGACTTTTAAGCTAAATCCCCTAAACAGAGAATCCATAGGTTTTATACCCTCCACCGTACCTAACCTAATCTAAATATGTTACCATCTTAACACATTCGAATTGCTTTACATTCGAAACCTATTGCCAAGAATTATATTCTCAGCGACCAAGTATCATAAGCAGACGTCGGCACAAAGAGAACATGATAAAAATGTGAGTGTATTTGTGAGAGGCATGTGTATAACCAAGAGGAAAATTGTTAGTAATATTTTCAAGTGTAACCTAATAATATGTTTATGTAGTGGAAAATGGAAAATGTACAGCACCAAATCTCTGCATATTTCACTTAATAAATATTCTTCCAAAAAAGGAGATCATTTCTCATTGTTATTAGTGAATCTCATTAGAAAATAGTGAATCCTACTGTAATTTTTCTTTGGGTGTATAATTGATATACAAAAAAAAAAATCAAAAAGAAGCGACGAGAACCTACTTCACTGAAAGCTGACAAGCAACTGAATGCATTTTTACGTTCTTTTTAACGAACATTGTTGATGTTCGTGCCCTATGTGTGTAAAAAGCCGAAGATGATCTTCCCCTGAGGGACATTGGTGCCGACGCCTGATCATAAGCATTCAGTTAATATGTGTTTTCAGTTCACTAGCATTCTGCTGATCTCGCTATTTAATGGCAAAATACCCCTCTGGTAATATTTATATCGCATTCAAATTTTATACTCTTCTAGCGTTCTTCTTATTACAGAAAGAAGAAACCCAAGAAGGATAAAAGGATAGAGTACTGTTCACTGACAACTATGAAAGAAATGCTTTGTCAACAAAATCTTTTCGTGGAAGAACCCAACCGAAATAAATAGAGGAAGACCCAGAAAAGAAACCATTGTGATATAAAACATCAATTATTAGTTAAAAAGCATCGCTAAACCATCGAGGACGAATAGAAAACCATGGAAAATAATTCGAATCATCAAAGCTACATACGATAGTGAGGGATTACATTGCATACTAACGCTGATGTAAAACAGGAATGACCTTCATTATCTCAACCTCTCATCAGATAATATCGTACGATGAGATTGTTCAGAGAAGAGAGGATTTGAATTATTCGAATGGTATTTGTCTACTCACAAGATCTCAAATATGTAATGGAAACTGATCTGGACGGCTTAATGCGTATTATTGGCCTTGAGGTAAATATCTGGAAAATCAACACCATGACAATAGCTTACCATAGCACAAAGAATATTATGCTACAAGGCCGAACACTTGAATCCATAGAAAGCTTTTGTTATTTTGGCAGTATGGCGAAACGAATGCCAATCAAAGAACGACCGAAAACGGGCGATATTTTAAGTGCTAGTGTAATGGTGTTTTCTTTTCTACCAAAAAATGTGCATTCTGCATGTGCAAAATGCAATTTTGTGTTTGTTTCTTAAAAATGTTTCGCCCTCAAAAAGGGTGGTATGTTTTATTCTAAATAAATCGCACTTGTCAATGGTGGAGGGCATTGCATTTTATGCCCTGTATAAATCGAGAGTGCTGGTAATGCCCTGTAAAGCAGATGACTTTTGTTTATTTATAGAGCTGCAGATGAAATTTAAAAAAAGCCGCATGGTATCTTTATCCAATTTTGAAGTTAATTTTTTCATTGTTTTGTGGAGTAACCTTAAGGAAACATTACATTATTAAAGATACATGGTCAGTAATTTAAAGAAATTGCATTCAGTGTTAGAACAGTGATAAAAAATTTTTTTTTGGTTATAAAAAACAGCGCTCGAAAAATGAAATCGAAAATTTAGCTGTCTGGCAACACCTTTCTCATATTTACATATTTTATTGAAAACAAATCGAAAAATACAACATATTTTTAAATATAAAACCTTAACGTTAATAGATATAAAACATTTAATACGTACAAAACACTTTTTTTTAAATTAATTTTAAATATTATTATTTACATTGAACGACTTTTGAACAAATTGCCATTTCCTCATTCATTTTCTTAATAAGTGGTAAACACAGGGCATATCCTTTTTTAATATTTGTGTTTTGTTCTTCTCAAATAAAAAATTACATTACAACAGGGTTGGTCAGCAGTTTTTTTAATGCACCCTGTAAGAGGGTGACATTTTCTTCGTAGAAAAGAAAACACCATAAGTATGATCCTGAAGTCGCCGTAGTCTAGTAGGTAGTGTGTTGGCTTATTAAACGTAAAGCCTCGGTTCAAACCCCAGGTCAGGCATCGAAATGAAAATATAAAAATATTTCATCGTCGACTTCCTCTCAGCAGATTTCTGGCAAAAACTCTGAGAGTAAATAAAATTGCCATGAAAAGTTTCTCAAAAATCTATCGTTCGGAGTCGACTTTAAACTGTAGGTCCCGCCACTCATGTATAAAATTAACACACACAACATGAGTGGTGTGAGAAGCTAGGCCGTATCCTGACTGAAGGGTTGTAATGGCCAATTATGTATGTATGTATGTAAGTATGATCTTACATGGGAAGGCTCAAAAAGGCAAAAAAGAAAATAACTTTACGAGCTTTATACACATTTGCACACAGTCCTTTCATTACGGAAACTACTATCTATCAGAATGAGAGACATGCTAGCTTTATGTTGGCGTAAAAACTTAAACTACAAGTTCAGGAATTATTCGTCGGGCCTTAAGTCAACAACTGCAAAGAAATTTCAAATCCCAATACATTTGAGGCAATAGGAAGGCAACCTTGTCAAGAAATGTGTTAATATTCAAAGCTTAACTATGCCAGGCTTTGTAATTCTATTCCTTAAGGTGTAAATTCATGAATTTGTTGCAAAAAACAGATTTAGAATCCTAAATCCTTTAGAAGATGGGTGGATCGATAGATGACAGTCGCCGTAGTCTAGTAGGTAGTGTGCTGGCTTATTAGACATGAGGCCTCGGTTCAAACCTCAGGTCAGACATCAAAATGAAAATATGAAAAAATATTTCCTCGACGACTTCCTCTCAGCAGATTTCTGGCAAAAATTCTGAGAGTAAATAAAATTGTCATGAAAAGCTTCTCAAAAAACTGTCGTTTGGAGTCGACTTTAAAGTGTAGGCCCCGCCACTCAGGTACAAAATTAACACACACAGGATGAGTGGTGTGAGAAACTAGGTCGTAATCCTGACTGAAGGCTAGTAATGACCAATTATGTACATATGTGTGGGTGGATAGATATCCAAGGATTCAAAAGTCTTGATGTGATTCTGTAATCTACTACGTTACAGCTTTTTTGGAACTCAGGCATCCGTTATTTTACTCCACAGTACTTGGGGGACTGAAAGAAAAATTTGATATTTTTTTATAAAGAAAAGCAGGCTTTATGCTAAGGTTGCTTATTATTCTTTATTTTCTTTCTGGTTTTTTTTTTCTCTTTTCTTTTTTTTTTGACTATTCCTCGGAAAAAAATCCCCCACAAAACACGAATAGCACGAAATACATGCCCAAACACAGAGAGAAAGAGAGAGAGTAGGTCGTTAAAAAAGGGGGAGATTTTAAATTGTGGAGTTTTACTTTTTATCCACAATAATCGTAAGCTATGTATGTATGGTTCGAGCCAAAGTAACAACAACAACAAAACACATACAAAAACACTCACACACACACATATATATAGCCATGGCAAGTACGTACTACGTACGTACGTATGAAAAACGTAACTTCATTTTATTTTGGGTCATTTATAATCCCCACACCACAATCTCAACAATCGTTACGATGCTGTTGTTGATGCTAGAGATTGTGCTGTGTTGTTGTAGAGGATTTTTCCATTCAAGCATATAATACAGAGACACTCAAACATAAATACAAATGCTATATACTCATGTATAAGTGTGTATACATACATACATGTATAAATGAACACCTACACTACACTCACAAACATCCAAACATACATAAACTGGCTTAAAGCTTTTGATGTGATATGTTGATACGGCTATGCAGCTATACGTAGTAACTGTATTCAGTAACACACACATACACACACGTTTATAAACGTAACGTAATACACACCAGCATTATAATAGAAATACGTTCGTTCATTCACGTAACAAATTCGTGGAATGGCTACAAAGGATCAACGTGGGTTGTCCGATACAACGAATAGACATAACGTTTGGGACATGAGTTTGATAACTAAGCTTGAATAGTTTATTGATTCGCCTAATATCGGGTCCACCATCTAACGTTTTTTTTTTTCAACTAGTGCTTATTTCGTGAATGGTAATACTTAGCTCATGTCTGATTTGAAAGATAATTAGTTTTATCCTTGCGCTGAACGAATATGGTTGTGTATACGCTTGAACAACAACGCTAAGTGGGCATGCGATCGACTTAAAGAAGATGCCGATTTTGGCAAAAAAAAAATCATCTTTTCAGATGAAGCTCATTTTGATCTTGGCGGGTATGTAAACAAGCAAAATTGTCGCATTTGGGGCACAGAAAACCCGACGCACCCAAAACGAGTCACTGTTTGGTGCGGATTTTGGTCCAGAGGCATAATTGGGCCATTTTTCTTCGAAAATGAGCAAGGAGTGGCCGTTACAGTCAATGGCGATCGTTATCGGGCCATGTTGAACGAATTTTTGTTCACAAAAATTGAAGAGGAGGATATTGGCAACATTTGGTTTCAACAGGACGGCGCTACGTGCCACACAGCCGAAGATCGCATTATCAGCCGCAGAGCTGATGTCGTTTGGCCACCTCGGACACCGTTGGACTATTATTTGTGGGGTGCCGTCAAAGATAAATGTTACGCCGACAAGCCAGAGACAATTGACACGCTTTAAAGGACAATATTCGTGAAGCCATTGGTGAAATATAGCTGCACACAATCGATAATGTGCTTAAAAATTGGACCGATCGTGTAGGCTACTGCATGGCCAGCCGAAGCAGCCATTTGAATGAAATTGTTTTCCATTATTAACCGGAAGGATTGTACTTTCAAATAAAAAAAAAGAAATTTGAGAAAATATTCAGTAGTTTTTTTTTTAAAGCATTTACAAAAAAAAAAAGTTATTTGGCGGACCCTTTAGAAGAGGCCCCTTCACTAAAATATTTTTATGGAGAAACGGTTTTAGAAGCATAAATCTTATGGCTCATCTGTGGGTATAGCAACTCAACCTTAATTGCGTTGCCAGTTGCCAAAAATGGTGTTACAAACAAAATTTTTTTTTGATAACTAAATTATTAGTTGCCAATTGGCAACACAACTGGGTTTTAGTTGCCTTCCATAATCGACCCATTAGAGTTACATAACTAAGCTTTTCCGCTTTTAGGTGGCGTGGCGCATTGCTTATAATATGCTCAACTAAAAACAACGACCATATACATAGTATGTTCGAATTCGGGAGAATCTGACAAAAATTTAAGGAGTCCCCTAGTCCCCTAGACAGGGAACCTCAAAAGAAGCTTAAGCAGTTACCTCTTGATTCAATGAGTAAAGTTCCTTACAACTACGTCTAATACAACAATCCAATGCATTTTCACAGACGGGCAGTGTTTCTATGTAAAAACAAATGGCAACGCTGTTATCCAGTAGAAAAATCAAGCTAGGCTTTGAAGTGTAATCACATGAATATTTTTCCTAGTGTAGTCCTCCCATCATACATACAATAATTTGTCATTACAACCATCCAGTCAGGATTACGACCTAGCTTCTCACATCACTTATGTTGTGTGTGTTAATTTTATACATGACTGACGGGAAAGTTTAAAGTCGGCTTTGAACGCCAGATTTTTTTGAGCGCAATTTTATTTTCTTTCAGAGTTTTTGCTGGAAATCTGCTGAGCGGAAGTCGCCGAAGAAATATTTTTTCCGTATTTCGTTTCGGTGGAGATGTTTGACCTGGGGTTTGAACCGTGCTTTCACGGCTAATAGGCCAACATACAAACTACTAGACTACAGCGACTTCCTCCTATCATTCTAGACAATTCTAGTTTCACGAGAGATAGTCAAAAAGTATTTCATCAAGTGGCACAAATGAAGGTATACAAGGGTCCAGTCCCACTTCGGAACTAATTATTGAAATACATATTCCTGGCATTATAAAGGCGCCAGCAAACAGTTAGAAATCGAGACTTCTAAATCGTAACAAGGACTTGGATTTATAAGTATAAGTCATCAGGTTTTCAAGGTAACAGTAATCCATACTTCTTGTCTCAATTCCATGTGCTATGTTGCCATAATGTTCCCGTTCCCTAATTTCTTTCACAACCCAAGCACTTTGAAGCTGTACAAGCATTTAATCATTGAGCATTGAAACATTGCAACAACATTTGAAATGTATTTCTGAATTTGAATTCGTAGAAAAAACACACTCACACCCAACAGACAGACAGACAGACAACTGAGTGAGTGGAATACAACAGTCAACAGATACGAATTGTTCCATGTTGAATTATAATCTGGCATTAGGTTACTGATCCATGTCAAATCTGTGGCTTGGGTTTCAAATTCTCTTTTTTTTCCTTTCCTCCACATTTTTGCAATTTTTTCTCGTTACTGTTGCTATCGCTTGCTGCTGTTATCGTTCAAACAACTATGTATGTACGTTTGCTGCTGATATAATGTTGTCATTACGTATCCCAAAAAAAAGAAAAAAACGAGATTGGCAGACTGAATGAATGACTGAACGAATGGATCGATAGATGTTTGGCAGTTGCGATGTCTGTTTGACTGCTTGGATTTGGATAGATGGATGGATGGACACACTTCTCTGCATTAAGCGTATGACTGTCATCTAATGTTCCCTTGTCCAACCAACAGTTATTTGGAATATTTTTCTCTTTTTTTTTTCTTTTTCTTTCTCTTTTTTGTTTTTGTTAATCCTTATTTCTTATACTACCGTGTTGTTGTTGTTTTTCGTACTTTACCTTTCGCATTTTGATTGATACGTTTCGAATGATACAGCGCAAACTACAGAAGTGTAAAGAAATTGAGAGAATGCTGAAATGATTTCGTTCACAGCAAACAAATTTAATAACATTTGAAGGCAATCAGTTAGAGGAACTGTTACAAAGTAAGAAATATGGAAGAAGGTAAAGGAAATTGTTTTTGAAAATTATAAAATTGTGATTTAGTTGTGTTGAAAGTGTAGTTTCTATTACAAATTCCAACAACTTCTGCATTCCTCCACTGACTGAGAGTATAAACGGAACCATATCTATTTTTACGAAAATGAAAACTCAAGTCACTGGTGTTTTTGCTTTTACATCGCTTAACATTAAAATTATAAGCAAAAGCTACAAAAACAAAACAATGCGATAAACAAACCTGTTTAGAAGTTATCGTACGGCTTAATATAACAATAAACACCAGTATAGAAAAAATGGTAAACAAGTAAACAAAAATACAACAATAAACACCAGCATAAAAGAATGGTAAACAAGTAAACAAAAAATCCACAAACAACACCACAAGAATAAATGTAAACAAAATTCATAAACAACAATAATGAAAGTTGTTTACATTATAGAGATTTCGAAAAGGCGAAGTCACGAACATTCGTCTTCAAGAACATTCATCAGACAGTTTATCCTGCCATATAAAAGGCAAAGCAGGTGAGTGAGTTAGTGAAGTTCAGTCAGTCTTGTGTGAAGACGCGGTGCGATTGAAGAGAGTAATCGTGGTTTGAAGTTCTCCGTTATAAAGATCTGTCTAGCAATTGTTGTTGTTTTTGTGAAGGGTATAATCAGCGGAATAACAAGGAAAAGCAATTGCTGTTGTTTACAACAAGTTGTGAACAGTGGCACACAGAATTGTGCGAACAATAAAGAATTTTTAATTAGAACTAAACACAAATTTATTTTTATTTATTTGCAATCTACGAGCTCATAAACATTCTTAAAATGTAAAAACGTAACAGTATTTTTAATTCTCAGAAACCCCCACTGAGTCCATATTATGAGCTCAAACGCGTAATAACCAATTTGAAGTTAGCTTGAGAAGCTATATGGCGTTCAGAAAGTTTCTACCTGGAAATCTGTAACTAGTCCTCTTTCTTTTCCAAGGGTAAATAAGAGCATTTGATTGTTTATTAAACCTGCTTTCATAATAAATTATGATGTGTACATTTACTAACCCGATTCATAAATCAAATATTTTAACTGAAATATGAGTAAGTAATTGCAACCTCAATACGAATTCGAAAGGGTATCAGTAGCTATGCACAGAATATTCTCTCAAGTGCTCACGAGATTAAAATAGTTCTTATGGATCTAAAAGTGCCTTTGCCTTCTTCCCCCTCGGATAACCTGTTTTCTTAGTTTCAACATAATGCCCTGAATGAGTAGGAACCTTTCACCTTTCGAAGTCAGTATGCAGAAGATCCAACCCTTACGCATAAGTCCTCAGTAGACAATAAGTAATTGTGACGAATTCCAAGCGTTGATTGCTTCTTAAAATCAAATCAAAGCAGAGGATGTTTAAGGAAATTTTTAAAAAAAAAGCAAATCTGCCGTGTCAGCTTCTTTTATTCACGTTAAGCGTAGCAAACTAGATAACCCTCAATATCCGTTCGTGTAGAAGCAATCTGCCATGAGAAAAAAAAAGCGTGAAGCCTAAAATGCCACTTATTCAGTGAATTCGTCATTACAACCCTTTAGTCTGGATTACAACCTGGCTTCTTACAGCACCCATGTTATGTGTGTTAAGTTTAGACATGAGTAACGAGACCTACAGTTTAAAATCGATGCCGAACGACAGATTTTTGAGAAACTTTTCTCAGAGCTTTTGTCAGAAGACAGCTGAGAAGAAAATACCAATGAAATATTTTTCCATGTCATGTTTCGTTTTGTTCGACACATCTGACCTCGGGTTTGAAACACGGCTAAAAAGCTAACACGCTAGCTACTATACTCCGGCGAATTCAATTTACCCTCTTGGAATGCCTTCATTGGAATTTCTGAATCAGTTTTCTAGCACATCCTTCAACTAATCTACATACAGACATACATACATAGTTAGTCATTATAACCCTTCTGACAGGATTACGACGTAGAGTATCACATCACTTATGTTGTGTGCGTTAATTTTTATACATGAGTAGCGGGACCTACAGTTTAAAGCCAATTCCGAACGACAGATTTTTGACAAACTTTTCATGGCAATTTTATATGGTAATTTTTAAAGAGCTATAGGAAAATTTTTCAAAAAAAAAACACATAAAATTCAGAAAAATGCATGAAATCTTTATTTGAATCGATAGTACGGTCCATATAATTTAATGTTTGAAGATTATTTCATGCAAATGTTGACCGCGACTGCACCTCAAATGGTACATCCGCTTAGTCCAATTTTGGCATACTCTTTCCAACATTTCGGCCGGTATCTCACGAATAAATGCTTCAATGTTGTCTTCCAATGCGTCAATTAAAGCGGACTTTTCTGTATAGACATGAGCTTTAACATAGCCCCATAAAAAATAGTCTAAAGGCGTTACGATTCGCATCATCTTTGAAGAAGTACGGTCCAATGATGCCACCAGCCCATAAACCGCACCAAACTGTGACTTTTTCTGGATGCATTGGTAGCTTTTGCAATGCTTCTGGCTGATCTTCACTCCAAAATCGACAATTCTACTTATTTACGTATCCATTGAGCCAAAAATGAGCTTCGTCGCTGAACACAATTTTTCGATAAAGAAGTGGATCTTCGGCCAACTTTCCAAGAGACCATTTTGATAATAAAATTCAATGAATTGCAAGCGTTGTTCGTTTGTAGGATGATTCATGGTTAAATTATAGACTAAACTGAAGATGTTTGACAGTGAAACAAAACACGAAACGTGCGTGAGCTGTTTAAACCAGTGTTGCCAAGAAGATAATAGCTAAAAAAAATCACCCTTTATTTGCTCTCAGACTTTTTGCCAGAAATCTGCTGAGATTATTGCAGTTGTCTAGCCTGGGATTTGAACCGAGGCCTCACATCTAATAAGCCAACACACTACCTACTCGACTACGGCGACGTCCAAGCCAACCCATTTATTTATCGCTACATATAGCATTTACTATCGAGGATATATTCATGAGGAAAACAGCCTGCTTTACAAATCTTCAGCCTGCTTTCCATGGAATTCAAAGTTATTTTGATTTATGAACTGAATTGATCACTTTAAGCTGTTTATTAAGCATGTCATCTTGATTTCCTAATAACAAATGACTGCCTACCATGATAAAGTGTTCAATTTTAAACACAATATTTCTTTTTTTTTTTTTTTGGCTTCAAATAAATTTCCAACATCAATAATATTTAACAGCTTCAAACAGAAAACTCGGTTTAATGCCCAACAAAATTAAAACCAAATATACGATGTCAGATAGAAACAAGAAAACTTTAAACTGTTTTTGAAACGCAAAAAGAAAAAATAGCAAAAAATTAAAGAAATCTCTGCTTAAATATTGTATTTTAACAAAAAAAATTAAAAAAAAAACAACGATAATGTCATATCGATTGAGTTGTTGTTATACGTATTGGGTTTTGATTTCAATCCCCTTCACATGGCTTTCTACGCCTTGTAAGGCATCACATTTAATGAAATAAAATTAAAAGAAATCCGAGAGAAAAAAAAACCGATACTGATACGAACGAAACGATATGAATTGCACATTGAAATAATGTGTAGCAAGCAACGTATGAGTACATACATACATACTCGTACATAGTAATAACGATGATGATAATAATTTTGCCAGCAGCTTAAATGTTATTGTACAATCTGACAAATTCCTTTAGCCTCAGCGAGGTGTTAAATCGTAATGACATGATATGCCAGAGCCAGAGCCATAGCCAACGAGCAAGCAAGCGAGCGAGTGAGCGAGCGAATGAACAAACGTAACTACAATCAGTTAATAATGCTCCAGCAGAGGCTTTATACCCTACGAGTATAAACATTCAAACACTCATTCATACCCAGTAGATGTTTGTATTTGAGTCTGTCTGTCTGTCTGTTTGTTCGGCTCTATGTCTGTCCGTTCATTTGTATATTTCTGTTGGCACTATTTTGTCTCGTATTTTTGCTTGAAAACATTTTTGTGTCTGGCTGGTTGAATATTTAAGTACAACAGGATCTCTTTCCCTCTCTGTCTCTCTCTCTCTTTCTCTGTTTATCGCTTATGCGATGTATGTAGGTATGTATATGTGAGGGGGCATAAACAAGTGTAGCAGATTTTACATTACAAGGATAATATATTCCCATTTCAAGGATTCACTAAGGCAGAAACATTTTTAATGTGTGTGAAAGGTGACTTAACTATTGGGCTTTGCTCTTCAAAAGGCCCAGGTACCTCTGAGGCGTAGAAGGCTCAACCACACGACCTACAAATAAAAATTTTGGCAACAAATTAAAGAACACTTTTTTTTTTTTGTTAAATTAGTATGGTGAGATGAACAACCAAAAAGAAATATTCTTTTAAAATAAAGGGTGATTTTTTAGCTATTATCTTTTTGGCAACACTGGTTTAAACAGCTCACGCACATTTCGTGTTTTGTTTCACTGTCAAACATCTTCAGTTTGGTCTATAATTTAACCATGAATTGTCTTACAAACGAACAACGCTTGCAAATCATTGAATTTGGCATTATTGGACCGTACTTCTTCAAAGATGCTGCGAATCGTAACGTAACTGTAAATGGTGAGCGCTACCGTGAGATGATATCCAACTTTTTTTTGCCCAAAATGCAAGAGCTTGACTTGCATGACATGTGGTTTCAACAAGACGGTGCCACATGCCACACAGCACGCGTAACAATGGACTTATTGAGAGGCGAGTTCGGTGAACATTTTATTTCACGTTCGGGACCGGTCAATTGGTCGCCTAGATCGTGTGATTTAACGCCTTTAGACTATTTTTTGTAGGGCTATGTTAAAGCTCATGTCTATACAGACAAGCCCGCTTCAATTGACGCATTGGAAGACAACATTGAAGCATTTATTCGTGAGATACCGGCCGAAATGTTGGAAAGAGTATGCCAAAATTGGACTAAGCGGATGGACCATTTGAGACGCAGTCGCGGTCAGCATTTGCATGAAATAATCTTCAAACATTAAATTATATGGACCGTACTATCGATTCAAATAAAGATTTCATGCATTTTTCTGAATTTTATGTTGTTTTTTTTTTTTAATTTCCTATAGCTCTTAAAAAATCACCCCTTACATCACGTGTAGCGTGGTAATAGGGAATTCGTCCAGAGTTGTAGAAATTTCTTCACATTCCCTCAATACACCTGAAATTCTCTATTTTTTTATGCAGACAACTTCAGAAGAAAACCATGGCTTAGTTTAGACCATAACGTCATCGAAATTTTATATTCGCTTGAATATTGTGTGCCCTCTTATGTATGCAATAGAAAATCGTTCAAATATCCGCCACGGCTTATTCGGTTGTAGTGCTTCCAAAATGTCCAATTAACCCTGACTTAGGCGCATAAATCAAACTGAATTTGATCGATGACATGGGCTATGTTAAGGACGATTGTAGTTTGTGGTTTATTCGCGACTTAAGAAAACCCAACAAACTCCACATCACCTACACGTGGGATGACCATCTTTTAAATCGCTCACGCAGAGTATTTAATGTGGCATGAACTATTTTGCGCGTTCAAACTACATATCATTGGAGTTCATACGATTCAATTAGGGCCAAAAGAAATTGTAAATCATCTACCTTAGTGCACGACCTTGACAGGGATGGACTGGCCATTGTTGATCTCATTGCCGCCGGCTCATAATCCACAACAGACAGTGACTTTTTCGGAATGCATTGAATGCTCTTGAATCTTATGGTAAAATTGGTATCGTCCCGACAATTTCGACAATGTTTGTTCACATACTCGTTCATCCAGAAATTGGACTCATCGCTGAAGATGATTATTCGATGAAAATTAGAGTCAGATTCTAACTGCTCCAGAGATCTTTCAAAGAACACACGCCGTTCTCCTTGGTGAATTAGCAGAACAGACCCAATAAACGACAACCATATGTAGCATATGTAGACAAGAATTATTAACTGCTAAAGAATGGAAATTCCTATTTGAAAACGTTATAGATAGACAAGCTCATCATATTCATACGGATCAAGGGCACTATATATTTGGAATTCATTCATTCAGAACAGGTTTTGAACGTATTGGACGTATTGATTTTTGGTCATGATATCTTTGAATAGCACTTCTAAGCTTTCGGTTAAAAATCTAGAAGAAATAAGCTGCTTTCTTAAACAATCTTCATTCGGGAAATCAAAAGAACCAAGTTTTAGTGCAAATATAAGTTTTTCGTATACCTTCAAAAGTGGTTTTGCCTACTAGAATGGATGTCGTAGTTTCTGCTGTAAAGCACTGCTTAAATATAATTAGGCGAGTAGCAACTGGTATGCTTCTGCATTATCTTTGCATCTTGGAATCTGAATCGCTGAAATTATTGCCTTTGGTAAAAGGCTTACTCTCTTTAAAGTAGGCATGCCGAAACAGAAGAATGACTTGTGCAAAAGTATTAGGTCTGAGTAGGAGGAAGAGACTGTCGTTCACATCATGTGTCTGTGCCCTGATCTTGTCATACAAAAGCAGATGCTGTCGACCTCTCACTTTCTGACATTTTTGATTGAGGTCTCTAATATAAAAATTTCTGCAATAGCAAGATTTATTTTCAGCTTGTAGTCGCCGTAGTCTAGCAGGTAGTGTTTTGGTTTATTAGACGAGAGCCCATGGTTCAAACCCAGCTCACACATCTCAAACAAAACGAAATATGAAAAAATCTTTCTTTCGACGACTTCCTCTCCACAGTTTTCCGTTAAAAACTCTGGGAGAAGAAATACAATTGCCAATAAAAATATCTCAAATATGTCGTTCGGATTAAACGTTATACTGTAGGGCCGGCCGCTCATGTAAACAATTAACACACACACACACACAACATGGGTGTTGTAAGAAATTTGATTGTAATCCGAACTACAGAGTTGTTATGACCAATTAAGTAAGTGAGGTGGTCATTCAAGAAAAAGGTCATTTGCCTTCGGGGAGGATTTTAAGCGATGGCAACTAACCTGAAAGTTTTCAAGTCAGTAAAAAGGATGAAAAATTCATTTAAATGCATACATAATTGGTCATTACAACCCTTCAGTCAGGATTACGACCTAGCTTCTCACACCACTTATGTTGTGTGCGTTAATTTTATACATGAGTGGCGGGACCTACAGTTTATGGCTCTTCATGGCAATTTTATTTACTCTCAGAGTTTTTGCCAGAAATCTGCTGAGAGGAAGTCGCCGAAGAAATATTTTTATATTTTCGTATTGATGTCTGACCTGGGATTCGAACTCGGGCCTTCATTCTAATAAGCCAACACACTACCTACTAGACTACGGCGACTTCACAGGGAATAGCTGACAAAATTCTCAAAAATCTCAATTGAATTAAATTCTTCAATCAATTATTTGACAATAATTTTCTTCCAAGGACAGGAACTTAAGTTTAATTGGTCTCTGCCCCAAAAACAAATAGAGGGTATAATTCAGCATTTAAATTTATAATAATTGACAACTACAACTACAACCACTTGTACCCGAATAAATATTTTTGAAATTTCTTTTGCCATCTAAATATTGTTGTTCGTTCGTTCTCTCTTTAACTTCTTAAAGCATTTCGATTAGCTTACAATGTTGATAACAACAAAATTTTTTATCACACTTTATTTTCTCTACTCACTCTCCTCTCTTTCCCTATATCTCGCCTTCTTGAGCCCCGGTATTGATGTAATTTTCGCTTTTAATATTGGAATCCCATTTCATGTCTATCTTGAGGTTATTTTATAGCAAACAACTCTCAATAACAGTATCACGTACAAAATACAAAATGTGATATGCTTTATACACGAATGTGATTCTTCGAATGACTGTGTAAGTATGGCTATCTGTCTGTCTGTCTGCTTATGTATCGTATCTAAATATAGTAATTCAAGTGTTACATTTACAACAAGTCCAGGCACAAGTAACTGAACTGTGTACGATGATAGTGCAGTGTGATGGTATAAGTGTATACGAGTATTTGTTGTGATATTTTTGGTAGAATTGCCCATTCATACGTAAAGTTAAATTACTGTCACCATATAATTTTGTAACACGATTAACTCTGATAATATTATTTATGTGTGCAAGTGTACGATGAGCGTAATTTACACGTACACATACACACATACACACACACACACACACACGAAGTTTCATCCCTCATTCCCTACTTATTCCATAACTACTATTACACCTTTCAAGTACTTTTTATAAATTTTTCATCATTTTTACATGGGGTTTTTAGGCAATTTAGTGAAATTTGATTTCAACTTTAAAGCCGAAATTTCTTTTTAAGAAAACTTAAGAAAAACGTTGTCAAAAAACACTTCTTAAAGTAGAGACATATCACTACTATCGTCCAATTAGATCCTATGTATTAAAATGAATGTGTATGACAGTGGTAACTGACACTGTCAATATATGTATAACTAGCTGTACCCTGCGCGTGTTGCTGCGCCACCAACTAAAATAAATTTGCAGAAAAGACATTACACGAATGTCCAATTAATTTTGAATCATTTTATTGATTTTGTTTCCCGTTGTCCTTATGATTCAGATGAACGGGCTTGAGTAGTACGCATTCGATCAGTTTCTAATCTCACTTTTCGTTGTTCAAGTGGTTCAAGCGAACGGGTCTCAGCGGCATATATTAGAAGATTTTCCAGTCTCAATGCTCGTCTGATTCTGAGGCTCGTAATGCTCTTTTCTTCCGTGCTTGAGGTGTAGAGCGACCAATTGCTTGTCATTCATTTTGAATAATTTTCAGTGATGCCATCCATTGGAAATTAATCGCAACAACCTCCGTCGACTCATACGCAACAACTTTGTTAAAGAATGTACAGTTTACGATTTAATTCATTTTGAGTAATTTTCAGAGGCGCCACCTATCGGATATTGGTCATACCAAATTAGAAACCTTCTTCGGCTCATACGCAACAACTTTGCTAAAGATCATAACATGATCAAATGCACAGTTTACGATTTAATTGATTTTAAGTAATTTTCAGTGGCGCCCCCTGCCGGAAATTAGTCATACCAACTTAGAAACCTTCCCCGGCTCATGCGCAACAACTTTGCTAAAGATCATTACATGATCAAATGCATAGTTTACGATTCTATAAGGTACATACAAAAAAACAAATTGGATTTTGCCACGCCCCTCCGTCCACAGACCGGAAATAAAAAAGCAGACTTCACACTGTTACCCGCCTGAATATTCTGAAGATTCCCTGAAAATTTTATCAAAATCGGCCCAGCCGTTTTGGAGTCCATACGTTACATACATACACACATCCACTTTTATATATATAGAGATAGATAGCGTTACAGGAACAGGAACTAAAGCGGTTCAAAGCAAACGGATTGCATTTTAATGCATTCAGTTTGAAACTGTTAATCCTTATCAGGAAATAGAAAATTCTAAATGCTTGATAACCTTGACTTTATAACATGACTCTGGTATTTTTAAATGAAGAAATCAAAGGAATGGGAGTTTCTATTCTTTACTATTCAATGGAACAATCCAATACATATATGCACACTTCGTTTGAGGTGTCGTGATGTACTTGACAGCTGTTTCAAATTGTAAAAATTTAGAAGCCTTTATTCCTTCTCCAAATAAGCCTTCCAAAACCCCAAGAAAAAATTCCATCCACAATGAACATAAAATAGAAAAGTCAGGCCATGCTACCTCTTGGAAAAGCATAGAAATTCTTTGGCATTACATTCAAAAGCAGAAAGCAATACACTGAGCATGAATGCTAGGCATTATAGGACCTGGTACAGTAGACTAATTACTTACAGTGAGTGTCAAAAGAAACTGTACACTAAGGATAAAATTCTAATAATCATCAAACTTAACTTTTACCACTTAAAGAATCGAAAAAATTTTACAATATTCTATAATTTTTTGGAATTTTTTTTGTTTCAGTTTAAAAAAAAAACTGGCAATGAAACAATTTTAAAATAAAAATAACGGTAATTTATTAATGCATAATGTTTTTAATGTACAGTTTCTTTTGACGGTCACTGTACATACATACGTAATTGGTCATTACAACCCTTTAGTCAGGTTTACAACCTAGCTTTCCACACCACCTATGTTGTGTGCGTTAATTTTATCCATGAATGGGGGGACTTACAGTTTAAAGGCGATTCCAAATGATAGATTTTTGAGAAACTTGAAAATTTTATTTTACTCTCAGAACCTTTTTCGAAATGGTTGATTTGGGGTTTGAATCACGGGTTCGAGTCTAATAAACAAATAAGTCATTGGAACATTGCAATAACTTATGCCCAACTATACATACATACATATTTACATACGTAATTAGTCACTACAACCCTTCATAGGAGACATACAACCCTGGAATAGGAGATAGGAAAACACCGGGGCCAGATGGAATCCCGAATAGGGCACTTAAGGCGGCTATCCGGTTCAGACCTGATATGTTCGCTAAGGTGTTCCACAAGTGCTTCGTCGAGGGTGTTTTTCCACGTAGATGGAAGATGCAGAAATTGGTTCTCATTCCAAAAACCTGGTAAACCACCAGGGGAACCATCATCGTATCGGCCCATTTGTCTACTCGACACAATGGGAAAAATACTGGAGAGGATAATATACAATCGACTTAGTACGCGTGCCGAGGCAGGAGGAGCTCTCTCGGACCTGCAATACGGATTTAGGAAAGGACGGTCCACTGTTGATGCGATAAGGAGAGTAGTCGACATTGCAAGAGATGCAATAGAGGGCGAAAGATGGAGATTTGGCACCAAGGAATACTGCGCGGTTGTCACACTTGACGTTAGAAATGCGTTCAATTCAGCGAATTGGGGGCGGATTATGAGAGCCCTCTTTAACATGGCTACGCCGCCATACTTAATGGAGATTCTGAACAATTACTTTCAGGACAGGAAGGTAATATACCTAACGGATGAAGGAGAGCAGGAATACGTGGTGACGTCGGGTGTCCCGCAGGGCTCTGTACTTGGCCCACTACTATGGAACATTATGTATGATGGAGTACTTCGACTGCGATTGCCAAACGGGACTACAATTGTGGGCTTTGCAGATGACATTGCCATAGTCTCGGTAGCTAAGACGGTAAAAGAAATAGAGGAGAAAACTAACACAGCGATTCGAAATGTTGGAGCATGGCTGGATGAGGCAGGTTTGACACTTGCTGCACATAAAACGGAAGCCGTCTTGATAAGCGGCCGGAAGATAGTGGAGAAGATGAAAGTCACCGTTGGAGGCACAGAGATCGAATCAAAGAGGGCGATAAAATACCTGGGAGTGATTATCGACGACAGGTTGAATTTCAAGGAGCACGTAAAGTACATCGGCGAAAAGGCATCTGTAACGCAGGGAGCACTGGCGAGGATGATGCCAAATATTGGAGGACCAGGTCCATTCAAGAGGAGGATAATTTCAGCGGTAGTAACGTCGATAATGCTGTATGCTTGCCCCATATGGTCAGAGGCACTCTCCGTGGGGACGACAAGGAGGATACTGTCCTCGGTGTATCGTCTAAGCGCGATTAGACGGATAAGTGGCTTCAGGACAGTGTCTGATGAAGCGGTATTGGTATTGGCAAAGGCAATACCAATAGACATATTGGCGGAAGAGATGAGGCGGATATACTTTCGCCGTCTCGAGTATCCAGGACGGACAGCGGATATAAAAGCGGAGGAAAGAAGAACTTCCATGCACAAATGGCAGTCACGATGGGAGAGCAGTTTAAAGGGAAGATGGACATTTCACCTTCCCTTCTATAATCCCTTGGATGGAAAACAAACATTGCGAGCTGAATTACTACGTGACCCAGTTCCTAACTGGCATGGATGTTTTAGGAAGTACCTGCACAGATTTGGACATGATACTTCCCCTATATGCCCAAACTGTGTAGATGAAGAGGAGGATGCGGAGCTTATCCTAACATGCTGCCCCAGATTTAGATGGCCCGGAGAAACTAGATTAAGACCAAACCGGCTCATGGAGGAGCTGTTGAATTCTAGGACGCTATGGAGCCAATACAGCCAGAAAATGGCTGAAGTAATGCTAGAACTCCGAAGACTGGCGGAACGTAGGCGAAATTTGACATAATGTGATAAAGCTTTCGAGCTAACCAGCCCTCCGCGAAGTAATACCTTACGGCAGTCCCGCGGAGGGAGAGTGGTTGAAGTGTGTAGGGGGTGGGTTTAGTACGTAGGCACCAGTGATGGTGAATCGTGCATGCTTTTGTTGGAACAAAAGTATCTTTCGAAGATTACCACCTCCGGCTCAAGACAAAACAAAAAAAAAAAAAAAACTACAACCCTTCAGTCAGGATTACGACCTAGCTTCTCACACCACCCATGTTGTGTGTGTTAATTTTATACACGAGTGGCGGACATACAGTTTATAGTCGACTCCGAATAAATATTTTTTTCATATTTCGTTCTGATGTCTGACCTAGGGTTTAAACTATGGCCACACTATCTACTAGACTACGGCGGCTACATGCCCTTCTATACGCAATTTTAATTCGAATGCAGCTCTTGATTAAAGTGTAAGTGTTAAAAACTTTCCGTGAGATTCAACTTCGTGGCAAACAGGCTTCAAATTTAAGTGTGCAAATTAAGTGCACTGTATGTATCCGGACAGACATTGATTATATATGGATAAAGAAGAACAAAGATTTCATAACGCCCCCCCCCCCCTCTCTGCGTTTTTGAAATAGGCGTGTAACTAATGAAAGAAGTAATAAAATTGCCATAAAAATTGTTACAAACGCCCCTAATGACTGTTTCTTTTATTCTCAAGCAATTTCATCTTTTCTTTTATGACTTCTTCTTCTTTCGTATTTTTCTTCACTTGTGTGTGAGTGTGTGCTTGTGCTTGGAATACATTTCATTATTAACCATCTCATCATAATGGCGCTTAAATTTACTTCCTGATACAAAAAGAAAATCCAAAAAAAATGGAATACAAAGAAAACAAAAGAAAAAAGAAAAGAATGAAAATAATAATAATAATAGTGGAACAGAGAACACGTTAACGAAATAAACATCTGTGATGAAAAATTAAAGGGGGAACCGAACAACAACAGATACAGGTTGGTTAGGAGGAAGACCAGTTATACAACGACAACGAGAACAACAACCATAAGAGCAGAGAAAATAAAAACTGTGGCAAACTAACTAAGGGAACACAATAGCAATTATGATTATAATAATCATTGCCAGCGTCATCGTCATCGTCATCATTTCATAATCATTTTCAGTTTCCATATTTTGCAACAGAATGTAGCAAAACAAAACAAACAAACTAACAAAACAGTGCCAACAAACCTCACCCACCCTCGTTGCAGCTTTTGCCGCTGAGTTGCTATACCTTTGGACTTTACCTTTTTCGTTTTGCAGTTGAAACTTAAAGCACCAACAACACGAGATTTTTTTTTCTCAACCCAAATGCATGAATGAAGGGTAGAAAGATACTGTTGCGGCTGCCATAAAGAGTCTCCACAGGCAGTTAACAGTCTGCTCAAAAGAACGATAATATGAAACGCTGGTTTTTTTTTTTTTTTGGCTGTTGCTCTTCATGTCGATTCCCATCTAACAACAAACGCAACAACATTTCTAATTTTATTTTGCGCTACAAATGTATCTTGTCAGCCTGACTGCTTTGTCAGCACATATGCCCACATATTGTTTGCAACATGCAGGCATTTAGTCAAGTCACAACAAGTGAAAACAAAACGACAATTTTTTTTTTTTTTTTTTTTGAAACACTTTGAGAAATCTGTGGCATGTAAGTATTCAAAATGAATTGAACAAAAAAAGTTGTAGCAACTGGGCTAGGCTGCAAACTATTTTGCTGAGACTTATAACACTGTGGATAGGCATTCATGCGTGGCACTAGCAGAACACAATATCTCCTGGAGCCAAAGAACTAAAAAAATGCAGAAATTTTGATCAATGAAGTCTTTGTAGTCTAGTAGGTAGTGTGTTGGCTTATTAGACGTGAGGACACGGTTCAAACCCCAGGTCAGACATTAAAACGAAAATATGAAAAATATTTCTTCGGCTGCTACCTCTCAGCAGATTTCTTGCAAAAACTCTGAGAGCAAATAAAATACCCATGCAAAGTTTCTCAAAACATCTGACGTTCGGAGTCGCCTTTAAACTGTAGGTCCCGCCACTCATGTATAAAGTTAACACACACAACATAAGTGTTATGAGAAGCTAGGTCGTAATCCTGACTGAAGGGTTGTAATGTGCAATGTACTTATGTAATACCAGCTCGAGCAGAAGAGCTAATAAAATGCAAATATTTCGATCAGTAAAAAGAGAAAAAAGCGTAACTTTATTCCTAAAAGGATACACTGGTTGAATACACTGACATGAAAGGAAATTAATTGAGGCTCCGATATATAGGCTGATATATTTGAGTGATTACATGTCTGTTCTATAATACTAGAACAGACTTTCTTAGAGACCTTCTGATCAAATGATAACTCGAAATTGGAAGTTATTACATAATGAGTATTAAACTCATTCTCAGCACACAAAGCTATAAGGATTTTGGAACTAACATCCTCTCCAAATAATCAACAGAGAGAGAGAGAGAGATAGAGCAATACGGCCCCGTCAAAATGGGACGTCGGCAAAAATGTGAAGACGTCAAAAATTTTACAGATAGACAACCACACAACCCTGATCAACGGCCACTATATGTTTGGATCCATATCAAAAAAACAGGTGTGGGGTGCAAGCCATTTTTGTTCATGATATCTTTTTATTTTATAATTGGTCATAACAACCCTTTAGTCAGAATTACGACCTAGCTTCTCACACCACTGATGTTGTGTGTGTTAATTTTATACATGAATGGCGGGACCTACAGTTTAAAGTCGATTCCGAACGACAGATTTTTGAGAAACTTTACATAGCAATTTTATTTACTCTCAGAGTTTATTTCAGAAATCTGTCACCGAAGAAATATTTTTTCATATTTTCGTTTTGATGTCTGACCTGGGATTTGAACCGAGGCCTCACGTCTAATAAGCTAACACACTATCTACTAGACCACGTCGACTTCGACTTCGGTACTAACATCCTCTCCAAATAATCAATAGAGAGAGCGACACGACCCTGTCAAAAATGTAACGCCGTCAAAAATGTGACGACGTCAAAAATGTGACGACGTCAAAAATGTGACGACGTCAAAAATGTGACGCCGTCAAAAATGTGACGCCGTCAAAAATGTAATAACGTCAAAAATTTGACAAACAGACAAAATCACAAACCTGATAAACGGCCACTATACATTTAGAATCCATATTAATAGAACAGGTCTCGACTGTAAGCTAATGTCGATTTTTATTCATGATATCTTTTAGTAGTCAACAACCTAGAAGTCGCCGCAGTATAGTAAGTAGTGAGTTACCTTATTAGCCGAGAGCCCGTGGTTCAAACCCCATTTCACACAACTCGAACAAAACGAAATTTCAAACAATATTACTTTCGACAACTTCCTCTTCACAGGTCTCCAATAAAAACTCAGAGATTAAATACAATTGCCATGAAAACCCTCTCAAATCTGTCGTTCGAACTAGACATTAAACTGTAGGTCTCGCCACCTATTTATGTATAAAATTAACACACACAACATGGGTGGTGTAGTGAGAAATTAGGTTGTAATCTTGACTAAAGAGTTGTCATGACCAATTAAGTAAATGAGAGTAAGAATTTTAAGCGATGGAAACTAACTTGAAAGGTATCAAGTCAGTAAAATGGTCAAAAATGTTATGCCGTCAAAAATTTTGATGAATTTTTGTTGCGACGCCCTTGGTTAAAATTAGATTTCATTGTAATAAGAAGAAAAAAAGCAGTTTTAAGGGGACCAGCATCAGTTTTGCGTTTTTCCTCGCAATATATCATTCCCTCATTTAGACATTCATTTACTCATTCGCTGAATTCATTCATTTTTTTTTTTTTTTTTTTTTTTGAAACAGTTGCGAAACATAAAAATTTTTGTTTTACAAATATTAAACAACAAAAGCAACAAGAGACAGAGAGAGATAGAGAGAGAATGTATCTTCTTTTTTTTTTTATTTGTTTATTTGACACAGACACGACAGATGTGTTTCCCATTCAACTTTTAATATGTGGCCAATCTAATAGTAATTGGTTTGTTATTGCATTGCCGCGGTCTAGTAAACACATGCAGCTACAATGTGTGGCAGAGCAACAGAAACATACAAAAAAAAAAAAAAAACAAGGAACTCATTCATCCATTCATTCATCCTTTACTATTCCGCATAACCAGCCGAGACAAGGTTTACTCAAAAAAAAAAAAAAAAATATTGTACGTTTGGCTAAACGACGTCTCTGTTCTGTTCGCTGTTAAGTTTAGTTCAGTTCGGTTGCTTGCAACCCCTGCTATACAAATTGATGATGATGATGATGAACAGAATGATGGGTCCCAAAAAAAACAAAAAAAAAAAAAAGAAGAAAGCCTCAGGAGACATTTTCTTGTTTACCAGGAATGAATGAATATCAACACAAAAATAAAACAAAATAAACATACGCAGAGATAGAGCGCACAAACATTCTACATCCTCATACCGTGTACCTTTAAAGTCATCATATTTTAAGGATTCTGCACAAGGATTCCCAAGCTGAGCCAAGCTGAAGTGATGCGTAGTGTAGTGAACTGTAACGAACCCTTAAGTTTACCAAGTTTATAGAGAAAATTTTCTTTTATTTTTATTTTTTATATCCTTAATGTTATTACATTTACTCCTCCTGCCTCCTTTTTATACTTGTCTTGTTTATTTTACATCCTTTTTGCCGACTCTCTCTCTATCTCTTGCTTTCTATACGAATTATCCTGAAAATGTTTGTTTGAACCTCCTGCTGAGGTAACAACATCGATTAGGGTTTTCTTTATGACTACTTTTTGCAATTATTATTAGTGTTGTTGTTGTTGTATTTATTATTTTAGAAAGTGTGAACAACATTTTTCATAAATTTAGCAACAACAATAACAATATTAACGTCAAAAGAGAAATGGGGAAAAAATTTACTTTTTTTTTTTGTATCCACAATTGGTTCTGCTTGGTATGTCGTCTCTGGTGTTATTCTCCCCCTTTGCCAATACAAAGATAAGACTGTGATGTAACTTTAACCCACCACCACCCTCTTGCACAGCCACTGCTTATCTGATAACCAAGTTTCCAATGGCATAGAATGAAATTATAATTGTATTGCCTGTTAGAATTGCTGTCTGGCTGGCTTATGGATCTCTTCTGAGTATATGTTAGCTGTGCCTAACTATGCCTTCCTTCTGTTTATCCATCCAAGTTATTAAAATGAATATGCAAATGAACAAGTGAATTTTGTGAATTTATTTAAATTCGTTCTTATTTAATAACAAATATTGTACTGCCACCAATATGGCGATAAAAATGGAGGAGATGATAATGATGATGATGTGGAAAGACTTTTAGATTTTTATTTAGTCAATGAATTGGAATACAAATCGTATTAAAGTCATATTATTTAAAATATTTAAGATACAACACAGCACATGCTAATGGTTTGAAGCTCACATGATTCACAAAACTTTTTGTAACATTTGAACATCAAAATATCGTTTATTCAACAAAGACTTTTAACTTTTTCTTAGGCATACATCGCGCTACGGCTCTGACCCTAAATAAGTCACCAGAAACATTAAACATTTCTGTCTTCTGTGACAAAGAAGCGGCAATCTTTCGGTTACACCAATACTGGTTATCATATGTCTTGACTGCCTTGACCAACACTCGCTGCAGTTTTTTGTCAACCTAATCAATCAGTTCCTAGTTAGAGTGATATCCCAGATAATTTTGGGTAGTCGATCAACTTGCTAGACCATGTACACTCCTCCTGAATGCCTCTGATAGACTGGCGATTAAGCAAAGGTATTTATATCTTCTTTGACAAACAAGCAACAATCAGACATCTTTCGGTTACACCACACTGGTGGTCGCGATTGTCTTGACCAACACCTCTGAATACCTGCTAGACTGTCCATTATTTACTGGGTGCTGCCAAATTCTGGACTAAGATTTGAATCATTGCTAGACTTGCATCACCTAAATGGCTTAAGAAGTATGCCAATCCACTACTTACATGAATTTGTTAGCAGGGGTCTACTGAATTTCTCCTCACGGATGGTTTCACATTGGGTAGACACGCGAACAAACTTTGCCTTCTAGAAGCATTGCAGATCGGTGGAAGAGAAAAAGAGTATTGTCCACATTATTGCCCTGTATCCGATGCAGAATTACCGGATTAATTAAACTTTAGGCTAGATTTTCAACTTAATTCTAAGGCAGTCATTCTTTAATCAGGACCTCTCTATTTGTCGCATTGGGCTTTGATTTAAATATGTAGCACAACGTTAAAAGCTAAGGAAGTATATCAGGTGAGAAGTTACTTTTCGCATTCTAAGTTTTTCTGTGCCCACTTTTTCTAAGGGAATACATACATAACATAATTGGTCATTACAACCCTTCAGTCAGGATTACAACCTAGTTTCTCACACCACTTATATTGCATGTTATAATTTGATACATGAATGGCGGAACCTACAGTTTAAAGTCGACTCCGAACGACAGATTTTTTCATTGCAATTTTTATTCACTCTCAGAGTTTTTGCCAGAAATCTGCTGAAAGGGAGTCACCAAAGAAATATTTTTTCATATTTCGTTTTGATCGATATGTCTGACCTGGGGAAATAGGTTAGATTAAATTGACAGTCGCTTCAAAAGGCATAACTTACAAAGGACCCATAAGGCCTTGTTGTAATATAAATAAGTATTTTTATGAAGGAGTCGCTCGACCTCCAGTAAAAATAAAATTACAAATCAAAGAGATTATAATTGCTATTGAAAATTTGAATGCAAAGAAAGCTCCCGGATTCGACGAAGTCAGCAACAAGATGCTTATCGAGTTGCCCCGTATAACAAAGAGAATTATTCTTTACATTTTTAACGCCATCTTGCGTCTCGAATACTACCCGCCAGCATGGAAAATGATTCCTAAGCCTGGAAAAAATCCTTCGAAAATGGAATCCTATAGACCTATAAGTCTATTACAAACCATGTCAAAATTGTTCGAAAAATTGTTAATTAACAAGCTGACACCTATTCTGGACCGAAACAACTGTATACCCAATCATCAATTTGGTTTTAGACGACAACATAGTACTATTGAGCAAACTCACGGATTGGTGCAAGAAATAAGAAAAGCCTTTGAAGAAAAAAAAAATATTGTTCAGCGCTTTTTATTGACGTCTCTCAAGCATTCGACAAAGTATGGCATGAAGGTCTTTTATCGAAATTGAAGCAGTCGTTACCATTGAATTTTTTCAATTTATTCCAAAAATATGTTATCGATCGAAAGTTATCAACTTATAAAGGCTGGTGTTCCACAAGGCAGTATCCTAGGACCAATTTTATATTTGTTGTACACCGCAGATATGCCAACAAGCAGTACTACACACACATCAACTTTTGCTGATGATACGGCTTTTCTTTGCTCCCATAAAAATCCAAAAGATGCCTCAAGTCAATTACAGCACCATGCTACCCAGGTGGAGAAATGGGCTAATCAGTGGGGAATTAAAATCAATGAACAAAAATGCGTCCACATCACCTTTACCCTACGGAAAGAAACATGTCCGCCCATCAGTATTAACAACCAGAGGGTGCCGCAACATACTCATGTTAAATAGCTCGGTATTCGCTTGGATAGACGTCTCACATGGAAATATCACATCGATGCAAAATTGACCCAAATGAAACTGAAAGCAGTCCAAATCAATTGGCTTATCGGTAGAAATTCCGTTCTTAGCCTTGATTGTAAACTCTTGTTCTACAAATCTATATTGAAGCCAATATGGAGTTATGGTATCCAGTTATGGGGCACGGCTTCTGCTTCTAATATTGAAAAAATACAACGCCGTCAAAATAAAATCCTACGAATGATAACTGCCGCTCCTTGGTATATTAAAAACAGCAATATTCATAAAGACCTTGACGTCCCACTGGTCAAAAGCGAAATCTCAAATTATGTGACCAAATATTTAAAGAAGCTGGAAATACATCCAAATTCTCTCGCTCGAAACATCCTACAACATCGTGGACATACCCGCTTGAGAAGGAGGGACACCATCGAACTCAGATGATTTCTTCACAAATCATTTATTAACATTTGAAAATTAGAATTTTTGTCTGGCACTGGCTGGACATCAATACTTATTAACTTTAAACTTAAAATTTGAACACTTATTGTTAGTTCATAAAAATGAAGATACAATAAAAAACTATCGAAAAAAAAAATAAGGAGTAAGGAGGGAAGAAATGCAATACGCTTTATAGAAATGCAATACGCTTTCATTTTTTTTAAATTCCTGAATTTTATTCAGATTTTCACATTATCTAAGTGGTTTCAGTTAGGCGTGTACCTGGTATTTGTCTTCGTATTGATGTGAGTCCATATTCATTTATGAATAAGCCTTATCTAATACATTGATGACATGAAAAGTAGCATTTTTAACCAACATTGGAAATCAATATAATATCGTTATCTAGTATTTTAAGAATTTGATTGGTGCGTTCCTATCGTTAAAAGTTTCAAAAGGGGTCCTTAGTCTTCTAAAGACATAATTTTCTTGATATTCAGCAGTTCAGCTTAAAACTGGCACAGAAAAGTATTTGTTATGTTGTTGCTATTCTGTGGCAAAATTATTCTTTCATGTAGCACTTCATGCAATAAATTCGAAATCGGTGGTGTTGTGTGGTTCCTGACAACGTCTTATCGAAACGATATACTGTCCAGTCCATAATCTTCAACTGCTGGCCAAAAAAAAATTGGTTGTCATATTATCAAAGCGCTTTGAATTAGCGGTCACAATTTTCAGGGTTTTCTTTTTCCAAAAAATATCGTCAACCACCAGACCATAATGTGAACCAAAACAGTCAAATTTTTCGGATGTAAAAGTTTTTTCACAATCACTTCTGTATTCTCTATGTTATATGATCCACAGTGTTATCTTCTGTGATATATTAAGTACCAAGAATGTGTTTCGAAGATTCATTTTTTTGTCACAGAATATAGACGTGTACTCTGAGTCCAGAGAACACTGTCAAAAGACCGGCTATTGCTGGATAGTCTGATCCATGGTTTCTCAACAAACGTTTTGATTTCCTCAAACACAATTGGTTAGAGTAGAGTCTTTACCTCTGTTTATATTCCCTTTCGCTGACCTTACCTTTCCAAACTATTACCTTCACCTCATAGAATGGTTCTGGCCTCATCAAAGCCGTGGAGGCTCTCCTCTTCCCAAACTTCTCTGATTGCTTATTGCCAAGACTTGGAGGGTAACAGTTTGCCTACCAATCTACTTCAATTTCTCTAGACTATCACAAAGGGCTATCCATTTCGTGGTTTCAAAAATATGGGACTGGAATTCGACATCTGTCAAACTAAGTTGTGAAACCAATTTTTTTCTTTTCAGTTGAAAGTCTGACATTGACGAAAATGGATCGCTTAACTATCACACAACGCATAAAAATTATCAAAACCTACTACAAAAATGGTGATTCTGCCACAGCCACGTATCGTGCGTATCGGCAATTTTTCGAACAAAATTTTCTTCAGCAATGAAGCACATTTCACACTCGGTGGGTATGTTAATATACAAAATTGTCGTATTTGGGGTTCTGAGAATCCTCAAGTAATTGAAGAGAGGCCATTACATCTAGAAAAAGTCACTGTTTGGTGCGCTCTTTGGTCCGAAGGTGTGATTGGACTTTACTTCTTCGAAAACGACGATGGAAAGACTGTGTCACCGTCAATTCGGAGCGTTATGGTCATATGATAACCGACTTTTTTTTGCCTGCTATTGAAGAATACAACTTGGAGAATATGTGGTTTCAACAAGACGGTGCCACATGCCACACAACTCGAGCGAATATGGCATTATTGCAAGAGACATTTCCTGGCCGCGTAATTTCTCGTCGTGGCGAGATCATGCGATTTGACACCATTAGACTTTTTTTGTGGGGCTACGCGAAAGACCGTATTTATGCTGATAAACCTTCAACTCTTGAGCACTTAAAAACCAACATTCGTCAAGTTATGGCTGAGATACCGCCCAATATGTGTCAAAAAGTGGTCGAAAATTATCTCAAAAGAATCAATGCTTGCAACACTTCGCGTGGAGGTCATTTAAATGATGTAGTGTTTCACACATAATGTCAACGTTCAAACTTTACAATAAAAAAGAAATATCATGAAAAAATATTTTATATGTGTTTTATTTACGTTTACTTTTGAAACCACGAAATGGATAACCCGATATATTCGCTATAAGCTATCTTTCCTATAATCTTTGCAGGCTCTAGTGCCCGACTGTCAGATAATATTGCTACGTCAGATATATCTTGCCACACCGAGAGTTTTGACATCTAAAAATGGATAATCCGATAATACCGGTATTTATATTGTTACGCAGATCCAAACGACCTAATATCGTTTCACATAAAAATAATAAACAAAAGCTACCGGCCACACTAACACGTATGTACATCGAACCATACATAAACCAATAATAACATCAGTATGAGTATGAGAGAGATGGATAACACAAACGCATCATAAGCGAACGCAACAAGAGCCAATGTGTACACAATACACACTCACAAATTCATCGAACATCTTCCAAATAAGGCAACAACAACAAGCATGAGAGTAGAAGGGATGGACAAGTAAGCATACGCAACAACAAACAACGCAGTTGCCATAGAAATTGCGAGAATGCGAAACCGCGAACATTCTTCTTCAAGAACGTTCGATGTACTGTTCGTGTTGGACTATAAAAGGGCAAGACAAAGCAGACGAGTGAGTTAGTTAGAGTTGATACAGTCTTGCGTGAAGTTGTGTGTGAACTAACCAGTCGCGGTGTGAAGACAAGTTGCGTGTGAATAAAAACAGTCGTGGTTCGAAGATATCCGTTGTGAACAGTTTAGCGAATAGTTGTGTGTGAATAATAGTGAACAAGCAATAAATTGTAGTAATTATTGTTTTATCTGTTTTTACTTGGTTTGCAATTAACGAACTCATATTTAAACGTTTTTAAAAAGGTAAAAACGTAACAATATTCTGACATTAGAATTATTTTCACACTGAATTTAAATTTTAATCGCTTTTAAAGGATTACGCATTAAACAACATGATACGATTGCTATTCCTAAGGACATTACAAAACAATCTGGTGGATTTTTTTTTTTCAAGTGACGTACTTAGTCTCGTACACTTTAATTTTTAATAATTCAACTTTTTAACACACAGACAGATAAAGAAAAAAAGAAAAAAAACCCGAACACCTTTAGGGGTTGATTTATGATGACAATCGTCAGTGATTGTAATACAAAACGTTCTCTTGTCGCACACAAAACAAACAAAAAAAATGTCAAACAACACAATCTATTTTCCCTTCCTCCGCTGCATATTTTAATTTCTCTTTCTATTCTCATTTAACATTTTTTTTTTCTTTTTGTTTTTTGTTTTGTTTTTTGTTTTGATTTTGATTTCGGTTGCAAATGGTGTCATATGTTTTTATCGTTTTCATCGTATTTTATCGCTTTTACTAGATTTGCGGTTAATTTTGAGTTGAGTTGAGTTGAATCGGTTTAACAAGATTTACTTACCCCTGGTAACATCAAATCAAACATTTTGTATGACAACAGCAATAACAACAAGAACAATAACAAGAACAAATTGTTACATAAAACATATTAAAATTGTAACATGAGACAAGACAGACAATGGGGCACGATAACAGTGGTAAGTGCCGAAAGTATAAAATTTCAGATCAAAAACAACAACAAAAAGGAAAAGAGGAAAATAACTGGAACATATTCGTTTACCTAATCAAGGAGATACGTTGCATGCCATAATAATAATAATGGGTGGTGATAAGTAAATATCATGTTTAGTGCTATTATTGTTCGTATTGTTAAAGAAGGTACAATGTTTGTGCTGAAATTGCAACACAAATTATAATTGTTACGAATTACAAATTATGACCCAAAATGCTATTCGTCCTGGGGTTACTTCAATTGAGGTCACTGAAACACTGCAACTGAACACTGAACTATGTAATGTGATAACAATAAGCCTGCAACGTGACAAGCCAAAGTTTCTAACAATTTCAGCTTACATGGTAGGAGAGCAATATCCTACTCAATCAGTTTCTTTGAAAATATGATATGATATCTCTGTTGGTTACGTATTAAAAATCCCCTTCTATACTAACGATCCATAAATCCTGGAAGATGAAATCGGGATTTTCATTATACCATGGATGTGGTGGCCGGCCTTAAAACCTTTCTGTGAGCACGTTACTGTAGTAAGTCAGTCTAGGAATACTCTATGGTGCTGTACTATTGTGACAAAAGACTATACAAACAACAGTAACTCCAGATTTCGTAGAGTACAACATAATTAGTCATTACAACCCTTCAGTCAGGATTACGACCTAGCTTCTCACACCACTTATGTTGTGTGCGTTAATTTTATACATGAGTCGCGGGACCTACAGTTTAAAGTCGACTCCGAACGACAGTTTTTTGAGAAGCTTTTCATGGCAATTTTATTTACTCTCAGAGTTTTTGCCAGAAATCTGCTGAGACGAAGTCGCCTAAGGAATATTTTTATATTTTCGTTTTGATGTCTGACCTGGGATTCGGGCCTTCAGTCTAATAAGCCAACACACTACCTACTAGACTACGGCGACTTCCTCTACTTCCGTTCCATTAACGGGGTTGTGAAAATGACTTAATTCGCCGCACTCTAGTCGGCAGTGTGTTGTCTTATTAGACCTAAGGCCACGGTTCAAACCCCAGGTCAGACATCAAAACGAAAATATAAAAAAATATTTCTTCGGCGACTTCCGCTCAGTAGATTTCTGGCAAAAACTCTGAGAGTAAAATAAAATTGCCATGAAAAGTTTCTCAAAAATCTATTGTTCGGTGTCGACTTTAAACTGTAGGTCCCGCCACTCATGTATCAGATTAACGCACACAACATAAGTGGTGTGAGAAGCTATGTCGTAATCCTGACTGAAGGATTGTAATGACTAATTATGTACTCGTATGTATGCATGGAGTCCCTACTAAATCCAACACTACTTAACGTGGCGGTACAAGATAAGAAAAATTTTACGTTTAGAAGCCTCACCATTTTATATACTCCAACTGACTCATGCAAGCAACCTTAAAGATCTCTGCTCAGTTTTTCCGACCTGGAAGAATGGAAAAACCGTATGCGGTGTGAGACCTGGAATAGAACGGCCACTGTAACTGTAGAAGGGAACAGTAGCTTCTATTTGAAAGGGGACATATAGAAGTTAGAGTAAAAATGCTCAATTCAACTTGGATAGAAGATACAAAGGGCGGGACATAGCAATAATATCTGACAGTCGGGCCGCCATCCGCGGCTCTAATGAGGCTAAATCGAATGGAACTATTTGGGAAAGCTGAATCAGCTTGATAGGGAAACTAGGCTGGTCCTAGGTCATGCGGAACTTTCATGCCTCCGATCGGGTCACAAAATTTCTGTGCAGTGGGGGCAGATGTTTCGAAATTGTACTAAAAAAGGGTAAATAAAGAGGGACAAACAGTCTCCTCACACCAAATGAGTATGAGGCAATCAAAATTTTTGCTGGGAAATTAAAATAAAAGAAGATCTGAGTAATGCAACAGAATATCCAAGAACCACCTAAAGAAAGTAACCGTTTTTTGACAAAGCATTATGAACTCAAAGTATGCTTATTGAGAATAAGAATCGTCTCGAAACCAAACGTGTACGTTCTAGGATAATGAGTATAAATTAATCAGAACACATTTTTGGAATCTGTGATTCATTAAAATATATCAGGAGGGAACACTGAGGAGCTTATCAGGTGCTAAGCAGGGAATTGTTTTACTTAACACCGAGCAGTTGCTTAAAGATTGTTAGGCCAATACCCTATAAAGTGTAAGGGGAGTATAATTGATCGTGTATGGTCGCACCTGTTCACGACAATAACAGTCAATTCTGTAGCTGCAAATTTATGTCCAGGCTATTAAAGAAGTGTTTTAATATGCTCAATAACCGGGCCACTTAGAAACAACTTACTTTGATATGAGTAACCGGCTCATGAAGAGCAAAAACGCAATTGCATGGGACATCTATGTTAAAATAGAAGCATAGAGGGTCCTTACTAGATCCACTCCATAGTTTGCCTTCAACAGGGTTTTCTTGAAAGGAAAGATAAGGAAGTATTGGAATAACACCATTGATTCCAACCATTCAAACTTAGACGCTTGAAGAGCGGAGTGCCCGGACATAATGAGCATAAACGAAATTGCATGCGAGTAATATGTTAAAACAGAGGCAAAGGGGATCCGCATTAGAACCACTCCATACTTTGCGTTCAACAGTGATTTCTTAAAAGGAAAAATAAGGAAGTATAGGGTGATTTTTTAAGAGCTATAGGAAAAATTTTCAAAAAAAAACACATAAAATTCAGAAAAACGCATGAAATCTTTATTTGAATCGATAGTACGGTCCATATAATTTAATGTTTAAAGATTATTTCATGCTAATGTTGACCGCGACTGCGCCTCAAATGGTCCATCCGCTTAGTCCAATTTTGGCATACTCTTTCCAACATTTCGGCCGGTATCTTACGAATAAATGCTTCAATGTTGTCTTCCAATGCGTCAATTGAAGCGGACTTGTCTGTATAGACATGAGCTTTAACATAGCCCCTACAAAAAATAGTATAAAGGCGTTACGATTCGCAGCATCTTTGAAGAAGTACGGTCCAATGATGCCACCAGCCCATAAACCGCACCAAACTGTGACTTTTTCTGGATGTATTGGTAGCTTTTGCAATGATTCTGGCTGATCTTCACACCAAAATCGACAATTCTGCTTTTGAGCCAAAAATGAGCTTCGTCGCTGAACACAATTTTTCGATAAAGATGTGGATCTTCGGCCAACTTTCCAAGAGCCCATTTTGATAATAAAATTCAATGATTTGCCAGCGTTGTTCGTTTGTAAGACGATTCATGGTTAAATTATAGACCAAACTGAAGATGTTTGACAGTGAAACAAAACACGAAACGTGCGTGAGCTGTTTAAACCAGTGTTGCCTAAAAAATCACCCTTTATTAGAATAACACCATTGATCATAGCTACTCAAGCTTGAAGAGCAGACTTTACATTAAAATTGAACAGAAGAAGATGGAGAAAAGTTTTGTGCTTGTGCAATAAACACAAACTGTGTAGCACTGAGGCGGCAGAAGAGATACAAACCTACTTCATACGGGCCATGCTGATAGGATTGCTTGACGTACTAAATCCGACATTGATAAGGAACTGCACAAGAGATCAACATGGTTGCCGCTCAAAAGTCTTTCATCCTGAACCCAATTTCTTTACATTACACTACAGTACTCCTTCAATAAACTCCATCTAATAAAGCTCAGCTTTTTTATCTACATATAACTTTTGTATTAGGTCTACCAATAATCAATTCATTTTAATAAGTTTTATTTGAGTTGCTTGACCAACAATAATAATTTGAGATTTAAAGAAAAAAAAAAAACCAAAAAAAAAAAAATAAATAAATCTTCGGCAATCTTTTAATAGAGAAAATAAATCTAAAGTGGTTAAATATATGACAGTCCCCCCCCCCCCCCAAACAATAAAAACAAAGAAAAAAAAACAAAAAAGGAATAAAAAGAAATCGAAATCCGGAGAAAAAAAAGAGGAAAAAATCTGAGTTTGACAAGATGTTTAATTGTTGCAATAAATTTTCCAAAATGCAATTATTACGAGTAGTAGTAGTAGTAGTAGTAGTTATACCCCTTCGAATCCAAAGTAAAGGAAAATAAAGAATGAAGGAAAGTGTTATAAAATATTGTATAGCATGCGTGACGACGATTGACATCAATCGTGTTGTCGTATGTAACTATAAGTTGTCAGTCATGTGAACGTGTGTGTATGTGTGTGTGTGTGTACAAGCAATGAATTGAGTTTTGGTGTGTGGTAAAAATAATACTTTTTTGACATTTACGAACCCTTTTTCTGAAAAAGGAAAAAGGCACTTTCAATTCAAGTTAGTTATGCGAAAAGTTTTATTCTTTTATTCCCGTTTGTTGTGCGGCGCGTCCTTCAATCATACGTACGTTGAGGTGTCATTTAACTGTGTAAAGTAGTTACACAGACAACAGATCGTTTAGTTTTATGTTTTATTACCCCTTTCTGCTGCCATTAAATACTGTAACTGTTATAGAGGGTTTTAAATAAATTGGGGAGCGAACAGAAGGAAAAAAATAAATAAAAATCCTTGATAACAACAACCCCTAAAGTGGTCCTACAAAAAGCATCTGAAAGCAGAAAAAGAGTAAAAAAAAAAGCAAAACATAGAATAACGCCCTTAAGAATAATTTATCATTTATGCACTCATCATCATCATCATCCACACCGGCATTGTCGTCATCGTCGTTCTCATCTCATCGTTGTACTAGTCCTGGTTCGTCCTTTAAGCACAACACTGTTTTACATGTGTATGAATTTGTGTTTGTATTTGTACTTGTACCTTTATCCTGATTACCATTTTGACTAACGCATTTTCATTTTTATTCTCGTTTTTTCCCCGACTGACTGCCTGCCTGCCTGCCTGGTGACATTGAAATATTCCCAAAGTACCAGTTTGTGATAAGCACTTGTATTCGTGCATGTATAATGCCCAGCAACCAGCAACTAGCAACCCTTGTACACTCTTAAACCATAACCTTCTCTTTAAATGGCTATAATGGCATCTATGGGCACGAGTTGTTGTACTTGTATTGACATTTTTTTAAAATGTTTTTTTTTTTTTTCTTGTCTTCTGCTTCACATTTTTTAACTTGAACTTGTTAGACATGGTTTACAAAGTTAATTTTTTATTTCTGTCTTTCTGTTCTGTAGTTGTTGTTGTGTTTTATAGCAATTTCTTTCCATTGTTAGAATACGAGGGTAGTAACAAAAAGAAATTTTGTCGCACACTGTGTTATAATTGTGACAGAATCTTAACTGACAATTTACACTACCTGTACAATAGTTCTCGCCTAGAACGTAGTCCGTTCTTCGAAAAATAGTCCCCATACATGATATTTGACCTTGAATAAGATCTTTACTTAAAATTGTACCGGGTGGCAAAGTCTCAAAATATATTTCCACGCACTTGCTAGTCGTCAACTTTGGACAATTTCTTACCAAGAATGTGGATGTGGTAACTGATAGCCATCTTAAGAAGCTAAGCAGAGAACTCTTACTAGTGGATTATACAGTTAGTGGTTTCAAAACCGGATTGGCAATGCTGTCAACTGTTAACTACCTTGTACCAGAAGTGTCATTAATTTTGTCAAAGTATTGTTAAAATTTAAACTACAAAATTGGTGATTCAAACGTGGTCACATTTCGAGCATTACGATGTGATGGTTTTCATAATCGACAAATTGTGCAAGGAATTGGCGAGATTATACAGGGCTCATTATAGGGTATTTTACATTGAGATTAGTACTTCCATTTATACAAAATTCAACTTACAAAACAGCCAGCTGAGAATTCTCAACACCACAGATATGGGAGCAAGGACAACAGCCTGTCAGTGTTGATTCTTCGAATAAGATTTCCTTTACCAATGAAGCCCATTTCTCATTTGACGGTTGCATCAAAAAGCCGCAAATGGAACTTGGAACCAAGAAGCGATTGTGGAAAATCGATGACATATGCATGTACGTAAAATTCCTGGAAGAGCCGTGATTGACAAATTAAATCGCTATAAACAACTGTTTTAGCCTGCAGTTAGAGAGGATGTACTGGATGTTATGTGAGTTCAGTAAGACAATGCCACGAGCTATACAACACGACCGCTTATGACTATATTGCATGAGAAGTCTCCAGGAAGGAATTTTTTGTAAGGCTAAGGCAAATACGAATAACTTTTGTACATAGAAAAATGTTGCCAAGTTAATGGCGAAATACCCCCGAAAGGTACGAAAAAATGGTCGAAAACCAAAAGGACCGGCCGTTACAACCAAATCCAGAAACGATCATTTATATGAGATTGAATTTCGTATTCGTATTACAAGGTACAAGCATTATAATGAACTAAAAAAGGTCATAGAAATCATAGCTTTATGCTTGTTTTTATCTTTGTATTTAACTTTGCCTTCGGAACCGAAGACTGTATTAAAAGTCTTCATAAAATGTTCTGCTAGCAATTGTTGCTATAGTCATACAGAATATTTGATTTTCTGTTTCTATTGAATGCAATACAATTATATTTTCTTTATTAGATCTGTTAATTTTGGCACCACCCTCGTAAAAGTTAGTGCAGCAGCATTTATAAAAAATTTATAAATGTCGACTGTTGGCTGTTGGCTGCTGGCTGTTGTTGCTAAACTTCAGAGAGCCTGTATGGTGAAGATGATTAGTCAAATAAAGCACAAGAAAAAAAGTGTAAAAAAAATACGTTACAAGTCAAATATGAAATCGTAAATTGTGCCGCAGTGCTGTTAAAAGTACAAAGTGTCGATAAAATGTTAAATTTTATGACTTTAAACTTGCCAGCAAGCAGTTCTATAAAGAATATGTAAAAATGTTTCAGTTTTAAGAGCAGCATGGGGAATCTTTAAACTTGATTAGTGACATAAAATATCAGCGAGACAAAACATGGAAAAAATCAGACACACAACGCGTACTACATACCAACTGTAATAGAGTACATAGGGCCAAAAGATGATCTCTTTCGTTGCTATTAAAAAAGATCTACGTTTTGTTTCTACTTTAAAGCTTCTAGTAGTTAAGTTGAAGTTTTAAAATCTCTTGGTCATTACAACCCTTCAGTCAGTATTACGACCTAGCTTCTCACACCATTTATGTTGCGTGCATTAATTTTACACATGAGTGGCGGGATCCACAGTTTAAAGTCGACTCCGAACGACAGTTTTTTGAGAAGCTTTTCATGGCAATTTTATTTGCTCTCAGAGTTTTTGCCAGAAAACTGCTGAGAGGAAGTCGCCGAAGAAAAAAATGCTTCTCATATCTCGATTTGATGTCTGACCTGTGATTTGACGCGTGGCCTTACGTCTAATAAGCCAATACACTACCTACTAGACTATGACGAATTAAGTCATTTTCACAACCCCGGTAATGGATAAGAATATAAGCCTCTATACTCTAAGAAACCTGGAGGTACTGTTGTTTGTATAGTCTTGACGTCTACCGGTAGGCACGTAGAATACATTCCTTGATTGCAGTCAGTTCAGTTTGATTAATTTGATTGCTCAAATTAAATTCAACTAGGGAATTAGTATATAAGCAAATTAGGAATTAAAATGGTTAGAAAAAGATCTTCGTTGATCTGGATACAAGGCACTTAAACTAGCTTTCTATTAGAATGATGGTGTACACCTTTTAAAGAATATCAGTCAGTGAGATATTCCAACAGAAAACCTATTCTAACGAAAATGAAAAATCTAGATACTGGTGTTTTGCTATTACTTCGCTTAACATTAAAATTATAAACAAAAGTTACAAAAACAAAACAATGTATGTTAACAATCCTGTTTGCAAATTATCGTGCTGCTTAATATAACAACAAACACCAGCATAAAAAAGTGGTAAACAAGTAAACAAAAATACAACAACAAACGGCAGCATAAAAAAATTGTAAACAAGTAAACAAAAATATACCAACACCACTACAATAATTAACGTAAACAACGATGTTTACATATATAGAGATTTCTCGAAGGCGAAGTAATGAACGTTCGCCTAAAAGAGCATTCATCAGACTGTTTACCCTGCCATATAAAAGGCAAGGCAAAGCAGGCGAGTGAGTTAGTGAAGTTCAGTCGGTCTTGTGTGAAGACGCGGTGTGTTTGAAGAGAGTAATCGTGGTTTGAAAATCGCCGTTATAAAGATCTGGCGAACAATTGTCTAGTAATTGTTATTGTTTATGCAAAGGGTGTAAACAGAAAAATAACAAACAAAGCAATTGTTGTCGTATACATAAAGCTGTGAACGGTGGCACACGGAATTGTGCGATTAATAAAGAATTCTAATTAAAATTAAACACAAATATATTTTTATTTTATTTGCAATCTACGAGTTCATATTTTAAACGTTTTTAAAAGATAAAAACGTAACACTATTTTTAAATCATAATTTCATAATTTCATGTTGAATAGGATTGGGTTTCTCTAACCAATAATGTAAGAAGAACTTTCACACCATGGCTCTCAATGACCAAAAAGTATAAAATCTCTACAATTCAATACTTTACAGATAAACAAATCCAATCCAATTCAATCTGTTTCCCAAAAAAAAAAAAAAAAATAATGAAATTTAAATCTGTTTTCAAATAAACTTAAATGCAACAACAACAATAGCAATTACATGTAGAAAATCTGAAAATGCAAACGTTTGTCACACAGCATTGTCGTCATAACGGTAATAATAGAGTCATCTAATATGATTAGAGAGACAGAATAACAGAACAACAGAACATCACTTATCGAAATGTGCAGGAACAAAAGAGTTGTGAGGAGGAAATCACACGCCCACAATTTCCAAAAAAAAAAAAAATTAAGTAAAAGGAAGTTGAAATGTTCTGTCACATTTACGAATTCATAACGTTTGAACGGATGGACAGACGGACGGACTCGCAACACAAGGAAATGTCAAACATTTTCGTTGTTGTTCTTGTTTTTTTTTCTACTGCCTTTAGAGCAGCAAACTTATTGAGACTTCATACGTTATCTCGTCAAAGACATGCAGCCACAACCGACCAACATACATATTCATACACTCTTGTTTCTGCTGCCTTATATAGTCTTCAGCATAGTAAGAGCAGCACGTGCTACCCAGAATGTCACGTGTCAGCACGTGTCTCTTCTTAGTTCCTCAGTTGTAAGCGAATGTAAGATAAAGAACCAAAAAAAAAGTTCACTGTCATCTAAATAACCGAACTGAGATTTGATTCGTTTTTCGTATTTAAAAGTTTCCAGGTTTAGTACTCTGGAGAGAGCACAAAACATCACTTGTTATCTTGATTTTGCCACTGGCTGATAACCAGAAAAGGAAACTGCTATTTTTTTTTCTCTTTTTGTTGTTGTTGTAGTAGTTGCATGTGGCAACATGCGGTCACACTTCTGCATTTGACAACTGGGTGTCACCAGTTATGGGAATTTCAATGTTTTTGGCATTCATCTCAGGGCATTTGTGAAGCGATGCGAAGTGCTGCTATAGTGTAGAAGCGTGAGAGAGCTAGTTTTTTTGCTTAAAAACATTAATTTTCCTTAAATTATAGCCAATTTGGGATTTCAATAGAAAAGATAAAGCAGGAGAGCCGCATGTTGTGAATACCGTAATTAAGTGATCGACAGAGATGCTGTACGGGTTTCAAATTTAATTATAAATCCTTAATAAGATGTTAATTGCTAGGGACGTATGTATGTACATATGTACATTAGTTGTCGTAAATAGATAATGGACCGTAAAAATACAGGGTAACGCGTTTGTTAGCATGCTAAGCAAGTGCTGAAAAAAGGCATTTACAATGTGGCAAAGTAAACTAGACGAGTAAAGTATCTGAAACACTGCAACTATAGAAACTCTAAACGAGCTACTCTCACTCGCATCAAAGCAACTGAAACCCACAGATTGAGTTAGCAGTCTAAGAGCACTGACTCAAATTTTTAGAAAGAAAAGCGTGCGGCTTCTTAATTGCTTAACTTACGAAGGTTCCTTAATTGAATATTTGAGAGTACGGTATCGATTGAAAGGCCAACTAGAAAACATAAAAGCAAGTCAAACAACCGGCTAATGTAACAATTTTAGAGTTCCTGAAATATGACATTCTCTCGCACCAACATATTCTAAAGGCATGACTTTCTGCTTGGAAAATTATCTGCTGGACAGCTGTTGGAACCAATTAATTTCTTTCCCTTATTCCACCATTTTCGAGCTTAGATTCGTCATTATAGCATACCCATTCGGATTGAAAATGAAAGCCTTAATTGTTCTCCAACTCCATTGACAGGTTTCTTAAGAAAGGCAGAAACTATTCTCTATGCAGAAACGGACTGCATAGAAAGTCCCATAAGACTCTCTAATACCAAATAAGATCAGCAATTTTCAGATTAGAAGTACTGTTCTGTCTTACAGCAGTATAAAGAACTTCCCTCTCGCTCATGATCGGATGCGATGAAACATTTGATGTGAACATTGATGATTGGCTACAGTTTGACCAAACCATTTCTAGCCTTAGATGATTAGAATTAGAGCTTATAAACGGTCTTAGAAATGAAATTTATATCCAGAAGATCATTCTGGGATTGAAAATTCAAAGCCTTGCGAAAAAAAACTTTGTGAAGACAAAGAATGTCGCCATCTTAGTAACATATTGAAAATGTGGGTTCCAAGGGTCGTCCAGATATTCCTCTTTATTCGAAAATTAAAATAAAGTTTCATTTCAGATAAGGCATTTGCAACTTCCTAGTGGAAGGCACTAATACACACCTTTTACTGTTTAGATTCCTACAATCAGAAATGACATTGAATGTAAAAGCACAAATGGTTCAGTTTTAGGAAAAGTTCATCTATTACACGACCCTATAGAAGATATAATAGAACCTCTTCTTAAGAGCAACTTCTTGCGACTTTAGTAGATTTGATTGCAATCCCTAGCTTAACCCTGATCATTCTAAACTTCAGCTGAGTTGGGGGCAATGTAATGATCACTTCAGGCACACCCTTCAATATGAGGCGTTTTCAATTGCCTCCTATTGAATGAAGTATGTATTGTCAAAAGCTTCTGATATGTTAATAATTTGTTGGTAATCCGTGCAGTAACTTGAGTTTTTTTAATTCTTATTTTCTTTGTAACCTTACTTACCTTTTTGAATTGACTCTGCCTCCACTACTCTTGTTTTCCTTTTTTTTTTTCCACTATTTTGTACATTTTGTTATGGAAATTACGTTAATTATTTAGAAACACCGCCTTCTCCAGAGGCGACAATAAAAAGAACTTGCCTGACACGCTCAAAATGTATCAACAGGTGGTGTCTGCCTTAACGGTACTAACACTGACGAAACACATGCCCGAAAACTTCATAATTATTTCGAGAAACTTTACACAAATCTTTTAAATTTAACACTTTTTTGTCAACATTTTAAACAAATTTTACAAATTAATCTTTAAATTACAATTTTAAAATATTTTTCACCACATTCTGTCTTATTTTATTTTAGCACACACTCTTGTTTATGAAAACAAATAAGAATTATTAATTAGGGATGCCACACCTCATTGATTTTTAATAATCCCGGGATTAGGGATTTCGAAATTTCGATGCTGAATTCCCAGGATATTTCGGGATTTTTTAATTCCGTAAAATATGTCCTCTATCGTTATTGCTCTTCAACATAGGTGTTATCGTAATCATTATGATGAGAGTTACGAGGACACTTATAACTTGACGTTTAAATAGCAATGGCGATGTTCTGTTCTAGGCGCCCTACATATATGTATTTGGGTTCGCACAACTTAGCAGGGCAGACAAGAGTATGGTCAACTATAGCCAGTGTGGAACTACCGGCACATTTTGCAGTGTACTATCCTGAACATTTTTAACAGACGTGTGTAGTCAGTTACTTGCCTTGTACGCATGCGAATTATGGACAATTCAGTTATATATCAACCATGACGAGGCCAGAAATTTATAGACGAATATGGGGACAAGTCTGAAGCTCGGAAATATCCTAAAAAAATAAACACAGAAAATGCCGCTTGACAAGCCTTAGTTTGGAGTCCACGTCAAGAAAATTCCGGTCAAGAAAATTTTGCCCATGCAAAGAGGAAAAACGGGAACTCTGCACAGTTACAGAAAATTATTTCAAGTTTGTATCCAAATTAATTTGGTGCGAGGCTGTACTACTATAACCTCAACTTTTCGACGTAAACCTATTAGTAAACCTATTAGTAAAATACCTGCAAAAAAATTTCAAATGAATCCGCTAATCGAGGTGAAATCAATATATTGAGGACCTAAGTCTCCCAATTTAATATGGACGTACAAATATGGTAATACCAAGGTACAGATAATACCGTGTATTTTGTAACGGTAACGATAGTTGTGGTTAATTTTCATTTCACTCCTGAAAAATTCATCACTTTTTGAAAATTCGCTACCTAAAAAATACACCACAAATTCACCACATATCCAAAATAAATAAAAAATTGTAGGTGCGGTATGTGAGCGGGACAGCACGGATGAATGGTGCGATAAAAAGAGGGGTTGGGGAGTGGGGATTTTTGCTTTCCCCCAACAATGTCAATGGTTAAAATTGTGATGCTTATTTATATAAAAACTTCCCCCTTTCCACTCTTCATTTTTCATTCAATCACCACATCATTATCACTATCGTCATCATCAAGGTTAATAACAGCAACAAGGATTGGGCGACGTACAACAATAACCCAAGGCATCCGCAAGAACACATAGCAATCCAAGGACATTATGAACAACACAAACAGCCACACCCACGTCATTTTTGATCCGTCTAACTATTTTGTAGCTTTGTAATCAAGTTTTGAATGTAGGGTATGGTATAAAAATGTTCGTTATATGTTACCGATAATCGAAAAAAGAATGTTTGAATTATAAGCGTAGGATCTGCAGTATCACAAATGAACGGAAAAAACATGATTGCAGTTTTTTGATGCTGCCATACATAAATTTTTGTATTGAAACGTATTTACGAAGCAAATGCGAGGTTGACAGCGATTTCTTCTCACAAAGCAGCACAACCAGTGTTGCAAAATTGAAATTTTTAAATAGTACTGATCTATAACTGAAAGAGTAGTAGCTTTTTGCATCAAATGGTACTTTTATAAAACAATATTTATTTATACTTAATACACGTACGAAATGGAATAGAAAAACTAACGACTTATACATGTTTCTCATATACAAAACAAAAACAGTTGGATTCGAAATATAAAGTCCCGTTAAGTCGTCAAATGTCGACTCATTGCTTTTCGTATCCTACAAACGTTGCGTGGACGTTAGGCTAGCTAACCAGGACCTTTAGTATTATGTTGAACTGTTGCTAACCCCCATTAATAGTTGAAAAGCGCAAACCATAAAATCTGTAATAATAAAAAAGTAATAAAAGTGTAGTTTTGAAATGGAAAAGTACTGAAAAAAGTACTAAAGTACTGAATTGTTCAACACTTGGGATAGAATATACATAAATGAAAGAAATTATTCAAAAATTAATTTACAAAATAATTTAAATTTGAATGCAGTTTTCCAATTTTAATTTTTTAAATAGAATGACACAATGGCAACACCACCTTACTAGTTCGTCGTTCGTTTATTCAGTGTTTCACTAATCGAGATTAATTATCCTTAATTCAAACACAAAATACACCGTTGGTAATACAGTGCATATTTGTAACCAGACATGTCGGTGAATGCCTTCGCTAACAGAGGTGAAAATTACTTATTCTAGACAAACACCGTCCAAATGCATAATATACAGTACATTGGTCTATGGTAACACAGTACAATTTCGAATAACGGCACTTTGGTGAGTTTCGATTTTATTCACCACACGGGATAAATTCACCACACTAAGTAAAAAATCACCATACTTCCAAAAAAAATTAAAAAAGCTATTTCCTTCCCTCTCTCTCCCTCCGTCCGTCGTATATTGTTGACCAAGAACAACGAAGAGCGGGTGCAGCAACAACACAATCACAATTACAACAACAACTCATTTGCTCATTTCTCCTTCGCCCCCCACCCACTCTCACACTACTACTACCTCTATCTCCTACTACTACCCACCACCCACCCACACAACACACCAGCAGCAGGCAACACACAACATAATCCATCCATTCCACACACACACACACACCACATACGCCATAAATTTCCTATTAAAATAAACAGGGGCTTAATTTTTACTTATGTAAACCGGAAGCGGAAAAAGAATGTGCGAATTAATTAGTTAAAGAACGTTTTTATTTTTTGAACGAACAAAAACGAATTTTTCCAACCACCGTGTTGCCAGGAAGAAAAAATGTTGGTACTCAACTGCATCAATAATTAAATTTTGAAATGGTACTGAATTATAACTGAAAAAGTACTTTTTTGCATCAAATAGTACTTTTGTAAAAGATACATACACGTACGTTCCGTAGACTTTTGGCTAATCGGGGCTAAAGCTTAATTCTACTTTAGCATTGCATTAAACGTATTGATAATGCATTAAAAGCTAAAAAGCACAAGACATAAAATATGTAATAATAAAAACGTACTGAAAGCGTAGCGGGGGGTACTGCTGTATTTTTGAAATGAAAAAGTTCTGAAAAATGTACAAAAGTACTGAATTTTTCAACACTGAGCACAACACTTATTATGAACGTTGCCATAGGAATGAATGTGGCGGCGTCACTACTTAACATTGACGGCGGCTATAAAGCATCACTTTTATTAGAGTATTTCGTTTGGTTTACATTTGTATGTTCTGTGTGATTATTATTGTAATTTTCATAAAATAAATCGCCAGCCAAAAATAATTTCAATACCTTGTGAATAAAAATACAAGGACGGACATTAATATTTAATATAAACAAACGATTGATGAATGAAAATGTCGACAAACAATAAAAGTACTTTTGAAGAGATAGATGAGGCGGAGGTAAGTTTTCATTCCAATTGGCATGCATTCGCAGTACAGCAGACGCTGTCTTCTTTTGAATGCGGCTGTAGGCTTTTAGAGAAGGCAAGGGTTTAATAATGTTTCTATGAACTTTTAGGAGGAAGCTTTACTGAAATCAGATGATGAAAGTGATGCTGGTAAAACAAATTTGAGTGTAAATTTACTACGTCCTCCTTCGGTTTCGTTGGTTAACGACTTGAACGATGACAACTCTCTGTTGAATGATAATCTGCTCAGAGATAACACAACAGATGCAGAAGAACTGCCACCGTATGATAAGCCGGAACTTGCTACCGTTGATTTATTGGATGATGATGATGATGAGGACATGTTGAACTCAGGCAATGATGTTATAGAAGTTAAAGATGATAGTGACGAAGATGATGATGACGATGAGAACGATGATGAAGATGAAGAACTTAAAAATATTAAAGAATTTCAAACTATCCTTAAGGAATTGGAAGTTAATCAATATGTTTATGAGAAATATGTGCGTCTGTGTGAATTATCCCAGTAAGTTATCTAGCTGATAGATCCTAAGCGATTTAGAGAATCTAAGGCGTTTATTTTTTACATTCTAGTGCTACCGGTGATTTAGATAACATACGCCGTGCTTACTCTAGTTTCTCGGCTGTGTATCCTTTAACTGCTGAACTATGGCTAAGGTATATCGATGTTGAACTAGTATTGGCACAGTCTCCTAAGGAAATTGAACAGGTTAAGCAGCTATTTCAAAGGGCTTTACAGGACTATTACTGTAAGTAGAAATATTTGTCGTTATTTTCTCTATGGAAACTCTCTTAATAACGTTTATTTGCAGCTTGTGATTTAGCACTCAAATTCGCCGAATTTGCACAGCGCTGTGACGACTCAAAAGCAATATGGCAAGAAATTTTAGGTACTTATGGCCTTAACTGCTATAGAGGCCGTGAATTCTTTAAACATTATCGTAGCTATCATGCCGTTGATTTAGCAACGCCAGAACACCTAAACAATTATGTTAATAGTTTTCTACAAGAGTTACGTTATCCTCTCCATGAGATGGAAGAATCTTATATAGAATTGAAAGTGTACTATGAACGCAATAAGGAGACCATAAGCGCATTGACAGCTCTCGATTGGCCAGATATTGATCAGCGTTATTTCAAAGCCAAAGATCATCTCAAGAAGATTATAGTGCATGAAGAAAAACTGAAAGGTTTAGAAGCAAATGCCTATCGCGAAAGAGCTGAAGTGTATTTCGAATACATAAGAGAATCGGATAAATTTCTCGACGAAAATATTTTGCAAACGCTCTACGAACGCATGGTGGCTGACTGTTGTCTCAATGCTGAGTGTTGGTTAAAGTATATCGACTTTTTAGACTATCGTGATGCCTTTGGTAGACCAGAAGATTTACAAAATCTACCCCTGTTTCAACAAACACCAGATGATCTATGCAAGAGAGCTTTGCGTAATTGTACATGGTCACCGGAGTTGTATATAAAACGCATGCTTATATTTGAAAAGATGGATAAAACGGTATCCGAAGTGCAAGAAGTTTTAGAATCGTCGTTGGCAGCTGGTTTTCAAACGCCTGAACCTACGGTAGCAATATGGTTGGAATACTTGACCTACTTGAGACGCCACACAGACTGGAATAATCCGGATGAGTGTGAGATCTTAAGGAAAAATTTCAATTTAGGTTGGACCATATTGGGCCAACAGTGGGGTGTATTGGCTGATTGTAATTGTGAGATTCTACAATTCTGGGGTCGTTTGGAATACGGTCCCTTACAAGATCCCAAAAGGGGTAAAGAACTGTGGACAACTGTAATGGGTAAGGCAACAGCAGTAGGTTTAAAGGGAAATTTAATTTAAAACAAACGTTTATTTTTATTTAAGAGAGTTCTGATAATGCCACCAAATCTGGTTTGTGGGTAGAATTTATTTTACTGGAAATGAGACGTGATTTAGAAGCCACTCGCAAGTAAGTTTTAAATTTTATTTTCTGTAATAGAAATAAAAGTTTTACAAAACTTCCAAATTCTTCACAGACTTTTTAGCAAAGCTTTAAATACCGTGGGCTTAGACAATCCCAGTGTGATAGCATCTGCTTGGGAAAGATTCGAAAGATGTAATGGTAACATTAAAACCCTTAACAATTGTCTTAAGGAATGTAATTTCTTTAAACAACAACTACTACCACTTAATACCTCCCATAATAAACATGCAAACAAATCAAGTTCCTCCGCTAGCAAAACAACTAAAAGAAAACTTTCTGCCCCTGAAACGGATTCTCCCATGAAGCAGTCAAAATTAAAAACAGAAACTCAAAGTAATAAAGTACCAGCATCTGCAGTTAAGGAAGTCAGCTTTAAAGAACATGAAAATCAGGAAATTGATCTTACCCAAGATCATTTACGTATATTTTTATCGAATTTGGACTATAATTTAAACGAAGATGAAATTATTTCGAATTTGCCTGAAATTAAAATAAAAAAATTCGAATTGATACGCTCAGCCAGTGGTAAAAGTCGCGGTTTTGGTTATGCCTTATTAGAAGCCGAGGCTGAAGTAGAAAAGGCTTTAACTTTAGATCGTAAAAGTATAAATGGCCGCCCCGTATTCATATCCAGTGTGTTGCGTGATAAGGAACAACGTCAAAAATTCAAATACAATGCCGATAAGGAACTGCATAAATTATTTATTAAAAGCTTACCTCATGACTGTACACAAAACGAATTGGAAGAAATCTTCAGTGCCTATGGCAAATTGAAAGATGTTAGACTGGTTTATCATAAGTAAGTTTTGAATGGTACTTACTTTTAAAGATTATAAATTAAATGCTTTATTCACTTGTAAAGGTCGGGCAAATTTAAACAAATCGCTTATGTGGAATACGAACAAGAATCTTCGGCGAGTAAAGCAGTGCTGGCCACTGACAATATGTCTCTAAGAGGCCATAATGTAAGTAAACACCTCTCTTTAATAATGATACCATTGCAACAAAAACTAAATTATACAAGTTCTAGCAAAGAGCCACAACAAAAATCCTTGCAATGGATTTATCTGACCACAGCAGTTTCTATTTTTCATGCCAAATTATTGTGACCTTCTCCAAGAGGTTATGAATGCCTTAATACCAGTCAATTATCTTCTTGTTTATGTCGTTCTGTGGTTTTTCTAAACCCCAACGGTTCTGTCTCCATTTTGCCTTTGCAATATCCTTGCAGACTGGAGTTTTGCCTGATATTTGCCAGTCTGTTTAAGACAGGGGACCCTCAAACTAATGATAGCGCAGTCCAGTAAATTCTGTGAATGGAAGTCTCCTGTACTGAAATCCGTTCATGCCAAATAGCCTGCATGATAAAACTTTTCTAATGCTTTGACGAAGCAATGAAAGGACTAATAGTGGTTTATGTCTGCACTCAGAGTTATATTGGCTTGAAGCTGTTACGGGTTGGAATTGTAAACACCTGTTGATTTATTTCTCTATGCACCTATGCGTTGACAATCTTTTTCAGAAAAGATACTTTCCCTTTACAAATCTCTTTTTCTCTCTATTCGTGGGTATATCGGCATTAGCTCTTGTCCTATGCATACTTCGTTGGATCCGACAATTTAAGTCGATGTACTGATTTTGCAGACAAAATTTTCGAGCTGCTTTTATGGCATGGTCTCTTTCTTTAATATATATGTTGTCTAGCACTGCCTTTTGAGTTGTTCGGTTCACTTTCGAATGGAGTCTTTTAAGAATCAATGAAGCTTTCGCGTGCATGTGAAGGTATAAGGTTGAATGCATCATATCGGTTTGGCAGACAGTGTTTTTAGTCTCCGGACTGCTTGTATTATCAGTGGTATTGCTCCTACAAGCAAGTGGTTATCTGAAGAAGCGTTTGCATCGTATCAATTTTGCATGTACAGTGATGGTTTACGTCTTTTCCTGGTAATTTGTGTTTCAGTTCGGTGATTACAGAATGCCATTCTTACTTGACCTACGACCGTGTAAAGAAATATACGTACGGAATTAAAAAACACTGTTATTTACGCAGACCTCAGAGGGAAGTCTCCGTTCTTTCATTGATACTTATCTATGAGATCAGATAAACTCCATATTTGTTTACCTGAGAATTGAATCAATCATTCTTGGGTTATAGGCATCAAGTCACCTAGTCATGATCCACTGGATCGAACGAGGCTACTTGGTTTATCAACCATTTTGTCTAGGCAGATGTCATATTTTTTATTAACACCATGAATATATCGAGTCTTTTAACTTTTCCTTCGTATCGTATTATACGCTGTAGATCGTCAACGGTTGATAATCAGTCTAATTTTATTCAAATTCTTTATTCAAAACTAATTTTAACACAAAACAAAGACATTTAAAAACCTTTCTCTTTAATTTTAAACAGATATTGGTGGCAATTTCGGCACCACCACCAAAACCAACCACCAGTGCACCGGTTAATCCAGTAAAAATGCTGGGTCTGGCACCTAAACGTAGAGCAAATGATGTGACACAAAAGCCTCGTATGTCTTTAATACCAAATGTGGTGCGTAAAAACTTAAATACAAATCAAGGAGCAGGAGCAGCTACTAAACCAACAACACAGGCAAGTAATAATGCTACAGGACCACCCAAAAGCAATGAAGATTTTCGTAAATTTTTAACAAAAAATTAAAACGATACACAAATAAAAACAAAAACAGAAAATGTGTAGTTTTGTGTTGTAAAAATAAAACAATTTTATTTTATATACAGAAATATATATTTAAAGAGAGAAAAAGAAACAAAAAAACTCAACTAATTTACGATGAATTCCCCTGTAGAAAAAAGTCAATCAAAAGAGAAAAAATAAAAATTTAAAATTATTTTTTTAAAAACATTTTTTTTAAAATCCCAAAACTTTCGAACATGTTGTTAAATTCTGTAATAAAACAATAACAAGAAGTAAGAAAAATTATAAAAAAAAAAAATTAAATCAAAATTAAAATGTCAACTCCCTTGAGCAAGTCAACAACTCCAGCCCAAAGCACCCAAACTGCAAACAAAGAGAGCAAACGCGAAGAAATCGACTCTTTAATAATAGCAATCCATAATAAAGCTGAATTTGATCAATATATCAAGTCCGCTGAGAATAAATACATACTGGTGTATTTTTTTGCCACCTGGTGTGCACCTTGCAAACAGCTCTCCGTGAAATTCAGTGAATTAGCCGAAAAATATCAAGATAGACTGATTGTTTTAAAACTCAATATCGATGACTTGGAAGAAATAGCCGTTGAGTATGATGTTACAGTGATGCCATCGTTTACGATTGTAAAAGAAGGCAAAAAATTGGAACATTTTTTTGGTAATAAATTAGAACAAGTAGACAAACTGGCCGAGAAATATCTGGCCAACACAACTTAATTTACAAAATCCACTGTTCTTTGAAAATAAAAATGCTTTCTATTTCTCCATTGTGAGTGAGAGAAATATTTGACTGCAGATTACGTTATTTTAATGCTAGCATTCGGGCACAATAGCGCCATTTTCACGCCTATTGATGTTTTTCAGGGCCTGAATTATTTCAAGGCTTTCAACAAAGGCGCTACAAAATTGTTCTTCTTAATATATCTTGCCTTATGAGTTTTATTTCGATTGAAATCATACTTGGTTCACCAAACTTTCAAAAATCTTCGCCAGATGTAAGCAGGTCTACCATGTCGCATTTAAATTTAACGAATTGCATTCGATGAACATCTTGTCGCGTCCCTATTGGAAACTACATTCACAGTCTATGGTTCTTAAATTCTTAATTTGAAAAGAGTCGAATGCAAAATTCTAAGACTCACAACTATAGAGCTTTGTACTGTTTAGCAGCAAAACTAAAGTCCAGCAACCAAACGATCTTTTGTAGTGACCTAGTCTTGTATAAGGTTTCTCCAAAATGTACCTCTTTTCTCTTCGCGCATCACAAACAGAGATTTCTGTCCCCATCAGCGACGTGGAAGCAACTTCTTGGCAAGCTCATCTGCCTGCTCATTATCCTAAGTTCCCAAATGAAATTGATCTAGCAGAGGCAAACTCTATTTTCTCTATTTAGCTGAGTAAACTTACTCAGACAGTTACATACTAATCTGGAGTCAACTTCAACACGTTCCGTACAAGTTACATTGGAAATACCCATATGTTTTCCCAAGGCCTGAACATCCCTTTTAATGTAATACCACCAGCCTTGAACCCATCCATATGGCACTCTTCTAATCATCTAATATCGGTGAATACTTCTTCTCGACGACCCGTTTATTTATATGTTCAAACATGCAGCAAAACTTTACTGAACTTCAACCTTAGCTTGTCTATCGTTTACGGCAGCTCACCTTGATTCTATTACTTCCTAATTCGCTTGAGGTTTTCTTTAATAGCTTTTTCAGCAGTTCTGTAGCTCGTGACTTGCTTGTGTTAGCTGGTGTAGAACCCATACATCGGAACTATGTATTGAAGTATGGATTAAAAGAAGTTATGGAAAGGAAAACTATAAGGTAACTCAGTTCCAACCAAGACAAGTCGATCATATTGTGTTCAAATATCTGAAATTTGGCAAATATCGTATGGAAATGGAAACCGTGATCGTCACTGTACTAACGGAAAACAACACAATGGCGGCGAGACTACTCTTCGAAAAGAACTGAGGAAAGTTAATCCAACTCTGCAAATAACAAAAGAAATTCGTAACGGTACTTAGAAACACATTTTGCATAATCGCCTAGTCCTACCCTATTATTGATAGTTGCGGTAACAGTATTACTGTTTTTCCCATTCCTTGTCAGCTTAACGGAGCTATCATCTATTGACATCAAGGATATAGCTTCGTTCATCAAACTTTCTGCCTGGTTTTCCAGTGCGGGGTAGTCGTGCTTTTGTTGTGCAGCCCTTGCGCTGACCAACTTCTTCCTTTTCCTTGATTTTGGTGGAACTTGGTTAGTACAGGGACTGCGTTTACCCGTGGCATCACAACAGGACGCTATGCGTGCTCAAGTGAGCTTTGTGATATGAAAGCTACCACTCCGACCTAACCTAACCTATTACTGTTCTTCAACATAGGTTAGATTAGGTTAGAGGACGTGTACTTGTCCGTTAAGACAAGTACAATACCCGGAGGTCGAAATTGACCCATTGTACAACGTGCTTGGAGAGGGAAGGAAATAGAGGGAATAGGATGAAAGGAGGGCATAAGGGTAAGGGGAGGATGGGAATCACACAGAAAGAAACAGACACAAAGAAGGGTTGAGCGCGCGACTACACTTATGAAGCCCTAGCACCTCTCAACCAGCTCAAACTGCTAATGAATCTGTGGAGAGCCTTGATGTCGGCTCTTGACACAGAACTCAAGCTCTCAAAGAAGGCTCTGCCAAGGGTCCTCAACCTCAACCTACCAAGGGCTGGGCAGTTACAGAGGAGGTGTTCGATAGTCTCTAACTCCTCCTCATCGCAACATACCCTGAAAAACATTCTTCAACATAAGAAGATCGTAAAATACGACGCATTTTCTCATTAATGGAGTGAATTTTTTGAGATGCAACAAAACAATACTGAATCAATCAATCTATCAGTCGTTATAGCGTAATTCAATTGCTTTTATTTTAAGCACGATACAGTTTACTAAACTCCTCCATTTTGATTTGGATCTCTTTTTACTCCACCTTGAAACATTTATTCACACAGAGTAAAAGGTTTAGAGTGTATTAGCAAACCCTGTGCCATACCCTGTGTATTGGATTGTCATCACAGAAGTCAAACAGAGTTATCGATACTTAGATTGACAAGCTCTTTCATTAAAATTCAATTCAATTTTATTCCGTTTGGTTTTAAACAATCAATATTCTTTAGAATTAATTAAAAAATAATTAAAATTAAAAACGAAAACTTCAAAAAAAAAAAAGGTTCTTGTAGACTTAAATTTTTACCGCAACTTCTTGTGATAAATCAGTGAAAATGGCTGCACCATCTAAATCAAAACTACCCACTGCGGCAAGTGTCTCCAGGGTAGAAGAGGGCGCTAGTTCTTCTCCAGATACTCTTGCAAATTTACTTGACGGTTCAAATATTTTAATAATCAGAAGCAAAGATGATTTTCACAATCTCATCAAAGGAATACGGGATCGTATATTATTGGTGGAATTCTTTGCCAAATGGTGTGGACCCTGTCAGACTTTGGCTACAAAACTAGAGGACTTGGCCAATTCCTATAATGGCAAGGTATTGGTAGTTAAAGTCGATGTGGATGAATTTGAAGAGATTGCTTTGGAATATGATGTATCGGCTATGCCTACATTTGCGGTGATAAAAAATCGCAAGAAAGTCCATCAATTCTCCAGTAGTAATATTGAAAATTTGGAAAGCGTTCTGCAGAAATATGCCGGCAAAGCAGAAGAGAGCGGAGAGAAAGTTAAAAAGGAGGAAACTGTTAAGAAGGCGAAAAAGTTAGCTCCTAAACCTGGAGTTAAAAATTGAATTCACGCACCCACACATGCACACATACACACATGTTTTTAGAATTCAAAATTTTTTGTTTTAATTTTGAAAAGAAAAAAATCTAAACTTCATAACATTACACTTCAGAAAATTTTTTGTTAAACAATCGATCAATTACGCCAAGAATTTAAAAATAAATTTTCATTTTAAAAACTTTATAAAATAAAAAAAAGAAAAATAAAATTAATTACCATGTCTTATACCGTACAAAATAAAGACGATTTTGAACAGGAGCTTATAGAGGCTGGCAATAAGCTGGTGGTCATTGATTTCTTTGCCAATTGGTGTGGCCCCTGTAAGATTATTAGTCCCATATTGGAGGAGTTATCTTTGAAGTATGCCAACACAGCCAAGGTTTTAAAAGTCAATATCGATGACTGTGAGGAAATCGCCATGGAATATAATGTGACCAGCATGCCAACATTCGTTTTCATAAAGGATCAGCAAGTTGTAGACGTAGTCGTAGGCGGAAATTCTGAGAAATTAGTAAAGAATTTGGAAAAGTATGCCAAACCAGACGAAGTTGTAATACAACAACAGCAACAACAACAACATAATTTAGTTAATAAAGCGCCTGATGATGAATACGATCCTAATGGTTATCCATCAGATGAACACTTGGATGTTAATGATTACCAAGAGGATCCAGGTGAAGTGTTGGAATTGGTTGTAGATGAGGATTATCAATGATTTTCGTTATAAAATATATTTGAAGGAATATTATTAAATAAATGCTTAAATAATGGATTTAGTTGATTCACATGGGACCCCTTATATATTTATTTTGTTGCAAGCAAAGAGTTAAGGAAAGGTAAGTTCAAATCATGAAATGTGTGGAAAGGAATAAGTTGTTTCTTGTACAACAATTTGTTGAAATCAATTTGATCATCAAAATGAATACATATACAATAGAAAGGTTGCTTCATGAAAACGGAAGCTCTTACGCTCTCCTAGAAATTATTCTAAACTGTCTTTAGACCCCATCTTAGTGTCTTCATTTCAGTCTTCAAAAAAAGGCAGGAAAGCTAAGGCTATCATTTTCAAAAATAGCGCACAAGTGATTGGTTTCAGTAGGTTCTTATTCAATCCCAAATGCACAGATTACATAAGTGCGTTAGCAGTTCTTCATGCATTAGTAAAGCAGGGGTTGTAGAAAGGCGGTGTTCATTATACCGTATCTTCAGCGACTTTCTCCAGCTTTTTGGCACATACTTCAATGTAAGGAGAATACAGGTGAATTGATCCACCATATTAAAGATTTGTATCAGAACTGAAAAATCCAAGTTTTGCAAGACAACCATTTTGGTCAGAGCAGTGGAATACAACTGTGATTAGCATTGTTAGCATAGGATTCCATTATGCACCAAGCAACATGCATTAGAAGCGGCATTACTTGAAGTGTGAATGGTCTACTGGAAATCTGGTATTCTACCATAAGGTTTGCCTGTTCGCCCACAACCATTCTGATATATTTGCTGAATTGAATCAAATATGTTTAGTAGGCTTTGCTAACATCATCAAATATTGCAAAATCGTAAACAACAACGAGGAATTCGAAATCTGGAAAGCTTTACATGTGACCACATAATAATGCGAACGAAAAGTGTAATCGGTCCTACTCGCACTAAAAAAATTACACTGAAATCTCCACAAATATGTCCTAAGATGTAAAATCTACTGCTCGGATTGTATGTACTTCAAAAGACTGTTTGTGGAAAATATTGGGAATATTTTTGAAATAGAGCCGGGAAAATACTAATCAGTGACGCTGACTCCGTGACGATATATTCAACATGACTACCAAGAAGCTATCATGCACATAACAATGGTAGGAAGTTCTATGAAAAAAATATCTTCCTAACATGGACATTGCCATATGGTTTCCAAAGTGTACATTGATTCTAGAACTTCTTTCTCAAAACCCCACCCGATATGTCTGTCTCAACTAGCATTTTCTGCAGGACGATGTCTAGGTTGTTCGTGATACCATCCTCATTCTGAATATTTTTGATGACGACATCAGGGGCTTTTGAGACAATCTACTGCGCTGCAAATACGTTCTTTCCGCTTTATTGTGGTAATACATATATTCCGCTATTGATCAGTGATGCTTACATGGACTATACTTTATAACAGCAAAGCAGCAGTGTTTCATTAGATATTGCGTGGCTATCGGTCTTCCACAATTCAAAATAAAATCACATCCATTCTTGTGCATCTCTTTGTTTTCATTTCCATGGTTTACATTATTAAATTAAAAAAAATTAATACATTTTGTATATTTAACAAAACGATCGTGTTTCTAGTTACAAAATAAAAATTATTCCTACCAAACAGAGTGAGTAATTACAGTGATCCAACTGTGTACACTCCTCGACAACTTACATTTCAAAGTTTTTAAAATACCAAATAAAAATAAAAGTTTATATTCAATATGAACTTTAGGTATTTTATAAGACTACTTTTTGGCGAATGTAATTTTCATAGCATGTGAAGGTGTAATCTTGAAACCCTGTAACGCTTCTTTGGCGGCATTACTCTGCAACTCCGTGGCGAATTCTACGAAAGCAATATCATGACGATTGGGTACCAAACGCACTTCTTTAAAGCCGGGAAATTGATTGAACAACATAGATAACATCATTTCGTTGGTTTCTTCTGGTAAATTGGTAAGGAAAAGAATTTGATTGGGCGGCTGTTCCGTTTGGGTATTTGGATTGGCATTTTCCGCATTGCTTGCCTTTTTCTTTTTGTCTCTGTAGTTTGGAAAAACGAATAAATGGTTACTAAACACTTTTTTCCATTCTTTTTTTTTTTTTAGAGAAAACTTACTTTTTATCCTCTACTGGTGCCACTGGCTTTGGTGGTTTTAGTTTCTTGGGTCTCTCCTTAAAGGTGCCCTTCATTTTGGCCACTACATCTGAGTCTGTCTTGGAATATGCTATACGCATGGGTTTATCGTAAAATGGAAATCCTTGCATTGTCCTTAGTGCATTAGAAGCACTGGCTATTTCTTTAAATATTACAAAAGCTTGGCCACGCATTTTCAGTGTCTTCAGCGCCACAATATCTAAGATTTGGCCAAATTGTGAAAATATGGCGTACAGCGACTTTTTCAGCTCCTCTTTTTTAATTTTCTCATTGAGATTGTTAATGTAAATGGTTTGATTTGGCCGAACATCCATTATTTCCAATATTTTATTTGTTTATTACTTTAATAAATTTAATTTAAACACTTTTTTATTTCATAAAATAAGACGATTTTATTAGAAAACACCGCATAAAATAAGACGTTTAATGAATGTTTGACAGTGCTAATGTGTGTGTGTCAATATAAAATGCTTGTTTTGGTGTGTAAAGTTTACAAAGGAATGAATGGAAATGGCATATTTTACTTTACCAGGTTATTTAACATTCAATGTTTGTATATTAATTTATAACACACAGCTTTTTATTAACGCACTCCCAAATTCAATACTTGAAAGGGAATTTATAATCGATTTTGCTTTCAATAAAATGTTGCCATTTTCGTGCAACAAAACAGTTGATGTATATAAACGGGGTTTCTTAAAAAATCTGTCTCTGTAATTTCTTGTTATTCTCTTGATGAATACATCTTGAAGTACAAGCACTGTATGCCACACATACCACAGGGTAAGTTCTTTTTTTCGTGTTTCAATTTCATTTCGTTTCCTTTCTATTATTGAAATTGATGAGATGCCATGCCTTGTCTTAGCTTCGATCTGGCATCTTAATTTTTATGTGACAAATAACGTTGAAAGAGAAACGTCGAAATATCAAAACGAAGTTTTGTAAAGTTGAGCGAGTTTGTATGTGTGTGTGTGGTTGTGTGTTCATATTTTCTACATTTTTGTAAATTATTATTTTTTTTTATACAAGTTTTTCATTTTAATCATTTTTTTTAAAATAAATTTATACAAAATATACAATTTTTCTACATGAAATAAAAGAAATAAAACAAACAAAAAGTGAAATTACCAAATAGTGCCTCGTAATAACAATTCAAAAAGGAAAATCTTAACAAAAAAAAAAGAAAAACTAAATTTGTTAATGATTTAAAAGGAAAGAAAAACAAAGAAAGCCACACGAAAAGAAATAAAAACCACAGAGTGAAAAATCCATTTGGAAAAAGAAAATGTCGAAAAATAAATTTCATACGCTACCAAATACAGCGGATTTAAGTATTATTGAAGTGAAATCAAAGGTAAATTATTCCACAGGAATCCATAATTGGTCAAATGATTTACAACAACAAAAAAACAAGCATAAGTAGGCATTAGTTGCAGTGGCATTTCTCTGTTGAAGATTTTCATTAGCTTTCACGGGAACTTGTAAAAAATTGTTTCGAGCAGAGCAGAGCACAGAGTAGTGTTGCTATGAATCACCCGCTTGCATTGTCTTTTTACTGTTACCCTGCTCCACCTCCTTCTTCAGTGAACGGTCGATCTTAGTCAAATCGCATTCCATTTCAAGTTCACTTGCATAAGTCACGCTAAATTCATTCATTACAATAGAGGGGGTATAATTAATGTGTGGAGAATGCAAATCAATCAAACGTTACAACGTTTTATCTTCACTGCTCTGGAATAGTCTAAGCGGTTAACTTAGTTAGCTATTATCTGTTCATTGTCTACTGCGTTCTTTCAATTGAAAAACGTTGTTTTTAAATATAGAAAGAAATGGGTGGATTTGTATTGGAATTTTTATTCCCATTTTGGAAGTCATTGCCATAATTTTGGCTTGTTTGTTTGCCCAAAAAACTTAATTTTATTAAATCTATTTATTTTTAGATTTCTTCCACACTGTGTCACTTGAATACATAATGTTATGTTATGTGTGTATGTATGCCTTACATTTCGTAATAATTTTACCTGTTGATTCTTGATTCTTTGATGAATTGTGTTGCTTGCAACAACAAAAAAGCGGGGTTGATTGCTTGCGACATTGAAACAAAACAACAACAACGGAAGATTGAATGCGTGTATCTTCTTTTGCAACAGATAATCAAATGAGAGGGATGAAGAGCAGTGTTGAATGTAACACATAAACAGTCATTAAGTTCTTAGAAAAACCGGTGAAGCATTCATTCTGTTCCAGTTTAACTATTGAAAGATACAATTTTAAAATGCTTAAAGTAATATTAATACAAACATCAAATGAATCAAAATAAATTCATTATTTCTAAATAAATTGGCAAAATACTTATTTAGCATAGCTGGAAGGATCACCATCAGCTCAAATATTCTGCTTTTCTTCCAATATTTTTGGCCTTATTGAAGGGAATTCCATTATGACTCATATACAAACCCCCAATGCCTAGTAGCAAAAACTGGGGCAATTAAATTTCTCAAATTTGTACCAGAGTTCGTTATATAGGGGAAGGAATAAATGAGAACCTCTCCAACCTACATAGATCCAAAGCTTCAAGCAAGTAGCTTGGAATGTGTATGGACATGGGATGCCTTGATGGGAAGCAACAGCGGTTTCTGTATTGAAATTTTTAACGTAAGGGACCAGCTTGCTACTGCCTATAATAGAGAATAACTTTCTACCCAGGCTACCTAAGATTCGGGCAAGTAGCTTGGCAGTGTTTGTAGTCTTCTAGAGCTCTAATGGAAAGCAATTCTTGACAGTACTGCCTGAAATTAAGATAATGAATGTAGGGGATCAGCTGCCAATAATAGAAAAAAACCTCACCCAACTTACCGAAGATTAGGGCAATTAGCTTGGTAGTGGTTATAGTCTTGCAGTTCTCTAATGCAAAAAAAAAGAATTGTTGACAGTACCGTTTCGTATTAAAGTTTTGCGATGTGGATTTGGCTTACAAAGTAAAACCTTTTTTGACCATCAATCCTATCTTGGCCACCCGTTTGTACCGGCTTATCGGAATTACTTCGAATACTTACGATAGGCGTTGTCGGTTGTCACTCATTTTTGTTTACCCGTCATTAGTTTTGAAAATTGGCAAAAGGAAGTTCAGTATTTTAAAGCTTTTTGCCTTAATCCATGTGGGTTCCGTAAATTAAATTTCTTTTTGTATCCGACCTTATTCGGAACATGGCGGTTCAAAAATTTACCCCGCATAACCGGGGGAACCAAATTTTGAATGGTTGACAGCTACGGCAATAGGATCATGAGCACTTGTACAGCCACATGAACGTAAAACAAGACACATTTGCTCTATGAAGAAACATTATAAATGGTTTCAAGATAAATTGATAATGATTTCAACCACTTTGTATGTTTTTTAATCAATTCGTAACATTCGCAATTATTTTGTTATACATTTCTAATGAGGAATACAGCGGCAACAGCGGCAATTACAGTGGCCATTACACTGGCAATTACAGCAACACACAGTGGCCATTACAGCATCAACCGCGGCTATTCCAGCGGCAACCGATGCAATTACAGAGGCAACCTTGGCAATTACAGCGGCAACAGCCGCAATTACAGAGGCAACAGTGGCAAAGGAGCGTGATAAATTAGAAACTTTGCATTGCCGGCAGAGCCCTTTATGTAGTAAAATTCTGTTAGTATACCATTCATAGTCCATGTCAGATCTCATCAAATACTGTAAAACCTCAATGACGACAGCTCAAGAGAGCCAAATGAATTGCTGAGTTTTTATTCAAAAGTTCAACTAAAATTTCGAATTTTAGCAGTTAAGGATTTCGTAATTCATATGATCATCTCTTCTTCTCTTTTATAGGCAGACACTTTCCATCTTTGTGTTGAAATATAAACTCCCATTCTATTCCTCGTTAATAAATACTTTCTAATACAAAACATTTTCAATTTTCTTTCTAAACAGTTTGAAGCCGAATTTCGGCGCTTTGGTTTGAAACGCACTGAAGAGCCACCAAGTTTTGAAAATTTTAATGCTCTTGTGAAGCAATTGCATGGCCTTTTGAACATACCATTCCTAATACGTTACATTGATCCAAGCGATCATGAATTACTGCCCATTAATAACGATGACAATTTTGGACGGGCCCTCAAAACAGCACAGCGCATTTTGCGTATTATTGTACAGCGTGAAGAGGATATTGAACATGGTATGTATAAGCCACCGCGTAGTAACTTTAATATAATCAGTATGTTGGGACAAACGCCGGGCAAACCGAGAGCACCTCCAATTTCCATGCCACATGATTTTCGTCAAGTATCGGCTATAATTGATGTGGATATTGTACCGGAAACGCATAGACGTGTACGATTGCTTAAACATGGCAGTGACAAACCTTTGGGTTTCTATATACGTGATGGCACCTCGGTGCGTGTTACACCGAATGGATTGGAAAAACAACCGGGTATATTTATATCGCGTTTAGTACCAGGCGGTTTAGCTGAGAGTACCGGTTTATTGGCAGTCAATGATGAGGTCATAGAAGTAAATGGTATTGAAGTAGCTGGCAAGACTTTAGATCAGGTAAGAGTTTTGTTGAAATTCAATTGGTTTTTGAACGGATTTATTTAATTTTTCTTTATTTCTAGGTTACCGACATGATGGTAGCCAACAGCTCAAATCTTATTATCACCTTTAAACCGGCCAATCAGCGTACCTTAACCTCTCCGCGACGTGGTTCCTTTTCACGTACTAGTCAATTGTCTAGTGGTTCCCATCATACCAATCACACTAATACATCAGATGAACTTGAACAAGATGATCAAGATGAGATTGTAGACTTAACCGGCGTAACATTAGACGATAATACCGGTAGCGGCGGCGGTGGCAGTGCTAACGGTGATGGTGTTTTACACCTTTGAGTCATATTATTTGTAATATTTAAACATTTTTATTATTTCATTTAAAGTTCTGATTTATTTCTCTTTCTCTCTTGCTGTTTGTTTCGGTCGGTCTGCGTTTAATCTAATGTTTAGGAAAAAACATTTTTGAACCAAATTTTTCATAAAAGTTGCGCCTTTGAGTCTCTGCTAAGAAGTTTGTTGACAATCGTACATTTTTTTATTGTAATAAAAGAAAAGCAAAGCAAAAAGACATGGAACACATATCCTTTATAATATAATTAAAACAAAAGTGTTTGTACTTTTGATTTATCAAAATGTTTAAGAAAAGAAATCATTTGAAATTCAAAATTTAAAAAAAAATACTTTGTTGGTACGATAGACAGAGAATCCCTATTTAAACGAATTAAAAGAAAACATATTATTCAATTGGCATTATACGAAATTAAACTGGCTTAGAAAAAGCGAACCTATTCGTTATTCAGTTACCAACAAGTTGTTTTTTTTTAATTGTTAACATCTAAATTGTTTATTTGTGTTTCAACATTTAAGAATCATTCCTATTTTGTTTATGTATCCTTTTCATACACTTTTGTAACTCTCGAAACTAAAACAAAAGCAAACTTTTTTCACTTAAATGCTAATATTTGTTGTATTAAAATTTGGTACAAGTATTTTATTTTATTTTTTATTTTTCATATAAAAATATAAAATTATTCTTTATTATTATGATTATTAGTTTAAAAATGATTTAAAACAAAACAAAGCAAAAAAAAGGAAATAACAATATCAAATAACAAATAACTAATAATTTAATATCTTTTCGGTTATTTACTTAATTAAAGTTGAATATTGAATACTAAGCCTGCCTTTTAAGACGTCCTTGTTAAATTACTTAAAAGAAAAGAAAAACAAATTTATTAATACTGCAAATCCATCCAACAACTATTACATCTCTTGATTGTATTAATTTTTTTTTTTATTTATATTTTGTTTATTTTTGTTTTTATTTAAAACATTCCATTTTTAAAAAAGACCACACATTAATTATTATATATTCATTGATTTATATTTATATAACGTCGTTCTCGTATACAATAAACATTTTATTTAAATACTTCTTAATCTTAATTTATAAGCATTAAAAGAAATATTGTCTAAGAAAAAAAAAAAATTCAATTGTTTTAAAAACAATTTTATAATATCGTATTATAAACTGAAAAACTATAACACACTTAAAGTAGCCTTTTTTTATAAACTCTACTACTAATATATACAATACAACAATAGTTCCAACAACAAAAGGAAATAAAATGAAAATACAATTTGAAATATGTATTACGAATAGCCTTGAGATTTGATAGACAAAACTAAATAATGTACACTCTTCAAAAAAGAAAAAGAAAAAAAAAAAAAGAAACACCAACTAGTAAAACAACGCCTTAAATGTATTTTGACAAAAAGAAATTTAATAAAAATAGAACTTTTAATAATAGTATGAATAATAGAAATTATAAATCTACATTAGATACTAATTGTAATTATGATTTCTCTACTTCAAGTACACAATTTTCAATTTTATTCAAATAACACACAACATTAGACATTTGATTTAAAACTCTTAATAAGGGAACCAGTTAAGAATAATAAAAGAAATTCATGTTTTTTTCGTAGTTGTAAAACGTATTATAAGCTACGAATAGTATATCCATCCTACCAACTGACACTACCTACCAACTGTAAACTCCCCACATCAGACAACGGTCGGGACAGCCAGACATCAACTCAGCTACAATAGCGTCATAAATCGGCATCCTCCACATATATCCGATACCGAAAGGCGGCTGCCAAGGGTTACCAGGACAATTCTTGCCCAGCTTAGATCAGGCTATTCAAACATACTGAATAGCTATAGGGCTAGGATCATCCCTGGAACCTCAGATAGCTGCCCTTCATGTAACCAGGCACCAAATGACACGGTGCACATCTTTAGCTGTCCAGCAAAGCCGACAGCCCTACGACCCATTGACCTGTGGCTGAACCCAACGACTACAGCGACTACTTCCTTGGACTACCAACCACTTAACATCGGACAACGTACACATACAACTAAACAACAAATTACCTGCATCTCTAATTCATCCATCCCCACCAAATTACACAGGCATACAACCATATTTACAAAATCAACTTTTATCTTATATACAGGGAAAAGCTTCCGGAGACAACAGCCGAACTGCTACAATAACAACAACCTAATGGTGTCGTTCACGAACAGCAGTTGCCATCTCCAATAAAGTTCGGCTGTCATCTGTAGTAGACTCATATAATGCGGCTTTCCATGTTGTTTTTACAACAGCAACTACTTGCCTAGATGAATCTATCATTCCGTATTATGGCTACAGAACCAACAAATACTTGTGGGTCAAGTACAGCTTAAGACTGAATTTCATATACCATCTGTTACCTCTGTTTTAATATGGAAGTTTGGCTGTCAACTGAAGTTTGGCTGTGTCATCCATAGTCAGCATTTAATGTTCGTGATAAATTTACAGAAATACAATGCTTATGAGAAGAACTAAAAGACGCAGTAGTATAAATGAATTTAGAAGTAACAAATGCTTCAAATGCTAACTTTAGATAGTATCTGTAATAATCCAAAGTCGTCTTATTAGATGTTTGTCTGTAGCCTATAATGCTCCTTCATATATTAGTGATGAATTTCCAATTTTTATATGAGAACTTTACGTCTCATTTACTTATGTAAATGTATGAGTTTCTATTATGAATACAAAATCAATTCCTTTTGGTTTCTAATATCATTGCGTTAGCTGGACACCTTTTTTACGATAAGAAATCATCAAAAACTTTAAAAAACAACCGAACATGGGACATTTGTTTTGATGGTGCGAACATGAAGTATTTCGTCAATGAAACTCTACTATGCCTGTCAGTACAACGAGTCTTACATCATTTGCTGCATGTACTTAACATATAAGTTAATTTACAATAACTAATGCAGTTTCTTACGATATTAAATCTCAGACAAACGATGAAACCATGTTTGATATGCTCAAGAAAGTCATAACAGCACAAAAATGGTTAGATTCCAGTCTAGGTTTCGGCTAGAGGACTAGAGTACTTGTCAAATGAGACAAGAACAGTACCCGGAGGTCATGATAACCCATTGTACAAAATGTCCTTAAGATGAGATAATAATAGAGGGGATAGGATAAAGTACAGGAAGTAGGAAATGCAAGATTCCAGTCTAACTACACGGCTTTTGTTTTTTTTTTCTTAATGACTAAAATCACCTCCATTATTTATATCATACTCCTTAGAATTGCCATGCGATATTAATGCTCGAGGTGGTCGTCTTCTTTTTTGCTGTGTTTCTTAGATAGCAGTATTACTGGCTTTATTCCTGAGACTATTAGGATCTCCCTGATCAAGGATTTCGTTTATATTTGCTATTCCACGAGTCAATGTGCTGTGCAGTTTTGTTTTGGTGGTGATAAAACCAGGGACCGAAAATAACTGTTATTTCTGAATTTTTGATTAAAAAAAGCAACCGCAAGGAAATGTCGGAGAACAAAACCAAGTATACCATTTTGATTGTCTTGGACCAAATTTTTGCTTTTTAAAAACCTGATTTTTATTTTTTAGAAAAAAAAAAATAAAAGTTATTTTTTGATTTTTATTTTTTCGAGCAAAAATAACAGTTTTTTTTACTTTTATTTTTTCGAGCAGAAATAAAAGTTATTTTTTGAATTTATTTTTTCGAGCAGAAATAAAAGTTATTTTTGTTTTAATTCATGATGAATTCATAATATTTATTGCAAAACTTAATTCTAATAATTTTTTAACATAATTTACTTTAATTGTTTTAAAGAATTTTTTAATAAATATTATGAATTCATCGTTATTTCCACCCGAAAAAATAAAAGTCAAAAAATAACTTTTATTTCTGCTCGAAAAAATAAAAGTCAAAACATAATTCATATTTTCTGACTTTAACGATAAAAGTTATAACAGTTACGGTCCCTGGATAAAACCATTGTAACCAACTTGTATACCAAGTTCTGCTAGATCTGAGTTAGGTTAAGTGTTTTTACCTTTGTGGCCATGATATGACCTTCTATTTAAATTCGATTTTAAGTTATAGGTCTACCAACAAAAAAAATTTATTCTCTCAACTTTTTTGCTGCCCCTGCTAAGTCTTAGTCAACTTCTTTGTGGAGTTCATTCTCTTTCATATTTATGTTTCACCTTAGGAAGTAAGACTTCTTGCACTTGATGGTCTAGCTGTAGCCTGGTTATACATTTTCCATTTATATTTAAAAAAGTAGTTTTCTCTAAAATACTAACCGTTTTCGGAAATGTGTTGTGATATTCATTTCATAATCATAACAATATTTTTCTCGGGAATGGTATCATGTTTTTCCAGACATTATTTCAAGGTTGTTATTTCCTACCATGGACTAACACTGTAATTATTTGCTTATGGAAATTGAACGATATTTTCTACATTTTCTAGTGAACGTACAATTTCTTTTTGAACATATTCGGTAGTGATGGTTTAATGAATATTTTTTTTTTGTTCACCAAACATTTAGTTTGAGATGATTAGCCTATGAATAATACTTCGATGACGTTTTAAATGTAAAACCAATTAAATAAAATTGAAAATTGTGTTTTGTTACCACTTAATAACACTACTTAAAACATAAATTTAATTACTTAAACATTTTCAATCCAATTTACAATAATAATTACAATATTCCATTATAAAATATATATGTTTTAATATAACATTTTATTCTTATTCTAATTCACAAAATTTATTATTCATTTTAAGTTTTAACAACAATTAAATTGAATTGAATTTTTTATTTAATTTTAAATGTGTCGTCGTCGAAAATCCAAAAGTACGTATCATCAAAAAAATCAAAATCGAGTTTTTGATTGATTATGATTCGTGAGGTTATCTAACTAAAAATAAAGTTTTTATATCAATAATTCAAAATGTTTCTACATATGAAGTACTTGTTATTTTATAACTTTTTTTGCTTCTCCTGTAAAATTAGAAAAATGTTTGTTACGTACTTTTGGATTTTCGACGACGATATAAAAAGAAAAACGAATAATCAAATGAATATGTTGTATTTTGTATACTTGTTTTATTTTCTTTATATATAAGCTTATAAAATATATATATTTATGTTTATATGTATGTATATGACATACATATGTATTTATTGTTCTATTTTTTTTTTTAATTTTATTTTAATTTGTCCTTATTTATCATGCATATGTCCTGTATTTGTATTTAAGATTTCATTATTGTTTTTAATACAAAAAGACATTTTTTTTCATTTCATTACATATTGTAATTTGAATGCAATTGCTTGTTTGTGAATGGCAACTGAATTTGGGTTGCCAGGTGGCAACTGAAAACTAACATTTAAAAATTATACTTGAAAGCAATTATACTTTCGCAGCTACAAATATTTGAATGTCAACTGGCAATGCAACTGAGATTCGATTGCCATTCATAATAGACATTCATCGATTAGACATTACACAAGAAAAATCGAAAACAAAAACTTGAAAAAAGTAGTTAAAAACTAAACTAAGCATGTATGTGTCTTATAGTTCTATAAGAAAAACAAAATAAAACAATTCAATTAAAATGAAAATCTAAAAAAAAAAAACGAAAAACTTAGAAAATCCAATTCAAATAAAACACTTTTAAAAATTTTATTCTTAACTTTTTAAATAATTTAAACGAATTTTTAATCAAGATGACTATCTAGTGGCTGTCCACCCGATGAGCGGACACACTTAGGCCGCATACAGGACCCATTGTGATACCACAGTTTCATCTTTCCCCTATTCTAGGAACAACTCGGAGCTTCCGATGAAGCGACTTAGACTGCCAATATCCACGCATGACAGTTCATCTAGGTCCTCCATGTAGTAGGCACCCAGGTGTTTCTTTCTCCTCCGACCAAGTGCCGGACATGTGCAAAGTAGGTGAAGAATAGTTTTATTCTCCTCTTCATCTCCACAACTTCTGCAGAAATCATTCGCGAGGTGTCCAAGATCAATACGCCTCGCAGGTGTTCCTATAATACAATGCCCCGTAATAACCCCGATAACAGCTTTGAGCCTGCTTCTTTGGAGCTTAAGCAGAGTCGTCGTGCGCCTTCTATCCAGCTTTGGCCAGATTTTTTGCGCCGCTCTGCCTTTATCCGAAGCTGCCCATCTACTGTTGGCAAGGTCCACGATTGCATTGTCAATCATAAGCCCACTGGTACTTAAAGGGATCCCCAATGTAGAGAATTCATCAGAGAGCTCGACGGTCGTGCCCCTTCTGGCTAATTCATCAGCTCTGCAGTTGCCGGAAATGTCCTTATGTCCCGGTACCCATGTGATACAAACATCACATCGGTTCGCCATCTCATTGAGACATCTGCGACAGTCGTATACTGTCTTGGAGTTTATCACACTAGAATCCAGCGCCTTGATGGCCGCTTGGCTATCGGAAAGTATAATGATCCTTCGCTTGCGAACATTTTTGTCCTCAGCAATTTTCACCGCAGCTTGAATTGCCGACAATTCCGCCTGAAAGACACTGCAGTGATCCGGTAGTCTCATAGACTTGGATATTCCGATTGATCTCGAATAGATGCCAATACCAACGGCTCCTTCTAATTTGGAGCCATCGGTGTAGATTTGTGCGGCATTTCTCGCTAGGTGCGCCACACCCTTTCCCCAGTCCTCCCTTTTCGGGATGGATGTCCTAAAATTCATTGAGAAGTCATATCGCGGTGTCATATAGTCTATGCTTCCGACAATATCAGCTCCCTCAAGTATCCTTGTATGACCAATGCTCGATGCATGCCTACCAACCCTAGCCGCCACACCCCTGCAGTATAGGTCAAGCGGTAGAAGGTATAAGATCATCTCCAGAGCGATCGTAGGAGTAGTGCGTAGCCTCCATTAAACATAATTTCAAATTAGACTCTACAACGTAGCTGAAGTAACGAAGAGAAAACCTGTGATACATCAATTAAAGAAAAGTAAAACTAAGTCTATATGGTCTATTTTTGCTGATATATTGTAAGGTGGCTTACTAAAGTATTGAAGAAAACAAAACAAACCTACAACATCAAGAGCTTCTGACTTCCTACTCTATTTATACCCACTCATAGTTACAGATTATAGTATCACAATGGAATGTAATTATTAGATCATAGACCACACGCTTGTGAGTCAAGAAATAACGCGACCACAATTGGAAATTTTCTGAGATGTATTGCTGTCAGAGTATTTTAATCATTTTTTAGCCTTCATCTGTACGGCAATATAAATGACGGACGGATATTGTGCCCACCTGTGAAAGCATCGATAGTTTTATATAAAAGGTTTTTAAAACAGAACTAAGAAAGAAAGTAGAGTTCGAATATTAGTACCTGCCAGTATAGCCTCAACTTGTCGGAAATAAAATAAAAAAAAAAAAAATAAAAAATACCAAACAGTGTCTTATAATTAGAATTCAAAAGAAAATCTTAAGAAGAATAAAATTATTCATAATTTAAACGAAAAGAACGTGCAAAGTCTTAGGAAAGGAAATAAAACCACAGAGTGTAAAATCCATTTGGAAAAACAGAATGCCGAACACAAAATTTTATACGCCACCGAATGCGGTGGATTCTGCAAATATTATTCATGTCAAATCGAAGGTAAAGTAATCCACATGATCATATAATTTATCACTTAAGGAAAAAAAAAAAGCGCGGATAAAAGGAATTGCTTTCACAAAAATATTCAAATCAGCTCTTGGTGCCTTAGGCCTTAGTTAAAAGTTTCGCAGTACACACAGAAAAAAACCCAATGTAAAATTAACATGGAAAATGTTGATTTCAAATCATAGTAAATTTTCGAAAAAAAATTTTAATAAATGTATTTTTAACATTGTTTCATATTGAATCAAAATTAAAAATGTTAATTTAATCTCAGAAATAGCTGATTTGACATTTTGCACTTTAAAATAAAATTGTACATATGTATAAGATTTAACATTTTATAATGTTAAAATAACATTTTTCAATGTTGATTTAATATAATGTATTTTTATAGTAAAAACAAAAGTTTTTAACGTAAAATCAACATTGCATTTAGTTGATATAACATGGGCCATTGTTAATTCTACATTATATTTACATGTTTCGATCTTGAGAAACATGTTGAAACAACATGTGACAATTTTAACTGTGTAACGAATAGCGAATAAAATTGTTTCATGTTAAATCAACAACACTGTTTATTTAAATCAATATTGGTTCATGTTAAATTAACATTTACAAATAATAGTTTGATGTTGAATTCTGCCAAAAGTACCGCTATATTGAAACATAAAAAACTTTTCATTCATATATTAGTAAAGCTTGAATAGGTATTGTGGTGTATTATAAAAGATTTGCCAATAATAGTGGACGAAATTGTCAATAACTTCCCAAGTGAAATAAGAGTAAGTTTTAATTTTAAAAAAATAGAACAGAAAAATTTAGTTTTGTTTCGTCAAATAGGAATACTATTTTATACGACGAGGTAGAAAAGCGAATACAGGAGGTAAACTTTGGGATAAATATGTTAACCAAAAGGCAAAGCGTGCACGTTCATTAGTTAAAATTGAAAAAAATGCAGATGCTTCAAATTCCAATTCGCTGAGAGTAATTCTGAATTTGATGATTCAATTTTACTAGCTTTAAAAGCTTCTCTTTCGAGAGATAATATAGATTTCGTACCCAAATAAAAGTCATCTTCTTCTCAGTACATGGAAGGTACTTATAGAAAAAATTGTAAGCTATTACAGCTTATATCGTAAATACAAAAGGTCTAAGGAAGTTTTTACACATTCAAAGAATACTACCGAACAAAGTAATTATATATACTTATTTTTTAAATTCATATTTTAAACCACCACCTTATTTCCAGAATCATTAGATTATATACATACTATTCTGCTAAATTCAGTTATTTTACCAACCGCACGTTTTTCGGATAAAGGACGAAAGAATACAAAAAGATTGCCATACCAGACGCCAACTAGAGTTTTATTGTTCATCTTATCGCTATGTATTAATGATTATGAAAAGGTAATATCAGAACTTAAAGAGAAATATTATAATAGAAATTTAACTATTCAACCTTTCATAATATATAAATAGTATATGTATTTTTAAAATGAAAATTAATAAACGTTATATTTTATTTAAAGATATACATATGTATGTATATAAAAACAAATATAACTTCTTTTTATTGGGCGGGCTTAATATAAGCAGAAAGTCAATATGATTTTCATTTCAAAACTAGAATCCTTTTGAATTAACATAAAAATTTATGTTGAAATAATATGTTTTCATCTTATTTCAATATGAAATTCAGAGTTGAAATAAAATAATTTAATGTTATTTTAAACATAAGATCATATTGATTCAATGTGAGAATCATGTTATCTTAATACTAATTAATGTTGATTTGAATGGTATCTTAAAGTAAATTCAACGTGATCTCACTTTGATCCAACATAAGTAGCAATGTTGTTTTATAATGTTTTCAAGTTGTTTTTAATTGAAAAATAGTTATCTTTGGTTTACTGTAAAGTCATGTTGAATTAACATGAAACACCTATGGAGCAAAATCATAGCTCAAAAATATTGATTTAACCTTGTTTTCGGCGTTTTTACAATGATTTTTTTCTGTGTGTAAGAGATCAATCAATTCATTTCCTGTCTGTATCATCTAACGCACTAAAAAAAAAACGCTTCTTCAATACTGCTTCTGGCCATGGTAGTATTGATCACCATGGCCATCACTTCTGGTATCGCTTGACGTTTTTGTAAAGGAGCGACTGGTTCTTATCATTTGTACTTAAATTCATATGGCATCCGACTTACATTTCGTATTCAGTCTTATACAAGGGATTATGATGTCTGAATTTCCGAAGCTTAAATTAAAGTGATGACTAGACAAATTCGTAATTCTTATACTCAGACACACTTTCTATATTTTTGATCAAATATAAATAATCAGTCTATTCCTTATAAAAAACATATTTTCTAATACAAAACATTTTTCAATTTCCTTTCTAAACAGTTTGGTGAAGAATTTCGTCGTTTTGGTTTGAAATGTACTGAAGAACCACACCGTTTTGAGAATTTTAATGATCTTGTAAGGCAATTGCATGGCCTTGTGAACATGTCATTTGTAATACATTACGTTGATCCAAGTGATAGCGAATTACTGCCTATTAATAACGATAACAATTTCAGACAGGCCCTCAAAACATCAGAACGCATATTACGTATCACTATAGAACGTAAAGAGGATAGAGAGCGTGGCATATATAAGTCAATGCGTAGTATTTCATGTAGAGTATCTATGCGTAGGCAAACGCCAGAAATATCCATATCCATGCCACAAAATTTTCGTCAAGTATCGGCTATAATTGATGTGGACATTGTACCGGAAACGCATCGACGTGTACGTTTACTTACACGTGACAGTGACAAACCATTGGGTTTATATATACGTGATGGCACTTCGCTGCGTGCTACACCGAATGGATTGGAAAAACAACCGGGTATATTCATATCGCGTATAGTACCAGGCGGCTTGGCGGAGAGTTCCGGTTTATTGTCAGTCAATGATGAGATTATAGAAGTAAATTGTATTGAAGTAGCTGGCAAGACTTTAGATCAGGTAAGAGTTTAACTGAATTTTTATTTGAAAATTAAATAAGTGCATATATGTATATACGTGTAACGGTTTCTTTTTTTATAGGTTACCGATATGATGAGGGCCAATAGCTCAAATCTGATTATCACCTTTAAACCGTCGAATCAAGATACCTTAACCTTTATGCAACATCGTTCCGTTTCACATATAAGTCAATCGTCTAGTAGTTCCCATCATATGAATCATACTAATACATCCGATGAAGTTGAGCACGATGATCAAGATGAGATTGTAGACTTAACCGGTAGTGGCGTAGGTGACAGTGCTAACAGTGATGGTGTCTTACACCTTTGAGTCCTATTAAATGTAATATTAAAACATTTTTATTATTTTATTTAAAGTTCTGATTTATTTAAGCTCATGTTTAAGAAAAAACATTTTTGAACCAAATTTTTCATAATAGTTTTGAGTCTTTGAGTCTCTGCTAAGAAATTTGTTGACAATCGTACATTTTTTTATTGTAATAAAAGAAAAGCAATGAAAAAGTATATGAAACCCGTATCCTTTATAATATAATTAAAACAAAAGTGTTTATATGTACTTTTGATTGAAAATGTTTAAGAAAAATAAAAAAGGAATCATTTCATATCCAAAAAATCAATAAAAATAAACACTTTGTTGGTATGATAGAGAGAGAATCCCTATTAAAACGTATAAAAAGAATACATTTTATTCACTTGGCATTATACAAGATTATACTCAAAGTTAAGGAAAATGGAATTTTGCTACCAACAAAGTTTTTTTTTTAATTGTTAACAATTAAATTGTTTATTTGTGTTTCAACATTAAAAAATCATTCCTATTTTGTTTATGTGACATTTTCATGCACTTTTGTAACTCTCGAAACTAAAACAAAAGCAAACTTTTTTCACTTAAACGCTAATATTTGTTGTATTAAAATTTGGTACAAGTATTTTATTTTATTTTTTTATTTTTCATATAAAAATATAAAATTATTCTTTATTATTATGATAATTAGTTTTAAAATGTTTAAAACAAACAATATCAAATAACAAATAATTTAATATCTTTTCGGTTATTTACTTAATTAAAGTTGAATAGTGAATACTAAGCCTGTCTGCCTTTTCAGACGTCATTGTTAAAGTACTTACAAAAAATAAAAACTAATTTATTATACTGCAAATCCTTCCTCTTGATTGTATTACATGTGTATTACCAAAGAATATGGATATAAAGAATGCGCATCATGTATAAGTAAAATTTCTTATGGCGGGTTGCAACATTACGACCCGCTCTCACCAAAATTTGTTTAACATTACGACCCGCACAATTGTGCAGAGAGAACTCACACGCATTCTTGTGTTATTTGATTTAGTTGTCGATCAGACTGCGACAAGAACACGTGTGTAGCGGATGCGTTATCATTTTATTTCAGAATAACACTCAAAAAATATTTTATGTTAAAAATGTTCTATGTCATTAGCTGGCCGTATTTAATTTTTTATTTTTTCTTCTAATAAAAAATGGGTTTTTTTATTTTTGTTTATCTAAAAAAAAACTAGGTATAATTTTTAAGCCAAAGATGGATAGCTTTATGTTCTTTTAATAAAAAAATTGATTTTTTATTTTATCTTTATTTATCTAAAATTATTAAGATAGATAGCTTTACATATGTATGTTGATGAAATGAAAATCAAAGTATCGTATATTATTGACAGTTTTCTATGGCTGTAAACATGGCAAAATCATTTACTAGGTGGGATTATCTAAACAGCTGATAGCATTTCAATTGTCAAAATTTTGTTGTTTTTTTTGGTGTTTTGTTTCGATAATTATTTTCTCATTTATAAACCCTCATTTGTACCGGATGTGTCCTTAACGATACGCACTCTAGAAATTTTTCAGGATTACTATTTCAAAGCCAATTTTATTAAATTTTTGCAAGAAGATTAATAATATTTAAGCCTTTAACACTAAATACATATATCTTTTAAACTACAACCTAGATTTACTATATTTATATTTATTTAGACGAGAGTGATGAATTGCTCAAAAAAAGATTTCGGTCTCTCCAACTAGGTGCCTAAACTATGAGCAATAACTTTTTTTTTTTTTTAATTTATAGTTGCCCCACTTTGGCGTAATTAAGTATGACATAAAAATCAAAAGAAATTTCAATATATAAAATTTATCTCTGACCCAAAAAAATGTTCTCATTGTAATGTTTTTTTTTATCTATTCCACATATTTTGATTCAATGTCCAATTTCTAAAATTGGCGAACACCTTGAGGAGATTTTGAATTGTACAACGTGTGTCAACTTACAATCAATCAGAGTCAGTCTTCGGAAACATGGTATCACTGATGTTTAGTTAAGTCTAATATTCCAGAATTATTTTTTTTGTAAATACATATTATTTTTAATTTAATCCTTTTATATAAATGTATATATGTATATAAGAGAGTAACTACTTTAAATGTGCGCATATGGTCTAGTAACCCGGCGCCTTTTGTATATTTTATAAATTTATTTATAAGATATATTTTAATAAATAAATAAATAAATATAAAATTTATTTATTTTTTTTAATTGCTTTTATCAATTTCCTATGGAGGTTTGAGGGTTAATCTTTTTGACATTCCGCGTGTACTTTAACAACTTTTTTTTTCATTTTTCTTCCTATTGTCATTCTTCAGTCAGCTGTTTCTGACAATCGAAGCGGTTTTTACAAAAACAAAATGCCTGTTGTTTTTGCATTGTTGTACTTGTTGTAGACATTACTCAAACATTTCTGAACCGATTTACAAAATATAAATATTGTTGGAAAGTGAAGAGATGGACCTTTAAAACGGTATACACATATCTATTATTCGACTTAATATCCTATGAGATTTGATAAGGTAAACTTGGAAAATTCGAATTTTTTTCATATTTTTCAAGTTTGTCCATTCATAGCAAATAATATAAATAATATAGCAAAATAATAAATATAATAAAAAAAATGTAGTTTAAGTGATAACATTCATTCATAACGGAATCGTGTCATTGATGTAGATACTTATGACTTCGAAGACGAGGAGGAACGAGAGCTACAGGCCCCTGCAACCCCTAGCGGTAACGATATAATTTCGTTGCTAGCCGCTATGATGGAGAAAATGCAAGTAGAAAATCAAAAACTTCTGGCAGAGTCTCTGAAAGCTAGTGAGCAAAAGATGGAAGAGAACAAAAAGCTATTCGAAGCTTCTAGAGCCGAAAACCAGAAAGGACAGGAAGAAAACAAAAAGCTGATTGAAGCTTCTAGAGCCGAAAATCCGAAAATACTGGAAGAGCCTCTGTTAAAAATTGAAGACAAACTAGATGCGTATACAGAAACGCTAGATGAAATAATTGAGTCATTCGGCGGAAGAGTTACAAGTGTCGCCGAAGAGGTGTCAAGTTTAGAAGAGGCCGTTGACACGGAATTAAGTAACTTGGAAAAGTCCTTGGAGAGCAAACTCGTCATGATGGAGGAGAAGAGCCAGCGACCGGAAGGAGTACAAGCCGAATCAGCAGTAGCTGACAGAAAAGGATGGGACGATGAAGAGAAGGCCTTGGAACTTAACTTGGTGTTAAAAGGTGCCGCTGAGACTCTAGAAAACATGCCAGCCAGCCGCAGAAACAACTACAGTGATTTAATGGTGGCGTTACAAAGTGAATTTGGCGACGAGCACGAAAGAGAACTGTACCCTATGGAGTTAGGGTGCCGTGCGCAAAAGGGTAATGAGTCACTGCAAGCCCTTGTAGTGGAGGACGACAGATTAGTGCAGCCCACATACCAGGGAGAAAACCGTCTACTGGTAGACAATTGTAAGACCGAGGCGTGTGTAAATGGTATACGCGCCGATGATGTCGGATTGGCGGTGTGGACTGCACGAGAGACAATCTTTGAAGAGACCATGACCTTGGTACTAGCCCAGGAGACCCCTCGCACGATTTCTACATCAGAAGTAAACAAAGTGCGAGGAATAGAAGTCGCAGAGGGAAAAGGATGCCTTTTGGATAAATTTAAAAAGTTGTTAAGGCAAGTTGTGGCAGAAGCCGGATGAAAGGTCAAGCTGAGGCGTCTCAACTGTGGAAAGAGCGGTCACGTCCCGAAGAAACTGGAACGCTCCACGAGGAAGGTCAAGATCCGACTCACCATCAAACGGGCGGGATACCACAATAAAGTATTTTTTTGTTTGTTTTAAAGATGGTTGGGATCTAATGGGTTAACTGATAGAATTTACATATGTATTGGTAATATACATATGTTTTGCTTAGCATAGTACTATTTGCCAACACAATAACCAAAAAGGTGAGTTTGATCTGTTATTTAATGTGTGGCCGGGCATCTTTAAACAATAAAGATGTTTCTTAAATTGCCCGGCCACACATCAAATAATAGATCACACTCACCTTGTCAGTCAACAAGCAATATGAACTCATTCCGGAATTTTTTGAATTATATGTAGCTATGAGTGTATTTTAATGGTTTTAGCCTCAATCTATATTGTATTCAGCCTGGTCGAAGCTAAGTATATACTAAATGACGGATATTGCGGTCTTCTACGAAAGCAAAGATAAAATTATAATGAATATTATTTTCAAAAATATAAGAAATAGACTTCTTAATAGAATCGAACGAGGTTATCTTTCAGTATAACAATAACTACAACATGAGGAAGAAGAAATAAAATAAAAAAAAAAAATTTAAAATTTCCAAACAGTGCCTCGTAACAGTAATTCAAAAGGATAACCTTAAAAAAAAAACTAAATTTATTAAAGATTAAAAAAAAAAAAAAACTAACAACAAAAAAATTATACGAAAAGAAACCCGAGAGTAAAAAATGGGTTGGGAAAAGAAAAAATCGAAAAATAAGCCATCAAATACGGTAGACTCATCAAACATTATCCATGTGAAATCGAAGGTAAAATATTTCCTTAGGAGCATATAATTGGTTATTGAATTACAAAAAAAAAAAAAAAAACCAACGATGGAAAGAATTGTCGTGCACTTGTCTGTTGAAGCTTTCACAAAAATATTCCAATCAGGCACGGCGTCTTAGGCAATGTGTGTTGTGTGTGACCCACCATTGTCCTGATGTACCAAAATTATTGCCAGTAAACCGTTTAAAGTTAAGAGTTCGGCAGTTGGAGATCAATTTATCCCCTTTCTACATATATCATCTAACACACTTAGGAACATTTTTTGGGTGCGAGTTTAAACTCAAGATTAAGTTAATCTCCAGCTAAAATTTATGTGATGTTTTTGTAACACAGGCATAGCTGCCAGATTTGACGATTTATCGTCATTTTGACGATTTTGTGCTCCAAAAATATCGTATTGACGATTTGACGATTTATGCCCTTATTTTGACGATTTTTAGAAATTAAAAATTTACGTAATTTTTTTTTTTTGTACATTAAAGCCACCTTAAGCTTTGTATTTTCTTCGAAATTTTTACTTTTGCAAATTTAGTTTAGTAATAACAAGAAGTAAAGTATTATATTATTAAATTATTTACCAACAAAAAATGCTAAATAACATAAATAAAAGAGTCAATAAGTAAGGAAATTTGAAAAAAAAAAATGGTCAGGTATTTAAAGAAAATACCCTAACATTACCCAGCATATAATAGGCAATACAGTGAAAGCTCTCATAGGCGGACACCGACCGTCAAGGCATTTTTGTCCGCCTAGGGGAGATGTCCGTCCAGGGGAGATGAATTTGCTCAAAAAATACGACTTAATTGACGAGACTTCGTCCGTCTAGCGGAGATGTCCGCCTATTAGAGCTGTCCGCCAGTGGAGCTTTCACTGTACTAAGAATTTTGAAATAAGATTGACACTCGTAGTTGAGCATAATTTATTATTTGCGGTTGCAGACTATTTGGAAAGTTTCGAATATAGATTCTAATATCACTCTAGGAAAACCAAAGTCAAGTGCCATTACCAACAAAAATTTTTCGACCAAAAGCGAATAGCTCATGCAGTACATTGCGTTGAAACTAGGAAAATATGTTATGAGGAGGAGGAAAGAGATTTGAAACCTTTTATGACACGAGTGATAGGAAAGACCTCTGCAAGAAGGGAGAACGAAAGAAGAACGAATTTTGTCTGTAACGCATAGTGCAATCTACTAGCCAATCGACCACAAACGGAGATGCTCGCCGAGAAAACGAGTGTTATATGATTCTCGGGAACAAGTCCTTTATTTCGCTCTAGCAAAATCCGTTGTAGTGCCAATAGAACAGTTAAACACAAGCCACATTACAAAGATGATCTAATAAATCAATGATACCAAACCCTCTCCAGTATGCGATCGAGAAATCTCAAAATAGACGTTGAGGCACCGGCCCATATATGAGAGTTGTTATCTATTCTTGTAAATAATAAGAAGATCAGATGAAGTGAAATATTTCCTGCACCGCCTTAAGAAGACAAGGCACTAAAAAATGTGTCGGTTCCAGTGAACATCACACAGATTTTTTTTAAAAACCTTTTAATTTATTTACTTATTTTTTTTGACGATTTCAATGAACGTCTTTGACGATTTTGACGATTTTTTTTCTAATATACTACGATTTGGTGCTTTATCTATCTGGCAGCTATGAACACAGGCTATATCACTTGCTTGTCTGTTTGCATGGAAAACACAAACAAAAACACTCAATTTTGTTTTTGACAAGCAAGTGATATAGCCTGTGTTACAAAAACATCACATAACTGGAGATTAACTTAATCTTGAGTTTAAACTCAGACTCAAAAAATGGCCCTTAAAAATCTTTTTATTTTCCATCAATCCCTGTTAGGGTCATCACTTTTTTTTATTATTACTCGGCATTTTCTTAAGTGAGCCATTCGTCAATTGAATTATAATTCAATAGCGCTTAGCAGATGGTCATCATCTTTGTGATGAACTATAAATTATCAGTCTTTTCCTTATTAATACATATTCAATTTCCTTTCTAAACAGCTTGGCGAAGAATTTCGTCGTTTTGGTTTGAAACGTACTGAAGAACCACACCGTTTTGAAAAATTTAAAGCTCTTGTAAAGCAATTGCATGGCCTTTTGAACACACCATTCCGAATATGTTACATTGATCCAAGGGATAGTGGATTACTGCCGATTAATAACGATTACAATTTCGAACAGGCCCTCAAAACATCAGAGCGCGTATTGCGTATTATTGTAGAACGTAAAAGCGATGTGATAAAAAATTTAAGTTTAAACTCTATGCGTGTACTTAAGGCGGGCAAAACGCAATCACCAGTAATATCCTCGCCACGTGATTGTCATCAAGTATCGGCTATAATTGATGTGGACATTGTACCGGCAACGCATAGACGTGTAATTTTGCATAAGCATGATAGTGACAATCCTTTGGGTTTCGCAATACGTGATGGTGCCGCGAGTCGTGATTCGAAAAAACAATCGGGCATTTTCATATCGCGCATAGTGCCAGGCGGTTTAGCGGAAAGTTCTGGCCTATTCGAAGTCAATGATGAGATCGTAGAAGTGAATGGTGTTGATATAGCTGGCATGGATTTAGATCAGGTAAGTGTTTTATTGAAATCCAAGTGATTATCAAAAAAAGTATACGTATTATGGTTACTATTTTCTAGGTTACCGACTTGATGGTGGCAAATTGTCCAAATCTTATTATTACTATGATACCGATCAATCAAAATACGTTAATCTTTTCGCGAGGTGGCCACCCTTCACGTACTAGACCATTGTGTAATAATCCCCATCATACCAGTTACACTAATACATCAGATGAACTTGAACAAGATGAGATTGTAGACTTAACCGGTATAACATTAGATAATAATACCGATAGCGGCGGCGGTGGCAGTGCTAGCGGAGATGTTGTCTTATACCGTTAAGTTATATTATTTGTAATATTTAAATACTTTTATTATTTCATTTAATAATAGGAAGAAAAGTCGCTTCTTGATAATATAAATTAAATCAAAAGTATTTATGCTTTGTGTTGGAGGCTATAGCGTGACATTCGAAGGCTATCCAGGGCCATTGAGGATATCAGTAAAGCACCAACGCACTTGCAAAGAGTGCTACAACAGACATTTAGAATGAAGTCATACGTGAGATAGACATACCTCTGAAGAGAAGCAAGCAAATGATGTCACATAAATTTTACTTATTTGGAAAAGAAGGCAGAAGTAATGAATCCGATTATATAGGGACCAGAGAAATCTGGCTCGCTATGGATTTAGAACAAAATTTGCAATAAACATAACCAGAATCCTTATTTGGAATCGCTCTTGGAGGTAGGAAATAACTTACAACGACTTCTGCAGAATGGGACACCACGGAACATATTTACTTATTGTCAAGTACTTATGAACTTGAAAGAATTCTTGGACATCCAGATTTAAATAGGATTCACACCTTCACAAAACTATCAGATTGATAGGGAATTACAGTTGAATGCGGTATAGCAGTTGAATTATCGGTAACTATTACAATAGGACCGCGCCGTAGATAAAGCCAGCTTTTTGAGGCGGTCGACAATTGAACCGAAACTAATTTCCATCCATCGCCGTGTGTTGCCTTATTAGACGCAAAGCCTCGGTTCAAACCCCAGGTCAGACATCAAAATGAAAATATTTCTTCGCCGATTTCCTCTCGGCAGACTTCTGGCAAAAACTCTGAGAGTAAATAAAATTGCCATGAAAAGTTTCTCAAAAATCTGGCGTTCGGAGTCGACTTTAAACTATAGGTCCCGCTACTCATGTAAAGGGTCCGCCAAATAACTTTACTTTTTTTTGAAAATGCTTTAAAAAAAAAACTACTCAATATTTTCTCAAATTTCTTTTTTTATTTGAAAGTACAATCCTTCCGGTTAATAATGGAAAATAATTTCATTCAAATGGCTGCCTCGGCTGGCCATGCAATAGCCTACACGAATGGTCCAATTTTTAAGCACATTATCGATTGTGTGCAGCTGTATTCCACCAATGGCTTCACGAATATTGTCCTTTAAAGCGTGTCAATTGTCTCTGGCTTGTCGGCGTAACACTTATCTTTGATGGCACCCCACAACTAATAGTCCAACGGTGTCAAATTGCAGCTCCGAGGTGGCCAAACGACATCAGCTCTGCGGCTGATAATGCGATCTTCAAAAACAGGGCGCAAAACATCGAGTGTAGCTTCGGCTGTGTGGCACGTAGTGCCGTCCCGTTGAAACCAAATGTTGCCAATATCCTCCTCTTCAATTTTTGTGAACAAAAATTCGTTCAAATGTTCAATTGTTGAGAACGACGGTGAATTGATGTTAATGGCGCTTCACGCACACTTTCTGCCACAGCAGCAATATTCTCGGGTGTACGCACTATTTTTGGCTTTTCACGCTTTGGTTTATCGATGAGGATGCCAGTTTTTTTCACAAGATAACGAACATACGGAGCTGAAGGTGCTTCTCTTCTTCCAAAATCCGTACGCAATTTTCGCACACATTCTGCAACATTACCATGATTTTCAAAGTAATGTCGCAATATTTCCCAGCGTTGTTCAAACGTATACACAACCATGTTCGTTCAGCGGAAGGATAAAACTAATTATCTGTCAAATCAGACATGAGCTAAGTGTTACCATTCACGAAATAAGCAATAGTTGAAAAAAAAACGTTAGATGGCGGACTCGATATAAAAATTAACACACACAACATGAGTGGTGTGAGAAGCTAGGCCTTAATCCTGACTGAAGGGTTGTAATGGCCAATTATTTATGTATGTGTATGAATTTTCTTCTGGGTTTTGGTGCATACGTGTGATTGTGTTTTTCATAAATTTTTCGGAAGACTTTTAGATAAAGATGTGGCATCTATGTATTTTGGTCTCTACAAAACGATCCCACTAGAATGCATCTGACTTTAGAACAGGATATTTGAAATTGGTTTGATTTGTTCTTGACCTTAAAAAAGGCAATTTTTTTTCGATGTGAAACCCATATGTTATCGAAAAGATAAGAAAATCTAACATTTACAATCAGAATAATCAATGGAGTATTTCAAATACGAGTATTTCAATACGAGTATTTCAAATTTATTTTAAATTCCTCAAATAACACGGTGCGACAGTGAAAATACACCCGAGTAACTACATAGTCTACGTTGTTCAGTTAGTTGAGTAGAACTCAAAAATACCTTTTTTATATTTCTCGAACCCTCCAAACTTGTTTTATTTGACAAAAACGGTTTTTTTTTACTTTACGTACAAATTTCTGGATTACTCAAACATTTCTGACCCGATTTTCAAAATTTAAATCTTGTTGGAAAGGGGAGAGATGGACCTTTAAAACGTTATACATATATCTATTATTCGACTTAATATGCTATTAGTTTTGATGAGGTAAACTTGGAAAATTCGAATTTTTTTCATATTTTTTCAAGTTTGTCCATTCATAGTAGCAAACTTTAATAATAAAATATAGGATAAGTCATAATATTCTTAAAGTCTGTTCTCTTGTGAAGAGATTGAGCCACATTTGATCGCAAAATGTGTCAATTTTACGTTTGCACGACTACCAGAAGTCGCCTAATATTTGTGTTCTTTGCAAATAATATTAATTCTCTTTGCGCAGACATTGGCCAACTTCTGGTGGTCGCTCAAACGTGAAATTGACGCACTTTGTGATAAACAATAAAGATCCATCAAAAATTCTGAAAATTTTTGAACTAAATGTTCATTTGATGAGATGACATATATAAAAATATAACACGACTGTTATACTCCTTATATAATAACTATGGTAATTTTTGTCCGATTTGATCAAACGAAATGCCAATCTCTTCACAAGATAATGCACTTTCAGAATGTCATCACTTATTTCATATTTTTTAAGTAAAGTTTGCTACTATGAACAGACAAACTTGAAAAAATATGAAAAAAATTCGCATTTTCCAAGTTTACCTCATCAAAACTCATAGCATATTAAGTCAAATAATAGATATATGTATACCGTTTCCAAAGTCCATCTCTTCCCTTTCAAACAATATTTAAACTTTGGGAATCGGGTCAGAAATGTTTGAGTAATCCAGAAATTTGTACGTAAAGTCTAAAAAAACAGTTTTTGTCAAATAAAAAAAGTTTGGAGGGTTCGAGAAATATAAAAAAAATATTTTTGAGATCTACTCAACAAAACTCACAATTTACACTATGTCATTAGCCGGGTGTATTTAATTTTTTTATTTTGTCGCATAGTGTAATTATTTCTTAGATTTCTTCAATTTCAAATAATTTTCCATTAAACGATAACAAACAAAATAAATAATTTCAATGCCACTTATAATGGAACAGCCCATACAGATGCCTATTACACCACCAATGTTAGCTAAGGAGAGAAAGACAGAAAAAAAAACTTTTAATTGAAAACCTCAGAGCCATCAAACTTACTCATAAAACTCACATAAAATTTGATACCAATTATAGAGTAGATTTTTTTGATACCTTATACTGCGTTCATAAGGATAATAGATCTTAACTAGACTAATTTCAGCAGGTAAATGGGACATATTGCCTCTGGAAGAAATAAAAATTTCCGTGATTTTCTTTTCCCATGCGGTACATCAAATTTATATTTACAAATATTGCCTGAAAGAAGAGTGTCTAAATGTGTGTTTTAGCCTATTTACGGTCTTGCGATAATAGTAGCGGTTATAGGAACACAAAGGATAACAATCGGGGCATTGTAAGGAATCCATAAGTTCATCTTTCAAATGAGAATTTGTATCGGCATTCGAGGGGAAATATGTTTGCCAAGTAACTGTAAGTATGGATTTGTTAATAAATTATGCATGTCTTTATGGTTTCTCTTTTACCCGTATAGCGTTCCAAGCATTCGACATGAGCCAAAGAGCATTGCTCTTTCACTTCGTTTTGTTGTTTAAACTCCAGTTCCTTTTCGCTGCTATAAAATGGCACACAGTCACATAACGATTCAATACTTCGTATTTTACATTTCAGCAGACATTCCGATCTATCGAAGGCGGCTTCTTTATGTTCATAGGGAAAATAGCAGCCACGTTTAGCAACACTATAGGCTCGTACATCTTCTGTGGTGTGTTGGGAAACCAAATTCAATTTGACATTCACATCTTCGCCAGGACATACGTGAAATTCTTCCATTTCTCCCATGGAGATATCCGGTATGCGTTGTGTACCAAAAAGTTTGATATTAAAACCGATAGTATTCTCTTCGGCATAAAAATAGTCCGCCGTAGTGGAATTTAATATCAAAATTAAGCCCATATCCGGTCCTGTGGCATTGGGGTAGAAAACTTCTTCCACAGGTCTGTAAGCAGAAAAATATTTAAGGCTTCTATTTGTTTAGAAGTTCCCAAGGGAAACTGGACTTACTTTTTGTATTGATAATTAAACACACAACAGGCTCCATCAAGAAAGGCTTTTAATTGGAAATGTTCGGTACAGTTTAGCCTTTCACCAGCCCAGAAACATTTCACTATTAAATTTTCACATTTGGGCGATAAACTTTCAATGGTTTCGAGCGTGTTGAATGGTTTTCCAAGTAAAGATTCCAATTCATTGTGCAATTTTAAGGCCTCATCAAAGTCTATCGAATCGGGATTAAGAAGGCCGGCAAATTGTTCCAGTTTATACTCCCAATATGCGGGCAGATTATGATTCCAACTATGTTGAGAGCTTAAATATGAGAAAAGGAGTTGAGATGGATGTGAAATCAGAGTATTATTTTTAGTTATAAGAAATGTTGCTGATGTCTTGTTATATTACTAAAGGCGAAGAACACGCCCACATTTACGCCTACTTTTTAATCGAATACTTACATATTCACTGCATAATCGCGTATAGCTAGGCGGCTAAATTTGTTATTGCTGCATACAGCTACCGAGGGAAATGGTACGTCATAAACATAATGTATCTGTGGATCCAAAGCCGTTACAGTCGGATCTTTTAAGAACGATATTAACGTTGTCGTACATACGTAAGCGGCAAATGTTATACCCAAGATAATGAAGAAAAACCAAAAGATTCTAAAAGAAATACAAGCAATCATTTGGAATTAAAAATTGGGCTTCTAAAGGGTGATTTTTTAGCTATTATCTTTTTGGCAACACTGGTTTAAACAGCTTACGCACGTTTCGTGTTTTGTTTCACAGTCAAACATTTTCAGTTTGGTGTATAATTTAACCATGAATCGTCTTACAAACGAACAACGCTTGCAAATCATTGAATTTTATTATCAAAATGGGCTCTTGGAAAGTTGGCCGAAGATCCACTTCTTTATCGAAAAATTGTGTTCAGCGACGAAGCTCATTTTTGGCTCAATGGATACGTAAATAAGCAGAATTGTCGATTTTGGAGTGAAGATCAGCCAGAAGCATTGCAAAAGCTACCAATGCATCCAGAAAAAGTCACAGTTTGGTGCGGTTTATGGGCTGGTGGCATCATTGGACAGTACTTCTTCAAAGATGCTGCGAATCGTAACGCCTTTAGACTATTTTTTGTGGGGCTATGTTAAAGCTCATGTCTATACAGACAAGCCCGCTTCAATTGACGCATTGGAAGACAACATTGAAGCATTTATTCGTGAGATACCGGCCGAAATGTTGGAAAGAGTATGTCAAAATTGGACTAAGCGGATGAACCATTTGAGGCGCAGTCGCGGTCAACATTTTCATGAAATAATCTTCAAACATTAAATTATATGGACCGTACTATCGATTTAAATAAAGATTTCATGCAGTTTTCTGAATTTTATGTGTTTTTTTTGAAAAATTTTCCTATAGCTCTTAAAAAATCACCCCTTATTTGGAACTTACACTCTCACCTCTGGTACTTGCGCCTCCTAATGTAATAGAGCAGACCAAAACCATTTAGACTGGTTTTTTGAAAATACTCCACTAGAGTTTCTTTAGCTGCCTGATAGAATATCTTTGTAGACATTTTTGTTAACAAATCTAATCTGCTACTGACTGTTTAACCTTTTCTACTGAAAGTTAATTGATTGATTGAAATCGAAAATGCGTTAAAAACAGAGAACAAAAGAAATTTATTTCAGTTGAATAAAATTGAAAGCGTTTCAAGCACAAACATGCGAATATGTTTTGTTCATTAATAGCCATCGTATATTAGACAAACACAAATTACCTGTGAAATTAATAGTTTTTGGCTACCGGTTGTTAAATTGCCCAAAAGATTTTAATCGACTGATTAATTTCGATTTCATTTACACGAATAAGGCCTAACGAAAAAAGGAAAACAAAATGAACAAAAAAAAAATACGTTACCGAGCTAGAACAGGTATTCGAAACCATGTTATTAGAATTTCATAGGCACCAGGTCACTGAAATTGAAGTTGTTCTCTAGGCTCCAATCTGCCACTACCACGGCCTTGTCAGCAGATGGGTCAGGGAGAAGAACTGGCTGAGGGATCGGGTTGGCAAGTGTTTGGGAATAGATAGTGGTAGAACAGGTTTGCTTCTGGATTTGGATAAAGCCAGCGTAATACTTGTTTCTGGGCATCTTACGGGCCATTGCGAGGTTAGATCGCTGACAAGGATCTCGAACACAGTTCAACCCGAATATTGTTGCGATGAAATGTTGAAGACTATCGAACACGTCCTCTTTAAATGTCTACTTCTAGTAGAAGGAGGTTGACAGTGGTGTTGTGCTAATTTTTTTTTACCGGAACGCGTATATATAATAATATAGACAGGGCCGATCCTGGGTAGGCGGCCTCTCTGTGCGGTCTCATGTCCCAAATTTAACGACGGGGGTGATTTTCCATGATAATCCTGGCGGCGGCGTTTTTTTTTTAGGTCTCATGTCCCAAATTTGACGACGGGGGGAGGGAGATTTCCCCCAATTTTCGCCCGTCGCCAGGATCTGCCCTGTATATAGCATAAGAAGGAAAGGAAACGAAAATCATTACGAAACCAATTTTTTTTCAAAACGTCAGCCAATTCTCGTTATTAGAAATCATCTTTAGTTCCGGAATGCGTTCCTGTCCAAAAAGGAAGTACCGGAACGACGTTCCGGCTCGACAACTGGAGGTTAAGGACCCAGTGTATAAGCTTCTTTGATTGTTTAAAAACGGCTAAAATCATTTCGACCCCGACGTAAATATTAGAAGAAAACGACAATCCCGATGCAAGTAATACGATAAAGAACCAAGCTGTTGCCAGATATTGAAAATCTTGTGTAACCAACCAGTAAAGCTTCAGAATGACGAAAAAACTTAGATTTTTTTGTAATTTCTTAATGAAATAAAAATTTTAGTGCTTTCTAGATAGCAGGCCTATTTGTAAAATTTAATAAATCTCTATATAGTATGTACATAAAAATGACGTGTAGCTTCGTGATCGCTAAACTCAAAAACTACTGGACCGATTTTTTTGTGATTTTGCACCGTAACTCAAGAACTACTGCACTATGCTGTGTTTTCGATTTTGACCAAACTTAATATACATGTTCTATGGGGCGTGATGAGTTTCTGTGTAGTTTGAAGTTCGTCTGACAAATGGCGCAATATTTAGTTTTTTTGTGTTTTTGCACCGTAACTCAAGAACTACTGCACTATGCTGTGTTTTCGATTTTGACCAAACTTAATATACATGTTCTATGGGGCGTGATGAGTGTTTCTGTGTAGTTTGAAGTTCGTCTGACAGATGGCGCAATATTTAGTTTTTTTGTGTTTTTGCACCGTAACTCAAGAACTACTGCACTATGCTGTTTGTCGATTTAGTGCACCTTTTATTCTTCTTCTAAATATCAATCAGCCATGAGTTTGCATGGAAACCAGACTTACAGTGAAAATAAAATTCGAAGACAAAACAACGTTTGCCCGGGTCTGCTAGTTTACATATAAAAATACTGCTTTTTAATTATATTACCACCACAGTACGCTTTATTTGCATATATTCGGCAGTACATATTACTTTAGCCGTGCCAACAACCACTTACTTCAACTAACTATTTGTCTTTGAAATAACATTTCATACTGGTTTCTTAAGTGTAACAATTAAACGAAAAAAACTGCTCTTCTAAAACTGTACTCAGTGTTGTTGGATTTTATCAATTTGTATCCCTAATTCAGAAGTTATTAATCCCAAAATTCCCTAAAAAAATTTGTTAATGTTAAATACATACATTCTAGATCAGCGGTCGGGGAACCGGGGTAAATTACCCCAAATGGGGTAAAAATTAAACTTTTGTGAGTAAAAAATATTGTTAAATTAAATTTTTAGTTATTGTTTTCCTTTCAAAATTATCATGGGGGGCTATAATATGAAAGATGTTAAAAAGAGGCGATTTGGTTTTTTTTTTTGTTCTTCGCCATGGGGTAATATCAACTTACACAAAAATATTTTGTGGTAATGATAAAAAAGTTCCCCGCCGCTGTTCTAGATATACTGCCAACCATAATCCAATGACTCCGCTAATGGATATAAAATTTATTTATTACAGCCATAAACCACACAGTTTATCGCTGTTAGTACGGTGACATTGGATAATACCGACATACAGATAATGCGGTACATTTTTACAGGTAACAGCATTTGTATTAAATTTCAATATCATTTACCACAGCGTATACATTATCCATAATTTTCAAAAGTATCCACTGCATCGAAACTCACGGCATAAAAAATTCCTTTTTTCCGTGTAGAGCCAGGGGTTTTCAAAAAAAATCACCAAAACATACCTCGAATATCCCCAAAAATATTTTTTCTCTTTTCAAAAAATTTATTCAAATCTGGCAACACTGACGACCATCTCATGCTCAAGCGAAGAGAAGAGAAATGATCGCAAAACACCAAATAATGTGCAGCAAAAGCATCAGCAGCACATTTATAGCAAACAAGACAACAACAGCAGCAGCTTAAACTTTTATTTTCGGTTGTTTTGGTTAAGACAACAACTTCTTGACTTACAAAACAAAACAACTCGAATCAGTTCATTACGGACTTGGCTAAGAGACACACGTTGCTAACGGGCTTAAAGAAAAGAAATTTGGCGAAAAGAAAATTTTACAACCTTTTTTTATGGTTAGAAAACGGAATACGCGTTAAAAAAACAAAACAACAACAACAAACTAAATATGGTTTTAATAAAAAATATTGTTATTGTTGTTATTGTAACTTTTTTTTTTCTTAACTTAACTCAAAACTTACCTTTCTAAAAACAAATCAAATGAAATAAAGAGAGCCTTTTAAAGCACAAGAAAATAAATTGAAAAAAAAAGACAGAGGGAGAGAGTGTTTGTTTGTGACTTCAATATTAAAATCGTAAATAGAAGAGTTGAGTGCTGTAGTGATTTATTTCTCATCATGTTAATGTGTTGTATTCAATGATTTACAATGTATTGGTGTTAGTGCAAGTGACGTTAATTTTTTGTGTTGTGAATGCATGCATAAGTGCTGTTGACATTTTGATTTTGCATATCATTGTTTTTGTTGTTATTTACGACGTATGCTTGTTTTCAGTTAGACAAAGTGGTCGCGCTTTTTTCTTCTTCTTCTTTAGAGCATGAAATAAAATAAAGTGTTGTTGAAAGAAATTGAAACAAAAAAGCCAGAAGAAAAGTAGAAAAAATTAAAATAATTGTGAAGAAAAGTCAATTGAAATCTGATCTATAAATTGTGGTGACCATAAACACAAACCCAGCTGAAAAGAATACAAAAAGGAAAACAAAAAAAGCATTGAGCGTCAGCAGGCAAACTATTACGAGATTTAGTGTAAACCAGTGCCGTAAAGTTATACAAATAGAAAAACGTACTTACATACTTATGTACGTACATACTATATTTAGAAGTGCAACAACAATGTTAAAATACTAGAGTAAAATAAAACAAAGCATAACAACAACAAAAAATAAATCAAGAAAAAGTCTTGCAATCAATTAAAGCAACAACAACAGCACAAAATCTATTTCTTATTGGAATCACCACAGAAAACAACAACAATGTATGTTGTTTTATGACAACAACTGCTTGGAACAACCAACAGACACGGAAAGAAAGAAAACTTAAAAAACATGGCCCTCTGAAAAATAATTGTGCATTTGTGTGTGTGTGTTTTAGTGTAATGCGTGCATGCGTCTTCTGCTTTTTTTTTTGATTACAATTATTGTTGTTGTTGTTTAGCTGCTCTTTATTGAGCATAAGACAGTTGTGCGTTTGTGTTTGAATGTAAAGAAGTACGAAAGCAAAGTGAACATAGGTATTTAAAGGAATTCTTTTGTGATTTGGTAAGAAGGAAAACAGAATTTCAAAAACATGAAATTAAGGACTTTATTGAGCACAGTGAGAAGATAGATTCTATTTTATGATAAAAATATTTTGTTTTGTTGGGTAAGTTTAAGTTCCGTGGTACATAAAAACCATTTTTTGACCAACTAGTGGCCGCTACAAAATAAAGAAATCACACGATATTGAATCGCCTAATTATAGTGACTTTAGTTGACAAAAGTTTCGATCTTCTTTCGTCCAACTGTTATTTGTTTCGTTTCATTTCAGAACTGGGTATCTTAAATTAGTGTGAAAAGTCCTTGGCCTTCAAACAGCCACATGTTACAGAAAAGATAGGAAAAACCTAATTTTTACAATCAGAATTCTCAACTTACATACATACATACAGGGTGGCTGATAAAGTAAAGCGCTATATTTTTTTAATTATTTTTTAATTTTATTGTTCAAAAGCAAAAAATGTTGGAAATAACATCAAATTTTAGAATCAGTTTAGATTTGTTCGAATTGGCCACCTTTGGTACGAATTATGGCCTTCAAACGGCTGGTAAAGCCATCACAGGCTGCATGAAAGTGGCTCTGCCGTATTTTGGCCCATTCCCGGCGAAGCGCCGTCTTGAGATGATCGACACTTTGGTATTTTTTAGTGAGAACCTTACTCTCCAAAATGCCCCAGGCGCAAAAGTCCAACAGATTGAGATCCGGAGATTTTGGTGGCCATTGTGCGGTAGAAATAAGCGAGGAACCTCCTTTTTAAGCCATTCTAGGTTGACGCGTGCTGAGTGCGGTGGTGCTGAGTCCTGTTGGAATGTCCATGGTCTGCTGCCGAAATGTTTGTCTGCCCAGGGCTTCAATACTGTCTTTAATACATTTTCCCGATAATATTCGGCATTTATTTTGACCCCACGGTCGATGAATACGAGCGGGGAGCGACCATCGGCCGTTACGGCGGTCCACACCATTACCATCGGCGGCGCTTGAGTTCTGGTGGCCAATTGCAGGTGTAAATTTTCAGCTGACCTCTTTGGCAAGTAAACCCGATCATTTTGTTTGTTCACAAACTGCTCAATTTGGAATGGCTTCTGATCGGAGAAAACCAAATTCGGTAACTGGCCACTTTCGTGCAAGCGAAGTAACTCCTTAGCTCTTTCCAGTCTAACTTTTTTTTGTCCATCGGTGAGCTCTTGCACTTTTTGGAACTTCAATGGCTTTAGTCCAAGCTCATTTTTCAATATGTGTTGCAGTCGTTCTCGCGATATGTTCAGCTCACGAGCAATTTTTCTACCACTGCGGCGTGGATTTCGATCAAATCTGGCCTTAACTTTTCGGATCATTTCTGGTGTTGTTACCGTTTTTTTTCGTCCACTTTTTGGACGCGATGCAACACTGCCAGTATCACGGTAACGAGAAATGGTACGTGAAACAAAAGATTTATTCACATTTAAATGCTGGAGGGCTCTAACGATAGCCACCTGTGGTTTTCCAGCCAAATATAAAGCAATCACACTATCACTCTTGAATTCCATCACGAATAACTTTTTTTCTGAATGCAATAGATCAAAATGCTTTTGTAGGCTTGTAAATAATAAAATGAACTGTCACTGCAATAAATCTGTCAGCTGTCAGACGAGCGGTTTACAAATGATAACAACCTGAAGTTGGTTGCAATACATATCAGCCACCCTGTACATATATCCGAAGGCAAATGAGTAATGTTGCCTCTGGAAGAAATAGAAATTTCCGGGATTTTCTTATCTGATGCAGTACCTCAAATTCATATTTACAAATATTGTCTGAAAGAAGCGTGTCTAAATGTGTGTTTTAGCCTATTCAAGGTCTTGCGATAATAGTAACGATTGTAGGAACGCAAAGGATAACAATCGAGGCATTGTAACGAATCCATAAGTTCATCTTTCAAATGAGAATTTGTATCGTTATTCGAAGGGAAATAAGTTTGTCAAGTAACTGTCGAGGAAGCAGTATTAATTTGTTGCCTTTTTATAGGAATAACTATTATGAATAGATGTCCCAAAGAAAACTTTATCAATATTAAGTAGAAAATTGGAACTATTCAAATTTGATTAAGGCAATTTTCTTACAGGATCAGCTCATAAGAACTCACAATATCATTCAAAACAATACTAAAACTTCCTGATAATAAAACCATAGCGACAGAATTTCCAAAAGCCACACTACCGTCTGCCGTATTCTTTATTTATTTGCTTTACTTCAAGAATAAATAAAGAAAACATGCATTCTAATGACTTCATTGCATTTCTATACAAAATCTACAAACATAAGTTGATAGCAACAGCAACTGCAAACATGCCAACATTTAAGGTACAACAAACAAAATGTTGCAGACGGTCCACATGGCAGAGGTTCTATACCAGACACATACATACTATATTTTAGCTGTGCTGATTGAAAGCTTGGTTTATGCTAGAAAAGGTGGCGGATCCTTCTCGAAGGATTAGGCCAGAGGTTGGATATATTGCGATATCACAATCCATAATATCGAAACCGGAGATCAAATAAAATATTATCTATGGATGTATTCTTCATTTTGAAGGCTACAGTCAAAGGTAACAGGAAATATTTTTTTACAAATTTTAAATTCGTTTTTTTTTTGTTTCTGCAACTACTTGTAATCAAAGTACGATAAAATCCTTACTCAATCCATTATCTTTAGTGCCACTTTCCAAACAAACTGAATAATCTTTCCAACCAAAAAAATAAATAAAGAAACCAATAAGTTTAGTTTCACAACAAAAAAAAATTGATGGATTGCTTCTTCAATATCTTACATTTTTGATTTGGTGCTCTAAATAAATATAAACAGACGTCGGCACCAATGTCCCCCGGGAGCCGAACATCTTCGGCTTTTTACACACATAGGACACGAACATCAACAATGTTCGTTAAAAAGAGCGTAAAAATGCATTCAGTTGCTTGTCAGCTTTCAGTGAAGCAGGTTTTCGTCGCTTCTTTTTGAAATTTTTTTGTATATCAATTATACACCCAAAAAAAAATTTTATTAAAATGTGAAGAAAAACTGGGAAACAGAATTTTTTTTTGCTTTAAATATATTGAATTTCAGGTACTTGCAATATATAATGATGACTCTTGCTACAAATCCATAAGAACTTGTGCGAAAAATATCAATGCCATCAAAAAGCACAATATTTGTTCAAACACTGCTTGAAACAATAATTACTAACAATTTTCCTCTGGGTTATACACATGCTTCTCACAAATACACTCACATAATTATCATGTTCTCTTTGTGCCGACGTCTGAATATAAACTAATTTTTACGACGTTGTAAAATATCAAACTCTGTTTTTTTATCAGTGTAGGATAGAAAGACTTTTTATGTCTTTTTCTTTCCATTTCTTTCTTCTTCGGTTTTTGAGGCAATGTAAGCTGGCAGTCAGTGAAGTAGAAAGTTTTCAAAAAAAACTGTGTTTCCACCACTTAATGAAATAAAAAAATGCTACTGAATGCAACTTTGAGAGCAGCAATAACAACAACAACAACACTAACAATAATCATAAACATAAATAGTAAAAGAAAAAAATTAAGGCGGAAATTTTCCAACGTATTAATTAAAAATTTCAAAAATTAAAATAAAATAAAAAAAATGTCTTTTAAGACATATTTCTGGCGTATAAATAAATAAATCGTAGCATTCCTTTAGTGTTTTTAGTTAAAAGCACTACATATAATTTTAAAATTAGTCACTTTGAAATTCACTTTTAAATTAAAGCCAGAAATGCAAGTTTTTAATAAAAATCAGATTTTTTTATTAAAAAATCCAGTTTTTTTTCTCCTTTTCTGTTAAAAAATCCATGTTGTTTACAGTGTATTATTAGTTAAGAACAAGAGCATAATTATTGTTATTGTTATTGATCTACAACGAAAGAGAGAGAGAGCGAGAATATGAGACGAGAAAAAGAATTGATTTGTTATTAATGAGAGTGTAGTAAGCGCATGAAACATGAAATATTAAAAAATAAAAAACAAATTTAAGTTCAAAAACCGTTACAATTATAAATTCTACATGAGTTTTAATATTTTGCACACTTACATACGAATAGAAATACTCTTTAATTAAACAAAAAAAAAAAAAAACATACTCTTTAATATACAACAAAGGCAGCAAAGCAGCAGAATAGCAGCAACAGCAACAGCAGCAGCAGCAGCATAACAAACATGTCGGATATTTATTATTGCAGCAAGGTAAGTTGAATTAATTTTTTGAATTTATTTATAACGTCCATTCGTTTTTATTTTTGTTTTTGTTGTTTTTTTTTTTCGTAACTTGTTTTAAAGTTAAACTTGATAAGAATTTATTTATTTATTGTAGGCCAGTTAGCCTTGTTTTGTTATTGTTTTCTTGACTTAGTTTCGCGTTTTTACTTCATACAACTCCGATTAAAAAGTTGTCCATGTGGTCAGTGCTGCTCATTCATGCACACACACTCACGCTCGTTTTACAGTGAGAGAAAAAGAGTGTAACCAAAAGTGGGAGTAAGAAAAAAAAAAAAGAAGGAAAACATAACAAAATAATACCACATAACAGTTAACGGTAATAACGTCTCTTATTCTCTTATAGTTTAGTGGTGGTACCCTGTTATTGTTTTCATTATTTAAAGTTTCCGCGTTCTTGTTTCTAGCATTAGCAGGTGATTTGTTGTTTTTATTTCTTGTGTTCTTTTTTTTTTCTCTGTGCTTTTTTAACGCTCATTAGTATTATCGATTATTTAACCACCGCTTAATTGTTTATCGCTTATTATTATTCGTTATTATTGTTCGTCATCGTTATCGTTATTATTATTGAATAGTTTTTGATCTTGGTTTTCTTGTACAATAACTTTTACATAATAAAAGATCGTATTAAATGCAATCATGCATTATTTTTTCAGCTTTTTTTTTATTTAGTTTAGTTTATTTAGTTGCCCGGTTTTTCATTTTGTTGTTGTTATTGTCTTCATGCAAATGTATCGATCGTTTCTTTTTTTTTGTCACAGTAGCTGCAAAAAAAAATGGAAAGTGGAACTCAACTGGTATCAGATTTCAATTAAATTTAAAGACACGTTATTGTATTTCCTTTATTTTGTTTTTATTTCTTTATTTTATTTATTTAAACACAAAATTTTGAAATTGTATCGTAAATATAAGGTGAGGTAATAAGAAATCCATTATTTTTTCAATAGATGACTTCAATAAACTGTAACATGCTCTTGTTTAATACTTGTTAAATACATCTGCATATGTAAACTTGAAAGAAATAATAGAGACACACTAAAATTTCAATAGTTTTTTACATTTTTATGTAACATTAGATCAATAAAATAATATATTTATATTTTAATTTCAAGATTTTGAAATTTTTTATCTGCATAGAAAACTATAAAAAATTACAACTCTGTCCAACTATCTTCTTGGAAATACAGGAAATCTTTGAAAGTGATGCTTGACACATATGTAAACGCCTGGGAGATTTTATAATTTAAAAAATATACAAATATTACTTGCTATTAAACCCTCTTATTAAAGGGTGATTTTTTAGCTATTATCTTTTTGGCAACACTGGTTTAAACAGCTCACGCACGTTTCGTGTTTTGTTTCACTGTCAAACATCTCCAGTTTGGCCTATAATTTAACCATGAATCGTCTTACAAACGAACAACGCTTGCAAATCATTGAATTTTATTATCAAAATGCATGCTCTGTTAAGAAAGTTCATCGCGCGCTTCTTCCATTTTATGGTCAGTTTAATCGACCCACTGAAGCGGCTATTTTTTGCCCAAAATGCAAGAGCTTGACTTGCATGACATGTGGTTTCAACAAGACGGTGCCACATGGCACACAGCACGCGTAACAATGGACTTATTGAGAGGCGAGTTCGTTGAAAATTTTATTTCACGTTCGGGACCGGTCTATTGGTCGCCTAGATCGTGCGATTTAACGCCTTTAGACTATTTTTTGTGGGGCTGTTAAAGCTCATGTCTATACAGACAAGCCCGCATTGGAAGACAACATTGAAGCATTTATTCGTGAGATACCGGCCGAAATGTTGGAAAGAGTATGCCAAAATTGGACTAAGCGGATGGAGCATTTGAGGCGCAGTCGCGGTCAACATTTGCATGAAATAATCTTCAAACATTAAATTATATGGACCGTACTATCGATTCAAATAAAGATTTCATTCATTTTTCTGAATTTTATGTGTTTTTTTTTTGAAAAATTTTCCTATAGCTCTTAAAAAATCACCCCTTATTTCAATACTTTGATAGAGCACACATTCCTTCATTTTTATATACGCTTTGCACCGTTTGTTTATTGAATCCAATGAAAATTCTACATTTCAAGTTTATTTTTAGGCTGAATAGAAGTTATTTTATTCTACAGGACTCCTTAACGGTGCTCAGATAGGGCTAAGGTCCGACAATTGAGCAGGCCACTGCATTGTGGACATACATTTTTCTGAAACTATCATTTGACAGTTCTTCAGAAATCGTTGTCCTATCACACTTGTCACACGTATGTCAAAGGTTAGCCCCATTGTGGTAGCGAAAATCAACATCCAACGCAAACATTCCTTATAGGAAACCATCTCGACTCCTAACTAAAGATTGCTAATGTTTTTTGCGGAGAGTTCAGTCAAAGATGATAGAAAATGGGAGGTCAAGAACATAAGCCTCTTCATTTCTAGAGTCAGGCACTAACATATGATGTTAATGCTGGTATTTTCCTACTCCTTATCCTTAGATAACTCCAACCGAAGATATTTGTAGTAATGCCAAGTCTATCGAATTGCCTTCCAATATGGTTGTAGCCTGTGAGAACTACAATTGTACGACGAATGGCCATGAAATTTAAGGAAAGACGGCAATCAGTCCTTTTCACATCCATATCAGTCCAGCTTTGAAATATATCACGTAGCATCCTGCTGATAATAAAGTTGAACCTCCGTGTAAAATGACCGCAGAAGCAATTGGAACATCTATGTTCTATAATATGTCAGATATTACAAGCTTTGTACCATATCTGTGTGTCCGGGAACCAGCGTTGCCATATTTTTTTTTAAAAAAACTATTTCTGGGAAAAAAAATTTTTTTTACAAAAAAAAACGTGTTTTCTACAAAAGTACCAACATTTTTAAAGGAAATTCCGGATCCCGGTACCCTCTGTTGGTGTTTTTTGTCCGGGACTAATAAAATACACAATATTTTATTTAAAAATTTAAATATTTCCTGTTTTAATACTGAATTTATTGAAAAAAATTTTAAATTGAATTTTGTCGAAAAAACTTGTTCTGTTAGAAAACAAATTTAATGAAAACTTTTTCGCATCTCCAAAAACTTGAAAAAAGGGAAAACTTGGCAAATGGCAACGCTGCCGGGAACCCATATAAAAGTTGCATTCGAATAAATCAAAATTTTCCTGAGAAATTCACCGATTCCAATATGGCCACGACCTTCACATGGATAACCCAGCAGTTGTCAGGCAGACTATTCGAAAGTCTGATGTTAGGACCCATAATACATATTATCCCTTAGCCCACTGTGTCCAGCATTGTAAAGCCCTCAGCTGGTATATACCTCAATGGCTCGAGGGAGAAATTCTAGTTGGAAACTTCTCTCTCCTACGGCTTTCCAGTAGTGCAGAAGGTCCATATTCCAAATTAGACCAGGATTTTACTATATTACGTCGTACTCATAAGTATTTTTATAATTTTTCCCTCTTTTCTCTTATCCTCATGGAATCGTTTTTCTATAAGGAATCAACCAATTCGATTGTCTTCTTTCGTAAACTTCTTTTAGTTTCGAAATTTTGTCTTGCTTTTTCGTCAGAATCTTTTTAAACTTTAAGTTTAAATTATCTGAGTACCATGAGTATTTCATATTTTGGATTACATGTGTAGCAGTAACAGACGATTAACAAACGCAAAATAACGGGGTAATTATTTTCTTTCATGACCAAATTTTTTTGTGCACTCTCCTTATTACAAATTGTAATTAAATTCTTGTAATTAAAATGAATAAATTAAAAAAATTTATTTTCTAGTGATCAAGTGGGCTTTGGTAGCTTTTGTATTGGAAACTAGACATTCTTATTGACACCCTGTCGTCTGTATTCATGCATTTGATACTTTAGTTCTAATTGATTTTGAGGCACTCCGAGTTAAAAAAAAAAAATTCATTAAAATATTAACAGCATTCAATATTATTTCATTTATTTTTTTGCCATACGCCAGCATAAATTATTTTAGAAATAAATATTGTATACATACATATATACATACACGTACATCCATATATATGTATGTACATTCATAGGAGTGTTTGTATGCCTAACTTGAATTTTACAAGGCCTATGGCAAGACGTTTACAATTTTATATTCATAAAACCAATACAAATGAACGGTCAAGGTGCAATAATTCTTTATTGTTTTTTGGTGGGTTTTTTCCTCTTTTTTTATTGCCAGCCAGACAAAAAAAGGACCCTACAAAAAATATGTAAAAGGGAATGAAGGAATTGTATTTAACAGAGTACTTAAGGGTTTGGAAAGTTCAAATGTATTAAGACACTTTAAAACAGTGTCTGTCTATCTTTATTGTCTGTTTACACAGCGCTTAGAAAACTGGGTGCAAACAACTCTAAGCGATGAATATGGACATAACTTGCAGTTTCGTTAGGGGTAAGAATACGGGCTAAAGATAGTCAGACTAACACTTAACGGTTAGTCGCTATTAATACAGTGGAGGTGAGAAAGAGGGAGGAGTGTACGATAACTTGGATACTTTTTTAATAAACTACACATTAAACAAAGTACAAAAGCCCAGAGTCCCTATCTGTCACGGGACGAGAACAGAGTTGGGAGGCTAGAGTCCTAATCTCTTACGTGACGAGAACAAAATTGATTTACGACTGTAAAAGAGTCATTGGTAAGATCTGGAGGCTTATTTGCTCTATTAAGCAGTGGTGGAACCAATCTTGCTTTACGGTGTTCACGTTTGGTAGATGGTACGCAAACACCAAAACCTCTGCCTACTGATTGACAGAGTATGCAGACAGTTAAGCCTCTTGAACATCAATGCACTCTGTTTCATTCCGATTAAGGCACTATTTGCTACGTTCAATTGGGTCCCCTCTGGCCCTCCAATTGAAACTGCTAATTGAGATGGTGGCAGTGCAGGTCAATGCCTTTTGGTTTAACTGCGGCAATTGAATTCTGAGAAGACAGAGACATAGTATACAGATCGATTATATAGTTCTTGGCTTCAAAATACTGGATAGAGCAGACTGTGCAATTATTGGTAAGTTTCTCGATATTAAACTTTCGTGTAGCTGTCTTACCAATGCAGTGTTTTCCAGACGAAGGTCATGGTCATTTTGAACACGCGCTTTTCCAAAACCAAGCTGCGGTTAAGTCACTGAAGCACATCCCTTTAACGTCCATCCTGGTCCATGAATACAGAGAATTTCTCAGGAAAATTTTGCACAATTTAAAGGTACCTCTTATATGAGTTCCAGGCTATAGGAATATCGTTGGAAACTGTATTGCTGATGGACAGGCTAGGGCCGGTATGGAGCTCACAATCTCCGGCATGTTACAGATCATAGGTATTCTCATTGCCTCAGTTAGATTCTAAAGGGTGATTTTTTAGCTATTATCTTTTTGGCAACACTGGTTTAAACAGCTCACGCACGTTTCGTGTTTTGTTTCACTGTCAAACATCTTCAGTTCAGTTCTTCAGTAGAAAAGAAAACACCATAAGCAATAGAGGTCTGTTAAAACCGAACTCTTTTGTAGTTTTTACGAACCTATTGAACCTAAGGTCAGTTGATGTAAGATTAAGCAATAAATCTATGATAATTTTAAATAAAAACGGTTGAATAACACCCCTTAACCATCATATGACTGGTAATCATAACCACTACCGCGCATAGCTGACTTCTCAGACTGCTTCGTTTATAGGATTCTTTAGGATGCTCTTTGGCATCAATAGTGAGCACTTTCTATCAAGGACTTCCTTCTGAAATGCATTAACGCCGCACAGGCTCCAAGTATGTGTTCTGGTGAGTGGTTTTCTTCATCACATATACATATGTATGGGTTTGAAGCGATCCATACTTACTCAATTAGTTGGTTATTGTAACCATTTAGGCGGGGTTACAAACTAGTTTCTCACAACATTCATGTTGTGTGTGTTAATAAAGGGTGATTTTTTAGCTATTATCTTTTTGGCAACACTGGTTTAAACAGCTCACGCACGTTTCGTGTTTTGTTTCACTGTCAAACATCTTCAGTTTGGTCTATAATTTAACCATGAATCGTCTTACAAACGAACAACGCTTGCAAATCATTGAATTTGGCATCATTGGACCGTACTTCTTTAAAGATGTTGTGAATCGTAAGGTAACTGTGAATGGTGAGCGCTACCGTGAGATGATATCCAACTTTTTTTTTTGCCCAAAATGCAAGAGCTTGACTTGCAAGACATATGGTCCGATCAATTGGCCGCCTAGATCGTGCGATTTAATGCCTTCAGACTATTTTTTGTGGGGCTATGTTAAAGCTCATGTCTATACAGACAAGCCCGCTTCAATTGACGCATTCGAAGACAACATTGAAGCATTTATTCGTGAGATACCGGCCGAAATGTTGGAAAGAGTATGCCAAAATTGGACTAAGCGGATGGACCATTTGAGGCGCAGTCGCGGTCAACAAATAATCTTCAAACATTAAATTATATGGACCGTACTATCGATTCAAATAAAGATTTCATTCATTTTTCTGAATTTTATGTGTTTTTTTTGAAATTTTTTCCTATAGCTCTTAAAAAATCACCCTTTACATTATTCGCTCGTTTTATAGGCAGAATCAAATTCGCTGACAGGAGGAAAGTAGATGCAATATTAAACGACTCTGCTGGACTTGTGGGGACAAGAAGAAAACTGATTCATTTCTATTCTTCTAACTTACAATAGCGATTCTCACTGTCCTTTTGGGGAGGCAGGCCGATTGTCATTTCAATTACCTTTGCAATCAATTAAGATGGCCGAATTACAATGTATTTTAATTAATCATGCGTTAATTAATTGCACAACTGCATTGAAGCATTTATCATTCGTAATGCTGCAGGTTTCTGTTAACAATTCATAATAATTCATGTGATATTTTTGGAATTTCTTTCTCTATGTTTTCTCTTCATTTAATTAATGATTACTTAAGTTTTTTAAAAAACTTGTCTGTTGGCGACTCAATTTGGAAATCATTGAAAATGTTGTCTGTGTAGACAATAATTTATTGGAAATACAATTTAATGGTTAAGAAATGTTACAAAATCTCTGACAATGTAATATTTTTGATTTCTCAAACAACAATAATGAATTGATGAACTTTACATGGACAAGAGTATTTTAAATATCAACAAAAATACGATAAAAATAAAATCAAAAGTATTATTGAAAAAAAAAAAAATATTTAAAATACACCTGTACCTCGATTTACGCGGTAGATACGTTCCTAGCCAATTCGCGTAAATTGAAATTTACATTTTTGTATGGAAAAACCGCGTAAAGCGAATACCTACTGTAAAAAAGCTTTTTTATTGAAAAAAAAAAAAAAATACAGTTTTATACTGTTAATAATTTATTAAAGTATGATTTAAGTAAAAAAACATTTATTCCATTAAAAAATACACATACATATACTATGTACCTCATTACACAAAACATAAAATTTTTAAGCTAACTTAATCGCTATCATTTTCAACAACAAGTCTTTTTTTACGAATTTCTATGATTTTCGACTCATCACTGAATAAAGTCATCTCATTAGATTGTGGTTGAATTAGTTTCATTTTGAGTAGAATATAAGTAAACAAAAAAATTTTTTCTTCATTTTAAAAACCGTGAAAATTCGAAACCGCGTAATCCGAGCTCCGCGTAAACCGAGGTACAGGTGTAATAAACAAACAAAAGTTTCACCTTTAAATGCTTGATCATCCATTAGTTTTTTTTTTTGGAAGCATCACAATGCGTTTATTTGGTAAACTTTATCACCTTCAGCAGCACAGCACAGCATAGCATTGAAATCGAAATCAATAATGAATGCAACAATAATGATCTTCAAGTATCATTAAACATCATTATTGTTTTTGGTTTTTTTTTTTATTTATTTTCGTTAAAAAATTAAAATAAAAAAAGTAGAAGATAAAAAGGCAACCAAAACAAAAAAGAAAAAAAAACAAAAAACAGCCACCAGCTATAAACTTTAAACGCGTGCTCCAAACCAGCCAGTTTTTCTACAGAAGAGTGAAAGTGAATCTGTTGTATCTCCTCTTTAAGTGTGTGAATGTTTTTATTTTTTTTTTTTGTTGGTAAATATTGTTGCTGCTGTTGCTGTTTGCTGTCTATTTAAGTGTACTGACTTACAATGACAATAACAACAAATAGTAAAAGCAGCAGCAACAACAGCAACACCAACATCAACATTTGCCATGTTAATCATAAAAAAGGGGAGCCATTTAGAAAGCAACAAATGTATGAATGAATAATAAATGCATGAGTGTTGCCTTTTTTCTTCTTCTTCCCTTCTCTATACTTTCACGCAAATAAGATTGTAAAGTTTTGTTTTTTTCGCGTTTTTTTTTTGAAATAAATTTTCGCTTTTAAGCTTTTAAACTATCATTATAATGTCACTTGACTTGCCTAAGAGAAAAACGTGTTCAGCAATATTCATGTTTCTGTTACAAGTGTGTGTTCATTCACCCTGTCCGTCGTGGTTTAGCATTTGACGCCTTCATCATCGTCATTATCATTATTTTTTACCCGCTGTTGTTTACCTATAAGGAAACTTTAAAAGGTTCCTTTTTTTTGTGACATTATTGGAAAATTGCCTATAATTTTTTGCCATTTCCAGTGCTAATCGTGGTTCATAGTCCATTCGCAATAAATTTTTGCTAATTTTATGCATTCAGCTCTGGTGTCAAACACACGACAAATTATGAGTAAAAATGTTTGAAAACTTTTTAAATATTTGACACACGATCAATAGACAAAACGAATTATTGGCTGACGTTTAGAGTTTTTGCAATAAAAAGTAACGAAAAATATCTATGCAGACAATCAATTTGAGTTTTTTTCTTCTTCTTTAGCTCGGTTTAAAGGCCATTTTGTGTTAAATATGATAGAGGAAATAAACAAGTTTTACTTTTTAATTAAAATCCAAAAAAAAAAAAAATTATAAAAATTTTAATTAAACCGTTCAAGTCATTCTTGTTCAAGTCATTCTTGTTTAAGTCATTTATTGTTTGCATCTTAAAAAGCTTACCCTTTACAATGCAAGCTTTAAAAGGTAAATTCCAATCCTGTGGTTTTTATAATTTCTACATCAGCTGAAATGTCATGAATGCCTGTTAAATTAGATACCAAAGGCACGATAGACATGTGGATAGGGCCTCATATCCACTCGTATTTAAAAATATAAATTTCTCTTTGCTACTTGTAAGGGGTGATTTTTTAAGAGCTATAGGAAAATTTTTCAAAAAAAAACACATAAAATTCCGAAAAATGCATGAAATCTTTATTTGAATCGATAGTACGGTCCATATAATGTAATGTTTGAAGATTATTTCATGCAAATGCTCCTCAAATGGTTCATCCGCTTTGTCCAATTTTGGCATACTCTTTCCAACATTTCGGCCGGTAACCTCACGAATAAATGCTTCAATGTTGTCTTCCAATGCGTCAATTGAAGCGGGCTTGTCTGTATAGACATGAGCTTTAACATAGTCCCACAAAAAATAGTCTAAAGGCGTTAAATCGCACGATCTAGGCGGCCAATTGACCGGTCCCGAACGTGAAATAAAATGTTTACCGAACTCGCCTCTTAATAAGTCCATTGTTACGCATGCTGTATGGCATGTGGCACCGTTTTGTTGAAATCACATGTCATGCAAGTCAAGCTCTTGCATTTTGGGCAAAAAAAAGTTGGATATCATCCCACGGTAGCGCTCACCATTCACAGTTATGTTACGATTCGCAGAATCTTTGAAGAAGTACGGTCCAATGATACCAAATTCAATGATTTGCAAGCGTTGTTCGTTTGTAGGACGATTCATGGTTAAATTATAGACCAAACTGAAGATGTTTGACAGTGAAACAAAACACGAAATGTGCGTGAGCTGTTTAAACCAGTGTTGCCAAAAAGATAATAGCTAAAAAAATCACCCTTTATAACCTACTTTAATCAGGATTGCAACGTAGCTTCTTACTCCATCCATCTTGTGTGTGTTAATTTTATCCATGAGTGGCGGGAGCTACAATTTAAAGCCGACTCCGAACGACAGATTTTGGGAAACATTTAATGGCAATTTTATTTGCCCTCAGAGTTTTTGCCAGAAGGCTGCTGAAAGGAAGTCACTGAAAGAAATATTTTTTCATATTTCGCTTTGCTGGAAATGTCTGACCTGGGGTTTGAACCATGAACTCTCTTCTCACTGCTTAACATAGCATTGTAAAGAAACTAATCGTAATAGAAGTGCTATCGTTAACAGCACTGTACACTCAAGTAGTGTTATGCATTATATATCACAGGATACTGTTTAAAATTTTAACCTCTGTTAAGATGGCTCCCCCGGAAAACTCTCTCTCGCTCTCATTACGTAATAGCAAGATAATTACTTTACAACAAACCTAGTCACGTTTAATCCTCTTTGAGTAGTTTCTGAGGAAATCGTGTGGCTTTTTAAAGTCCACAGAAGCATCGTCATCTACATAAGTTATCCCTAGAATACCTTTTCAGAAACTTTTCTCTTAACAATGCGGCAAAGAAGAAAGTGTTCTGACCGTCATTACAGCCTCTACAAAAGTAAAGAAGTGGAATTTTGAATCTTATCACTCCAATTATTAACCACAGATTATCTGTTGTGACCTCACATATGTACATACATAATTGGTCATCACAACCCTTCAGTAAAAATTCCGACTTAGCTACTGTTGTTCTTAGAGCAGCAAAATCTATTGCTTCAGAGCACAATTAGTTTCCTTGTACTATATAGGCAGCACCAACTTTCGCAGCGCTCCATCTATCTTAATTTGGAGTGAGCATGAAAGGCAACGAATCATGTGATCACTGCACGTAAATAGCAACTCAGTAACTCAATTTCTCTTGACACTCTTGATCATTAAGTCAGGCAAAGGATTCTAATCCCTTTAAGAGATGTCCGGTATCTTTTAGAATGGATACGATCTAAATTACATCGAAGGCTTTAAGGGCTGCTAAGTGGCTATTAGAACGATTACAATATCTCTTCTGCAAAATCTGTAATTTCGGTAATTTGTGGAAATTTCGCAACGACTCTCCACCTCAAACTTAAAATTCTCAAATTCTACAGCGTTTCATATTATTCTAAGACAATTGCTTGTTGACGTAACCATCGAAATAGTAATGAGTTTCACCGAAAAATTAACATTACAAACCTTATCTGGCACTGTTAGTCGGCTTTAATTGTTGTGTGATTGGACTGAAATCGCCGTAGTGGCAAGTGTGTTCACTTATTGGACGACAGCACTTGGTTCAAAACCTAGCTCAGATATTTCAAACAAAACGAAATGCGATAATATTTTTTGGGCGACTTCCTCTGAGCAATAACTCTGGGAGTAAATACAATTGCCACGAAAAGTGTCTCAAAAACTGTCTACTTTAAATTGCAGGTTCCTCTGTGTTTTGATAAAATTAACACACTCAACATGGGTGCTGTGAGAAACTAAGTTGTTATCCTGGCTAGATGGTTGTAATGTCCAATTAAGTGAGAAAGAAGTCGGCAGCCTTTCTGGTGTCATTTTTAATCGATCTTTGCATTATTTCCACTGTTTCGTGATGCTTAACTGGAACAGTTTTTTATCTTGTTATGCCAGTCATCCTCTTGGTAATGTTAAACACTTTTCTAGCCACAATATAATACCGCTGATCCAAATATAATCTTAAATTTACGATACAAATTTCCGTATATTTTAAAGCTTAAGCAGTATTCACTGGACATTGTTTTAAGTACTCTTTGGCGGTTAATTTAAATTCCATTCGAAAACCAAAATAATTTGCCAATTTTTGAAACATAAAATTTGAATTTCTCGTAACAATTCTTTGACTGACGACACATTGGCATGCATGCCAATTACGCAGAGAACGTTTTCCAAAGATTGATTTATTTTAAAGACACATGAAATAGAATAAAAAAATTAAACATTTACTGTGATTTGAATACAAAAATTTGTTATTCTTTTTGGGTTTTTTTCTTTCGATGATCATTAAAATTGCTTAGAATGCTGGTGTGTGGCATAGAAATTTGTTGCAATTTAAAGTAACCTTAAGGTATGTATGTGGCTTCAAAAAAAAAAAAACAAAACGAAAATAATCTTTTGCATGTAAAAGTGTTTAAAAGTAATTGGTTTTGAGAGACATACATTATGACCTACATACGAGGGTGGCTGCTATTAAGAGAAGTGTTAGAACGATAGCTTGGATTAATGTTAAAAACATGGAATATGGGTTTTGCATATTTGATCGTAAGAGGAGAGTAAAATCTGTAGTGGGATTCAGTAACTTTTAACGATTCGAAAATCGTTAAAAATGCCGACATTATTTGTTGTTTGCAGTAACGATTAAGTGATTCACAAACTACACTTTAACGACTGTTGATAAAGTCTTTTTTTAATTAAAATCAAGTGGCAACTCTGTGTAATGAAAAGTCAAAAAAAGAAATTCAAAACAAAATATTAAAATTTTTTTGAATCACAAATCTCTTGTCAAAAAAACCTTGGATTTACCATTTTAACATTAATAGAATGGTACATTAAGCCTCCTCATGACTTTTTGGGGCCAAAATCGAGACATGTGTGCAATCGATTGCACCAATAGTACCTGCTACAAAGGGTGATACTGCTGATGCAAAAACTAATTTTGCAGCTTGTCGTTCCACTTCAGACATCGGAAACTTTACTTTTGCGTAAAACATGGTATTGTTAATTGCATCCGTTACACGATGTATGCAACGGCTTATGGACGACTGGCTCATGGATATCCCCCACTGCTCTCCCACGGGTCGTTGATAACATCCCGTAGCATAGAAACGCAAGGCAGTGAGGACCTATAAATATAAAATCCTTTTATAAATTTTAAAGACTTAAAGACATTCCAAATTACCTGTTTCTCAGTTGATATTGCAGTTATTCTGGTGCCTTTTAATTGTCCGTCAAGCTGAAAAACAAGTTCCTCAGCCAAGGATGGTGTTAAACGGTAGAGTTTCCGAAATTAAAATGCGTTTAAGTTAAATGGGTTCTCCAAATCTCGAAGAACACGTCTGTCAACCCTTCGAGCGTTGAAAATTGTCTCATCCACTTATAAATTATACCCTAAGTATTCAAAATCCATTTTGATCTTAAAATGTTGCTTAAAATTGATTGAATCGATTGAATAAACAATATAAAAATTATTGTCGTTTAGTTTACGACAACAGCTGAAATAACGATTTCGAATATCGTTTAAATATTTTAGAGAATACCAAAATCGACAATTTTGTTGTTTAGTATTTTATACGATTCGATAATAGTTAAAAAAAGTTAGTGAATTCCACTACTGAATAGATTTGAATTTCTGGAACTAAATCATAAGGTTTTTAAATAGACACAGCTTTAGCTGTGCTCAGTATTTAAAAGAATTCATTTTAATAAGTTTACTCCACTTGAAGTCGCCGTAGTCTAGTAAATAGTGTGTTGGCCAAATAGACGTGAGGCCATGGTCAGACATTTCCAACAAAACGAAATGTGAAAAAAAATTTTCTTCGGCCACTTCCTCTACGGAGATTTCTGGCAAAAACTCTGAGAGTAAATAAAATTAGCCATGAAAAGTTTCTCCAAAAATTTGACGTTCGGAATCGAATTTCAAATGTAGGCCCCATCACTCGTAGATAAAATTATTTTACAGAACATAAGTTGTGTTAGAAACTAGGTCGTAAACCTCACTAAAGGGTTGTAATGACTAATTATATATGTTTGTAAGCTTACTCCATCACCCATAGTGGTTAATAAGCCAAGATCAAACTAATTAAAGTGTTTAACAAAATTTTTTTTTATTACAATTAATAGAACACTTTGACTTTTTTTTTTATTAAAAAAACAATTTCTTACAATTGCAATTTAAATGTTAAAAAGGCGTATAGAAAACAATAAAAATAGTCATAAAACTTGATGATAATCATGGGAATTGAAACTGTTTTGTTTCTTTCAAATTTATTTAAAAACTTTAAAAAACTCTTTAATTACGTTCACTGCGGTATTGTATTGTATTGCATGGTAGATAATGGCTGTGTGGGACATTTTCGTTTACCAACGTTAAGGTCTATTTATAATTTATTTAAATATGTTTATAAGAAAAAATTATTTAAAAATATTTTAAACAAATATTTTTCACTGTTTCTCAAAAGAAAAAAAAAAAATACAAAGTTTTTATGCAATCAAACAAAATACCAGACAAATTACCACCAGAGTACTGCACTGCTGCTGCTGCAATGCAATAATTTTGCTTGGGACCGGCAATAACAACAACAGCAACAACAAGAAATAAATTTAAAAAAAATAATTCCCAATATTGTTTTTTTTAGAAAAAAAAAAATGATTTCTTGGTTATTTACACAATAACATTTAAACAGCGAGAAAAAACTCCAGCAAAATAAAAAAAAAAATTTCAAGAAAAATATATTGAAAAAACAACAGAAAAAAATCTTAAGAAAACATCATTTCTTACAATATTTGAAACAAGTGTGTGTGTTTGTGTGTCTGTGTTGCGGTATTAACAAGAAAAAAAAAGTTGTCTGAATTGTCTAAAGGTACGAAGCAGCAGTTACTCGATTCACTTGATAAACAACAAGTAACAATAATAACAACAACACCAACAACAACAAACACCAGAGTAGGTACTAAATAACAACAAGTAACCTGTTCTTTTGATTTGGCATTAAGCCAAGCCAAGTCGAAGCCAAGACAATGTAAAAGAAACTGTGAAGATAAAAAAAGAACAGCAACTTAGTAATACTCATTTACCTACACACCCCTCTAACAACAACACAAACTTATGCTCTCTCTATTCCCCTCTCTTTTGCGTTTTTTGCTTTTGGCAAAATCAATTCCTTCGTTTAAGAGAGACAGAACAACAGCAAGTATTTGTTTTGTGCAATTCATTCAATCCATTCCTAACAGTTCATTGTAACCCACCATTAGTATTAGGCACCAACACCAGCACCAACACCAACACAATTTCATGTTAAGTAGAGTAATTTGCTTTAAAACGACAACAACAATAGCAATGGCAATAGCAAGAACAATAATTATAATTAAAATATCATTACTTTACTTATGTTATTGTTTTTGAAATAAATTTTTTGAATTTTGTTTTTTGGGAGTTGTAGAAGTGTGTATGTACTCCGATGAGCACTCACTGTATAGCCTAATTTTAGGCAATAAAAACTTTAAGAACTGAGTGGTAGAATAGGATTGGATAGAATAGATAGGAGGGAGTGGAAGCTTTGTTAAATCAAATCTCACATGAACAAATATTTCTATCCTGTTTTAATGCCACATGAAGCAATGCCTCGGAGACTAACTGCTAAATCCCGATTGCCAGCGCCTGGGTTTCACATTTACAGTCTGTTTGTCTTAGAATCATGCTGAACATCAGTTTGAAATTTTATTGAATTCAACAATCACGGCTATTATACATATTAAGGATTCCAAAAGAAGTTTTCGTTATAGTCAGGTAACGTATGGAACCGGAGATATAGACAACGAAGATAACTTTTTTATAAGAGCAAAAAAGTGGTCCACATAAATCGGATAAAATTCGATAAGATCTAAAAAGGTGCGTTTTTCGGACTTAGTAAACTTGATAGATTTCAAGGATTCAAGAATTTCATAACATGTAAAATTCGATAAAAATTAAAAAAAAAAAATGCAAGTCATCGAATAAAACGTGCATGTTATGGACAAAGAAATACAAGTCATCGACCAAAAAATGCAAGTCATCGACCAAAGGATCCAAGTTATCGACTAAAAAATGCAAGTCATCGACCAAAGAAATCCATATCATCGGCTAAAAAATGTAAGTCATCGACCAAGAAAATGCAGGCTATCGGCCAAAAAATGCAAAGTCATAGGCCCAAAAATTCAATTCATCGACAATAAACATGTAAGTCATCGACCAAGAAAATGCAAGTCATCAACCAAAAAACTGCAAGTAATCGACAATAAACATGTAAGTAATCGACAATAAACATGTAAGTCATCGACCAAGAAAATGCAAGTCATCGACCAAAGAAATCTAAATCATCGGTTAAAAAATGTATGTCATCGACCAAAGAAATCCAGATCATCGGTTAAAAAATGTATGTCATCGACCAAGAAAATGCAAGCTATCGACCAAAAAATGCAAATCATCGACCAAACAATGCAAATCATCGACCAAACAATGCAAGCCATTGGCCCAAAAATTCAAGTCATCGGCAATAAACATGTAAGTCATCGACCGAAAAATACAAGTCATCAACCAAAAAACTGCAAGTAATTGACAAAAAACCTGCAAGTATTCGTCCAAAAAACTGCAAGTCATCGACCAAAAAATCCAAGTCATCGACCAAAAAATGAAAGTAATCAACCAAAAAATGCAAATTATAGACTAAAAATGCAAGTCATCGACCAAAGAAATCCAAATCATCGGTTAAAAAATGTAAGTCATCGACCAAGAAAATGCAGGCTATCGACCAAAAAATGCAAGTCATTGAACCAAAAATTCAAGTCATAAACATGTAAGTTATCGACCAAAAAATACAAGTCATCAACCAAAAAACTGCAAGTAATCGACAAAAAAAACTGCAAGTTTTCGACCAAAAAACTTCATGTCATGGACTAAAAAATTCGAGCCAACGACAAAACACACAAGACATCAAAAATTTTGCCCGTTTTATATAGAGAGTCATCAAGACTTCGTCACTAGAAATGCAAGTCAATAACAAAAAAGAAAAAAAAAACGCAATTTATCGACAATTTTGCCCGCTTTATATAGGAAACTTTTTTTTTTGAGCATTTGAAAAAAAAAACAATTAGCTTCGTCGCCTATATCTCCCGTTCCAAGTAACGCACGACCGTAAGGAAATCTATTTTGGAATCCTTGATACCATGGCTATCAAGCCCAATAGGTCCATTTCCCCCACAATTCCATTTTTTTTTATCAGATTTTGTCCGATTTATTGCACTTTGTTTGCACATATGAAAAAAGGCTGAGTTGGCGATATCTGTGCAGACAAAATCAAAGAATCGATGCAGAACTTTCTGTGTGAATTTCCTGCTGAAGGGTAACTAGTCTTAAACAGCTTAAAGTTGGTAGTTGAAATAGATATTACATTTCGACAGTCAATCCAGTATTTAATCATAGTTATTGACAATCGCCTAAACTTTAATAAAATAAAATAAAAATTGAAAATGTCTTATCTAAATTCGTTTTTAAAGTGAAAGATCCCAGAAAGAGCAAAAATTTGTTACTGTCGTGGCTTAAGAACCGAGAATCGGTCACCAGTCCAAGAAATGCAAATAATTGTATGAAGATATACATTTTCAGGGAAAGTCTGCGTGAGAATGTATTGAGATATAACACGCTTCTTTCAGATGGCATTGCTTTTATAGCAGAACGAAGAGTAGCTTGTTGAAAATGACATTCCTGGCTGTTACCGGTGAAGAATTGTGTTTTGCTGGCTATCATCTTCTGTAGGTACATATTGCATTGATAGTTGTGCAGCGGTTATCATGTGGTTCACTTTTTGTGAACAAAATAGAATACAAAAGGTTTTTAAGATTAAAAAGGCTATTCAGAAGTGTTAAGGCAATTTGAAATTGGGAATTTGAAATTGGGAAATATATGTGGATAAAGGAATGTATGGAATGGCCTTGTTAGTGAATTACTATGAAAGTGAATTACTATGTTAGCAACAATGCAACACCTCCACTAGCATTTCCTGCACCAAGAACAGAAAAAAAATGATTGCTTTACACCAAAGTCTTTAGCATATGATATGAGTTTAATGTCACGTAACTTGTATGCCAGTTTGGACGTATGAAGTTTTTGAAATTTATATTTTTAATATCTAGCATTTGTTTGTCTTAACGAATTAAAAAAAAATAAAATTAATGCCACTTCTTTTACCTGCCAACCAAGCGATTATTTGTTTGCAATTCTAGATTTTTTCTTCTTTTTTTTTTGTAAGAATTATTGAATTTATTTTGTAATCCATGGTTATTGAAAAGATTTATTTTCTAGATTCTTGTACTTGATTGATTTTGAAATTAAGCTCAGCTTTAATTACACAAGAGTTTTATTTATAAAAAATACTTGTTTTAGTTTTTTTTTTCTTATTTTGTCTTGAACAGAATAAATTAAGAAACAGCATTCCATTCAATTGGTGGCACTACTTTATGGTATTTGTTGTTATTATTAGTACGCTGGTAATTAAAAAGTCAATAAAACAAAAGCCAACAACAACACATTGAGGTCTTTTGCAAAAGAAAATAAAAGTTAAGGAACAAATAAAATGAAAAGTACGTACCTAATACGGCATAACTCAGCTCAAGTACGTGAAGTTAAAAAATGGAATTTTATGATTTATTTTTTGTTTAAAGTGGGTTAAATAAATTTACATACACAAAATACCAACACTAAGTAAAAGTGTTTTTTTTTTTTTTCAAAAAAAGGGTGTATCTTCTCTAGCAATGACCAGGTAAACAAATGCTGAAGAATTTTTAATTTTAAAATGTAAAACATGTCTTAACCCTGGTCTCTTCTGGTCTCTAGTTAAACAAATAAAAAAACAACAACAACAACAACAAAATTATTAATAAAAGAGAAAGTTAAACTCTCAAAGAAATGAAATGTGAAAAGAAATACAAACGAAAACGTAGTTTAAAACACAAAAACGAAACGAAAACTTCTTAGAAATGCTGAAAATAATAAAAATTCTCACATTTTAAATTCATGATTAACATTTTAAATAAATTTAAAAACAAAAACAAAAACAAAAAAACCAACACAAAAACAAATGATGACACATGCCATTAATAATTATAAATATGGAAATCGTTTTTATTGCCTTAAAATTATAAATACAGGGAGGCTGAGGCTTTTAAGCGCCTACATATTATACAGTCGCAGTTTAATTTTGTTTTTTTCAAAAACCTTGATTAGCACGATTTAGAAAAACTATAAAACAGCGTCATTCTGTTAATTTTTCTTTATCTCTTTTTCGTTTTTGTTGTTGTAATAATTTTAATAATCATATGTTACGTTTCATTTCATTTTGTTTTTTTTCGTTTGTTTTTAATTTTAATTAAAAAATCAATCGGAAGCTTTTGTTTAAAGCAGCAGAAAAAAAGAAAATTTTTGTCTCCACATTTTAAAGCAGTCACTTACTATTTAATAAACAAGGAACGTTTCAAATAAAATCAACTCCGTATAATGCTTTAACCTACTTTCTCATTGTAGATGGTTTTCTTTATTTAGAAATTTTATGTTTTTTTTCAATTTTTCAAAAAGAAAAAAAAAAACACATCTTTAAAGCAATATTTATAGGAAGTTTTTTTTTTTAATATTAAAATAAAAAATAATTAAATTTAATTTTATTTATTTAATTCATAAAATTATTAAACAATACCTTAATAATAAAAAAAAAAGTTTAAATAAAAACTTTTGCAAATAAAATATGTATGAAGAAAAAAAAACAAAAGAATTCCTCTAACAATCATCATCGATCGCAGTCAATACAATACAAGTGAGTGATTTAAGCTGAAAACGAAAGACTTAAGACATAAACTTGTTTTTTTTTTGTAGTTTGTTTTTGTTATTGTTCTGGTTGTTGTTTGTATTTATTTTCTTATTATAGATTGATTTTGTTTAACGTCATTATTATTGTTGTTGTTGTTATTGGTGTGTCTTCAATTTGTTTCATTTGTTTTGATTGCAAAAAGTAAGACAAAAACACTCGCACTCACACATACACACATAGGTATGTCAATATTTGAAAATTCATGCAATTCTTATACAGTGAAAAGCAAAATTAGCACATGCATTTGAAAAATTTAACTGAACTACTGGTTTAAATATGTTTTTGATTGAATGATTCTTGAGAATAATAAGCTAAGTGTCACAGATTTGCAATTAAACAATTTGTATAAATTGTGAGACACGTTTACATTCTTATGGACACCGAAGACCTGCTTGGGAGATGAAAAGGGCCTCTAGCAATAAATCCGAGCAGCCTAGCGGCAAAACGGAGGGAACAATACAAGAAGAGATACATAAGCCTTCAATCTTTTCCCACCATTGAAGCCCAATTGTTAAGCCCAATGAAAAGCAATGCAACTGGTCATCATAAAATACCGTCAGAATTCTTTAAGGCATGCCACACAAGCGTTGACGCCATATACAGTACCTTCCAACGGAAAAGAAGGCGTACAGGGTGGCTGATATATAATGCAACAAAGTAAAGCGCTATATTTTTTTAATTTTTTTTTTCATTTTATTGTTCAAAAGCAAAAAATGTTGGAAATAACATCAAATTTTAGAATCAGTTTAGATTTGTTCGAATTGGCCACCTTTGGTACGAATTATGGCCTTCAAACGACCGACAAACGGATTGAGATCCGGAGATTTTGTAGGTAGAAATGAAGCGAGGAACCTCCTTTTTAAGCCATTCTTGGTTGACGCGTGCTGAGTGCGGTGGTGCTGAGACCTGTTGGAATGTCCATGGTCTGCGGCCGAAATGTTTGTCTGCCCAGGGCTTCAATACTGTCTTTAAGACATTTTCCCGATAATATTCGGCATTTATTTTTACCCCACGGTCGATGAATACGAGCGGGGAGCGACCATCGGCCGTTACGGCGGCCCACACCATTACCATCGGCGGCGCTTGAGTTCTGGTGGCCAATCGCAGGTGTAAATTTTCAGCTGACCTCTTTGGCAAGTAAACCCGATCATTTTGTTTGTTCACAAACTGCTCAATTTGGAATGGCCTCTCATCGGAGAAAACCAAATTCGGTAACTGGCCACTTTCGTGCAACCGAAGTAACTCCTTGGCTCTTTCCAGTTTAACTTTTTTTTTTGTCCATCGGTGAGCTCTTGCACTTTTTGGAACTTCAATGGCTTTAGTCCAAGCTCATTTTTCAATATGTGTTGCATCCGTTCTCGCGATATGTTCAGCTCACGAGCAATTTTTCTACCACTGCGGCGTGGATTTCGATCAAATCTGGCCTTCACTTTTCGGATCATTTCTGGTGTTGTTACCGTTTTTTTTTTCGTCCACTTTTTGGACGCGATGCAACACTGCCAGTATCACGGTAACGAGCAATGGTACGAGAAACAAAATATTTATTCACATTTAAATCCTGGAGGGATCTAACGATAGCCACATGTGGTTTTCCAGCCAAATATAAAGCAATCACACTATCACGCTTGAATTCCATCACGAATAACTTTTTTTCTGAATGCAATAGATCAAAATGCTTTTGTAAGCTTGTAAATAATAAAATGAACTGTCACTGGAATAAATCTGTCAGCTGTCAGACGAGCGGTTTACAAATGATAACAACCTGAAGTTGGTTGCAATACATATCAGCCACCCTGTAATAATTACGGAAAATGGGTAATCTCAATCAATATTAGAATTGGATGGTCATAGCATCATTAAACACTACCCAAAGGATCATATAAATGATCATCATAGAGCGTATTTTTTCAATGATCGACAAGTCCTTTTGAAATCAAGGGAGGATTCGAAAGAGCATAAAACGCGCCAGAGAACATAAACAAGAGTCAAGGTTCCATTTGAACTTTTACTCCTGTTTCTGAAAACAGTTATTTTAACATCGTATATAAAAGAGTACAGAACGTCCAAAAAACATCTATTTGTCATTTAATCGTTTAACGAACGCTGTTAACAATTGTAAAGATATCGCCGACATAGCAAAAGGCAATTTACAACGACATTACAAAGAAAGAAGGAGCATTGGTCGTTAGAGAATAACATGAAGAAGGTGGTGGTAGTGGAGATTCGAGAGGGAATTGCCACAAATTCTTTACATGACGGTATAACAAATACTCACTTTAACGAATTCGGGATATAACGAATGAATAAATTTCTTACATTGACTACCTTATATAACGAATGTTTTATAATTTTCAAGCTCAGTATAACGAATGATTTAAAAAACGTGGCTCCTCTTATCCAGCCAATGGACCAAAACGCCATTCGCTTACTTAAATTATACTACAGAAATAGCCTCCTTTCAAAAATAGTGGCATCTGAAACAGATGACATCATAAATTTTTTAAAAAGTCTTTCTCTTTATGATGCATCCTTTATGATTGGTCTCGCCTGGAACAATGTTAAGGAGGACGCATTATCTAAATGTTGGGAAAAAATTCTATTTTTGGAAAATTTTGAGTCTGATGATGAGGACGAGATCCCCCTTTCTAGACTTTTTCAATGGGATGAAGTACAGTGTAGACGTGGAGTCAGACTATTAAGTACAATTTTTCCAAATGTAAGCAAATTTAAATCCAAAAACAATTAGTACTTCGAGAAATACAGGAAGAAGCTCTTCAAATGAGTTACTTGTAAACTAACGTCTATAAATGATTTTTTTCCACCAACTTAAATAATTTTTAAACTTTTACTCACCTTTTGATTATCAAACGTTATTTTAAGGACATATCTATATATTTTTAATAAAATTAATTATATGCACTTTTTTTTTTTTTTTTAATAAAATTTTGATAAAAAAAAAAAACTTTGCGATACAACGAATTTTTCACTATAACGAAAGGGCCTGACAATATATCGTTCGTTATACCGAGCTTTGACTGTATATTGTGCTCAGCTTAAATCTCATTGATCTCTCTGCAGACCCTGCTAGCAGAGACGAAATGCCAGTTAGGATTTAAACCAACATACACATAACATAACATACACATAAGCCCTTGACCTATTGACCAAGTTTAATTTGCTTCAATATGGCTTCCCTGTTGGTTGAGTTCTAGAGATGCATGGTGCTGATAATGTTACCCCATGAATCTGTAACACGAATGACTAAAGTACGCTTTGAGAAAAATCTACAATTTTTGTGAGATTAAATTCCAAACGTCCAACTGAGTAGACTTAACACATATGTTGGATATTTTACAACTGCTTTATCTGTACATTTGTGAGCTTCTCCGTAATGAGTTCAAAGTCACTCGGGCTGAGCATTTTGTCGCTATACATATCTCTTTGATAGTAAAAAACGTAATCGGCTGATATTATGACGTTGAGCTAACGTTGTTTATTCTCTTGGCTTTGGTTTTCATGATATTCGTTATCAATGTTTACAGATAGTTTAGTTCTGTTTACATGAATGGATATTTCTTGCGAAAGTATATAAATGTCATCCGCATTAACCAAATCCTTGAGTTGGCATGAAAGATTCAAAGTAATTTTCCTTGTCTCTCAGCAAACTTCGCTTATAATATCATTTAACACGTTGGTGAGTAGTTAAGATGAGGGATGACAGCTACAGCGTTGGTATGAAATGGTTGTTAACTGATATTCCCGTTTGAAAAGTTTGATAATTTGAATATTTGTATGAGGTTCTCCTTTTCTTCTCAATGCTGCCCATATCCGAGTTCATTCGATGGTATCGATGTACAGCAGATTGCCTAGAATATTGGCCTGCTAAACAGTTCTACTCCGAAACTTGGAAACTTGACTTTTCATTTTGCAGATTATTTCGAATTTATTTTAAATTATGCCACCAGTACACTTTTTGTTTTCAGTCACAATACTTAATTGATCATTACAACCAGTGTTGAAAAATTCAGTACTTTAGTACTTTTTTCAATACTTTTCCATTTCAAAAATACCGCAGTACCCCCGCGACGCTTTCAGTACTTTTTTATTATCACATATTTTATGTCGTGTGCTTTTCAACTATTAATGCATTAGCAACGTAATGCTAAAGGTAGAATTTGTCTCTAGCCCCGGTTAGCCAAACGTCCACGGAACGTACATTCGTTTTTAAAATACAAAAAGCAATGAGAACGCTTGCCGAACCGACATATGATTCCGGTAAGCATCAACATTGCTCTTCATATGCTACAAACGAAAGTATGTTCCATAACGTTCCGTGGACGTGTGACTACACGGAACTTTTACGTTTTGTTACGTTCAGAATCAGCAGTTTTTGTTTTATATGTGAGGAACACGTATAAGTCGTTAGTTTTTCTGTCCCGTACCGTACGTGCATTAAATATGAAGAAATAAATAGTCCGCGGTTCATATCCAATCTCAGACATCTCCAAAATAACGAAAAATAAAAAAATATTCCTTTGGCGACCTCATTCTGTCAAAAACTCAGAGTAAATAAAATTGCCATGAAAAGTTTCGCAAAAATCTCTCGTTCGGAGTCGACTTTAAACTGTAGGTTCCTCCACTCTTGTATAAAATTAATGCACACAACATAAGGCTTGTGAGAAGATAGGTCATAATCCTGATTGAAGCGTTGTAATGTATGTATGTATTTTTTTACAAAAGTACCATTTGATGCGAAAAAGTACTCTTTCAGTTATAGTTCAGTACCATTTCAAAATTTCAATTTTTCAACGCTGATTACAACCCTTCAGTCAGGATTACGATCTAGTTTCTCACAGCACTTATGTTGTGTGTGTTAATTTTATACATGAGTGGTGGTCAACTCCAAACGCCAAATTTTTTGAGAAACATTTTCATGGCAATTTTTATTTACACTCAGAGTTTTTGTCAGAAATCTGTTGAGAGGAAGTTGTCGAAGAAATATTTTTTTAATATTTCGTTTAGTTGGAGGTGTCCCACCTGGGGTTTGAAACGAGGCCTCAAGACAACACACTATCTACTAAATTACGACAACTGCACTCACAGTCACAATACATATCGCAACAAATCCTGGAGATTTTAAAGGAAATAAATTCCAATATTGACATACAATGCGTCTGGCAATGGACCTTTAAACACAATTTCTAGGAAATTTTCTAGAAAAAATTTGAAACACTAAAAACACTACTAAATTACGTCAACTGCACTCACAGTCACAATACATATCACGACAAATCCTGGAGAGTTTAAAGGAAATAAATTCCAATATTGCCATACAATGGGTCTGGTAATGGACCTTTAAACACAATTTCTATTTTCTAGAAAATTCATAAATATGAAAAAAAAAACAACAAAAAATTACTAAAAGTATTCAAATTATTTAAATCAACATGAATTTACTTTCTAATAGCAGAACCTAAATAATGAACAATACATTTGAACGTCAATCATCACTTTCTTCCCTCACAATGTTTCCCACCAGTGAAGAACGTAAAAGCAGAACCCATTGCTACCATCGCTACCATCATCACTTTAGAAAATGGTAATTGAAGAAATGTCTATCTATCTGTACAATTGGTGGTTAAATTTTGTTTGGCTTTCTAAACCATTATAATAATAAACAACAATAACAACAAGTTCCATTATTCTTTGATTCTAATTTTTATTTCAAATATGTTTGAAGGTCAAAAAAACAAAAGAAAAAAAAAACGAAAAAAGAATTACAAATAATTTGTTCCCCACACAAAATGGGTTAATTGAGGCGAACAGCAATTTGTCTAAAATGTTGCAAACATGCTGTTGCAAGCAGGCATCATTTGTTAAAACGAAAATATTTGCAACACCTCCATCACATTAATTTTTATGCAGATTTATTTTGATTTTCCATTACAAAATCCAAAATCAAAAAAAAAAAAAAAAAATAGAAAAAATCTTTAAAGATGAGGTAAATATGATGATGCTTTGCTGTAAATGATGTTGACTGACTGATGCCAACAGATGATGTGTCTACCTAATGGAAAATTGTCTTTAATTGCGTGTCTTTTCTGCTGTTTTTTCTGATTTTCTTCTTTTCAACAAAACCTCATTTGTTGTAACAGATTTTCTTCTTTTTTTTTTTTTCTTTGTTTCATTCAGTCACTCATTTTTTCTTTCTTCAAGTTCCTTTTGTGTTCACAAAAAAAAAGAAGGAAAAAAAACGTAAAAAATTGTGATAAAAACAGTGGAAAAAATCCGCAACATTCAAAGAGAAAGCCAACACATCTGTTTCAATTTTGTTTTTAATTTTTCTGTTGTTGTTGTTGTAGTTTTTATTTTTTCTTTAATAAATTTTCTTTTTTTGTTTTGGTTTTATTTGGTACTTTTAAAATTTTTTTCAACCACGTCAAGCTGATTATTGCTCCATTATTCAGCTGTTTTCATGAATTTAGCTACCAAAGCAGGGAGCAAGCAATACATAATTGGCTTAAATAGAGCAACGGAAATGGATTTGAAATTGTAATGAATAATCAATAAAATATTCTTTCATATGAGATTGGATACAGTGAAGCATAATATTGGAACGTTACATTTACGGTTTAGTAAAGCTAGAGTAAGAAAAAAAATATTTAAAAATTAAATCATTGAATCCAAAACTGTCTTCATACATACAACATACATAATTGGTCATTACAACCCTTCAGTCAGGATTACGACCTAGCTTCTCACACCACTTATGTTGTGTGTGTTAATTTTATACATGAGTGGCGAGACCTACAGTTTATAGTCTACTCCGAATGACAGATTTTTGAGAAACTTTTCAGAGTTTTTGCCAGAAATCTGCTGAGAGGAAGTCGCCGAAGAAAAATTTTCATATTTTTGTTTTGATGCCTGACCTGAGGTTTGAACTCGGGCCTTCAGTCTAATAAGCCAACACAATACCTACTAGACTACGGCGACTTCACCAAAACTGTCTTCATACAAAGCAAATCAGAGAATACCTTAAACCTTAAAGCCTTAGAGAAGAGCAAAGTTTTCAACTTTTTGATGCTTAGATCAATGCTTAGATATTTTCAGTCTGTTGAATGGCCGACATCTGTTGTTATTCGATTTCAAGAAATCATTCGAAGAAAACAAGGACCCAAGATTCGGACTCGCTATCAGTCGACCGTTTCATAATAACTATGGAATACAAAAATAAGGCCCTTGAACTCCTGACAATCGTGATGGATAATAACGTGAGTCAAGTCAGTTCAGAGAGAAGAGTAGTTATATAGGATATCTCACGCTAATTCGAAGATCTGGATATCGATGAATATCTCCAACATGTAAGCAAAATTTGAAGAACTGGAGAGATTAGTCTAGTAGTTTAGTAGGTAGTGTGTTGGCTTATTAGACGTAAAGCCCGGATTCGTATCCCAGGTCAGGCATCAAAACGAAAATATGAAAAAAAATATAAAGGGTGATTTTTTAACAGCTATAGGAAAATTAAAAAAAAAAAAAACACATAAAATTCAGAAAAATGCATGAAATCTTTATTTGAATCGATAGTACGGTCCATATAATTTAATGTTTGAAGATTATTTCATGCAAATGTTGACCGCCACTGCGCCTCAAATGGTCCATCCGCTTAGTCCAATTTTGGCATACTCTTTCCAACATTTCGGCCGGTATCTCACGAATAAATGCTTCAATGTTGTCTTCCAATTGCGTCAATTGAAGCGGGCTTCTCTGTATAGACATGAGCTTTAACACAGCCCCACAAAAAATAGTCTAAAGCCGTTAAATCGCACGATCTAGGCGGCCAATTGACCGGTCCCGAACGTGAAATAAAATGTTCACCGAACTCGCCTCTCAATAAGTCCATTGTTACGCGTGCTGTGTGGCATGTGGCACCGTCTTGTTGAAACCACATGTCATGCAAGTCAAGCTCTTGCATTTTGGGCAAAAAAAAGTGGGATATCATCTAACGGTAGCGCTCACCATTCACAGTTACGTTACGATTCGCAGCATCTTTGAAGAAGTACGGTCCAATGATGCCAAATTCCAAATGATTTGCATGCGTTGTTCGTTTGTAAGACGATTCATGGTTAAATTATAGACCAAACTGAAGATGTTTGACAGTGAAACAAAACACGAAACGTGCGTGAGCTGTTTAAACCAGTGTTGCCAAAAAGATAATAGCTAAAAAATCACCCTTTATTTCTTCGGCGACTACCTCTCAGCAGATTTCTGGCAAAAACTCTGCGAGTAAATAAAATTGCCATGAAAAGTATCTAAAAAATCTGTCGTTCGGAATCGACTTTAAAACTATAGATTCCGCCAATCATGTATTAAAATAACACACCCAACATAAGTGCTATGGGAAGTTAGGTCGTAATCCTGACTGAAGTGTTGTAATGGCCAATTATGTATGTATGAATGGAATCAAAAGGTTTCTCATAATCCACATGGAGAATACTTATAAAGAAGATGGAATCTTGACTACCTGTAGAATTATTATCCTAAGGGTATAAATCTGATCGCATGACCTCTCATTCATAGTTAATGCATTAAACTTTAGCTTTACTCAAGTCAATATGCAGTTCGGCATCTACCATGACATATTTTTTTTACATGCCAGAAATATAAATTAGGGGAGAAGTAGACCAATATCATTGGCCTAGTTTTGATTCTTAAATTCACCACTTGTGCTGAAAGTAATGCGTGTGCTGTTGAGTTTTAGTAGCACACATCTAAAGTGGTATACATAGTTTTTACCTTAATAATGTCACTCAGTAATCATTCTTAAAAGAATTTAAAGATAAGTTTCTACTTTAGCCTCAAAATTTCATTTCTTTATGCTCAACAAAGCTCAAAAAAATTTTATCAGCGTGAGTTTTTCTACTGTATATGAATTTTTGTTTTAATTCTACAGTGTTTAACAGAAAACTATCGTGATTATCTTTTGAAAATGTTTAGTTACCCATTATCATCCAAGACCTTTTGTGTATGGAGGGTTTTAATTTTTAAATTCTTGTTTACTTTATTGCATTCGGAAGTTCTTTTTTTAACACTTTTAATGACTTCCTTAGTTAGCATTTAGATTACCATGTAAATAATTTACAAGATTTTCTTTTTGGTTGAAAAACACATCTAATAAGACTGACAAAATGGGCGAAACGTGAAGATGTAATAAAATGTCAGTGAAGCGATAGGTATAGTTAACACGGCAAATGTGCACCATGGAATAAAATTATAGGTTTTCCCCTTCGCTACTACTTATATTTACCATTATAAAATTAGGTTAAATTGAGATTATGTATTAAATTGTTTTATTATTTCTTTTGTTTTTATTGTTTTTCAGTTTGTTTTACTTTGGTATTACAAAAGCGTTAAAAGAAAATTAGTTTTGCTAACAAATTATAGAATGAAAGCAAACAGACAAACCAAAAAAAAAAGAAGAATCATTAAATGTTTAAATAATAAATAAATTATCTGAAAAGGCATCTGAATGAAAACAAAACAAAACAAAACAAAGAAGAAAAATGAAAAAGATGAAATAAAAAATAATTTTTGGTTACGGAAAAAGTAAAAGTTTTTGACGCCCAATAACAAAAGTGGGAAGCAACAGATGGGGGGGGGGGGGGAATTTAAAGAAATCTTTATAGCTTTACAACAACAACAACAATGTGTGCACAAATAACACAAAACATAACCTTTAAGTTAACAAAAGAAATTAAATAAAAAAATGGAATATTTTCTTTTAAAAATCTACAGATAACACAGCCCTGCAAATTTGGACTTTTTTTGTGTAAATAAGATGGCTCCAGGTGTTTCCGAAGGCATTTTGCGCGCTGAACACGAATCCTAAACCTTAAAAATTAATTAGATTTACTTGAAAATTGTTACTCAGGGGTTTTTGGGGTCGCTGATTACAGATCTTTATTCAGATTTAAAAAATTCAAAATGGCGGATTATAAAAATTAATCAGATTTACTTGACCGCCATATTGGATCCGCCATTTTGAATTTTTTAAATCTGAATGAAGATCTGTAATCAGCTACCCCAAAAACCCCTGAGTAACAATTTTCAAGTAAATCTGATTAATTTTTAAGGACCTCCGTAATGTGTTTCTTTTTCTCTTGCACCCCTTGACATAAACCAACCTCCTACTTTAAGGGTGCATGCAATCAATTTGGCTTTGGGCTCATTTTAAAGAGCAAAGATCAATTGTCAATTTCTGACAATAGCGATGGTTCTAGCACGTCAGTGTTTAGCTCTACAATTTTTCAAAAATGGCCAAAAACGCTATTTTTAGGGGTTTCAACCCCCTTTTTCTCGAAAACCTGACGTGATGGAAAGTTTTTGAACCCAGATTCATGTTCAGCGCGCAAAATGCCTTCGGAAACACCTGGAGCCATCTTATTTGCAAAACCCATGCAGGGCTGTTTAATCTGTGTTTAGATTTTGTAATAAAACACACACACATACACACGAATGAAAACACACCCATTAAAAAAAAAATAATTGAAAACAAAAGTGGTTTTTCTTTTTAAAGTTTAAAAAAAAAAAATGGAAAAAAGATGAAAAAAGATGAACATTTTTTCATAAGAATAGTTTAAACAAAGTCTCATCCAGCCATTAGCAAATATGTAGACGAAAATGAGCATTGAAAACAAAAGACTTAAGACAGCTACACTCACACTGAGAGCAGCAGCAGCAAGAGTAAACCAAACAATAATTAAACAAACGCCTGTGTGACATACAGATTTATCGTCATAATCATCATTATCATGATCAGACGATTCACACTCATGCTCATGCTCATGCTCATGCTCATGCTCATGCTCGTTATCATGATTTTTACAATATTTTATGAAATTTCGAAATTTTTTTCTTTAAAGTTCATCATCATCATCATTACCATTGTCATCATAATGAACATGATGATGTTCATTATGTTTTAATTTCATATTATTCTTGTTGTTTTTTTAATGTTATTTTGACAATTGCTGCTGGCTGCTGCAATTGTCTGAAAGAAGTGTTAAAGGTTTTTAGCCTAGATTTTTTTTTGCCTTTTCTTTTTTTTAGATTACTTATGACATTTTTTGTGTGTCTTTATTTTCGTAGTTGTTGTTTATTTTAATAATTTATTCTTATTAACACTTCAAGTCTAATTAAAATGTTGTTGTAGGAAAAGTTTAAGCATGTCTTACTGGTTTTTTTTAGAATTTTTACAGAAAAAAAAACAAAAACAACAAATTTATAGAACTTTAGCATGACAAGTATAAGACACAAGTTAAAGACAAAGAAAGAGAAAGAGAAACAGTTATTAATTAAAAGCGAATAAAACTAGATCAGTTTGTACTAATTTTTTTTTTTTTCAATATAAATTATGCTCAAGAAAGTTCTCACGAAAGCCTAATTTTCTCTTCAGGTTGACTATAAATATTAAATAAAAATTAAATTAAAAAATGCCTTTGAATTCAAAATCAAATTTGCAGGTGAAATTATATTCTTAAAAATAAGTTCCAATGGAAAATAGTACTCAACATTTAAAAAAATAATTAATTTGCCTTTTTCTATATGAGGAGTGCAATTGCCTAAAAACTAGAACAAAGGTTTTTTACAAGCTTCACCAGAAGCGAATTGTTTATATCCATAAAATTATTCACACTTGATGGAAACAATTAAACACTTAGCGCCAGGTCTAGAATATAAAGTGAAGACAATTAAGTCTCTAAATCAAGCTCAGGGTGCTGCAGATACATTGGATGGTAGAGTATTGCTGAAACATGTTTATAACAGTAGGTTCTGTTAATGTAATAAAGGTCTGCAACAAATAACTTTTTTGCTTCATATCTGCAACTCGTTGTCGGATAAATAGAGTACTTACTCTCTCTCTCTAACAGCGCAAGCAGTGAAGAGAAGAGAATGTGTGCAAGACAAATACGAGTAAGTATTTATCCGAAGCTGCTTACTTACTTACTTAATTGGCCATAACAACCCGATTAACGGATTTCGGCCTGCCGCAACACATCCTTCCAGGCGCCTCTGCTTCTTGCGCGCCTACGCCAGTTGGTCACACCAATCGATGACAGGGCTTCCTCGATTTGGTCCTTCCAACGGATACAAGGTCATCCTCTTCGCCGACTTCCGCAGATCCCCGCATCAAATACCCGTCTCGCCGGAGCATCCTCCTCCATTCGAACGACATGGCCGAGCCAGCGCAGCCGCTGGATGTTAATACGCTGTACAATGTCTATGTCGTTGAGGAGCTCATACAGCTCACTGTTGAATCGGATGCGGAAATCATCGCCAACTCGCACTGGACCGAAGATCTTACGTAGGACTTTTCTCTCGAACACTCTCAAGGCAGCTGCATCAGTTCTTAATAGGGTCCATGCTTCTGCGCCATAAAGAAGCACGGGTAGGATGAGCGTCTTGTAGAGTATTAGTTTCGTCTTACGAGAGAGGTCTCTGCTACTCAATTGTCTATTGAGACCATAGTAGCACCTGTTGGCAAGAGTAATCCTGCGCTTGATCTCCAGACTGACATCATTTTCGGTGGTAACGGCGGAGCCAAGATAAATGAATTCCTTGACTGTATCAAAAGTATAGTTATCGGCCGTAATTTGGGAATCAATACGCCGCACGTCTCTACATGTCGATAACATATACTTTGTTTTGCCCTCATTTACTGCCAGACCCATCTTCTTAGACTCGCGTTCAATAGCACTAAAGGCATCCGAAGCTGCTTATGTCCCCAAAAAAGAGTACTCATTGAAAAATATATCCGCAAAACCAAGTACTTCTAAACTTATGTTCACTTCATGTGGTACTTCAAATACTCGCAGCATAAAACACCACATAACTGATGTTTTTTTTTATATATTGTAAATGCTTATGTGTATGAACAAACTTATAAACGACTTGTTAGGCATTTGTTTATTAATCGTTGAAATAAAAAAAATAGAAATCAAAAATAGTAAAATTTTTTGGAAAATATTTTTTTTTTTTTTGCTTTTTGATTTAAAAAGTCTTTCGGGCATGTTCTGAAAAACCCAAATCGCCTAAATTTTGCGTTTTCTTTTTGAAAACGCCAAGTGGATGTTCTGGCGAACGCAAAACGCTAAAAAAAATTGTATACGATTCGAAATCGCCAAATAGGTGTTCTGGCAAACGCTTAACGCTAAATATTTGCGTTTTCAAATCACAAGAGTATATTGCAGTGAACTGATGAAATATGTCTAAGCAGAACTTTAAAATTAGAATTTTTAAATCTGGGGAGAATGAAAATAAACATACGAGACGATGAGCATTGATCTTTTAAGATTTTTTTCTTCATTTGAAAATTTTTACCATATTTTGTCGCTTTTGTTTTGTATTGTGTATTTGTTAAATTTTGTTAGTTATATGAAACAATACTGAATTTTTTTTTATGTTTTATGTTAAGTTGCCGTCTATCGATCCAATTACCCCTGGAATTTTAAATTTTTGATAGAGATGCATTTTTATGCTTTCGTTTCTTCATCTGTAATGTTCAAATTGATCCAAAAAAGTCATAGTCTTTCTCCAAAAACATTAAGTACATCCCATAACATTTTACACAATGTAGAACGTCCCATACTGATATTTATGTCATTGGCAATTAAGCCTTGGAAGTAATCGACCGCCAGAAATCTTAAAGCGCTCAGCAAACGCCTCGTGTCTGAAATAATAATTTTATATATGTATGTATATGTGCAGCAGTTTCTTCAGAAACCGTCCTAAACGTAGTTTTATTCACGTCTTTTTAATTTTTATTTTCTGGATTGCAGCTTTTTTAAACAAATTATGCTTAATAAAAAACCTGAAAGCATTTTTTATTTTTATTTTTTAGTTTTGATGTTTTGATTTTTATTAGTAATCCTAAAAAATATGCTTTATTTTTTTCATAAACGACTTCGAAAATTCGAAAATCGCAAGTAAAACGCGTGAGTTTCAGAACACCCTGAAATAAATTTGGCGTTTTTAAAATCACTTGCGATTTCAAATCGTGCGATTGCCAGAACATGCCTGTTTATTTTCAATGAACTAAAAACAATTAAATAACAAAAAATCACTTAAAATTACTAAAACGTAAAAAAACATATTTTATGTTTCATATTTTCAGAGATCATTTCATTTGCCAAACTTATTTGTGGTATTTGCAGTACTCATTGGTATTTGTAGTACTACGTGAAGTTTGGTGGTACTCATTGTACTCGACATGTTTTGTGCCGGTATTTTCGAATAAGAAAGAAAGTTGAACATGTATTTGTATGAAGCGAACGCAGTCAAATAACAACAAGAAGTTATTCGATTATTTTGTTGTTCTCAAAAAATGCTTCTTCAAAATATTCTTCTTCGGATACTTCGGATAAGTGTGCGTGTATGCTAGATCTTGGTGCAGTGCAATAAAGCCTAGGTAATAAAGCCATATGGCCTTATTTCTCAATGGAATGGGAAATAAAACCATATGGCTTTATTTCCATCTAAAGAAGGAAATAAATCCATTATGGTGTTATTGCTCATTTAAATTTATTTATTTTTTATATAATTCTAATTCGCTAAACGGGCGCCGGTTGAGCAAAAAATGTTGGAAATAACATCAAATTTTAGAATCAGTTTAGGTTTGTTCGAATTGGTACTAATTATGGCCTTTGGTACGAATTATGGCCTTCAAACGGCCGACAAAGCCATCACAGGCTGCACGAAAGTGGCTCTGCGGTATTTTGGCCCATTCCCGGCGAAGCGCCGTCTTGAGATGGTATTTTTTTTAGTGAGAACCTTACTCTCCAAAATGATCCAGGCTCAAAAGTCCAACAGACATTTCCCGATAATATTCGGCATTTATTTTGACCCCACGGTCGATGAATACGAGCGGGGAGCGACCATTGGCCGTTACGGCGGCTTGAGTTCTGGTGGCCAATCTCAGGTGTAAATTTTCAGCTGACCTCTTTGGCAAGTAAACCAGATCATTTTGTTTGTTCACAAACTGCTCAACTTGGAATGGCTTCTCATCTTAGAAAACCAAATTCGGTAACTGGCCACTTTCGTGCAAGCGAAGTAACTCCTTGGCTCTTTACAGTCTAACTTTTTTTTGTCCATCGGTGAGCTTTTGCACTTTTTGGAACTTCAATGGCTTTAGTCCAAGCTCATTTTTCAATATATGTTGCATCCGTTCTCGCGATATGTTCAGCTCACGAGCAATTTTTCTACCACTGCGGTGTGGATTTCGATCAAATCGGGCCTTCACTTTTCGGATCATTTCTGGTGTTGTTACCGTTTTTTTTTTCGTCCACTTTTGTGGACGCGATGCAACACTGCCAGTATCACGGTAACGAGCAATGGTACGAGAAACAAAAGATTTATTCACATTTAAATGCTGGAGGGATCTAACGATAGCCACATGTGGTTTTTCAGCCAAATATAAAGCAATCACACTATCACGCTTGAATTCCATCACGAATAACTTTTTTTCTGAATGCAATAGATCAAAATGCTTTTGTAAGCTTGTAAATAATAAAGTGAAATGTCACTGGAATAAATCTGTCAGCTGTCAGACGAGCGGTTTACAAATGATAACAACCTGAAGTTGGTTGCAATACATATCAGCCACCCTGTATATGTTAAGTTATGGAGAGTCGAAATCAACAACATCATACGTGTTGTTAAGTATGAATATGATGAGTACACTTCAAACTTTAAATATGAGTAGAGGGGTTCCATGATATTAAAATAAGTATGAATTCGTATATAAGTATCAGAAATTATGAGTACTAATCTTTTTTAATACTCATTGCTGATCTCTGGTGTCAAATACTAGGTTGTACTCCTGGCTAAAGGATTGTAATGACTAATTAGGTAAGGTCCATTCATTTCTTATCTAATGAATGATTGAATTCACTTAATGACAACAGAATTTTTAAAAATAAAACCAAATGGTTTGCTCTTTAGCCAAATTTGTTTTTGTTGAGTTTTGATGTTTAAGTTTTGTAATGGTTCAAGTGAATAAAAAATTTTTTTCTTTCATTTCGTGAAAGTCAAGTTCAATTTTGATGAATTTCTTTAATGAATAACAAAGAAATGTTTTCAATTGACGTTTGATATTATACGAAATGCCATATAAAAATGGGAATATTAAATACAAGTAAACAAAAAAATGAATTGAAAAATAATGAAATAAATTACATTTAAGCGATGATTCGTGCAACAAAAGATTTGTTTTTTTTTCAGTCTTTTTTTTTAAATAAAAATTTTTAATAAAAAACAAAAATGGAATGAAAAGCAGACAACTTTTTTCTTCTTCTACGTCTCCTGCAAAACAATGAAAAAGAAAAAGTCACTTTCAAAGTCAAATACAAGGCACCACAAAATTGCAGAAAAAAAACCGTCCGTAAAGTCGAAGGCAGTGAAACAGCAACAATAACACGGGTACTGGAAAATCATTATTGGTGCTGCTGGCTGCAATACGAGTACAAGTGGTGGCTGTTGTTTTTGCTGTTATTAATGGCGGCATGAATTAATGTTTTGGGACCTTGACATTTGCAACATTTTGTTGCACATATAAAATAAAGTTTTACATCTTTAACAGCAACAGTAACAGCAACAATAGCAATGACAACAAGAAATTCATTTTAAAAAAACAAGAAAAAAAGGAGAAAAAAATTTAAATCGAAAAAAAAAATTGAATTAAAACGCGTTTGTCTAGCTTTTTTTTCCCTCTGAAGTGAGTGAATAAAATGCATGGAAAAATGAAAAAGAAAGTGCATATGGAGCCTTAATTGTTGTTGTTGCTGCTGCTGCTGCTGCTGGTTTACTGATGCAGATGTTTTCGCCAAAGATTTCAATTTCAATTAAACATCGTTTCCAGTCAATCTAACCAAACCCATACAATCGAATGATAATCATGGCGATGATGATGACGATTTGAACTGCCTTGATGGGAGAGGAGGATAAATACTTATGATCCTCATAATGATGATTCATAATGATAATGTTGTTGAACAGCATTATTCTCACATAGTTTTTTTTTTTGATTATTTGTTTGGATATGCAACACTTTCACCAATGACGGACGCCGCCATTTGAAGCTACTTTAAAATATTCGGTGAGAAGATGTGTCTGGCATTTTGAAAAAAGATAAAAAAAAATTTGTTGTTTTTTTTTCTTCCCAAAAAGGATTGAAAAACTGTGAAATAGTTTGTTAACCCCAGTCCTTTAGTTTTTGCCAAATTAATTCCAACACAGAAACCGCTGGCATTCTGTTAACAGTCTGTCTGCCTGCTCGCATGTAAATATTTTTTGGGGTTTCCATATTACAATTTCTTGTCTGTTATTATTAATTCAGCCACGAGAGTCGAAAGAAAATAAAAATTATTTCGATAGTGAAACTTTAGTTTTGTTGTTGTTGTTGTTTTTAAATTTTTACAAACTTTTTTTGTTTGTTTAAAATTCAGTGCAAAAAAGAAGTTTTTATTGACAGATTTATGGCCAAGATGTACAGTGACATGTAAAAGTGAACAAACAAAATTAAATTCTTATGCTTATTGAATGTTGTTCTTACAACAACAACAACAACATACATAACATAATTGGTTATTACAACCCTTCAGTTAGGATTACGACCTAGCTTCTCACATCACTTATGTTGTGTGTGTTAATTTTAATACATGAGCGGCGGGACCTACAGTTTAAAGTCGACTCCGAACGACAGATTTTTGAGAAACTTTTCATGGCAATTTTTGTTTCATACGCAGAGTTTTTGCCAGAAATGTGCCGAAAGGAAGTCGCCGAAGAAAAATTTTTTCATATTTTTGTTTTTGATGTCTGACCTGAGGATTTGAATCAGAGATCAGCAATGAGTATTCAAAACGATGAGTAGATTCGAGTCATACTTATAATTTCTGATACTTATACGCATTCATACTTATTTTAATATCATACTCATACTACTCATATTAAAAGTTTGAAGTACTCATCGCACTCATACTTAACAATACGCATGATGTTGTTGATTTCGACTCTCCATGACTCAACGTATACACGAAGCACAAAATAAGTATGATTCGAGTACGAACACCACAATACTCACAAGAAGGTTGTGTGTTTGCTTTGCTTGCTGTCTTTGTCTTTTCTTTCTTCTTTGTTTATAAATGCAACAACAACTAGGACTGAAAATTTTGATGAATGATTCGAATCACTCGAATCATTCATAAGTATTATAAGTATTTTTCTAAATTAATTTATGAATCTGAATGAGTAGGCGTATAAATCAAACAGTGAATCGAATGTTGTGAGTTTGATGTCAACGTTGTACTCATACTCATTGCAATCTATACTTATAAATCAATGTTGTAGCAAGTACGAATGAATCAGAGTAGTTGAATTTCAATACAGTTGAGTCACACATACTCAAAATGGCATGAGTACTTAGGAGTAGCGAAAAAGCGATTCATTGCTGATCTCTCTGATTTGAATCGTGGCCTTACGTCTAATAAGCCAACACACTACCTACTAGACTACAGCGATTTCTCTTATAACAACTGCACTCTAATTTTCTAGAGTTGATCCCATTACCCCTTCGAATTGTTTCAATTTATTTTCAATTCTTCAACGGCTTTGCACACCACTGTACTTCGTTGTAGGTTAAAATGCCATGGCGTATGAACCATTTATGTTCGCTGCATAATTTAAAGGGTGGTGCCATGGTATTTTTAAAAAAGAAAAAAATTGCGATTTAATCAATCGTAACGAATAAAAAGAAGCAAAATTAAAAGAAACGAAAACGAAAATAATAATTTTATACAGAGAAAGTAAATAATTATACGAGAAATAATTTCAATTTCAACATTAAAGTACAATGTACGACCTTAGCAGACACAATCTTAAAATTTTTGTTTTATTTTTTCTTTTTCCAAAAAAAGGGAATTTAACATGAAAATGAAACTGAACAGTTCAGTGGGAGTTTTAATACAAACATCACCGGTTTTTTGTAATTTTTAAAATCAATTTCCTTTGCAAAGCATGACAAGCCTTACTGACGCAAACGAACAAAGTTTGGGTGATAATTTAAAAAATTGCTCTTTCCACTGAAAAACGTCTTCATTATGAGAGGAGATCTGCTGTGATACAGATTCAATATGCATTACCCACTACGTTCTAGGAAAACCCCATTTTCTTATGCTTAATTGGCTGCCATCTAAATTACTTGGCAGACAACAAACCGTTCTTGTAGCATTGTGAGTTAATGTCCACTCACGCTGGCAAATTATACTCTCTGGGCTCCTATTTATCCTATTTGTGGAAGTCCAGACCTTAAATGAAATTTGTCTGAGCCTAATCTGTATAGGAAATTTCATACTAGAATCCCAAGTATTAATGAGGCCCCCCAACGTGCTACCATCCACGGACTCGATAGAAATCTACTCAGATTTTTCTTAATTTTATAACGTGATAGTCTGATGAATTTTGTTCTATAAATTTAATCTGAGGGTATCCCTCCGCCTCTAAGGCTATCTTTGTTTATTTCAGACCAAGCAAATCGCTTTTAGTTACTCTACGGAATTGATCCTAATTACGGTACCTCCTACAAGTAGTACCTTTATTTTCTCTGACTGCAAAGCGGCTGTCACTTTATCTATGTATTTTCACAAGTCATTGAGGAATAAGTAGGAAGGGACCGAGGCATTGTTTCCTGTAGTATCATGCCGGAAAACTAATGGTGTTTTCTTTTCTACAAAGAAAATGTCACCCTCTTACAAGGTGCATTTAAATTTTTTTTGACCAACCCTGTTGTAATGTCATTTTTTATTTGAGAAGAACATAACACAAATATTAAAAAAGGGTATGCTCTGTGATTACCCCTTATTAATGGTGTTTTCTTTTCTACCAAAAAATGTGCATTTTATTAACGCAAAATACAATTTTGTGTTTGTTTCTTAAAAATGTTTCGCCCTCTAAAAGGGTGGTATGTTTTATTCTAAATAATTCGCCCTTGCCAATGGTGGAGGGCATTGCATTTTATGCCCTGTATAAATCGAGAGTGCTGATAATGCCCTGTAAAGCAGATGACTTTTGTTTATTTATAGATGAAATTTAAAAAAAGTCGCCTGGTATTGTTAACCAATTTGAAGTTTATTTTTTCATTGTTTTGTGGAGTAATCTTAAGGAAATATTACATTATTAAAGCTACATGGTCAGCAATATAAAAAATTGAATTCAATGTTAGAACAGTGTTAAAATATTTTTTTTTTTGTTATAAAAAAAAGCGTGCAAAAAATTAAGTCGAGAAATTGCGATCTGGCAACACTTTTGAACAAATTGGCATTTCCTCATTCATTTTCTTATGGTGTTTTCTTTTCTACAAAGAAAATGTCACCCTCTTACAAGGTGCATTAAAAAAATTGCTGACCAACCCTGTTGTAATGTAATTTTTTATTTGAGTAGAACAAAACACAAATATTTAAAAAGGGTATGCCCTGTGTTTACCACTTATTAAGAAAATGAATGAGGAAATGGCAATTTGTTCAAAAGCAGTTCAATGTAAATAATAATATTTAAAATTAATTTAAAAAAAGTATTTTGTTTTATATTTATTAACGTTAAGGTTTTAGATTTAGAAATATGTTGTATTTTTTGATTTATTTTCAATAAAATATGTAAATATGAGAAAGGTGTTGCCACATAGCTAAATTTTCGACTTCATATTTTGAGCGCTGTTTTTTATAACCAAAAAAAATTTTTTTTAACACTATTCTAACACTGAATTCAATTTTTTTAAATTACTGACCATGTATCTTTAATAATGTAATGTTTCCTTAAGGTTATTCCACAAAACAATGAAAAAATTAACTTCAAAATTGGATAAAGATGCCATGCGGCTTTTTTTAAATTTCATCTGGTAGCCCTATAAATAAACAAAAGTCATCTGCACTCTCGATTTATACAGGGCATAAAATGCAATGCCCTCCACCATTGGCAAGTGCGAATTATTTAGAATAAAACATACCACCCTTTTTGAGGGCGAAACATTTTTAAGAAACAAACACAAAATTGCATTTTGCACATGCACAATGCACATTTTTTGCTAGAAAAGAAAATACCATAAGAGAGGTATTGCTGAGTGCGTGGTGATATTGGAATGGAATTGTTCATTATGAGCTTCTCCCATATGGTTAAATGCTTGATTCTGATCTCTATTGTCAGCAATATGATTAAGATTGAGATTGAATTAAGCAATTAAATTGAAAAGGGCAAAATTCATCAACGGAAATGGTGTTATACCATCATGATAACGCAATAACACACACATTTTTGATGACTCGGCAGTAACTAAAAGCGGCTAAGTGGAAAAATTTTAATTTAGGCCGGGTGTGCACCCATATATTGTCCGTTGTTTCGATCATTGCATCAATAGAGGCTTATGAAATGCAATTGAAACAGTTTTTCCCCGAGAAAACTCAGACGTTTTACTTTGATGTTATCGAACAAAGTGTCCTATATTTGATTTAAAAAATTTTATTTCAAATGTAAAAAGAAAGTGTTTCATTTTTGATAAAATTTTTAAGGAATTTTCTCTAAGGGCAGCATAATTATAGAGAAGACTAGTTTCGCGTTTTTTAGATGTTACAAACACTATAAAGAAGATTTCATTAAATTTTTAATAAAATAAAAACAAAAGAGAGAAAGAGAAGAAAACTCTTCATCATGTGGGTGGAAAAAAGGTATCTTGGTGTCTACTATGTAGACAATTTCAACGAAAAGGCTCGCTTCTTTAGAAGCTCCGAATGGTTCTGAGAGTAGAGGAGAATGGATTATTGTGTTATTACAATGCAACCTGTGGCTTTAGAGTGCCATTGACAACACCTTTGGGTGGACGATCACGTCTAACTTGTAATGAAAATTATTTCAATGCAAACAAGTTAAGCGTCATTTAATTTGTCAACATATCACGATATTATTTGCTGTTGAATGTAATACTCGAAACATTATCGTTATGAAGGCTGGAGACCTAAAAAAGCGACGAAGGTAACGATAAAAAATTTTTAGGCATTTAATTATCGTATTCTACAATGAGTTTACCAAACAGATTCATTACATTTATATACTCCTTTACATATTACTCCCTCCATTCACCTCGTTACACTATTGTAATGAGTAGATCTCACTAGATTCTCAAATGATAATGACTTTCTGCAAACCCTGTATTTAAGTATTACATATTGTTACGTTTTTACCTTTTAAAAACGTTTGAAATGTGAGCTCGTAGATTGCAAATAAAATAAAAATAAATTTGTGTTTAGTTTAAATTAAAATTCTTTATTATTCGCACAATTCTGTGTGCCACTGTTCACAACTTGATGTAAACAACAGCAATTGCTTTTCTTTGTTATTCCTCTGTTTACACTCTTTGCATAAACAATAACAATTACTAAGCAATTGTTCGACTGATTTGTAACGGAGATAGATACTTAAACCACGATTACTCTCTTTTGTTTACACCCTTTGCATAAACAATAACAATTACTAGACAATTATTCGACAGATCTTTGTAATGGAGATCTTCAAACCACGCTTAATCTCTTCACACAAGACTGGCTGAACTTCACTAACTCCGTCGCCTGCTTTGCCTTGCCTTTTATATGGCAAAGTAAACAGTTTGATGAATGTTCTTGAAGGCAAACGTTCATGACTTTGCCTTCACAAAATCTTTATGGATGGAAACATCGTTGTTTACGCTTGTTATTGTAGTGTTGTTGGTATAGAAGTCGCCATAGTCTAGTAGGTAATGTGTTGGCTTATTAGACGTAAGGCCGCGGTTCGAACTCCAGGTCAGGCATCAAAAACGAAATATGAAAAAATATTTCTTCGGCGACTTCCTCTCAGAAGATTTCTGGCAAATACTCTGAGAGTAAATAAATTTACCATGAAAAGTTTCTCAAAAATCTGTCGTTCGGAGTCGACTTTAATCTGTAGGTCCCGCCGCTCATGTATAAAATTAACACACACAACATGAGTGATGTGAGAAGCTTGGCCGTAATCCTGACTGAGGGGTTGTAATGGCCAATTATGTATGTATGTTGGTATATTTTTGTTCACTTGTTTACCTTTTTTATGCTGGTGTTTGTTGTTGAATTTTTGTTTACTTGTTTACCTTTTTTTTATGCTGGTGTTTGTTGTTGTATTTTTGTTTACTCGCTTACCTTTTTTATGCTGGTGTTTGTTGTTATATTAAGCAGTACAATAATTTGTAAACAGGTTTGTTCTCTGCATTGTTTTATTTTTGTAGCTTTTGTTTATAATTTTAATGTTAAGCGATGTAAAAGTAAAACACCAGTATCTAAATTTTTTATTTTCGTCAATATTTTTGTGGACAAAAATGTTCGCAAGCGAAGAATCACTATACTTTCCGATAGCCAAGCGGCCATCAGGGCACTGGATTTTAGTGTGATAAACTCCAAGACAGTATACGACTGTCGCAGATGTCTCAATGAGATGGCGAACCGATGTGATGTTTGTATCACATGGGTACCGGGACATAGAGACATTCCCGGCAACTGCAGAGCGGATGATCTGGCTAGAAGGGGCACGAACATCGAGAATTCTCTACATTGGGGATCCCTTTAAGTACCTGTGGGCTTATAATTGACAATGGAATCGTGGACCTTGTCAACAGTAGGTGGGCAGCTTCGGATAAAGGCAGAGCGGCGCAGAAAATCTGGCCAAGGCTGGATAGGAGGTGCACGGCGACTCTGCTTAAGCTCCAAAGAAGCAGGCTTAGCGCTGTTATCGGGGTTATTACGGGGCATTGTATTATAGGAACACATGCGAGTCGTATTGGTCTTGGACACCTCGTGAATGATTTCTGCAGAAGCTGTGGAGATGAGGAAGAGGATGAAACTATACTTCACCTACTGTGCACATGCCCGGCACTTGGTCGGAGGAGAAAGAGACACCTGGGTGCCTACTACATGGAAGACCTAGATGAACTGTCATGCATGGATATTGGCAGTCTGAGTCGCTTCATCGGAAGCTCCGAGTGGTTCCTGGACTAGAGGAGAAGATGAAACTGTGGTGTCACAATGGGCCCTGTATGCGGCCTAAGTGTGTCCGCTCATACCTACCTAACAATATTTCAATGATTCTAGCAAATATCGGTTCTAAACTAACCCGTTATAAAATAATCTGTCATAAGATTTTTGTTTTTATAATTTTTGCAGAAACTTTTTTAATAAAAATTTTATTAAAATTTCAATTTCCTTGTTTCCTTCTTCTCAATTTCAGAATAAAAAGAGTAGCAGTAGTAGCAGCAGTGATGGTAAAAATTCTGCCTCCGATAAATCACCAAAAACACATGTAAATAGCAACGGCAATAGCAATAGCAATAACAACAACAACAACAACAGCAACAGTAATAATAATAACAACAGCAGCAATATGAGAGACAGTAACGTTTGTGGCAAACACGCATCATCGAATGGCAAAACGAATTGGAAGGTAAGAATCAAAGAAGTTTGAAGAAATATAAGAAGTATTAAGAAAAAAAATATTTGACAACAATAACTAAAGATAGAAAAAAGAAGATGTGGAATTAAGTAAAGCTGTTTAAAATTTTATTTTTGTAATAATAATACAAGTAAGAAGAAGAAGACGAAGGAAAAGCAAACAACAACACAAATAAGTTCAATGAACTTTTGTTACTTTGTGAAGTAAACCTTTACACTCTTGCAAAAAAGTAAATACACACACTCTCTCTGCCATAACCCCTACTAAACAGCCTTATAAAGAAATGTTACAATCGCCGCTTACATGTCATGTAATGCTGGCCAACATTGTTGTTAATTTACAATGAATTTCTTTATTTTGTTTTTTTTTTTTTTAAATTTTGTTGGCTTTCTGTTTATGATTGTTGGCTGGCTGGTTGGTTGGTTGGTATTAAAAATAAAACATAATTTGGAGTTTTCGACTTTAATAATCTACCGACATTTATTCGCTTAATGAATGAAGAAATGAATTTATGGATGTTGCTTGGATGTATGTTTATGAGTTTCTTCTTCAATTTTTGTTTTTAATTTCTTTTCTTTATTTCTGTGGCAATTACAATAACACGAGCATGTGCTAAAAACATTTGATCCCGGTGGTTTTTGCGAAAACAAAAAGGAAAAATCGATGAAAACAAAAATGAAAATGTTACAAATGCATGCGTCGAAATAAACAGAGAGAAAGAGAAAAATTCAGAAATAGTCTGAAAAAGTATGGCACACTATGGTAAAGATGAGGAGTCCTGCTACACCGCTAGACTCACCTGGCCCAAGATGGATAGAAGGCGTACCAACCGATTACTTGGTCTCGGTCGTGATGTCATCTCGACTACAGTGGCCGTGCTTACAGGTCACGCGGAAAGAATGAGGCTCCCTTTCAACGACTTCTGCCGTGGTTGCAGGTCCGCTGAGGAAGAGGAGACTGTTGTTCACTTTCTTTGTCAGTGCCCGTCTCTTGTTAGGTGTAGATATAGGTTATTTGACGCCCCATTCCTTGTCAGCTTAACGGAGCTATCATCTATTGACATCAAGGATATAGCTTCTTTCATCAAACTTTCTGGCTGGTTTTCCAGTGCGGGGTATTCGTGCTTTTGTTGTGCAGCCCTTGCGCTGACCAACTTCTTCCTTTTCCTTGATTTTGGTGGAACTTGGTTAGTATAGGGACTGCGTTCACCCGTGGCATCACAACGGGCCGCTATGCGTGCTCAAGCGAGCTTTGTGATATTCAGAGCTACCACTCCAACCTAACCTAACTTATGGTAAAGATGTTTGAAACCAATCCATATATTGGTTCTTCTAAATTGCTTTAAATATGTTCTCTTTTGATCGATAACATACATACATAATTGGTCATTACAACCCTTCAGTCAGGATTATTGACCTAGTTTCTCACACCACTTATGTTGTGTGTGTTAATTTTATACATAAGTGGCGGGACCTACAGTTTAAAGTCGACTCTGAACGACAGATTTTTTTTTGAGAAACTTTTCATGGCAATTTTATTTACTCTCAGAGTTTTTGCCAGAAATCTGCTGAGAGGAAATCGCCGAAGAAATATTTTTTGTATTTTGTTTTGACGTCTGGCCTGGGGCTCGAACCCTGGCTTTACGTCTAATAAGCCAACACACTACCTACTAGACTACGGCGATTTGATCGATAACAGTTTGCCATTTTTGTGGGCAAACTCATGGGTTTTCTAAGCGTAAAACTTATTCAACTCTCTTTAGCAGATCTCTGCGGCCCAAGCCCATTAAGAGAGTTCTACAGAAACCAAAACAAATGATAATCTGTAGTTGGACAACCTGGTCTCAAGTCAAGTTTTCTCAGTTTCTGTCGGGTTATCAAAGATACAGTGAGCATCAAAAGAAACTGTACATTAAAAATATACATTAATAAATTACCGTTATTTTCTTTTAAAATTGTTTCATTGCCAGTCTTTGCAACAAAAAAAAGAATTGCAAAAAATTTAAAAATTTTGTTAAATTTTTTCGGGTACTCTCCTTAAGTGGTAAAAGTTAAGTTTGGTGATTGTTAGAATTTTATCCATAGCGTACAGTTTCTTTTGAATCTCACTGTAGGTATGGTCTGACATTGTCATTATAGACTACAACACTTTTTCTGTTGATAAATTCTAGCCCTTTTAAATTTAATTGCTTGATTCAATCTTGACAATTGTAGACAAACGAGATAAGAATTAAGCACTTGAACAGGTAGTAGTAGCTCATAATGAGCAATTACCATCCAATACCACCCGATACACAGCGTGACCAATGTTAGTATCAATCCTAGCTTTGCCGTCGTCTGCGAAGCTTCATTTTATTTCGTCCATGACCTTTTCACACATTATTGTCGTATGTAACCTACTTTAAATAATCGGAGGGCATTGTTTCTAGGCAACGATACAGTAGACCAATTACTAGCTTAGTTGGAACCAAAAAAAAAAGAAAGATTAAAAAACGGCATCCATATGTTCCTAAGAGGAGTAATGGCAAAAATCAATTATATCAAAAATGTTTCCATTTCATTCCGTTTAAGCAGTGTATCGAAAATTTTTTTGGAAGTAATTCATATGGCGAAAGATTAAATCGCCGTAGTCTAGTAGGTAGTGTGTTGGCTTATTAGACGTAAAGCCCGGGTTCGTATCCCAGGTCAGACATCAAAACGAAATATGAAAAAAAATATTTCTTCGACGACTGCCTCTCAGCAGATTTCTGGCAAAAACTCTGCGAATAAAATAAAATTCCAATGAAAAGTTTCTCAAAAATCTGCCGTTCGGAGTCGACTTTAAACCGTAGGCCCCACCGCTCATGTATAAAATTAATGCACACAACATAAGTGGTGTGAGCAGCTAGGTCGAAATCCTGACTGAAGGGTTGTAATGACCAATTATGTATGTATGTAATTCATGTGGCATCCACGAATTCAGATTGTTTGTGTCTTTAGCTTTCTTCGAAATGGTTGTTAACTGTTTGGTGAGTGATGCCTAGTTCCACGCTGCTTATATGCCGGTCTTTCATCTATTTTTTACTGCATAGTACCACAAAGTGAAGTGAATCTTTAACAGCTCTTTTTCTAGTCACAGCTTCACAAATCTTTTCATCAACCTTCGATGCATTCTTACCTTTTCTGTTGCGTAATACATAAAGCAAATAATGTCGGAAAATTTCCGAAATTTTGGGCATTTTTAAACGTAGATTACTTTTCACAAAACGATGTGATTTTAATACTGTCTTCTAAGAAACAGAAGCTTAAAATGTAGCTTTTCAAACAAGCTATACATATTATCTACCGGCAATTTTCAACCGATTTTTTTCGAGTGAAGAGAGTAATCGTGGTTTGAAGATCTCCGTTACAAATCAGTCGAACAATTGTCTAGTAATTGTTATTGTTTATGCAAAGGGTGTAAACAGAAGAATAACAAACAAAGCAATTGTTGTTGTATACATCAAGTTGTGACCAGTGGCATACATAATTGTGCGAATAATAAAGAATTTTAATTAAAAACTAAACACAAATTTATTTTTATTTTATTTGCAATCCTCGAGCTCATATTTTAAACGTTTTTAAAAGGTAAAAACGTAACAATATTTTAAACTTTGGAAGCTCAAAGCAGTAGCAAGTTATTAGATGTTACAATTGGAAGCCATCAGGCCAATTATTATTACAGATAGTACGACTAAAGAACACATTCTCACTGGCCAATCGACCCTAATCGCATTTGCTCTGAGAGCTGCAATTTTCGGAAACAAGTTTCTTTATCTCACTAGGCCACATATCGTTGTAGTATCGATGAAACAGTGAAAATCAATCCAATCGGAACTATGAAAACTTACTTACATACTTAACTAGTCGTTACAACCCTTTTAGTTAGGATTACAACCCATGCTGGGTTCCGGGTCATAGCGGAATACTCGGTAATGCGACGGTGGATACTCTCGCTAGATTAGGTTCACTTTCTGAGGGCGACATGATAGTTGATACTGATTCCCCAATCTGCCACCTCTACGGTCTCATCAATGGATGGGTCAGGGGGGAAGAGCATAGGCGTTAGGGAAATGGATCAAGTTGTTATGTTTCTAGGTGTCTATGGTCTGCTATAGACGGTGTAAGAACAGGTTGGCTACTGGGCTTGGATAAGGCCAGCTTAAGGTTAGTTATTGAATTTATTACGGGGCACTGCGAGATTCGATCGCTGAGAAAGATCTGGAACAGACCCCAGCCGGACTATTGCAGGATATGTTCCGATGAAGAGGAGTTAGAGACTATCGAACACCTCTTCTGTAACTGTCTGGCCCTTAGTAGGTTGAGGTTGAAGACCCTTGGCAAGGACTTCTTTGAGGGTTTGAATTATGTGTCGAGAGCCGAGGCTCTCCATAGGTTCATTATTAGTTTGTACTGGTTGGGAAGTGCTAGGGCTTCAATAGTGTAGTCGCGCTCTCTTGTGTGTTTTGTTAATCTGTTCTGCTTCCTTATTCTCCCTTTCCTACTTTCTCTCCTTTTTCCCTATCTCCCCTATTATCCTCTCCCCTTTAGGACGTTGTACAATAAGTCAACTGGACTGTACTTGTCTCAATTGGCAAGTAAACGTCCTCTAACCTAAACCTAAGATTACAACCTAGCTTCTTATCTCACACCAGTCATGTCGTGTGCGTTAATTTTATCCACTAGTGGCCGTACCTAATGTATTATGTCGACTCCAAACGATAGATTTAAGAAACTTTTCATGGCAATTTTATTTACTCTCAGTCCTGTTTATTTTTTAGTATCTGTCAAATTCTTTCTCTCAGTGTAATTTACGTAGCAATTAAGAAAATGGTACGTTTGGTGTACGTCGTAACATATATTTTGTTTTCTTTTCTTTGTTGTTATTTTTTTTTTCTACGCATAAATAAAATTGAAAAATTAACAACAACAATAAATTTAATTATGTTTTGTTGTAGCCAATGAATTTCCCCATATGGAAAAACGTGCCGGAAAAAGAAAAACGAAACGAAAAATCTTTGAAAATTGTTGTATATTTTACGCAATTTTTTAACCGGGTTTTGTTATTTTGTGGCGATAAAAATAAGTTTTTTTTTTTTTGTTGCATGAAATCGATTATTTTTAGTCTCACGTTTTGTGAGGAAAACAAATGATGATAATTTTTTGTTTTGTTTTTCTTTAGTAGAGTTTATCGATTTCTATTGTTTTCAATTAATTTCGAAAAGAATTACAATTTAAAAGAAAGCGTTTCCAAAGAATCTGTGTCATTTAATTGAATTGATTTATGCGTACTAGATTGCGATATTAATCCGGAGTGAGTATAAAAAGCTTTAAAGGTTAGTAGACTAAGTGGGTAAAGTGCCATTCAGAGGTTATTAAATTCGACGTGACAATTGAGAGCAAACTTGGTTTGTATGTTCCTAAACCAGATTTGTAGGGGAATTACTCATTATTTCCGAATACGACCAAACGAACATGAATGACGCACTCACAAGTGACCTGATAACAATTTCTGTGTGGGGCCGCGCGAACAGGTTCGATTTTAATGCGCGCAAGACCCAATGTTGTTTTTTGACACACCGTCGTGATGCTGGTGCTGGTGTTCTATCATCTGTATCTATGGGTAATGTAAATATTGGGGAGGCGGATGCTCTTGATGTTCTGGGCATGAGAATTAGTTGTGATGCTCGTTGAAACGATCACATTTTTCGAGTGTCGAAGGAAGCATTCAAGTGCCTTGGTTTTTTAAAACGGTGCAGAAAATATTTCACTCCATCCGACCTTCTTACTATTTACAGCACCTTTATCCGACCTCGGATGGAATACAACTCTCATGTATGGGCCGGTGCTTCAAAGTCTATTTTGAAGCTTCTCGACCGCGTACAGGAGAGGGTGAAGGTGCTTATTAATGACAGTAGGGTATCCAACTCTATTGATTCGTTGGAGCATCGTCGCAATGTGGCGTGTGTTTCATTGTTCTATCGGTGCTATAATGGGAGGTGTTCTCGAGAGATAAGAGGCTTGGTTCCCGATAATCACATATTTTTACGTGGTACTCGTACCTCTCACATAGCACATCCTTTTGTGGTTGATTGTCCAGTGAACCGCACAATGCATTACAAGGAAAATTCATTTATTGCCCGCACTGTTCGCTTGTGGAATAATCTTCCTGCGGAAGTTTTTCCCGTCAGTTACGATATTGGTAAGTTTAAATTAAATGTCCACAAACACTACTCCGTCTTTCCACCTTCCTATAACCTATTTTCCTAAACCTGCACAATACACTGCATGAGTAGGGGCCATCCCCTGAGTGCTGGTTTTACAAAAAAAAAGAAAAGTGGCTATTTAAACCTTGTATGCTATAGAAACTAGTTTCCAAAGGTAATGGTATGTCAAGCATTTTGAATATAACTGTTTATAAGTCATACCCTCAGAAAGCCTTCCGATTTAATTAATAAAACTTCTTTAGAATCGAAACTCTAAAGCAGAAAACGATTGGGACGCTATAAGATGACTTCGAGAAGAGCACTTCAAATAGGTTTAAGGACAATAGATACCAATTGGGATAAATAGCCCTAAATAGGTTGCCCTACTTTAGATAAGAATGGTGAACTACACCTACACCCCACTCACTTGTTACACAAATAAGAGGCGGCAGACCGAATGCTAGTCTGTCTCTTCTATCAAACAGCAACTTCTCCGCTTTCCGAATAAAGTCAAGTAAATCTGCTAAGACGCTGTCGTCTACTAGGTAGTGTGATGGCTCATTAGACGTGAGCTCATAGTTTAAATCCCATCTCAGACAGTTCGAAGAAAATCAAAATATTATATTCTAGTCTTCTGGAAAAAATTCTGAGAGCAAAGTAAGATTGCCATGAAAAGTTTCTTATATCTGTTAATTCGGAATCGATATTAAACAGTAGGTTCCGCCACTCAGGGATTATAAGGGGTGATTTTTTAAGAGCTAAAGGAAAATTTAAAAAAAAAAAACCCATAAAATTCAGAAAAATGCATGAAATCTTTATTTGAATCGATAGTACGGTCCATATAATTTAATGTTTGAAGATTATTTCATGCAAATGTTGACCGCGACTGCGCCTCAAATGGTCCATCCGCTTAGTCCAATTTTGGCATACTCTTTCCAACATTTCGGCCGGTATCTCACGAATAAATGCTTCAATGTTGTCTTCCAATGCGTCAATTGAAGCGGGCTTGTCTGTATAGACATGAGCTTTAACATAGCCCCACAAAAAATATACTAAAGGCGTTAAATCGCACGATCTAGGCGGCCAATTGACCGGTCCCGAACGTGAAATAAAATGTTCACCGAATTCGCCTCTCAATAAGTCCCTTATTACGCGTGCTGTGTGGCATGTGGCACCGTCTTGTTGAAACCACATGTCATGCAAGTCAAGCTCTTGCATTTTGGGCAAAAAAAAGTTGGATATCATCTCACGGTAGAGCTCACCATTCACAGTTACGTTAGGATTCGCAGCATCTTTGAAGGAGAACGGTCCAATGATGCCAAATTCAATGATTTGCAAGCGTTGTTCGTTTGTAAGACGATTCATGGTTAAATTATAGACCAAACTGAAGATGTTTGACAGTGAAACAAAACACGAAACGTGCGTGAGCTGTTTAAACCAGTGTTGCCAAAAAGATAATAGCTAAAAAATCACCCTTTATTAACACACACAACATGAATGCTGTGAGAAACTAGTTTGTAACCCCGACTGAATGGTTACAATAACCAACTAATTGAGTAAGTATGGATCGCTTCAAGCCCATACATATATGTGATGAAGAAAATCACTCACCAGAACACATACTTGGAGCCTGGGCGGCGTTAATGCATTTCAGAAGGAAGTCCTTGATAGAAAGTGCTCACTATTGATGCCAAAGAGCATCCTAAAGAATCCTATAAACGAAGCAGTCTGAGAAGTCAGCTATGCGCGGTAGTGGTTATGATTACCAGTCATATGATGGTTAAGGGGTGTTATTCAACCGTTTTTATTTAAAATTATCATCGATTTACTGCTTAATCTTACATCAACTGACCTTAGGTTCAACAGGTTCGTAAAAACTACAAAAGAGTTCGGTTTTAACAGACCTCTATTGCTTATGGTGTTTTCTTTTCTACCAAAAAATGTGCATTTTATTAACGCAAAATGCAATTTTGCGTTTGTTTCTTAAAAATGTTTCGCCCTCTGAAAGGGTGGTATGTTTTATTCTAAATAATTCGCACTTGCCAATGGTGGAGGGCATTGCATTTTATGCCCTGTATAAATCGAGAGTGCTGATAATGCCCTGTGAAGCAGATGACTTTTGTTTATTTATAGGGCTACCAGATGAAATTTTTAAAAAAGTCGCCTGGTATTGTTATTCAATTTGAAGTTAATTTTTTCATTGTTTTGTGGAGTAATCTTAAGGAAATATTACGTTATTAAAGCTACATGGTCAGCAGTATAAAAAATTGCATTCAATGTTAGAACAGTGTTAAAATATTATTTTTTTTTGTAATAAAAAAAGCGTGCAAAAAATGAAGTCGAAAAATTAGCGATCTGGCAACACCTTTGAACAAATTGGCATTTCCTCATTCATTTTCTTAATAAGTGGTAAACACAGGGCATACCCTTTTTTAATATTTGTGTTATGTTTTTCTCAAATAAAAAATGAATTACAACAGGGTTGGTCAAAAATTTTTCAATGTATCTTGTAAGAGGGTGACATTTTCTTTGTAGAAAAGAAAACACCATTAGTAGCTCATTAAATGCATCTACTAATGATTAGTTTCGTTTATTATGAAGCTTCTCCAATCGTATACAAGTTAAAGAGAGTATATTTCTTATAAAAAAACCTTCCTTAACCCATAAGAAAGAGATTGAAGGTATCAATTCATTAGGATAAGCCAGCAGTTAAATATTTTACATTTAAATTCTCATTTATTACTGCAAAGGGTTGCCTTTTACGAACATGGATCGTTTAAAAACTTCAAAACGCGTAAAACGTTGTTCAAACGTGGCCACACCTTTCATAGTTGACATAAGCTATGCAAGGAATTAATACGATTATGAAAAAAATTCGAAGGCCCTTCAGGGGTTAAAAGTGTGGTTAGGCTATTTCACCCCCTCAATGTAGGGCTGACAATACGAATTAGGTAAATTCCACGGCACTCTCAATAATTATAAAGAATTTTGCAATTGAATTTGCATCTCCATTCCTATAAAGTTGAAATCGCTCAACAATTTAATCCGGCTGACCATACACATAAATTATATCGAAATCAATTACAGTCAACCCTTCTATAACGCGGTGAGTACGTACCGCGTTATATGGAAACCGCGCTATAGGTAACTCGGATTTCACCGTACAAACCAGGCTTATTCGTAGCGCGTTCTATGGAAACCGTCTACCGCGTTGTATGGTAACCGCGCTATAAGAAACTCAGAATTAGTACAAATCACATCATTCGTACCGCATTGTATGGAGACCAAGAAATACAAAAGGCAAGATAAATTATAAATTATTTTTATTGAATTGAAGAGTTCATATTGTGCTGCCCTTGCGCTGACCGATTTCCCCCTCATTGGCTCGGAGGAACTTGGTCAGTACAGGGACTGCGTTCGCCTGTGGTGTCACAACGGGCCGCTATGCGTGCTCAAGTGAGCTTTTGGTATAAAGCTACCACATTAACCTAACCTAACCTAACCTAAGAGTTCATATAAGGATTGATAAAAAAAAATGAAATAAAAATTAAACTAAAAGACATTCATCCTCACTGTCAGATATGAGTTGCCTAACTCGTCTTCTTTTACTCGTAATGGCCAAAATGTATTCCTCACTTGGTTTATCTTCACATTGTTTTTCAATTGTAGCTTTATTTTCTAACTCCACTAAAACCTCTATAGGGAGCTATAAGCAATTTCTTAACTCTCTTTTAAACTTTGCGCTGCGCACCGTTGAATGATCAGTTTGAACGAAATGAAGTTCTAATTCTTTAGCTAAATTTAGCCCTTTTTCACATCTTGTAAATCGAGATTTGGCACCCATTCATTTTCCTTATTTTCGTTTACCAATGCATTTGAGGTCAGACATCAAAACGAAATTATGAAAATATTTCTTCGGCGACTTCCGCTCAGCAGATTTCTGGCATAAACTCTGAGAGTATTAAAATTGCCATGAAAAGCTTCTCAAAAAACTGTCGTTCGGAGTCGACTTTAAACTGTAGGTCCCGCCACTCATGTATAAAATTAACGCATACAACATAAGTGGTGTGAGAAGCTAGGTCGTAATCCTGACTGAAGGCTTGTAACGACCAATTATGTATGTATGTGTAATGCATTTGAGGTGGGTGCATCAGTTAATTCCATAAGTTCTTCCTCATCTAATGTTTCTTCCCCGAGTACTAGTTCTCTTACATCCTGATGGTTTACTGCAAATTCTTCATCGCTTAAACCAGAAGCAATGTTTACTATTTCTGTAACTGGGAATGAAATTGTAGAATCATCTTGTATTGCTTGAACCATTTGATGTACTGTATCTCGGCTGAGCGTTTGCGTCTAAAATAAAACTTATATTAAACCCTCTTACAATATCTAGTTACTAGTCATTCATAGGCTGTGCGGAAGGAACTTATGAGATGTTGTTGAACGGCAACCGCGCTGTAAGAGTACCGTCTTATATGGAAACCGCGTTCTGTGTGTACCGCGTTATATGAGGGCTGTCACAATTTCAGCAACGCGTTAAATGGAAACCGCGTTTTGAGAATACCGCGTTATAGGAGGTTTGACTGTACTGGCAGTTTCACAAAAAATCAATGATTGGTTTTAACGACCTCTGGTGTTAAAAAATATAAACAAACAATTAAACAAAAGTCACTCTTCTCTTTATTAATTACCTTTATTATGACCACAGCATTGTGTTAGTGTTAGCTGTTACGTGTTAATGAACGATAGACTCTGATTAGCCTTAATTATTTAATTTCTAGGTTAGTCAACATGAAATTATGAAATTTTAACAAGAACGATAATAATAAAAAAAAAATATGTATTAAGCGTACGACGATAATAATAAACCTATTAAAAGATTACAACCGATAACGGTGCGATAATTCTGTATGTTGTACTCCTTCTCTTCTCTCTACTCTACTTGCTTTGCTTTGGCATGTGTGGTTGATTTAACCACAGATGCTGACTGTCATACTTCTGGTATGTGTGGTAATCACAGTAAATATTGCATAAAACAGTAATTTAAATACCAATACAATCATAAATTTCTGCTTATTTTGCACACACATACACAAACACTCTTTTTTATGTTCTTTACAATTTTATACATTGTATGTACGAGTGTGTGTGTGCATGTATTTAAATGTGCAACAACATAATTTGTTTATCGCTTGTTAACAACACAATCTTTTATGCGGAATTTGTCTCTTTGTGTTCTAAACGAAAGGTAAATAGTTTTTAAAGTAAATTTTTTGCATTAAAAACAACAACAAACACTCTCTGCTTTATAGCAGTACATGAGTATGTGTGTGTGTATGTTTATTTACATATTATAAGACAGTCTGATTAATAACAAATGAATGTTCATTTAATATCATACTTAAACTGTAATATTTGCGTAATAAAGGGTCCGCCAAATAACTTTTTTTTTTGAAAATGCTTTAAAAAAAAACTACTGAATATTTTCTCAAATTTCTTTTTTTATTTGAAAGTACAATCCTTCCGGTTAATAATGGAAAATAATTTCATTCAAATGGCTGCCTCGGCTGGCCATGCAGTAGCCTACACGATCGGTCCAATTTTTAAGCACATTATCATATTATATTTCACCAATGGCTTCACGAATATTGTCCTTTAAAGCGTCAATTGTCTCTGGCTTGTAGGCGTAACACTTATCTTTGACGGCACCCCACAAATAATAGTCCGACGGTGTCAAATCGCAGCTCCGAGGTGGCCAAACGACATCAGCTCTGCGGCTGATAATGCGATCTTCAAAAACAGGGCGCAAAACATCGAGTGTAGCTTCGGCTGTGTGGCACGTAGAGCCATCCTGTTTAAACCAAATGTTGCCAATATCCTCCTCTTCAATTTTTGTGAACAAAAATTCATTCAACATGGCCCGATAACGATCGCCATTGACTGTAACGGCCACTCCTTGCTCATTTTCGAAGAAAAATGGCCCAATTATGCCTCTGGACCAAAATCCGCACCAAACAGTGACTCGTTTTGGGTGCGTCGGCTTTTCAATGTATGTATGCGTGCGGGTTTTCTGTGCCCCCTAATGCGACAATTTTGCTTGTTTACATACCCGCCAAAATCAAAATGAGCTTCATCTGAAAAGATGATTTTTTTTTTGCCAAAATCGGCATCTTCTGTAAGTCGATCGCAGGCCCACTTGGCGTTGTTGTTCAAGCGTATACACAACCATATTCGTTCAGCGGAAGGATACAACTAATTATCTGTCAAATCAGACATGAGCTAAGTGTTACCATTCACGAAATAAGCACTAGTTGAAAAAAAAAATCGTTAGATGGCTGACCCGATACAATCGTATCTTAAAAAAAAAATAAGAGAGAAAAAAACCCGAAGTAACTGAAGAAAAGAAATCAAGTTTGATTACAACTGGTTCACAATGTTCGATTACATTTATGCTTATGCTTGCTTTAGTTTTTTTTTTTCTATTTAAAGTACCGCTTAGTACTAGTACTAGCAACAGTACATACCATATTATTTACATACATACACATTAATAGACTGAAGATATGAAAAGGCCTTACAAAGGGCCTTTTTTCTGTATTAAGTTATTTTTAATGAGGTTTTTTATTTAAAATTATAAATGATAACGTGATGGCTTATTGATTTGATGCTTTTCCTATCTTTAAATCACAGCTGCATTTCTGCGCTCATTAATGTTTCGGAAGAGTTGCGATTAAGTGCGGATGACGATATGACATCATTTTTGGTTTTACTTGATCATTCTAGGGCTTTTGACACCGTTAATCATACTATTCTCTGCAAAAAGTTGGAACACATGTGACATTTTTCGAATGCTGCTGTCAAGCTAATCTCGTCGTATCTACGTGATAGAAGTCAATTTGTGTATCATGATGGTACTAAATCGGACAATTTTTTAATATCTAGAGGTGTACCACAAGGCTCGATTCTTGGTCCACTTTTATATTCGATTTATTCTAATGATCTGCCAACTAAGTTGAAGTTTTGCGTTGTACAAATGTACGCAGATGATATTCAGTTGTACATTAGTTGCTTGCCATCTGATATTACAAATTGTATAGGGAAAATAAATTGTGATCTGCATAATGCTTTTCAATGGGCGTCGATTAATGGTCTTTGCCTCAATCCGAGGAAATCGAAAACTTTAATAATAGGCAAGGTAAACTATACGGCACAGCTTACACCATTACAGATTAATAATACTTCTATTGAGACTGTACATAGTGTTAAGAACCTAGGAGTTATCTTTAATAACAGCCTTAACTGGTCCAACCATGTGAATTCTATCTGTGGCAAAACGGTTGCCATGTTGCGAAGTCTTTGGCTAACGCAATATTTTACTCCGTTTGATATTCGTATGCTGCTCGCGAAAACATATCTCATCCCCACTCTGCTGTACGGATGTGAACTGTATTCTAGAACAGGCTCAAGGTCACTTATAACAGTATTGCTCGATATGTTTTTGGTCGTACAAGGTACAGTAGGATATCTGAGTTCTCATATCGAATCTATAACACATCTTTTGAGAAATTGTTGAAATGCCGTACTCTGGTGTACCTACATAAAATCATCTATATTAGGAAAACCCATTATTTGTTTGATAGATTAGTTTTTTCAAGATCTAATAGAGGCTTGAGAATTAATAGCTTTAGATACCGCAGGCAGATATCTGAGAGACATTTTTACATCAATGCAATTCGTCTCTGGAATGAACTCTCAAACAACATACAATTACTAAGCAATGCTAAGCATTTCAAGACTGCAATAATTAAATTTTTGAATGAACATAATGCACATACGTAATTAATCAATCATATTTTTTTAATATAATTATAAATTTTGTTTTTAATAACATTTGTTATGTTAATTTATTTTTAACGTTATTATTTTGTATTTTCTTATATTTTGTTATGCATATATCCTTAGCAGTACTATTAAATAAGATGATATCTTGTTGTACTGTATTTACGCCTGAATGAATAAATAAATATATATCAAACATAGTGCATGTAATCTATCATCGAAATTTTTTATTCGTTTGAAAGACATATTGATTTCATTATGTAAGGAATATAAAATTGTTTAAATGTCCTGCATTGTTTCTCTGGATGGAGCACATTCGAAATGTTGAACTTTCCATGATGCTGCAGCATTAATCACGCTAAATTCGAACGATGGCATGGATTATGTTGGCTTTGAGGATTGATGTAATTTGTGGCTTATTTATGCATACATGTTTGTCTTAAGCAAACCACACACACTAAGAAATTTAACCAGATCAAATCGCATGATATCAGTGACTATTTCACATCTCGTCCACTTGAGATGACCATGCCCTCAAATCGCTCTTACAGAATATCCAATGATGATGAGCGCTTTGTAGCACGTAGGGACCGTTATGTAGTAACAATATTTCATTGGTAACCATGTTACCCAATTTGATAGTGATGGCCTGGCTAATGTTGTTCTCAAAGAAATATCGATCGCTAACGCGGAAAGCATTAAATCCACACCAAATAGCAATTTTTTGGGGACGCATTGGACGCTCTTGAACCTCAAATGGATTGGTATTCATCCTGAAATGAGCTTTAGCTCTGAAGATGGGTTTTCGATCAAAATTACGGTCAGTTGCCACCCATAAAACACACGTTTTTGTCTATGGTCGTCCATGGTGATATGGCTTAATAAATGACAACTAATTTCACGGAAGTAGCTTCAATACATTGGCCGTTATCAACTGAAAAAGTTCGGAAGTTCGGAACATCCGATATAAAAATTGGTTGTTGTATTTAAGTCGCGTAAGTTGTTTTGAAGTCGCCGTAGTCTAGTAGGTAGTGTGTTGGCTTATTAGACTGAAGGCCCGAGTTCGAATCCCAGGTCAGACATCAAAACGAAAATATGAAAATATTTCTTCGGCGATTTCCTCTCAGCAGATTTCTGGCAAAAACTCTGAGAGTAAATAAAATTGCCATGAAAAGCTTCTCAAAAAACTGTCGTTCGGAGTCGACTTTAAACTGTAGGTCCCGCCACTTTTGTATAAAATTAACACACACAACATAAGTGGTGTGAGAAATTAGGTCAATAATCCTGACTGAAGGGTTGTAATGACCAATTATGTATGTATGTGTTGTATTTAAGCTCACATGTTAAGGGAATCATTGAAAGACTCTCTATCTCCTATCGAAACATTTAGGTTAGAGGACGTGTACTTGTCAACTGAGACAAGTACAGTACTCGGAGGTCGAAGTGACCCATTGTCGAAACATTTAGCGTTCATGGATAATCTCCGATGTGATATAAACACTCTCTAGAGCCGTTTCCTGAACTTGTTCAGCGGTTGTCTTGAGCTGTGCTACAATACTCGCTTAAGGACTAATCAGACGTTCTCGTGTAATCTTTTGGATGATATTCTCTGGTGCTTGAAACCAAGAGCGATCTAATGATGAATTTGAGCATGAGCATAGCTTCAATACTTTCATGTCATTATGCTGTTAAGTCTCGTGTTTACCAGCCTACGATCCTTGCCAACATATTATCTAGAAAGCTGTACTATTTCTGAGGTAATTCATGTACACTGAGCGCCATAAGTGAGTCAACACCCACTATAATTTTAAATTTTCTATTATAAAAAATATACTTGTAGCACAAGAATAATTTTTACGATTTTTTTGTTTTAACATTTTATAAGCACTAAATAAAGGTTTTTATTTTTGGAAATTTCTTCGACTATTCTCATTTACTTTTCTCGCTGTCCTAAGAAAATGAATTATTTCAGTGGTGTTTACTCACTTTTGGCGCTCAGAGTGAACAGTGCCCTTCAGCTAATGTTGGTAAATCTCTCAGTAAAAAATTTTACGTTACTCCCTTGTACCGTTACGTAATAGACAACATGATCTGCTGCTAACTTAATGAAGCCAGAATTAGTTTTAGATTTGCAAACTAAAAAATTGGGTTTTTTTTTACTTTTCAACATCATGGTGCTGAATATTGAATGAAATGAAAGCGCCATGAAATAATAAATTTTAAAAACTTTCTAATTTCCCACAAACAAAAATTAAATTAAAATTTTCTTGAATTCAGAATATTAAATTTAGCAGTTTTGTTAATAATTTTTTAAATTAAAACTTTTAACCTCGTTTTCCGATTTTTTTTTTCTTAAGCGACTATGATTATCACTTGTCCAGTCCATTAGGAATTTTTGTTTTTTAGCCCACTGTATGCGTTTGTGTGCGTGAGTAAATATATATGTATGTGTGTGCGTTAGTTTCAGTGACATGATCTAAAAATAGCTTTCATTAAACTGATTAAAGCTTTTATTAGTAACCATACTAAAGGGAGTGTGAGTATGTGCATGTGTGTGTGTGTAAGTCTCATTACTTTATAAACGAACATGATGATGACGATGATGAGTAAGAGAATTTCTTATCGTCTCTTGAAAACAAATATAAACTAACCAAAACAACAACAATAAAATAATTGTTTACGACTTAAAAAAAGAAAGAAAGAAACCGTAATAAATTGTATTAATAATTACGACAATAACAAGCACAAAAACAAAGTTATTGTTATTGTTGTTTTACAAACATTTTAAGAATGCATTTACGGCGTGTGTAAAGGCAAAAAAAAAGAAATTTCTTTTTTGAAAATCATTACCTAATTTCTCTAAGTGTGTTTTCAGTGTCCACTGTCTAAAGCTTTTGTTAAGCTTTTGACAAAATCTAGACAAGCGCTCCAGTGGCGCAATTGGTTAGCGCACGGTACTTATAATCAGTAACTTGTGAGCAATGCCGGGGTTGTGAGTTCGAGCCTCACCTGGAGCAGCAGCAACTTAAGTTTTTTACAATTGAAAAACAATTCTGAATTAAATATTTAAAAACAAATAAATAAGTTCATTGGGGGCAGTGACAAATACCCCCCTCTTCCCCCTCTCCTCCCACCTCATTATTCTGTAATTACTTTACCCCTTTCACATAAGAAAAAAAGTTCACAGAGTTGAATTATTCGCATTATATAAATGCGTGGCTTTAATTGAAATTCTAATTGCGTTCTAAAGCAATGGAGTGTGTGTAAGTAATTACTCCATTTCACTCGCTCTCTAATACCGTTTCTCAAGTAAATAAAGCACCGTATATGGTGAAACTGTCTGTGTAGCATATTGCGTTTCATGTGAGGTTCTTGGACTGATTCCAAGTTTTGTTATATTGTCTCCAATTGTAGGCTTTCTAGAGGTTTTTTCGGTGTGTTTAGAATTTTTAATTCTGGCTCTAATGAATTTATTCTTTCAAAAAAATATTAAAAATTAAAAATTCTTTGAACATAAAGTTGAACGAAACCATTTACAGATTTTCGGTCTGAGAATATAAATATTATTGGCATCGAATTGAATTCCATTAACTGCACAGTGGTTTAGGTTAATAAATTATTGATTAACTCCGTATGGCTCTGTACTTCCTTATCAGTTGGTTGACCTTAAAATAATATGACACTTGAAGCTAATTTTTGCAAAAATTGACTTTAAGCGAAATGGTTTGAAGTTGGAAGAAAAATCCCACCCAGAAGTTGTAAGAAGCTAGTGGTGTTGAATAATGACATTAGTGGTGAATAATGACACTAGAGCAGGCACTGGTAACTCCAAAATATGTCATGGAAGTAAGCACCCTAAAACAGCAATAGAGTCAAAAATACTTCGGAAAATTAAGGTTAGAGTTCCAGAGCGCCACAAATACTTCGTAAGGGAAAGGTTACAGTTTCATCTAATTCACCATAAAATGCAGTTCGATTATCGCAAATTCTGTACGTTTTTGTTGGCAGCATAGACCAAACGTCGTGCCTATTGGCGAAAATGTTGGTATCTGTTTAAGAAAAACTTCGAATGAAGGACGACTGCAGCGGTGGAGTTCTTTACTGTATAAAAGCAACTTAAGACTGTTACCGCTCTTACTCCCTCCTGCTTAGGTTCTTATGTGACTTTTATTGACAGTCACGCGGGCCTGGAGGCGATAGGAATGAGCTGGATGAATATTGCAAATGTTTCGTGGACTCTCTAGGTATCTTCGAGCCAAATCGAATTAGTTTCCATTGATTTGCGGAGCAAGCAATAATTTTAAGAACGGATTAGCTGATGTCTTTGCTAAAGTTGATTCTCATGCTTTGGATGAGGCTTTTGCTACACCTGAACGGTCCCATCTACCACCACTATGATCTCATCAGAGAATTCGTTCGGGCAGAGGACAGTAGAAGTAGGGAAGATAAGTCGCACTACTATGTATGTGCCTCGAAACATTTTGGCCAGTGATTGAAAGTGGTAGAACTGGATTACCGTTGGGACTCGATGAACCCAATTTGACTTTGATAATTTGTAACTTACAGGACATTCTGGTGTCAGGACGCTTGCAGAAATTCGGGATAAATCTCAACTGAATTTCTGCAGGGTGTAATGCAGATGAGGATGAGTTGAAGACAGAAAGCATATAATTGCAGTATTTGAATACCGTTAATTTCAAAACTCTGTCGGGAACCGATAGTCCAGTTTTAACGACGTTAATTGTACGAGCAATTACACTGACAGCATTCCACTCCATTCTCGTTCAGCTGATCCTTCTATATGATGTTTATTTTCGGAAAGTTTCGACGAGGGATATACATATGTATGTAGAACACCAAGCTACTTATGTTGAAATATTCAATGAAAAAAATATTTCTAACCTAAAAGCCAGTCTTTCATTCTAAAATTCAGCCATTCAGCTATATTGACTCACCTCGTTAGAAACTTTTACGATCTTCTCTCCCGACTTAAGGGTTCTAAATTCTTTTTCTCTCCTTTGACCTTGCAATTTCATTAACCCTTTTTCTATTGTCCGAAATTCTTCACATATATTGAACAGAACGTTGTCAAGCGCTCCAGTGGCGCAATTGGTTAGCGCACGGTACTTATAATCAGTAACTTGTGAGCAATGCCGGGGTTGTGAGTTCGAGCCTCACCTGGAGCAGTTGTTTTTTTTTTAATTTTTTTTTTTGTTTTTAAGGAATCAATTTTTTTCTATTTTTAAATTAATTGTTTTAATCCTTTAGTAAATCAATAAAAAGAGAATCTCTTTCCAAATGCAGGCATTGTTTGTTTGGCTTAACTGTCTGGGTGGAAGTAATTTGAATATGTTTGCTGTGTTTAGTTCTTAGAGTTTAGAGGTGCGTGAGTTCGAATCCCAGTGGGGGTAGCAAACGTTATTGAATATATCTTTCCAAATTGTCTTAAACTTATTTTTTCTTTTGTTTTTGTTTTTTTATATAAAAAAAATTTCTTTTAAAATTAAAAATCAAATGTCTGGGATGAGTTCCTCGAAAGACTTATTGGTGTCATTACTTATGAAATATCACATCTCTGGGAGGGAGCGCATATGAAATATACAATTTTCCATAACTTGGCCAATTATGGACTTTTTTACAATGCATTGGAAGTTCTTGGCTCTCTTGTGGTTTGATATCGTCCCATATTCAACAATTTTGTTGGTTCTCGTGTCAATTAATCCAGAAATGGGCCTCATAGCTGAAGGGTCAGTTACTAACTGATGCAGAGTCCATGTTGTTGCCTGTGGTTGTCCATGGTGATTTAACAGACTGCATAAATGACAACTAATTTCACAGATTAGACTTCAATGGACGTTAGTTGTTAACTGTCAAAATGCGTAACTGCTTAAATTTATTCTTTAATGTTTGAAAAAATATTGGCAACAGTGTTAATAACACAACATCAACTAATGTTGCCACATTCAAACAGTTGACTGTATAGCAAACAATTGCTTAAAACCAAATATGGTAGGTTCTCATTAATACTGTTAGGGCCATTATTACAACTTGCCGTCAACTAAAGGGAAGATTTTAACGGGCAGATAAATTGTTTTTCATTATTATAAGTAGACAATATGGTAGAAGTGAGCGTTAAGCTAAAGGGAGGATCATCCTACCGGTAACTTTGAAAGTTAAGTTTATGTTTCAACTTGCCATATTATATATTATTTTCAATATGGCAACTTCAAATATAAACAAAATGAGCATATACAACAAAAAAACGAAGCCCGTCGTTGCCACTGCGTTAAAAAAAAAACTTGTTTAATTGAGCAGTGTTATCGACATTGCTCCGGCACTGCCATATTTTTGGAAAAAGTTAACTTTATTTTATTTTATCTGTAAGTTGTAATAACGAAAATAAGTTAAAGGTAATTTTACAGTTCCCTTTAGTTAAAGGTACCTAAACCTAAGTTTAACAGCAAGTTGTAATAATGGCCCTTAAAATTACAGGGTCGCCAGGGTTCATAAATACGATGCAAATTTACAGCAGAACAAGTTATAAAAGTATAGAGAATAAGACAAACGACTCAAAATATTTAATATTATTTCCAACGGTCAAAAAGTGTTCAATAATTAAATAAAGTTACATAAATAACTGTAAATAATTAATTAAATCACAATAATTTTAAATAAACTTTCTATTGAACTTAATAACAGCAGCTGTTAAATGTAACAGAGTAAAAATTATCTTAACAGAAGCAAAATACCTTAAGAAGAGAGAGAGAGAGAGAGAGAGTCTTACATTTATGTGGTCTGTTATTTTCAATTTGTGCGTTTGGTTGTTACTGTAATTGCTGTTGCTGTTGATTCTAAATGCTGAATCATGTTTATTTTTACACATTTTGTTGTTTGTTTCTCATTCTTAATAAAACAATGTAAACACAGTATGTATTTCATATAATGATGTGTGTACACTTATGTTTAAGTAAAGCATTTGACAACCCCCCACCAAGCGCTCCAGTGGCGCAATTGGTTAGCGCACGGTACTTATAATCAGTAACTTGTGAGCAATGCCGGGGTTGTGAGTTCGAGCCTCACCTGGAGCAGTTGTTTTTTTTTTGGAAAATAAACTTTTTTTTATAAAATTTTTTTCTTTAAATTTTTTTCTTTTAATGAAATAATGTATGGGGGTAGCCAACAACAGCAAAAGGAAATGTTTACATGGTGCAGCTTGTTTTTAAGTGTTGAATTTGTTTCAAAAATTATGTTTGTTGTGTGGTGTAAAACATTTTAAATGCGGTTTTATCATGCCACATAATTAATAAAAAAAATTATCGGTAATTAAAATCAATTGTTTAAAATTGTTAGTGGCGTGCTTAAAGTTAGGAAATTTTTTTAATTCATTTTTATTTTTGAAATTTAAAAAAAAAAAAATTGTTAAAATTTATCATAAATAACAGAAATAGTAATAATTTTTGATTGGAAGGCAATTTGAAATTAACAGTCATAAGTTGCCAATGTATTTGTGAACATGACCTATTTTTTTGGGAAATTAACGCAATGGTGTACATATCGGGTGTTTCTTTAAGCATTTCCTATCATTAACCCTTTGACGGACACTGACGTCTATAGACGTCATAACAAGGGTTTCTGAGGGGATATGACGTGTATACGCGTCACAATTTTCGTATCTTGCCAAATAACGGAGATACAGCAAGTGTCCCACAAAGGGTGTCCGTCAAAGGGTTAAATTTAAATAAAATAAAGCGTGAGATATGAATCAAATTGTTTATTCGTTTGAAAGGCCTATGAATGCCATTATGTGTGGAATTTAGCATCATTTAAATGTTCGCTAAGGCTTCAACTGGGCGGAGCCTATTCGAAATGTCCAATTTTGCCTGATTCTAACATATGAATCAGGTTGAATTAGACCGATGGCATTGGGCTGTGTTGGTTATAAGGTCCTTTGTGCTTTGTGGCTTATTCGCATACACTTGCAACTTAAGAAAACCCCACAAAATAAAGCTTAACGGGATCAAATCGCAAGATATCAGTGGTCAGTTCACATCACCTCCACATGAGAAGATCATGCCTTCAAATTGTTCGTGTAGAATATCCAATGTGGCATAAGTCGTTCCCGTACTTCCTTTTTGGACAGGAACGCGTTCCGGAACTAAAGATGATTTCTGATAAAGAGAATTGGCTGACGTTTTGAAAAAAAAAAAAAAAATTAAGAAGAATTGCTGATTTTTTTCTAATTTTTGACGAATTTTAATATGTATTTTTATAAACAAGGGTTTGAACCCAACTCGAACCGGTTAAAAAACCGTAACGAACCAGCTTATTTTTAAGAAACGTGAACCGGAGTCCGGAACGTTTTTTTCTGCTGAACCAGAACTCGACCCGAACCGAAACAAATACTTGAACCCGAACCCGAACTAATTACTACTACTTACCCAGGATCGGCCCTGTCTATATAATTATATATACGCGCTCCGGTAAAAGAAATTAGCACAACACCACAGGTTGTAACCATATATGCCCTTGGTGTCCAGATCATCCAAATTAAAGGCCAAGATAATGTTCAGCACTAGAACGGTAGCTGGAAGTGTGATAGTTCCATACAAATAGTGAAACACAAGGTGTGGAATATCCAATGTGGCATAAGCTGTATCGAACGTAATGCCATTCTGTTGTAACCATATGCCCTTGGTGTCCAGATCATCTTAATTAAAGGCCAAGATAATGTTCAGCACTAGAACGCTAGCTAGGGTGTATGATAGTTCCAATCAAACAGTGAAACACAAGGCAAGCTTAACCAATAACTGTAACCGTTATGATTTAAAATTGAAGGTAAATAAACTAATTGATTACAACAAATGAGCCGCATTAATAATGTTTCATTCATTCCATCAAACAATGTTGCAAGAAATATTCAAATCCGCTAAATGAGTGGAAAAACCTCGCAATGAATGGAAGCATTAAACATTAAATGAACCAACGCCAAATAAAAAAAGTACTTGATTTGCAATTAAAAATGCATTCGTTTTTAATTTCCCCACCCATCACTCAAGGGGAGTAGCTAGCAGGAGTAGTAAGAAAACAACAAAAAAAAAAATTAAATTAATTATTAAATCATTAATTATACAAATCGCATCACAAAACAAATTTACATCATCAGTATTAACCTCATCATCATTATCATCTGCAGTAATAAACGTCAAAATTTGGTAGAAAACACGTTCAATAAAAACGGGTTGATTAAACGATAATTATGGTGGCATGCAAATGCCTTAAAAAACGAAGACGCAGAAGAAGTAGAAGAAAAACATTAGATTTATAATCGCATTTGTACAGACATTTTTTATATAAACGGACAGACAGACAGATAAGATACCTACATACTGTGAGTGTCAAAAGAAAGTGTACAATTCAAAAAAAAATATACATTAATAAATTACCGTAAATTTTTTTTTCAAATTATTTTATTGCCAGTTTTTAAAATTGAAACAAGAAGAAAAGAATTAGAAAAAATTTTGGAAATATTGTAAAATTTTTTCGGGCACTCTCCTTAAGTGAAAAACTTGAGTTGAGATTGTTAGAATTTTATCCATAGTGTACACTTTCTTTTGACGCTCACTGTAGGTAAGTAGCCACCTCCCGCCACCATCCCATTCTCTTGCTCTTCTCATCTCAATAAGTGTTTGAAATTGTATCTCAAAGATTTGTTGCATCTCAGTAGATAGAGTACGAAAGTTTAAAAGATTAATGGCATGAAGACATGAACGAACAGTTTTTTTGGTGCTTTAAAAGTGCCCACCTGAAAATGAAATTTTCGGTTTCTTTTTTTTGGCGAAGAAACTTTTTCAAAATCTAAAAAATATTCGCAACATCTGGTGAAATTAAGAAAAAAAAAAAAAATAAATCATGAGTAAGGAAACCTAAATGAAAAACGCTTTTCTTTTGAAAATGTTTTGCAAGTGATGAAAATGTCGGCTGTTCAGTCGTGTTGCATTTAACAGATGATGCTGATCGTTGATAATAATGGTGACGTTTGTTCCAAGTGTTAAATGATGTGTTAATTGTTTCTCTATAATATTCGTTTGACATTTAATGGATCTTAACTTGAGAAAATGTAAATGCATGGTTTTCTCTCGCGGAGGTGTAATTTCGTCCACTTATGTGATTAATTCTTGCCCTTTGGAAACTGTGACTACATTTTTTGATTTGGGAGTATTATTGGATGTGAAACTGTCTTTTATTGATCATATTAGTGTGATGATTGGCAAGGCTCGGGCTGTTCTTGGTTTTGTGAAGAGATGGGCTAGGGAATTCACTGGTCCTTATATAACAAGACTACTGTACATTTTACTTGTTAGACCTATTTTGGAGTATGCGTCTATTATTTGGAATTCATACTATCGTTGTCATAGTGATTCAATATAGAGATGAGCGATATTTTCAAAACTGTGATTTAATCACGGTGATTGATAATTCACTGGTAACTACAGTAATTGAAATTGCCAAATAACAGTTACTAATAATATCGTTCTTTCAAAATTGTTACATACTCAAATTTATTTCATTTTATTTTAAGCAAAGCAGAATTACTCGTAGATGATGCTGATTATTTACTTTTGTCTTTTATACATAAACTTTCTGTGAAACTTAATTGTCAAACTTCATATAAAAAAAAATTACATTAAAAATAATAACATTGATGACACCACTTTGATTTTGTTTAGTAGTCTTTTCGTAGTATGTATCTAGTTGTCTCTTTCTTACGACTTAATAAAATACGTTATTGTCATTATTGGAATACTGTGATCACAATCACTGTTTTAAAGAACAGTGATTAACAAATCACGTTCACTGAGAACAACGTTCTTCAAAAATCACTGGATCGCTCATCTCTAAATCAAAAGAGTCTGTGCAGAAGCAGTTTTTATTATTCTGTTTACGTGGCCTAGGATGGGATTATGCCAATGGGTTTCCATCATATGAGGCTAGATTAGATTTGGTGAAACTTCCAACTTTGGAACGTAGAAGGGCTGTTTTAGGGGTTTGTTTTGTTTTTAATCTGGTAAAAGGTGATATCGACTCTGAGTTTTTGCTTTGTAACCTGAATTTCAGTATTCCAGCAAACTTTTCACGGCACTATTGTCCTCTTTCTTTAGATTTTTATAGAACGAACTATGGAGCTAATTTTCCTTTTCGTAGATTATGTAATGATTTTAATTTATATTATGATTTTATTGATTTTAATTGTAATGTTTGTAATATTGAACGTAGCTTATATGCTAGCATTAATTTGTAAATTATTATATAAAAATGTATTTTCGTTCTTGTCTTACGTAGTTTATTGTTACTTTATTCAGCTTGTGATTAAGTTCTGTAGCTGTTTTATGTTCTCGTTGCCATTACTTTTCCTTTACCCGCTACAGTCCGGACTGTAGTGTGTACGTGTCCCTACGTAATGGGGACGAGACCTCCGCGGTCGGGTGAGGGTGGGTTAGTGTGTGGCCACGTCCCCGTTCGGAAAGAAAACAAAAAAAAGACAAAAATGGAAAAAAAAGGTTTTTAAAATGACAACAATGCAGTTGCCAGCTTAAAGTTAAAGTTAGGTTAGAGGACGTGTACTTGTCGACTGAGACAAGTACAGTACCCGGAGGTCGAAATGACCCAATGTACAACGTCCTTAAAAAAAAGGATAATAGAGAGAATAGGAAAAAGGAGAGGAAGTAGGAAAGGGAGAATGGGAAACGGAGGAATTACAAAGATCAAAAACAAAACAAAAAGGGAGAACGCGACTACACTGATAAAGTCCTAGCACTTCTCAACCATCTCAAGCCACTAATGAATCAAACACTCAAAGAAGCCCCTGAAAAGGGTCCTCAACCTCCACTTGCCAAGGGCTGGGCAGTTACACAGTTACTGGACAGTCTCCAACTCCTCCTCATCCCAACATACCCTGCAATAGTCCGGCTGGGATCTGTTCCAGATCCCCTAATCTCGCAGTGAGAAGAAGTTAAAGTTCCTCAAGTACGATATAGTGCAGCCAAAGTTTTTTTTTCAATCTTCGAAGAACTTTTGCTAAACACTAGCTTCTGGTATAAAATTGCAGTTTGTCATGGCTGTAGTTCTTGTACATTTACTGGTTCTTTTAGTTTTGCAATCTAGAAAATGTCAATATGGTGTCTTAAGCATGTTTACGGTTTCCATTTCCACAATAAACTTAATCAATGGTACGCATTCCTATCAGGGTAATAGGTTGACTACACAGCTTTTCCAAGCAATCCTGTCAGTAAACATTTGTTTACATTCTTTTCTAAGCTGCTTGCTTCATGCACCTGGGAATCTTCCAAAATTTCTTTGAGCTTAAGATTTCCATCAAAAGCATCCTTTGGCTGTGTGTCAGTCAATTTCACTTACTGGTGTGAGGTTTGGTCTTTCAATGGCTCTGGCTCTTATCAATCCAAAGCTACTTATTACGACTGCGAGTAAAGCCAAAGATTTCCAATATTTTGCAAACACATCGGTTGGTAAACGATTGAATAATGCTGGCGAATGGAGAGAATCTCCATGCACAATGGACCCTTTGCCCTTTTGAGTCTGCTTTTTATGTCTTCTAAGGAATTATCTGATTTGAAAGTGACACTGTCAAGTATATGACAACCTCCTTCATCTTCAAGAGAACAACAACACATCATAAGTGTTTGGAGGTTTGCTTTATTGAGTCTTATTGTCTCTGGCTTAACGAAGTTTATGATCAATTCCACCTAAGCGTTCGCTAACTCAACCATGAATATCTTTTCTAATGCCCAAGTAAACGTTTGTTCATGTATTCCAAGCGATTGCGTAGATCCTTAACACATGGTTCTACTAAACTGGCTGAGCTTCTCTTACTCTAAGGTTGTCTAGGACAATCGTAAATAGTAAAGCGATAGCACGCAGCTCCATGTTTTTTAAAAGAACAATTGAAAGCAAGAGTTGGTAGGAGACTTCCACCCATCAATGTCACCACAACTGTTGCACTTAGAGTGCTAAGCTCATACGTCACGGTAATTATGTTCCAACACTGAGCAGCCATAGAAACATTCATGTGAACTCAACGGTTTCTTTTAATTTTCTCAATTGGAGATCTGAGGTTTCTGGTCTACTGGAGGTTCACGATGGTATATACTGACGCCTCCAAAATGCTGGACAGAGGAGAAGGCGTGTGACATTAAAATTTCGTATAGGATGTCTGACTCGTCCAGTGTTTTCCAGGCGGAGTTCATGACCATGTTATAAGTGGCGCAATGCTTGATGGGCAGAGGGAATTTCTCTGAAAATCTCTAAAGTTACTTTGATCGAATTCTTACCGTACGTATATGAGCTCCAGACTATAGTGATATAGTCGGAAGTGATAGCCTTCTTCCATCATACTATTGAGGTTTTCACAGCCCCCTGTCTTATTGGATGGAATACCAATAAACTTCAGCTGGAACTGTTGTTCTGAGAAGAAGCAGCACATTATCTCTTATCTCATGTGTCAGAACCTGATACTTCTTACGAAGAGGTAGGCCTCATCCCTCAAAAAGAGTTGTCCACTCAGCACTGAAAAGGATATTAAGCCAGCATGCGAACTTCGAATCCTCATTTCGACATTGCCGTTGTGTTGTCATGCTTTCATAGAACGTGACTGCTACTCTGATTTCTGTTTCTACGATATTACTGCACTTGCTCGCTGTAAAGCCGACGAAACTCTTTCACGTGGATATTTGATGGCAAGAACACAACTCTGCCAATCACCCGTCCTAACAGCCTCTGCAGTATCAGGCAATAACAAGTCATATTTGCCAATTTTTAACCTCAGTTTTGTGTACACAGGTCCAAAACCGGAAAACCACTCTTTTATTATAAGAATAGTCAGTACTTAATTGCTTTTAAACTGAACCTCCTTTTCTATTTTCTCTCTTTTCAGGGTGTAACCAGTAACTCCAGTAATTCTACACGCGATACCTTATCGAATGGCAATTCAACACCGACCACAGCATCAGTTCCAAAAGTATTTCACAATACACGCTGCACACGACATCACAAAGCCCATCACAGTCATTCACCGAATCGAACGAGCAATGGCGGCAACGGTGTAGTGGTAAGCGAAATAAACAGTCATCACTTGAATGGCGGTCATAGTCACACACACATTCATCATTTGCCAAGTGCGGGCCATCGAAAGAAAACCGAATCGGTGCTATCCACAGATTCGGACATACGATTTACACGACGAAAGCTAGGCGACAGTCAGAAGTGTGGTTGTGCCGTAATAGCGGGCTTTCTGGTGGCTCTTTTGGTGGCGGGTGTTTTTGTTTATGTCGGATGTGAGTACTCATGTAAGGTCCAAGATAGTCTATGTTTTTACCATATGTTTTGATTACAGATACTTATTTCAAACCGGAACCTTTATCGGATCGCATATTTCGTGGTAAATTTCAAATATTAAACGATAAATGGTCCATGGATTTAGCCAATCAAAATTCCTTGAGATTTCAACAAAAGTCTAGGGACTATCGTGAGCGCATTAATTTGCTGGTGAGGCGTTCCGATCTGAAGGAAGCCTATGAGGGCAGTGAAATATTAGCATTGGATGGGTAAGTTTTTAATGTAAAGTCCACGTTCTTTTTACTGATTTCTTAAACTTTGCCGTTTAGTTTCGAGGATACCAGTGACATTTTAGTGCATTTCAATTTGGTTTTTGATCCGTATGCGGGCCTGGTATCTACAGCCGATCTGTTGGCTTTATTTGGTGAAGAGTTTCGCAGCAGTCAACCCCGGTACTTTGGCAATATTACCGTGGACCCCAACAGTCTCAATATAAAAGAGGTCACAGGCCTTATAGAAGAGCCCATTATGTCTTCCTCTCCTTTGGGTGGAGATGATGAGACTACAGAGTATATTACCACAACTCCCAGGCAACCCAGACGCTGTGAACCTTTAAAACTAAACTATTGTCGTTCGATTGGCTATAATATTACCACGTATCCCAACCTATTGGGCCACTACTCGTTTGAGGAAGTCCAATCGGATGTTATTGCCTTCAGAGAACTGGTGGATGCTGAGTGTTTTCGTGAGGCTTTCGATTTTGTATGCCGCTTACTACAGCCACCCTGTGAAACTCATGGCAATTTGGAACCTACCGCCGGGCTAATGTGTAGGGAATATTGCGAACAGTTTATGAAAGGCTGTGGCAGCCGTTTGCCAATACGATTTCAGAAATATTTCGATTGTGAAAGATTTCCCGAGGTCACCGGCATACAGACGTGTCGTCAAAAGCCTCGTTGTGCCAATGGTTTACAGAGTAATGCCCAAAGTCCACGTTTATGTGACGGTGTTGCTGATTGCCCTGATCTTTCGGATGAGAGAACATGTACGTTTTGTACCAGCAATTCTCTGTACTGTGGTAAAGGGCGCGCATGTATACCGCGTAGAGCACGTTGTGATGGCAAAGCCGACTGTCCTGATGGTTCAGATGAAAAAGATTGTCGTAAGTTTCTGTCAGACTTTCCACTCAATTGTAACTAAAATTACCTTCCTTTACAGTTTCTATAGCTCCTTTGGCTGCGGACTTGACAAATCCAGAACCTTTGGTACCCTATCTGCCGCGTTTCCATTCAGAAGGCTTTGCTGTATTTTCCGAAAAGGGTTCGGTAGGAAAATTATGTGCTGAGGGCTTGGAGGGCGACAGCAAACTGGTGGTGCGGCAAACAGTAGCGGAGTCTTTATGCAAATCGCTGGGTTACGAGTAAGAATTTTTATCAATCTCCTGATTGTCGTAGTTAAACGTTTTACTTGTAGATCGGTGGAGATATATGAGGTACAACCAGATACTGAAAACGTAAATGATTATGTGCGCGTTTTGGATCCTCATGCGCCAGAAATTTCCTTCGTTCGCACTCATTGCCCCAGACGTGAAGTGCTGTATGTGGGTTGTGGCGAATTGCAATGTGGTGTACAATCGGTTTTAAACGGTAAACAGCATTTATCATTACCAAAAATGTCCGCCCCCGGAGACTGGCCCTGGTTAGCGGCTTTATATCGTGAAGATGTGCACGTTTGTGATGGCACTTTGGTAAGCGCAAGCAAAACTCATTTTGAATAATGAACTCCAGTAATAAACAAGCTTTCCATTACAGATCTCTCAAGACTGGGTTTTAACAACCGAGTCCTGTTTCCAAGGTCAACCCAGGGCCACTTGGATGGCAGTCTTTGGTTCCGTGCGTTTGGCCTCCAAAGCTCCCTGGACTCAGCGTAGACGCATAATAGGCATGATTAAAAGTCCCGTTGAAGGTTCAACGGCTGCTCTAATACGTTTGGAAACTTCGGTTGTATACTCAGATCATGTGCGACCCGTTTGCCTACCCGATGAGTCACAAAGAAAACTTGATCAACAGATACAAAGAAGATCGTATGTGCCCAAAGCGGAACGTCTAGAGAGTCGTGAACCTATTAAGCTTTTAGAACATGAAACCCAACAATATTTCGAGTCACCCAATTTCTATCACAGCAGTGAAGATTCCCTGAGTCCGTACAGCTCGGAATATGAATCGTCTGCTTATAGAATGCCACGAGCCGAGGCTTTGGTGAGTGATGATGAAATCGAAGAATTTAATTTGGATACGTATCCCATAGCCGAAAGTGCTCCCCAAGTCAATTATTATGGCATTAATGCTGTAAATCGCACAAATCCTACCAAATCTGTAGCAGTAGATGCAGCAGCCGGCACAAGAACTGTTACACCTGCTACGCCTTATGTGGAGCAGATCTGGACCAATTGTAATACGTTGGGTTGGTCACGTCAACGTGATCATCTGCAACGGGTGCAATTGAAAATTGGTGATATGGCGGCCTGTGAAAATGTTTCCATAGCCACAGTGAATAGCATGTGTACGGAGGCCACGTATCAGAAGCATGATTGTACGGTGAGTAACAAGTAGAGAAGTAGGTCTTCTGTTGAGTGTTTGACGAAATATTTTTCTTAACCAATTTGATCATCATCTGTTTAATGTTGTACTGATCGAATCCGATCGAATCACGTCCACACGTTTTATTGTGCTGCCCTGAATCTATATTGGGCACCCTTTTAATGTCTCCCCCAATCATATTGTGCTGAAAAACTTCAGGATGTTATTCCCTACCTATTAGTTCAGTACCTTTGCGTTTCCTTTTGCCGGGGATACTCATCCAAGCCAGATGTGAATTCCCACATGGCCTCTGATCGATCGAAGATGACCCTATTTCTCGTGTAAACTCCATAGAAGCCGAGTGCTTAGGTGACAGCCTGACTTTCAGATAGTCTAAGTTAAATTGATCACAATTTTTGATGGCTTTAACTTTTGTTTGGAAAAAACTAGTTTGTTTCGCTATTTGCTGTTAAATATTTCACTGTGGGCCCGAATGACATCGCTTTTGCTACATGTTCTTAAGGGTGTGTACCAGCCAAATTGTTCCTTACACTCATTCTTGTTTCAAAGCATTTACTCGTTCTATCTAGTCTAGAAGATAGTGTGTTGGCTTATTAGTTATAAGGTTCCCTTCACATTTCTAACTTAATAAAATATGAAAAGCTCTGAGAGTAAATAAAATTGCCATAATCGCTGTCGTTCGGAGTCAACTTTAAAGTGTAGGTCCCGCTAATCCTAATATATATTATAAATCTTTCTGTAAGTCTGTTTTTTTGTTTGTTTGTTTGTTGGTTTGTTTGTTAGCCAATCACGCCTGAACGCCTGGACCGATTTTCTTGAAATTTGGGATATAGATCGAGATTTTGTCGGTGCAGGTTATAGGCTATAAATCTTTTCTAAATTTTGACCAAAAGGGGAGAAAAAATGGGACAAAGGGAGAAAAATGGGCAAAAATTAGTACTTTTATGCAAAAATTCTGTATTTTATCTGTTTTATAGGTAATTTCTTACGATTTAGCTTGGTTAAGTTTCCCACTTAGCTATTGGAGGTGTTTCGTTTCTAAAGTTGAACCAAAAGGGGTCCAAAAAGGGGGAAAGGGGCCAAAAACGGGCAAATTGAGTGCATAGCCAATGACGCCTGAACGCCTGGACCGATTTTCTTCAAATTTGGGTTATTAATCGAGCTTTTGTCAGTGCAGGTTATAGGCAATAAATCTTTTCAAAATTTTGACCCAAAGGGTAAAAAAATGGGACAAAGGGAGAAAAAATGGGCAAAACTTAGTACTTTTATGCATAAATGCTGTATTTTTATCTGTTTTAAAGGTAATTTTTACGATTTAGCTTGGTTAAGTTTCCCAAATAGCTATTGGAGGTGTTCCGTTTATAAAGTTGGACCAAAAGGGGTCCAAAAAGGGGGAAAGGGGCGAAAAACGGGCAAATTAAGTGTATTTATATTTAGGACTTAGAGTATTCAAAAAACTGGGTTGTTTGTTAAACCGGTTTCCGAATAATTTGTAAAATTGCATTTTTTCAGAAACCGGTTTCAAAACCGGTTTTTTATTTATTGTTATTTTTAATGACAAAATGAACCAATAATAATTTTTTTTAATTTTTTAAACTAATCCAAACTACATAACCCGCGCAACGCCGGGTACAATCTGCTAGTTATATATAAAATTAACACACACAACATAAATGGTGTGAGAAGCTTGGTCGTAATCCTGACTGAAGGGTTGTAATGACCAATCATTTATGTATGTATGTCTCTAGGGGATAGTTGAAGCGGGAGCTATCAACCATTTGATGTATCAGTTCACCTGATGAATTTCGCGTTAATCTTTTCTCCCATTATCGCTAACCATAGGAGCTCTGATCTTCACTGTTATATGCAACGGTCTTACAGTGCCATTATATCATAGACTTCAATTGTAATTATATATAATATAATTAATTATATATAATATAATAATATATACATATATATCTAATAATATAATATATTAATTATAATAATAATTATTTATCGATAGGCATATTGCACTTGTATTTGTATTAAGCTTTTAACATCGATACATTGATGTTATCGATAAGTTAGGTTAGGTTAGAGGACGTGTACTTGTCAACTGTGACAAGTACAGTACCCGGAGGTCGAATTGACCCATTGTACAACGTCCTAGCTTCTCACACCAATCGTGTTGTGTGCGTTAATTTTATACATGAGTGGCGGGACCTACAGTTTAAAGTCGACTCCGAACGACAGATTTTTGAGAAGCTTTTCATGGCAATTTTTTTACTCTCAGTGTTTTTGCCAGAAATCTGCTGAGAGGAAGTCGCCGAAGAAATATTTTCATATTTTCGTTTTGATGTCTGACCTGGGATTTGAACTCGGGCCTTTCGTCTAATAAGCCAACACACTACCTACTAGACTACAGCGACTGCTATCGATAAGTTACATCGAGTATGTTTAAAATATCGGTACATATTGCCCACCACTAGTATGGATAGTAGCTGGAGGAAGGTGAAATATTTAGTATTATTTAAATCTAATTGGAATCGATCTAGTTAGGAGTCTTTTTAATTCATGCAGGAATAAATATTTCTACATATAAATTTTTTTATCATGATTCTAGATGACTAATTTACTTGTCAGGAGGCATATTCAAATGTCTCATTACTTTTGTCATTATTTTTGATTATTTTTCTTTTCAAATTTGGCATTGTATGTAGAATTTAGTACTTTACTGTACATACATATGTAAGTACATTGGCTTTCTGGGTGTTGAAACAAGAGAGAAAACACATCAAATTAGCCATCATCTAACGATGGCGTTTGAATGAAATCAATTGGTTTTTTAAATCAAATTTAATTTAAAAAAATTAAATCTGCTATAAAGTATTGTATTTTAAATTCAATGATATTTAGAATGATTTTTTTTTTGGTTTAAAATAAAAGTTTTGAAATTGTTTTGAATATAAATTAAATATATTTTCTTTGTTATTTAAAAAAAAAAATTAAACTTACATTATACATTCTCTATTTACATACACTTTACAGTTTTTTTTTTTAACTTATTAACTAATTTATAAACATAGTCGTATATGAGTATTTAAATGTAAATTTTTCTATATTTTATGTTTTCTAATATGCTCTAGGATATTTAAATATATCTTTGTAGGTATATCACTAAAATTAAAGAAACTTTTCTTTTTTGTAAAACAGCCCTTATGTTTATGATGAAATTCGTGTCACCAATTAAATCCTTAACGAACGTTTGAAACTATTTGGATTATTTAAACGTTTCCTTTTGGGTGGACTTTGCTTCTTCATACGCCTCATTCTTTGGACAATTTCCAATGCCAACATTTCCTCTGTTGCATTTAATGAACGTGGACTTGGTGTCGTACTAGGCCAAGAGCCTATAAAACAATTTTGTCTCGTTACCGGTACTGCTTTACAATCCTCTGTTGCGTCTGCATGTTTTTCTTCTGTTGGCGGTACATTATTTAATTTCAATTTACCCAAGGGCATACGATCATTATATTCCACAGTGGTATTTGGTGTATGCTGCTGTTGTTGTGTTGTTTGTTGTTGTATCTTTGTAGTGTCCAAGCGTATAAAAAATATTTTCTTTGGATTTGGAAACAGCAAAAGAAAATATTCAAATGTATCCTTGTTGTACTTGTGGCCCTGCTCATCATAGAACTCTATGGCCAATTTATAATCCAGGTTTATATTGAATTTATCCAAAACAATATCTAAGAGATCATCATATTGAAATTTTAAATCACAAACAATATAGCGCGTAAGACCTTTATAGGAAATTTTCAAACAATTTTTTAAAGGCATTATTAATTATTTCGGCGTTTTTTTTTCGAATTTTCACTGTGTTTTATATTCACCACGATCTTTGCTTTACAATGTTCAAATCACAAAACAAACAGAAACGAAAGCAATGACATTTGAAAAAGGCTCTTAACATAAATGCATAGGCTAAACTAGAGGGAGAAAAAAAATGTTAAAAGTTTGTGCGAAGCAAGTGTGTTAGAAGCAACAGACATACGTAGTGAAAACTGGCGGATAAAGTGGAAAAATTAAATGTAAATAAACATTTATTTTGTGTTAAAAAAGGGAAAATTTAGAATTTTTTTTAATTTCTTCAATGAAAATTTTAAAAATTCGTAAATAATTAATCATTAATCGAAATTTGTATGGTTTTTGGTCACAATGAATATAGTTTCTTGTGCAAAAGGTAAGTAAGAAGCTAAATATATCAAGAGCAAATAAGACACATTCCTCATAAAATTTTTTTCTTGCAGAACTTTGTGTGTATTACCAGTATTTATTAATTTCTTGAATGAAAAAGTTAAAATTCGGTAATTTTGTCATTATTAATCGAACTCTTAGCAATTTCTCTTTAAGATGAAACAAGATCCGTGTGTAAAAGATAAGTAAAAAGAAAAATATAACAAAATATATACTCATAACTTTTTTTTCAGGAGCTTGTGAATATACCTCTAAATTGGTTAAATACTAAGTTAGTGACAATCGATGAAAGGTGTCACCAAATACATTAGTTCCGTATAACGTTTCCTCAATAAAACAGTTCATTTCCTTTCAAAACTATTCTATTATTCTACAAAAATATCATCAATTTCTACTAAAATAGAAAATAAAAACCCACCCTAAAAATTAACAAACATAAATAAACAAAACAGAGAGAATTAGACAGAGACAGAAATACTTTTTTGTAATATTTGCTGTCTCTTTCAAATTTGGCCTATGCTCCTGTCAAATTTCGTTTCGTTACTGCTTATATTGTGGTTCAAATTGTAACTGTAGCTGAAAGTAGTTTGCTGGTGATATTTAAATGATATTGCAGGCTGCAGCTGTTCTAATGAATGCTCTTCACGAGTAAATTTAAAGAGAGCAACACAATCAATAAACAGATAATTTCAACTACAAATGACCTCTACAAGGCTTCAATAAACACAGGCATTTACTTACACACACACACACAGTCATGCATTACAAACAAGAGGGAGAGTGAGCAAGAGAGTGGATTCAAAGAGAACAACTTTTATGAGATAATAAACAGGCACCTAAAAAACCTAGAGTTTGAAATAAACAAAAAACAACCCCAACAAGGAAGGCTGCAATGAACACAAGCATATACTAACACACACTCATATGCACGGTCCTACTCTTTATCTAATTGTTTTTAGGTAGACTGTTTACTTGTTTAATGTTTGTCTTACTTTACAATAACAACAGTACCCGCAATTTAAATAAAAACACATTCCGGTTTTATTTTCATTTAATTTTACACAGGCATTCTATCCTATTTTTATTACGTGTAGTGTATGTGTGTGTTGTTTATTATTTTGTTGCTCACCAAAGAAAGCTCTTTCTTGCTCATGTTTTCAATACTCTTACTTTATTATTCTCTTTAATAACAGGATGATAGTACGTACGTATGCCGTTGTTGTTTATTACTTGTTTTGTTTATGTTATTAGCGGGACATAGTATGTACGTTGAGCTCCCATGTAATTATTAGCAGCACTACACTAAATAAAAATATTCATGCTTTAACATGTTCGATTCAATAGTATTTTGTTTTGTTTATTGTTGTGTAGCCGTTATATTTTGAAATGACGCATGCCAATGAAGCAAGAGAGTATTAAGATGGTTGGTTTATTGCATTTTGGTGATTCATGCATGTTGTGTCTGGCACAAGCCACTAAAACGTTATCACAGCTGTTGGATGTTTTGTTTTTGGGCCATCCTTTGCTTTATTAATTTAAGTTTTATGCATGTATTTTTACAAAGTCATACAATTTTATTATTTAAATTTAAAGTTTCTAAACAAATTATCATATTGTGGGTTATGGGCTGATGTCCTATAAATGAAAAAGTGCCACCGATCTGAACTTTAAAACTGATTTCCGTAACATATGTACATATGTACAGTGAACAACTAAAGTCGACATACAACCTACTATGTATTTTGTTATAAGAAAATAATGTCAGGAATTAAAAAAAAAAAAAAATATTTCGATGGCAGGAGCACAATACAGTCAAAGAGAAAAGTCTATATACACCGCTGTATGTAGAGTTTTTTCGAGAGATTTTTATCAAATTGAAAAAGGTGTTACAGCGTTGTTTAAAACAGTTACCATTAAACATGTTAGAAGACAAAAACGAGTATAAAAAATATAATCTAGAAATAATAAAAAAAAAAAATTAAAAAAATTGCATACAACGGTGTATGTAGACTTTTTTCTGTGACTGTATTTAATATGGAGTAAATTATTCATCAAAGAGTAGGTTAGGTTAGGTCCAAATACAGTACTAAACAAAATTATATAATCAATTAATAGTAAAAAATACGGAAATAGAAACTATAGCAGCAAAATTAATTCCGAAAATAAAAAAAAAATTTACCAAAGTCCACACCACTTAGTATGTGGGCAGATAATTCATCACAATTCCATTAATCATGGTTAATGAATTTTTTGCAAAGCCCAATAGGTTTTGAAAACAATATACAGAGTACTCTAATACCTTTGTAAACAATATGTGAAATATTCCAACATTGTCAGAAGCTACACAGGGCCACAAAAGTATACATACGGTTAACAAATTTCTGAAATTTTTTTAACCAATCCGTTTTCGTTTAAAATCTTTATAATTGTCTGACAACTTTCTTCGATTTTAAGACGGTCTTTTGCATTGGTTCAGAAATTTGTGAAATTTGTTAATCGTATGTATACTTTTGTGGGCCTGTGTACTTCCAACGCATATATATTCTGCAAAGCTGTTTAAAACAATATATGGCTTTGCGAAATATCCCAACTTTAGTTACTCCTTAGAAGTCTTAGAGATTGTCAATACTATGTCCGATAAGGACTTCAACTAGTATAAAAACATGATGGCACCTTCTTCAATGACTGTACAATAATTTCAAACTTCTCAGAACAGCAAATTGTTATATACCAGCTTAAACAGCGCCATTCTTGACTTTTGAAACATCGTCTTTCGAATTGGATCTCGCAGTAAAAGCGGAAGTAATGACAGTAAAAATAGCTGTGGAACATATTCAGTATGAAAGTATAAAGAATGCAGAAGAGTTAGAGAGATATTTACATACATATCTGTTAACCAGCAATATCTGTAGAACTAAGTATACATTCTAATGAATTCAGATATGAAATTGGCATTCTTCTCCTGAACAATAAAGAAATTATATCACATAATGGCTAAGGCAGGCTGGAAGAGTCGATCCTCGTGTAAATACATAGATCAGATAATTTATGATAAAACGGATTAAAATTAGTTTTAAGAACCATACATGCTACTGAGTTATGCAAGGGGAAACTAATGCGTCTACATTCAGGCGGTCAAGTTATCCTATGTTGTGGTCCAGGTCACTGGAATTCCGATTAACATGAGAAATCCAACGAACTATCTTAATCTACCAGAGACATTCGGAGGGCCTTACCTCGATACATGAGGTTAGGCAGAGATTTTGGCTCACATTCTTGTAATAGGCCAAAAGCATATGCAAGAGTTTAACAACCCGGAGTACGGGTTTGTTCAAACTCAACACTAACGGATCATGACAAGGGGGCTTACCACACGCTGGGTAACACAATGGAATATATGGCCACCGAGTGAAATTGCCTGTGAAAGGCAAGCTACCCGCTAATCTAACATATGCTCTCATAGGACAAACGAAAATATTTCTTCTAATTCTGACAAAAACTCTGAGAGTAAATAAAATTGCCATGAAAAGCTTCTCAATAAAATTTGTCGTTCGGAGTCGACTTTAAACTGTAGGTCCCGCCACTCATGTATAAAATTAACACACACAACATGAGTAGTGTGAGAAGCTAGGACTGAAGGGTGCGGGCTTCTTGGGGACGATTGCTGTAGACTTTCTAATGGTGAAGGTATAGCACTAGCCATTTTATAGTCACCTAGCAGCAACTCGTTTCCTTGCCTTGCCGTTACCTTGTCCACAAACACTACTCCCTCTCTTCCACCTTCCTATAACCCATTTTCCTAAAAACCTGCACAATGCACTGCATGAGTAGGGGCCATCCCCTGAGTGCTGGTTTCACCAAAAAAAAAAAACTAGGCAGCAGCTTAAGAAGAAGAAACTAAAAACCTTTAACGTTAATCAAAGAAAATTGTATTCAAAACAAAGGCTGTTGAAAATAGGCAAATTATATTGGAATCACCACCATCAGGGTAAAGGATAGATGGCACATCTATTTTGCAATATCCAACGTGGGGCAGTAAGAGGCTAAAATTTATGGGCTCGTCATACTAACATACATTGAATAACATTGTAGATATCAAACATACAGCAGCTGGAATCAAGAGCTCATTGCATTCCCCAAGTTGTTGAACCACTGTACGCCTTCATCTGAACATAATCTGGTATTTGGGCGCTTGAGATTAAAAATTCTTGGGTTACCAATAATTTTTGATAAATACTGACTAGACAGAGGTGTTTTAAGTGGATAAAACAACATAATCACCCTTATTCTGGTTGTCGTCGTCGCCGTCGTCGTCGTTACCAAAAATGATGTCGATAAAGTCAGAGTCAACAAAATCAGAGTCGACACAACACAATATCGACGGCGTATTGACTCACAGAATACCAAATGTGTGTCCGACAGTCATCTATAACTGTCAACAACGACAAACAGAATACCAATTTTAAACTGTCGACACAAGACGACGTCGACGACGACAACCAGAATAAGGGTGAATGACTGAAGGACAAATATAATACAAAATGCACCGGGTTTCCAAAATAGGACCTTGGAGAATTATGCTTCAAATGGCGGTTAATTTAACCACGATAAGTTTTAAATCCAGGGAAACAGGATTGAATTTGATTTAAATTTGATTGTCTTATCGTTTGTAATAAACCAGACATCCTGTCGAGGGCTGTCAATTGCATTCAAACGCACACCAGTTGCCACTTGAATACATATTGCCACGTACTAAGGATACTTATTTTGGTAATCTTTTGTGTATTTATTTCCAAGGAAGAGTCTATTTTTACTTACTTTCTCAATTGCAAACTCGCTCTTTGACATTAAGAGATAAAACTCCAACTCTTTTAAAAGACGGAGAGAGAGGGTGAGTTTTTAGTGTGTGCCACCTTAATTATGAATTGAATCTTCTTCGTGTATCAAGATCAGTCGTCGGCACAAAGAGAACATATGAACATATAAAGCCGAAGAAAATCTGCCCCTGAGGGACATTGGTGCCGACGTCTGATCAAGATTTACATTTTTATTTTTCCGTTTCTTGGAATTTATTTTCTTCTGGTCTGAAAAATACAATATGTGACCTTCATAAAGGCAAATTTATATCCTTTAGGTAAAAATAAAATTAAAAAGTGATAGAAAGAGACAGAGAGTGAGAGAATTTTAGATGAAAAACCACAATAACACTATAAAAACCCCAATATCTGATGACTTTTAATGTTTCTTTTAAATAAATCTATTTGCCCTTAGGTATGGAAAATACAAGGTCGGTCCTTAGGTAAATGGGGAAAGAAAGAGGGAACTTTATTGGAAAAAATAAACTGGAATTGATTAAATAAACTCTTTTTTAATTATTATGTGGTAACAGCTATTCTAATAAATTAATTTTTGTTCACTTTTATTTCAGCAAGAAGAATATGCTGGAGCTCCTGTACAATGCCTGATACCCGGTACTAATCAATGGGCTTTGGTGGGTGTTTCTTCGTGGCGCATTGCCTGTGCTGCTTCGGGCATTGAAAGGCCACGAATGTATGACAAAATAACATCAAATGTTGCCTGGATACGAGAAACAGTGAATGCCTCATAGAGTCGGTATTCCGCGAGGAGTGGATTGGTTTGTGTATTATATTTATAAAATCATAGGTTATGTTGTATTGTATTTTTGTGTATATAAAAAAGAAAACAGATTTTCTTTTCTCGATATTTAAATTCACAACTTTTTTATGCTTTAACTTAATTTAGGTTTTAAGCTTCACTTCTAACTTCTAAATCTAAAGAAATCTTTTAAATTTTATTTCCTTTATGCTTAGTCTAATGCTTTAAATTGCTATAAATATTGGATAAAATGTAAATCCTCTAATTTTTCACACGATACAAGCAAAAATGTCGAATAAGTTATCAGTTTTTTTTTAAGCAGGAGTTTTATTTTTTTAAGAGCTTTTTTTTCTTACAGTAAAAAGTCTTACTCTGGTTTCAATCAACAAATGCTACAAATATAGACAAGATAATAACTTGTGAGTTATACTTCACAGCTTATAAAGAGTTCATAGAAAACGATCAAAGTTGCAAATAAGTAAGCTTTTTCTTGAGAGCAAAATTATGAATACAAAAATCCTAACTCTGATCTTAAACAGGGAATGAAAAAAATGTAGAACTGGCAGTAATTTCTAATCTATACTCCAGAAATACAGGAAAAACTAAAACAGATAGTCAGGTTTTGCAATTAAGAGTATAACTCTTGAAGAGTTTTCTTGTTATGATACAAATCCGAAATCTGGAATTTAACACAAAATAGTTTAATATGTACTAAATTGTTAGGAAAAACAAAAACAAAGAGGTCAGGTTTGGCAATTAAGAGTATAACTTTTGAAGAGTTTCCTTTGCTATGATATAAATGCGAACTCTGGAATTGAATATGAAATTCCAAAAAATATAAGGAATGTAATCGTTTTTATTTTTATGATTTTTACTTTAAATTAGATGGTCTATCTCATATAAGATTACCAGGGTTTGTAATAAAGGGCTTAATATTTAACTCTTAAAGAGTTTTCTTGTTAAGATACAAATCCGAACTCTAGAATTCAATATGAAATTCCAAAAAATATAAGGAATGTAATCGTAACTGATTTTTACTTTAAATAAGATGGTCTATCTCTTATAAGATTACCAGGGTTTGTAATAAAGGGCTTAATATTTAACTCTTGAAGAGTTATCTTGTTAAGATACAAATCCGAACTCTGGAATTCAATATTAAATTCCAAAAAATATAAGGAATGTAATCGTAACTGATTTTTACTTTAAATAAGATGGTCTATCTCTTATAAGATTACCAGAGTTTGTAATTAAGGGCTTAATATTTAACGTAGAAGTTCTTACCTTAAACTTAAACACAAAATTTTAAAATAAAAACGTGTATACATAAATTTCTACTTCAAAATAATTAAAGAGTCTTATACTCCGATATTGTCAGAATTTGTAATTAAGAGTTTTAAAAAAACGAAAAATTGTTACCCTGGACTTTAATAGAACATACACACAGTTAGCAGCAAGGAAAGTGAATATTTTTAAATAGGCCTCTGGTGATATTTGTATCTGCTAACGTCTTGGAGGCATTGTAAAGCATTAGACTTAGATTTTAAACTTTAAATTTTAGAAAAAAAAATATATTTAAATTATATTCTCTCATTATTTAATATCTTTTTTCATACGTACATATATTTAACTTAAAAATGTTAAAAGTTTTTTGATTTTCTAATTTTAATTTTGTTAAAAATAATTCCCTTGAGTGTGTTTGAGTTGCGTGAATGTGTCCGTTTGTGATTGTGTAACGAATTAATCTGTAGTTTTTATATATTTTTTTAAAAATAATATTTTTAATTAATGTTTTTTTTTATTATTATTTTGTATTTATTTATACATTTTAAATATTTTTTAAGTGAGGAAAGAAACAAAACAAAAACAAAAAATTGTTATTTAAAGCTAACATTAATTATTATTATTAATGTACGATATTTAATTGTTTTTTTATTTTATTTAATTTTTATTGTTTTCGGTTAATAATTTTAAATAAAAATTAAAAAAAAATTATAAATATTTCTGTTTTTTACTAAGAAAAAATGTACTCCCTCTTAAGCGGATACCTTCAAAATACGGAGGGACACTTTTTTCAGTACCAAAAAATTTGTAAGGAATTTTTAAAATATTTTTCTCTTATGCGGACAACTCTCCCATAACAGAACATGGACACTTTTTTCCACGACATATTGACATTTTAGCTCCCCATAAACGGCCGACTTGCAGAATGGTAACACTATTTTTGCTGCTGATGAGACTGGATTATTTTTTCAAGCATTATCCGATAAGACATTTGCATTAAAAGGTGAAAAATGCACAGGTTGAAAAATGGCTAAAGATAGACTCACGATTTTGCAATGCATCAATATGGTTGTTATTGGGAAAGGATGCAAAACCTAGGGCGTTTCGCAACATTAATTTGAACAATTTACCGGTAAAATGGCGATTAAACAAAAAGAATTGGATGTCGTCTGATTTGATGACTGATTTTTTAATGCAGTTTAATAGAAAGATGAAGCTTAAAGATCGGAACGTATTGCTATTTTTAGACAATGCAGCTTAAATTAAATTTGTTTTTCTCCGAGTAAACACAATATCGTTTTGCCAGCCCCTGGATCAAGGCATTATAAAAAACTTTAAGTTTTTGTGTAAGACGTTATTTTAAAAAAAATATTTTGCTGCAGATGGATAATGCGTATGATAATGCTTTGGAGCTAACAAAATCTATTAATTTGTTAGACATCGTTTATTTTATGCACAAAGCGTTTTTTTTTTTGGCGTGTGAGGTAGGGTTCAAAATGCCTTCGCACTTACAGTGACCATCGTCAACTGCGTCGAGTGGTGCTTCCACTAAAACAATCCCTCCTCCTCTTCTGGGGATATTCCCTTCCCGGGACGGCTATCTGCATTACTTCGGGAAGGGCCCAGAACGACGTCCCGTTAGGGACCGTTGTCTACTCTCCCACGTCTGGGTACGCCATATTTGAAGCCAGCTTCATGCTATTGGTTCGTCTTCTCATGTATCATTTCGTTGTATTGTGTCAAGGTCGACCTTCCTCCTGCGGAGTACACATTCAACGTATCTTCTTACAGCGCTCCATTTCGTCTCGCTTTCGAGCATTGCGTCCACAATATTGTCGGGTGTAAATTCGCCAATTTGCTCTATCAACATGTTCTTCTCGTCTTGCCATTTGATGCAATGGAAGAATGTGTGTTCAGCGTCGTCACTCATTTCCTCGCAATAAATGCAGCCAGGATCAATCACCTTGCCCATGCGGTATAGATATTTTCGGAAATAACCATGACCCGAAAGAAACTGGGTCAGAAAATAGTTAATTTCTCCAAAATTTCTCCGTATCCATGTCTCTATAGACGGAATAAGTCTATAAGTCCATCTTCTGCTTGTTTCCTCGCTCTATCTACTTTGCCATCGCCGTAGTGTTTGATATCTGAGATCTGCGCTACTAATGGCGAGATTTTCTTTCTTTGTTTTCCACGATCTTCTTCGCTCAAATGCCAGTAGGTCAATAGGTATCTCACCGACGATCACGAGGACCGCGGCGCCCGATACGGTGCGGTAGGCCGATGCAACTCTTAGTGCTGCTGTTCGTTGCACTGTTGCTAGTACTTTCCGCTTAGATTTAATCTCCAGCGCTTCTCCTCATATCTCGCTTCCATACAGCATTATCGAGTTTGTCGCCGCCATAATCACTTTTCGTTTGGCCTGTGTTGGTCCGCCAATATTTGCCATCAGTCTGCTTAACATGCCCGTTAGTTTCGCTGCCTTGGTAGTTGCATGCTGTATTTGGGCCCAATAATTAAGTCTACAGTCGAGTCTCAGGCCCAAATATCTGACTGCTCTTTTTGTGACTAGTGACACATCACCTATCTGCATACTTATCTCGAGTGGAATGCGAGCCATTGTCATCAGTATGACTTCAGTCTTGTTTTTTGCGTGGGTGCAGGTGAGTGCAGAGACAGTGAAAAATTTCTTTAGAAAAGCTGGCTTTAGAAAAAAGATAGCCCAAATTAGGCTTGCTTTTGGACTACAGAAGATGAGCTTCCATTATCAGAGTTTCGTCAGTTATCCGATATCATTAAACGTGTTCAGAGCCGGATTCAAGTTAACGTTGAAGATTATATAAATTTAGATAATGATGTTGTTATTAACGATGAAGATGTGGAAAACATTAGTACTGAAATGTTAATAACTTCCAACGAAACGCTGGCAATCTCGTCTGAAGATGAGCGGGAAAGTGAAATTGAAGACAAGTTCACTTCTTATAAGGAGGCCTATTTAGCCATAAGAAAGCTAAAAGGTTTTTCTTTATATCACAGTGATTTTGAAAGTGTTAAAATGCTGACTGATATTCAAATGCATTTCCAAGATATTGAAATTAAAGGTAAAACTCGCCAAGCTAAAATTTCGCATTATTTTAAATCCAGTTGAATACATTATTATTTGGTCTTTTAAACTTTTTTCTCTTTTATTGTTTATTTTGTATTGTCATTATATATGTATAGGTTTTTGTTTTGGTAATAAAAGTGTTTAAAGAAATATATATGTACTTATAGTTTATTGATTGCACTTTTTGATTTTCACTCATAAACGGACACTCCTCCTCATAAGCGGACAAAATTGTCAGTCCCATAGGTGTCCGCTTAAGAGAGAGAGTACACTGTATACACTTTTCTTTAAGCATCGGCATGATAAATTTTCCATTTATTTGTTTCATTAACTACCTGCTTATACTGCAAACGATCGCCTATTTTATTTGGCTCGGCAAAATAAAAATCCCAATGTTTTGGTATAATTTTAAAGGCCGTGCTGCAAAGAAAAGAATACATGAAAAAAAATTTATTGTTTTAAACCCAAAATCGCATTACTAGGTGCCAGCCGGTTGCCTGCTTCTGACTTTGAATTTGTTTTGCTGTCAAAAGCTACTTCGTGAGATACCGGCCGAAATGTTGGAAAGAGTATGCCAAAATTGGACTAAGCGGATGGACCATTTGAGGCGCAGTCGCTGTCAACATTTGCATGAAATAATCTTCAAACATTAAATTATATGGACCGTACGTACTGTCGATTCAAATAAAGATTTCATACATTTTTCTGAATTTTATGTGGTTTTCTTTGAAAGCATTGTAGTTATAAACCATCGAATTAGCCGACTTATAGGTATTTCTTAAAGGGGCAGGGTTGCCACGCCCATTTTTTGTGAGTTTGTCGATATCGACTCTACAAACTTACCTATCAAATTGCATTCGTTTACGATCACTATGTCCCCAAATATTCAATTTTAAATGTTTGCCACGCCTACTTTTTGCTATATCGATTTTTTTTTAAATCATGTAAACCTGATAAGCTTTCGAACAAAAAAAGACTGTTTACTACGGTTCAGTAGTTTAAGAGTTATAGGTATCACTTGAAGGGGGAGGGTTGTCACGCCCATTTTTGGTGGGATTGTCGATATCGACTCTACGAACTTACCCACCAAATTTTCTTCGTCTACGATCAATATGTACTTAAATATTCAATTTTAACGATTTGCCACGCCCTCTTAACATTCAGTGATATGAAAAATAGATGTTGTCCGATTCTCAGACCTACCCGATATGCACACAAAATTTCATGAAAATCGGTCGATCCATTTCGGAGGCGTTTAACCACTAACACCTTGACACGAGAATTTTATATATTAGGATTAAAATATACAGCAGGCACACGGGTATCATGTTCACGTGGTAATTCTGGGTTATTTCTTCTAGAGAAGTTTAAATAATGGAACTTACGTTCCCAATTACAATACTTACTACGTTTCTGTTTGCTCGGGCTCCTTGCATTGACTTTTATATTGCTCATATAGCTCCTGATATTTACATTCCAACTCATCAACGCCCTCATTTGGTCTGCCGCACTTGCACACCACACTTCGTATCTTGGCAAAGAGAGGCTCATCTTGCCATAGACATTTTAAAGTCTCATTTGGTAATTCAACGGCCTCTGCATTAAATAAACGTATCTGCCATAATTCACCAGGCACATTCAAAACCATAGTAACTGATACCTTGGGATTCTCTTTAAGGCTTTGATATTTTCGGGAATTTTTTTCAGTAACAAAACGTATGTGTTGTTGGTTTGGTTCCTTCTCTGGAGTAAGACCGCGATAAAAAACAGTGCGATTGAGAACACCAAAGTCCCTGGGATAGGAAGGATTAAAATGGAAATAAAATTATAAATTTAAAAAATTTAAAAGAGAATTTTAATTTACTTGTCCACTGTGGCCAAATTCATCTTGATTTTATGTGTTTCCAGTTTGCCAATTACTTGCTTAAACATTTCAATGGGTGTGCAGGGTGCATGGATTATTTTTGAAAAGTGCAACATTTCTAGAAAATGTTTTCTTCTGCTCTTAATTATCTTTAATTATATCAATAAATTAATTTTACTTACCTCCGTATTACTCATAATTTAAATATCCATATTTCCTGAAATATATGTATGTATTAATATGCATTATATATACAAAAAATAATAATAATAATAAAAAAAACTTACCAACTTCTATAATTTTCAAATTTGAATTTAAATATATTTTTTAGTGTTGTCACTATCAGGTTTTTTGTACGCAAAAAAAAAAACTCACTTATGAAAAAACCGCACACACAAAACATTTATCAGATGAATTCAGATACAAAATTGAATCTATAATTCTATTTTATTTATTATGAATGCATGGGTTGCTTTTTATTTCTTAATTTTGGAATTGTTCTTCTTTTTAATAATATAAGTATTTTTAGCTGTTTTTTTTTTATAAGATTTTATGTTGTATTGGCATCACTAATTTGCTTTTAGCTGCTCACAAAAATAGAAAATAGTTTAATTTGGGCAGGAGCTGCTAAGGTTGTTATCTTGGCTTTTTCTGTTCCGCCTTCAATATAATCGTATTCATATCAACGTGTGTATTCTAAACTTGGCAGCTTTCTGTTGTCTGTCGTCTATGTGTTTATACCTTTAACTGTTTTTTCTGCTCTGCTTTCAAAAAATTTAAGCAGTCGGCATACGGCAGAAAAAACAGTTGGCAGAATTTTCCGTCGAACTGCCGAACTGTTGTCTGTCGTCTATGTGTTTATACTACCTTTATGAGAACATTTTCAATTGCTGTTGGAATAGAAAAAGTATTAGCCCTTGGAAGATAAGATTAAAGTATATATTGACAGTAATTTCTGATTTACATATACTTCAGAAATTCAGGAAAAACAAAGAGGTCAGGTTTTGCAATTAAGAGTATAACTCTTGAAGAGTTTTCTTTTTAAGATAAAAATCCGAACTCTGGAATTCAACATAGAATAGTTTAATACTAAATTGTTAGGTAAGACAAAAACAAGGAGGTCAGGTTTTACAACTAAGTATATAAATCTTGAAGAGTTTTCTTTTTATGATATATATCCGAACTCTGGAATTCAACATAAAATAGTTTAATACTAAATTGTTAGGTAAGACAAAAACAAGGAGGTCAGGTTTTGCACTTAAGAATACAACTCTTGAAGAGTTTTCTTGTTAAGATACAAATCCGAACTGTGGAATTCAGTATGAGATTCCAAAAAAATATAAGGAATGTAATCGTAACTGATTTTTACTTTAAATAAGATGGTCTATATCATATAAAATTACCAGGGTTTGTAATTAAGGGCTTAATATTTAACTCTTAAGGAGTTTTCTTCTAAAGATACAAATCCGAACGCTAGAATTTAATATAAAACTCCAAAGAAAATATAAGGAACGTAATCGTAACAGATTTTTACTTTTTTAAGATGGTCTATCTCATATAAAATTACCAGGGTTTGTAATTAAGGGCTTAATATTTAACGTAGAAGTTCTTACTTTAAACTTAAGCACAAAATTTTAAAATAAAAAACGTGTAGCAATTTCTAATTGAAAATAATTAAAGAGTTATATACTCCGATATTGTCAGAGTTTGCAATTAAGAGTTTTAAAAACATTTAACATTTTGCAGCAAGAAAAATTAATGTTTTTAAATAGGCCCCTGGTGATATTTGTATCTGCTAACGTGTTGGAGGCATTCTAAAGCATTAGACTTAGATCTTAAACTTTAAATTTTAGAAAAAAAATTTTATTTAAACTATATTCTCTCATTATTTAATATCTTTCATACGTATTTAACCTAAAAATTTTAAAATTTTTGATTTTTTAATTTTAATTTTGTTAATTAATTTAATTAATTGTGTAACGAATTAATCTGTAATTTTTATATATATTTTTATTATTATTTTGTATTTATTTATACATTTGAAATATTTTATAAGTGAGGAAAGCAACAAAACAAAAACAAAAAATTGTTATTTAAAGCTAACATTAATTATTATTAACGTACGATATTTAATTGTTTTTTTATTTTATTTAATTTTTATTGTTTTCGGTTAATAATTTTAAATAAAAATTAAAGAAAAAATGATAAATATTTTTGTTTTTTACTAAGAAAAAATATACTTTGGTTTGTATATACTCGTAAATATGTATGTATACACTTTTCTTTAAGCATCGGCATGATAAATTTTCCATTTATTTGTTTCATTAACTACCTGTTTATACTGTACACGATCGGCTATTTTATTTGGCTCGGCAAAATAAAAATCCCAATGTTTTGGTATAATTTTAAAGGCCGTGCTGCAAAGAAAAAAAAAAACATGAAAAAAAAAATTCATTTTTTTAAACCCAAATTCGCATTACTAGGTACCAGCCGGGTGCCTGCTTCTGACTTTGAATTTGTTTTACTGTCAAGAACTACTGTCAACAGTTAGAAGGTCAATGGTGATGATAATTTAATGGTATTCCTCACTCAATGTAAGAATTATCATAATAAAGCATGGCCAGTCACTGAAATCCTGTAACGGTATGCTGTGAATAGCGTACTACTCATCCATCCATCTTGTGATCGACCTGCGATAGTCTAAAATCGTGCTGGAGAGGCTATCACACGGAAATTGTTTTCAAATAATCATCAATTTCAGTCTCCTACAGGTCCATTGCTTTATCTGCACGGTAAAAGCTACCAGAAAATGCTTTTTTTTGTGCTAAGTAAACTTAGGCATGTACCCGGTAGGTGATGAATAGTCTCCTCCTTTCCCTCTGCAATTTTTCTAAAAGTATTTGATCAAGTACATGCGTACTTGCCCTGTATGTACACAATATCTAGCAATGACTACAACAAGGAAATTGAGTGTGAACCAATTGGAGTTTAACATGTGGTAGTTTCGCAATTTAATTTGCTCGCATCTGTTGCTTACAATGCGGCCTTAGCGGAATCAACTTAAAAACTTGAATTTTCTTAATGGGATTACTTCCTGATGCAATAATTTTCCCATAATTTTGGTGGCCATGTAACGTAATGTTGTGAATATTGAATATCTTGTGACAGACTTGGTGCGATAGTCGAAAATCGTGCTAGAAATTTTTTTCCAATCATGAATGCAGCTCATTTGGCTAATAATTCCTCTTAGAACAGAATCGAATAGACAGGGAGACCTATTTTGTAAGCTATACTAGCCGATTCTTAAAAAATATTTCTTTCTACCCATAGTTTCTGTTCAGTTTAAAGACACAAGTAAAGATTTGTTTAGAAGTCGTGAGTAAGGTTATTCAGAACTTCGTTCGTTAAGTCATAGTTCTGTGTCACCTCGTCGATGCTCCCAGAAGTTCATAGGTTAGATTAGGTTTGGTTAGAGGACGTGTACTTGTCAGTTAAGACAAGTACAGTATCCGGAGGTCGAAATTGACCCATTGTACAACGTCCTTAGAGTGGGAAGGAAATAGAGGGAATAGGATGAAAGGAGGGCATGTAGGTAAGGGGGGCAATGGGAATCGGAGGAATCACACAGAAAGAAACAGACACAAACAAAAAAAAGGGTGAGAGTGCGACTACACTTATGAAGCCCTAGCACCTCTCAACCAGCCCAATGAATCTGTGGAGAGCCTTGATGTCGGCTCTCGACACAGAACTCAAGCTTTCAAAGAAGGCCCTGCTAAGGGTCCTCAACCCCAACCTACCAAGGGCTGGGCAGTTACAGAGGAGGTGTTCGATAGTCTCTAACTCCTCCTTATCGCAACATACCCTGCAATAGTCCGGTTGGGATCTGTTCCCATGTCTCGATGAGGCCATAGAGGTGGCAGATTGGGGGGGGGGGGGTCAGGGCCAACTATTAAAGAAGTTCATATCTTAGTCAGGAATTTTCAAGTGACCAATACGGTGAAAAGAATCGGAATTTACAACTAAAACACAATTGCATGCCCATTTATTCAGAACCAGAATTGAACCTTTAGATTTTAGACTAAACGAAGGTAGCAGTACTATTTTGAACTATGCAATGACAAGTTCTTGATGCATTTAAAGTCCTTAACGCTTTCTTCGTTGTTTCTGCTAATTTTACCTTCTATAATTTGCACTCCAAAAAAGCAAATAGTGCTGCTACAATTCCTTTGCTTGGAGCTCTACAAATGGCTGAGCGCTTCATTCAGTTTATTTTACGTGTAATAAATAAATTTATCAGTTCCGCTTCCTTTTCACGCTGTTGCCCCCTTCACACACAGTCTCTAATTTTTTTTTTTTAAATTACAGGAATTTTCGGAAATGGTTCCCGCTACATATATTTGGACATCGTGACAGATAGTTATAACCGGCCGGCAGGGACCAATCAATCAAAGCAACCACTTTGTGAATTCGATTTATTTGAAGGCGCAGTATTGAAGTCATAACTACACAGGCCCACAAAAGTATATATACATATGTACATAAGATTGACAAATTTCACAAATTTCTGAACCAATGCAAAAGACCGTATTAAAATCGAGGAAAGTTGTCAGACAATTATAAAGATTTTCAACGAAAACGGATTGGTTAAAAAATTTCTGAAATTTCTTAATCGTATGTATACTTTTGTGGCCCTCTCTATAAGGTATTAAAATATACAGCGGGCACACGGGTATCACGTTCACGTGGTAATTCTGGGTTATTTCTTCTAGAGAAGTTTAAATAATGGAACTTACGTTCCCAATTACAATACTTACTACGTTTCTGTTTGCTCGGGCTCCTTGCATTGACTTTTATATTGCTCATATAGCTCCTGATATTTACATTCCAACTCATCAACGCCCTCATTTGGTCTGCCGCACTTGCACACCACACTTCGTATCTTGGCAAAGAGAGGCTCATCTTGCCATAGACTTTTTAAAGCCTCATTTGGTAATTCAACGGCCTCTGCATTAAATAAACGTATCTGCCATATCTCATCTGGTAAATTCAAGACCATAGTAACTGATACCTTGGGATTCTCTTTAAGGCTTTGATATTTTCGGGAATTTTTTTCAGTAACAAAACGTATGTGTTGTTGGTTTGGTTCCTCCTCTGGGGTAAGACCGCGATAAATAACAGTGCGATTGAGAACACCAAAGTCCCTGGGATAGGAAGGATTAAAATGGAAAGAAATAATGGTAATAATTAAAGAAACTTGAAAGAAAATTTTAATTTACTTGTCCACTGTAGCCACATTCATCATGATTGTTTGTGTTTCCAGTTTGCCAATTACTTGCTTAAACATTTGTATGGGTGTGCAGGGTGCATGGATTATTTTTGAAAAGTGCAACATTTTCTAGAAAATGTTTTTTTTTGTCTCTTAATCAATTATCTTTAACTATATTAGTAAATTAATATTACTTACCTCCATATTACTCATAATTTAAATATTCCTTTAAAACAATCGTTTGTTTATTTATTCTTCCCAAATTTATGGCGGCAAAATTTTCTCTAAATAAACGGTTGTTATTACTGCAACGAAATAAACAAAAAAGAGAAAATAACAATGTTGCACTGCCAACGAAGTAAACAAAAAAAGTAACAAGAACACACCAAACAACAGATGATTCAATAAGTTCCAACTGTTCTTTTCTCTCCTTTTTAAACGAACCAAAATAAATAATCTGCACGGCTCCAGCATTATTAATTACATGACCATTTGATTCCAAGAGAATCATTTTTAATTATTTTACTCATTCATTTTCTCCCTGTAGTATATATTTCGATCACTATTTTCTCCTATTTATTAAATAGATCTTCTCCAATTAACGGTTACATTTTCTTAAACGGATGCAGCAATAAATACTACAATTTTTAAATATCGCCACTAAAAAAACAATAATGAAACTAAAAGCATAGAAAACAACAGCTGTTTTAAGAACAACAATTTATCTCTGCCTCTCTCTATTTTCTCTTATTAGCAATATGGCTGCTGCACTAAAAATACCCTGTCAGTGTTGCCGCTTTCAGTTATATTTCTACCAAAAACTGATTATTTTTGTTCAATGTGCAAATTTTTCTGGTTTTTTTCTTATTGTTGTCAAAAAGTTAATTAATAATTATTAATTTAAAATTAATAAAAAATTAAAATTGCTTTTTTAGTTATGTTTTCTATTTTTGGGAAGTGTGGCGAATTTTTGAGGTGTGGTGAGTTTCAATGTGGTGAATTTTACAAAGTGTGGTGAATAAAATTAAAATTCACCAAAGTGCCGTTATTCGAAATAGGTACTGTATTAACATATTCCAATGTACTGTCAGTGATGAAGTAGCCGGTGTATGTCTAGAATAAGCAATTTTCACCTCCATTACGAAAGCCATTAAACTAGTTAAAACTACATAAATTGAGCTGCGAATCAGAGATGAATTAAAGAACATAGTGCTGTTATTGTGAATATTTCCTTCGATTTTAGTTTCACCCTAAATTATTGGCAACACTATTATTATCAAACTAATCACACACCACAAACGAAATAAACAACAAAACAAAACTGAAAAGAAAAACACAAAACAGCTGTTTTAAAAATAAACTCTTCTTCTTGCAAACTATTTGTCATCTCTGCCTCTTGTAAACACAAACACAGCGAGAGCAAACGAAATTTCGGTGTTACTGCAGCAATAAAAAAGGATTCGTTAAATTGCAAAAACAAATAAAAATGTCACCACCATTTGCAAAACAAATTAATTAAAAACAATTAAGAAAATTAAAAACAACAACAAAATTATTGTAAAATAAATAAAAACAAAACTACATAAACAACAGTCATCCAGCCAGCTAGTAGTACTGTATGCAGGCAAAATGAGTTCCATTTTGGATATGCGTACGGCCAAGCCTACCATTTGGGAGGAACTCGGTAATTTGTTTTTGCCACTCAAATACATCATCACCAGCGAGCGTTTCGATGCCTTGGTGGAGAATATTAATTTTAATTACCTGGTGAATGCAATGTTTTGGATTTTCCTATGCTTCAGTTTTGGTTTTGTTGGTTTCCAGAAATTGTTTCAGGTAAGTGACACATAGAATATATGTATATGCAACGTCAGTTGGCACTGAGTGTGCCAGAAATAGATTCAGGGTAAATTCTAGACTTATGTAAAGTGCAATTGTTGTTCTTATCGCCACTAAAAGAAATATACTATATAGTCCTGTGAACAAATTTTACAGACATCAGAGTCGTACTAATGCTACTGACGTCGTTAAAAGTAATTTTTATAAGTAATGTTGCACTATTTGCAGCATTTTTTAAAATCAATATAGATTTGAACAATAGAACATAAATATCTATCCAAAGGTGATTTGGTTAAAAATCACGCATTCGTAAGACGTTCGGGATGGAAAGACCAGAAGCATCTATTTGTGGTTAATTTTATCAAAGGTGTTCTCACCAAACACAGTTATTAAACAAAACCTAAAGAGACTAAGCTGGATTTGAAAAGTAGAAAGGGACAGAATAGGAAAGAAACAAACCCTTCGGGTTGTCTAATCTATAGCTTCATTATACCACGTGGCATAATACCCAAAATCAAACCCGCCTCAAAAATAATAATGAAGTTCTTCCTGGACTCAATTTTCGAGCTATCACAGTGGCCAGTCAATACCCTGAAGTCAATTTATCTAGCTATATAGATAACCATCGTATCCCCCGCCGTATCGTATTTCCCGATCAGCTCCGTTGCTTTAGTGTTCGCAAACACTTAAGCCTGGTTTTAACTGCTTATTTATCAGGTAGTCTTTAGTACAGCTTAAATTCATTGACAAAATAAGATTCCCGCTCCAGTGTCAGTCTTCATTTCGAGCTGTGCGTACAGTTTACATAACCGTCAATACCTTTTTATTGAATCCATGGGAATATATTTGTTTCCCTTGAAACATAGGGTCTTCAATTGTATTGGTTTTAATAATCCTTTACGCCTCAGGTAGGATATGTAATCGCTAAGCTACTAACTAGGCTGTGAAGCTTAATTTACTAGACGTTATTAAATTATCGTATATCGTAAAGAAGGAGATTCCCATACAGCACTACGAAGAGCCCACCGTCGAAGCAAGTGGGATCAAGTAGCAGATCTTCCAATAGAGTTATAATGAATTGTAAAAGACAGTTGAAAAATTTTCCTTTATGCTTCACGTTTATTTCCAAATGAAAAGTCTTTTTAACGGACGATTTAATCACTTTCTCCGACCATAATCAAAATTCAGGTTTCTATGCATATATTACAGTCAATGGGTCAAATATATTTAATTCAATACGTTGAATATATTGTATATTGCGGGCGACGGCGCCTGTACGTTGTCGTGTTGGACGACTTTGATTTCATTTAATTGCAATTGCACGTAGTTCAAGAAAAATGGGAATCAAAACAAACATTGTAAAACCCAAATTCACAATAGGTATTGAAGTAAATAAACATTATGAGCAACGCATTGCCAACTGAAATTTATATCGTGATAGTGGTTGTAAAGTTAATTTTATTTAAACAAATAAAATTTATTATTATTTTTATTTTTCAGGTTTTTCTTAAAACGTCCAACATCAAGTACTACAAACACAAGCAATTTGCCCGTTCCATATGGAATATTGCCTTTTATACCGCCTGTACATTGTTTTTGTATTTCTACAATGACCTGGTGATATTGCCGCAAATATTAAAAAATCAAGGCCGTTATTCGTTGTTCTATTCGTCTGAAAATTTAATTTTCTATAAATCTCAACAATGTGAAAAATTTCAATTCTATTCGATATTTATAATCACCTTCTATTTGCATGGAGCCATGCTCGACTACAAAGAATCCGATTATTTGGAGGCGGCCTCGAAAAGTCTATATTTGGTCTCCATGGTGGCCATAGATGTTTATAGGTGAGTAGAGGGGTATTCTTTAGACAGTGCCTGATTACTTATTGTAGTTTATTTATGATGCATATTGCAGATATGAAAGCTATTTCGTGGGTATTAATCTCATATTGGGCATTTACAATATTATCACAGAAGTGCTTTCCCTACTTGCCTTACAAAACTCAAAACGTAATGTTTTGGTGTATCAAATATTTTTGGGTATGCGTATAGCTTCGTGGTAAGTAATCTGAAGGAGATATTGTATCATTAGAAAATGAATTTCATGGTGTTTGTTTTATAATTATTTCAGGTCCCATGTTTTCATTAGTCTTTTGCCTTTTAAATATCTGGTGCCTACTTTGTTTGCAAAGAATTTTAAATTCATTTTGAATATAACCATTTGGCTGTGGTATGGCCTAAGCATATGGAATTCTCCCGTTTTACAATATTTCTATCATCAAATCTATCACAATTCACCGGTCGATTGCTCGGGCGAAGGCTCAGCGGCCAAGTGTATTTTACTTAAAGACTCCAGTGAACATCGTCACTTTAAGGCTTTGAAGAAAGCCTATTTGGAAGTGAAATTGGCTCAGGAGAAAATGAACGCCAGTAATTTAAGTGCTTCAGGCACGGAAAGTTCCTCGGCCAAGGCTTTTCAAGCTATTAAATGTAAGCTTTTATTTTCCATTTATGCTTTTGCGTGTTAATATTACTTCTGTTGTTTCAGGTATTATGACCTTAAAACGTAAATTGAAACGCATACGTGAAGGTCGCGGCAGTGAGCCTGAAGAAGACAATGATGGTGTTGTTGCTATTGATTGCTAATTATGATGTTGCTTTTAAAATCCTTGTGCTCTCCAACTTTATAATCTCACATGAAATGACAATATTTTTAATGAATGCATTACACTTTTGCTGTCTCGCTCACACTTATTCAATCTCCTCTCTCTATTTACTCTTCCTGATACTTTTAAGAAGTGCTTAAAATAACTCGAAATATTATTCAAATACACATCCACACTTTGTTTGTTTGTAAGTATTGAAATTATTTATATGTTCCCTGTTAATCAAACTTAACTTAAAAGTTTTATGTGTTTAAGAAACTTATGTGTCTGAAATTTAGATAAAATTAGAAATTATTATTAGAAATTGTTAGAAAAAAAAAAAAAATAGCAAAAAATTTTAATAAAATTTTTAAATTTCGTTATACATCTCTAATTGAGAATTTTCTTTCTATTAAAGTCAGTTCTTTGTCATTAACTCACTATAAACAAAAACATTTGCAATAAAGAATTAATAGGCACACTTTCATTAAATGTTTTTAAATTTAAATTGTTAGAAATACTCACCAAATTTTGCAAAAATTAATTAAAAACAGCTGAAAGACTAGTGTTTGTTAATGTGACTAAAACAAATTTCTACTGAGATGTGCTGTAATGTAATCTAATCTAAGCTAATCTAATCTAATCGTACTAATTAGCATAAAAATTAAAAACGAAACAAAGGATTTTTTATCGGTAAGAAAAATTACTTGAACCATAAAGTATTCCAAATATAAAGTGTTTAATAAACTACACTGACAGAAAACTGCAGGGAATTGTTTAAGATAATTCGACCATTAAAGATTAATCCCCTAAAGTACATAAATAAGGTGAAAACGAACTCATTACCTCTGTTTATAGCCGCAAAAGAAGGAAAAGTGTTGTGTAAGCTGGACCTAGAATGTAGAAGTCCTAGAAAAGTAGCTCTTATCGTCAAAGGCAATGTACGCAAAGCAAAATTCTACTAGCATTCTACTGATTAAAACAACTGGCTATGGTCTAACAAAACGTAGATTGTTTCATATACACTCTTCCGCCTCCCAATGAGAACGTATACACAAAAATAAAAAAGAAAATCACAGTAAAATACGGCGGTCGGCCGTTGATGACTGGAATGCTTCTGCTCATCTGGCTTTAATCAGATTGTCTGCAATTGTTTGCCTACATATATTGTGTGCGAGATGATTCACCTTCTGGACAAGTATTTCTTGAGTCTAAATCGCCCGATTAAAAAGTCGTTTGCTTAACTCAGTTTAATCCTGTATTAACTAATACATGACTGAGATCTTCTCCTATTAGATTACCTTAATTTGGTTTAAGAAGACCCTCTGTTCCTCATTCTCTACCTTCTTTACTGAGTATGGCCTTTCTTTCAAACATCTCTTCACGTTCTCCGCAAACTTATCTGTAGATCTAGCAGAGGCCGATTCTAATTTCCCTACATTGCTGTCTCAGCATTCCCAGACCGTCCCATATTATTTTCCAGTCAACCTCATAAAAGCTGAGTTTTCGAATGGCGGTCTGTCCAGCTGTTAGTGTTGCTATGTTCCATCCTTTGCACTTCCTGTCCAAGTTGTATTGGGCACATCTTTCGAGAGTGTAGTTTTCTGTTTGAAAGATTTCTGCAAGTTTCTCCAAAATATTGCATTCTGTGATCAAAAGCCTACACTTCTGTTGCTAGTACCTGCCCTCAATCCATCCATATTTGATAAAATGGTCATATTACTCCCTTTACTTTTGTTTCTAAGTCTCGTTGCAAAGTATTTATCGAAAGAATAGAATCTACTGGTTTTGTCCAGGTGAGAGTTAAGCAGGGAGCTGTCAGCCTTCTAATTTATCACGATGTCTACCGATAAATCTGGTATTAGACCTGTCTCCTTAGGCTCCAAAGCTGTAGATGTCTATACATTGGACAACGAATTTAAATTCAGTAGAGTTTCCATGCCTCTTATTTTTTTTCCACTTTTTAAACAACCATTTACAGTTGCTTGTTTAGGAAATATTGTTTTTAAGGTTCTTGTCTTTACTAAACTAATAATAGAGTTGGCTTTGCTATAAGGTTTGTTTACTGGCTATTTGCAGAGCTATCGATATCTTAACATTGCCAGATGCTTTACCTTTTCGAATACAATTTTTAAGAATTTATAAAATAGGCCCGTTGTTTATAAAGAAAAAAAGCTCTTGTATGCATAATTTTTTTTTTTTTTAATATTATAATTAATTTTGAGTGTGCTTTTTTTATTTCAAATCGTTTATTTACAATTTAAAGAATTTGTTTTTGTTTTATTTCATTTAAATTTTCATCTTTTTTATTTTTATTTCTTTTTTAGTTTTTAATCATCATAAATTACTTCTTCTTTCTTCTGTTAAATGTTTTTTTTATTTTTTTTTTTGTTAATTTTTTTAATTTTATTTTTAATATTTTGTATTTGTTTTTGTTAAATTTACTATTAACTAGAATGTAAGTTAACTGTTTTAAATGGTTTTTGTTTTCTCTTGTTTTTTTTTTTTTTTAATTTATTTAAATAGTTTTTTTTATTATTATTTTCATTTCATTTTATTTAAATAAAATTTTTTAAATATTTCTTTTTTTCTTTTATTTAAATTAATATCGTTGTTATTTAGTCCCCAACCATGCTTTTGTTTTTAAATATTTTTTTTGTTTTGTTAATGTTTTTATAATTAATTAATATTTGCTTAAATTTAATTTCATTTCATTTCGTTTTTAAATTTGTTTTAATATTTCACTAAATATGTAATTTAATTTTAATTATTATTTTAATGTAGTTGTTGTTGTTGTTGTTGGTTTGTTTTATATTTATTTATTTATTTTATTTTAATGTTTGTTTTTCCTCTCTGTTGTTGTTCATAATTTATTTTGTTTTATTTGTTTTATTTATAATATAATTTGTTTTTTCTTTTATTTTAATTTATTAATGGCTATAATAATGATAATGATGATATTTGTTGTTATAATGTTACTGAATGACCATAATATTTATAATGATGTTAAGCTATTAAACAAAAAAAAATTTTAATTTAATTGCCAACAATTTCTTTCTATGTTCATTCATTTCATTGCTTTTTTACTTCATTGTAAAATTAAATTATTTTGTTATGTTCTGGAACGCATACAAACATATTCCTGTATATATGCGTCTCTCAACAAAGGTATGTTAGATAATAAAATTATATTATTAAAGCATACTTTAAGGCGCTTTAATTGAAACAAAATCCTAAAGAAAGTCAAAGAAAATTCGAAAACATTTCTTTTCATAATTAGTTTATAAACATTTTCCCATTTTCTCATTTTCCATTTTCATTTTCTCATTTTCCTTAACTTTATTTCCTTACTACAAAAAAAAAATTCTTGTTTCTTAAAATAATTTTATTTCTGAAATACTACTCGCGCATAAAACTAACTATTACATCACCTTGCTTATCAAAAGCATAATTAAAGGGATTTACACAGTTGTTTGTTTGTTTGTTTATGTGTGTGTCATAAATAAACTATTTATTCCAATATTCTTGTAGAGTGATGCTTAAGCTCCTTAAAGTATGCCAATTATTTCTGTTTATAACAGAACCATTGCATTTAATAACAACATACATTTAGGTGTTGATATTTAAATTTTAAATCCCCTTAAAATATGCTTTAATTTTATATCGTATCCATTCAAAACATCAACAGCAACAAACGGAAATGCTTAATTTAAAAAAACTTTATTTTTTATTTAGAAAGCGAAAAGCTTAATCCATTGTAGTACTTATGACACACTGAAATATAATCAATATTGCATTGGTAATCGAAACATTAAATAGAGTATGATACCCTACTATACATATAGAATATATTGGCTTTTAGATGAAGCCAGTTTGTTAGCTGAAGTGAAATATTTCTTGAACCATTAGTTCCAGCGAACATTGCATTCGGTGATAGGGTTCTTGTGGCCACAACATTAAGAGCTTCACTAAGGAGGATGGCTCAATAATGTTAAGAAAGTTTGAAATTCCCAACAGGGCGAGTAATGTGTAATGGAACGTATCGTTGGCCTTTTTATTTGCTTAAGGGTAAAGAACATTCCCAATATACCCGTACTGACATCAACAGTATGAATTCTTTTTGTTACCTTGGGAACGCAGATATTGACAGTAAAGCCTGTATAAATACTTCAAGAGTAACCTTCCAGGCTCCGCATAAGGTAAAAGTTCGAACTGTATTTGCTGCCAAACCAAACTGTGTCTATTTGATAGCAGAGTTAAACAGTGTTACTGTGTGGATTCCTAAAATGGAGCATAGTGAGTGCTAACATGTTCCTCATTCCTGATAGAATTTTGTGGAGTGCTAAGGGTAGATCTCTCACTTCAGGGTAGAGTACTAATTTTTTCTAATTGGCCAATATTATAGTGTTGGGACCATTCGGATTAGACGACAACTGTAGCGTTTTATAAGCGGAAATTTTAGCTGTTTTCGCAGCTCTTGAGGTCAGGGCTGACGTTGCTTCTTCCAATATGGATTATTTTGCGTTTAATAGTTAAGCAGTACTGAGGATAATAGCAGATTCGCGATTGTAAGAACACAATAAAAGCGTTTGTATGAGATTGAGTCAGTCTTTGTGGGGCAAGGGACATTCCTGGAGACGAGGGTACTGACGCACTTTCACACTTCTCGATTGGCAATTTGGTTTTGGGCCCTAATCCTTCAACCTTTTATTCCTATGCGCTCGAGATATGGTTCCCGATTCACTTGAGGGAGCGTAGTCTCTATCTATCTCACTGCTGGGAGTCAGTCTTGGTGTCTGACTTCCTTACGAGCCATTGTGATGTCAGGTCGGTGACCGGAAATGAAGAAGCTAATGGTCTAGCAAATGACATGCGGCAAACTTGTAAAATTCAAGAACTTTGGAGGCACCCTGGTATTGGAAGGGTATGCCAGGTTGGCTGAGCGGGTCTAGATTTAAGCGGCTCCAGATTTAAGCTTTGGTTACCGAGAGCAAACGCGTATACTCCCTTTATGCATGAGGTTTTGAACTGTTTTAATTGCAAAAAAAGTTTGAAAGAGAAAGTCAAATTAGTTTGGAGACAATCTAAACTTTTTTGATGCATCCGATTATGCGGGAGTAGCTTGATGAGCGAACGCTATAGACACTTGTTGGGAATATTGGTCGCCTTTGGCGCAGTATGTAGATTTTGGGATGAGGTAAATGAATCGTTAGGACACATACTTGAAACCTATGAGGCATAATTTTACCTCAGAAGTAAGTTCCTGCAGTAATACAGCTGGACGTTTGTCAGGACGACAGAATTGGAAATAAGATGGGAAACTAGTGTTGTGGCCTTTTGTAACGATCTGAGACTGAATTAAAACTACAGCGGAGATTTGATGGAGATTTTTGCTGCTTTGAGAATTCTTGAGGTCATGCCCAATCTCTTTTCTCTTGATATGGATTCTTTTTCGTTCACAGTCAAGTTGCCCTAAGAGGGCAGCATAATAGATCGTATAGCAGCAGTATCTTTTGCAGTTCTAAGCAGCAATAATAACGGGAGATATTACTCATCTATAGTAAGAGGAGTGGACTGGGCAATATTAAGAAAATTAATAGGAAATGATCAAGAAAATGCGTGAATTTAATTCCATTTTAATACGTGGGATAGTCAGTACGCGCTGATAGCATTTCCCTCTCAACATGTATTCCCTTTTGCCAGTCAGTGTATGTCACATTAGGGTGACCCTTAGCTACATGGAATATTTTTTTTGTCGAAATTTTTCTAGTCTCATCCCCCAGTTTGGTGAATATTGGCAAAAAATGATATTGTCAAAGTTTCAGATCAATCGGTTGGGGTTAAGACGTGCCTCAAACCCGATGAAATTTAGGGGAAACCATAAAATTTAAGTTTCATGACTTATAACTTCAAAAATATTAATTTTATTGAAAAATGTTGTAAGAGGAAGATGTTTCCTGTAAAGTTTCAAACACTTTTTACCTTGACAACTTTTTTCTTAATCCTATATTGAACAAAATATAAGCAATATTTAAAAGAAATCCATAGATGTCCACGGTTTATTTCTATACTAATTTGTAGCACTTGCTTTGTATGCGTGCATGATAAATAACTGAAAATCTGTACATATTGTCATTGCGGTTATTGAGGCATTAGAGCTTGACGCTCAAAACTATACAATTAATAAAAATTCTATTCGAGCAGCCCGAGAAAAAAAAATGACACAATCATATGTTAGAGTTGAAAAAAACATCGACACTAGTACTCGTACCTTTATAACATTGAGTGCCAAGCGGTTTTGACGAAAACCTTTCCAAAAAGCTAAAATTTTTGTTTGTTAACTGAGTGTATTAGTGACAAAAACCGATTTATACAGGCTTTTTTGTGTCGCACATTTCTGTACGACGTGGCACTGCACGAAGTGTATTCATTTGTAACACCCATGAATGCTTTTACAAAAATCTTCGGTAAAGGATTCTTTATTTAAAAATCACATTAAATTTCACTCTGTGTCGTATATAAACGAAGTACAGGCTCTAAGTAAAAACAATCACTGTCGTACGGAAACGTACGACATGGCACCCCACGACGGGATAGGTGTCGTACGGAAACGTACGAAGTGGCACTGAATGTTTTAATGTTATGTGTTTACATTGGGGCGGCAAACTATTACCAGAGTTAACTTTAAGTGAAAATGTGGTTAGGTTATTCCGGGTTCTTCCGGGCACACTAAAAAATTGCTCCAAGATCCTGCTTTGAAAAGTGGAACTGGATGAGAACGGGCATCAGCTGTGTGTAATGCCATTCAAGGAAGGGGCCTTCAAGATAACACTAACGCTATTGTTTTTATACAACAGCTGTAACAATAGTCGTATAAATGGAATGTGTACTATAATGGAAAATCTTTTACAAAAGCCGCTCTTATGGCTAGCATGTGGAAATCATTTACATGAAATAATTTTGAGAAGCGTGTTTGAAGCAAAAATGAATAAAAACTGCTGTTTAAATGTCGTCCTTTTCGAAAGAATTAAAAAGTGTGGCCAAATTTGAAGTTAAACAAATTTCGATTTTGAATAGATGATGGTAGAACAAAATCTCATGTTAGTGATCTTTATAATAACTAGTATAGAAGCTTGGTTTTCGTCTACTTCTGCAATTATGACGCCCTATAGTTATTTCATGTTACTACAGCAAATATACAATTTTAAAATCATTGACAAGGATATAAAAAAAATTAAAAAATTACTAAATCATTTATGGTGTCTCTATCCCGAAAATGTAGAATATTCTTTGCTTATTAAATGTTATCAATTAAGCTGATAGAGGATTACAATTCGATTCTTATGAAATATGAGCATCAGAAACAGTATACATATTTTACAAGCTGTACAAGATTACAGCCTAAAAAGTGAATTATTTAACACAGTTTAAACATTTAATATAATTTTCTACATGTAGTATGTAAATGAGGGCAAAACGAAGTGTATGTTATCGACAAGTAGGGATATGCGGCGTATTGGATCTTAGATTACGGCCGATAACTATAGTTTCGATGTAGTCAAGGAAATATGGAAGGAATCAGACAGAAATCTGTTAATCTTGTTGTTAATGGCCAGTTAAGTAAGTAAGTAAAGTAAGCACATGTATATATATACATTGTCTAAACATATTTTTAATTAAAATATAAACATTTAAATAAATATTTCAATGAGGTGTACGCTTATAAAATCTTGGAATATGACTACTTTATTTATTTCTTTCCAATTTATTTTCTCAACGTTGGGAATTAGAGAAATGTTGTCAAGGTAAAAAATGTTTAAAACTTTACAGGAAACATCTTCCTCTTACAACATTTTTCAATAAAGTTAGTATTTTTGAAGTTATAAGTCATGAAACTTAAATTTTAGGGTTTCCCCTAAATTTTATCGGTCTTGAGGCACGTCTTAACCCCAACCGATTTATCTGAAACTTTGACAATATCATTTTTTTTTTGCCAATATTCACCAAACTGGGGAGTGAGACTGGAGAAAATCTGACTTTTAATTTTAAGGGCCGCCCTAATGTCACATAACATAGAATTTCCTAACGTGCATTATGTTCACGTATGTATGTCACAATAAAAAAAACTGCATTTTTGAATGACAATCCAAACGTTCATAAATGTAACATTTGGGTCTTAGTTTTTGCTTTTAAAAAAACTCATCGATTTTTTTATTTTCTGCAATTAATGTTAAATTTTAATGATTTTTTCATTGTTTTTGTTGCTGTTTCTTTCTAATTAAAATGTTTTGTGGGGAAGTTTTTTTGTTTTAAGTTGAAATGAAAAATTTTTAATGAATATTGATTTCGTGATGAAATGTAAATATTTAAACAAATTTAATTTTATAAATTTAAATTTTTTTTTTCTTTAAATTAATTTTTATTTCTGGGGGGAAGGCAGTGGACACAGTAATAATGTTCTTCAACTTCTTTTTTTATTCATTTTGTTTTTTTTTTATTTTTATTTATTTTTTTATTTATTTATTTTTATTAATTATGTTTATTTTTAAATTCTTTTTAAATTTTGTTTTATTTATTAACAAAAAAAAAATCTTTTTTCTCTTCTTTTTTTGTGGGGAAAATTTTTCTTAAATTCTCTTAATTTGAATAACAGTTTTTTGTTTTGTCTTAATTAAATTAATTTTTATATTTAATATATAAGTTTTGTGTTTCTGTATTATTTGGTTTTTTAATATTTTAATTTGTTTTTATTACTAATTTATTTGTTTATTTTTAATTTATTTAAATTTATTCCTTGTTTTCTGTTTTGCTTTCTTCTTTCTTTATTTCCTTTTAATTCTAATTGTTTTTGATCCATATGAGTAGAGTTTTATGAGTTTTTTGTTTTTAGTTTCAAATTTCTTATTTTTTTAATTTTAAATTTAAAATTTAAATTTTTCTTGTTGTCCTTAAAATCTATAGCTTTAGAACCAATTGCTTTAGTATGAGTTTCAATGTCTTCTTCTTAATTTTCTTCCGTTTCTGGAGACAAAGATTTATTGAAATATTTACACAAGTTTTCTTATCTCATAGTTTTTTTTTTTAAATTTTTTTTTTAATTTTAAAAATTAATTTTTAAGGTGAGGGGGGAAAGAGGTTTAGTTAAGTGGTTTAAATTTAAAATTTTTTTAGTTTTTTTTTATCTTCTTCTTTAATAAAAACATTAACAAAAGGGCAGTTTTGTTTTTTTTATTTTTTTTCCTTTCTTTTCTTATTGAATTCGTAAAATTCTACTTAATTTATGGCTTTTTTTATTATAAAAATATGAAAAAATTTGTTTTAAATTTTAAATTGTTTTCCTCTTCTGCTTCTGCTTCGTTTTCTGTTTCTTCTTTTTGTTTTTGTTAATAAAAAAAAAATAATAATTAATAAAAATAATTTCTGTGTTACATTTTAATGTTTCCAATTTCATTTTTAGCGGCTGGTTAATTTTTTAAGAGCCATAAACATTATTTCCCTCATATTAAAAGTTTGCAGGCCATAAATTTATAAATTTGTTGACACAATGTTAAAATTAGATGATAATAGTAGTTTGAAAAAAATAATCATTTTGTTAACAAATGGCAACCTTATCAAATAATGCAAATGTTATTGAGCATAGCTGCCTTAATAGTACAATACGGACAGAGAACAACATCAACAAAAATCCAAATATCAATCATGATCAAGTCGCTTAATGCAAGTGTTAAGTCGGTTCTGTTATGAAGGCAGTTAAACTATTTGAGTTTCTAAAATAATTTCCATAAAATTACAAGTATTCATAAGAAAATGCTCATAAAATCTAAAATATTGTTACGCAAAGAAAAATAAACTATGTAAACTCAAATAAGTAAACAACAAAATACACACACCAAACGGTACATATGATTCACAACCAAATAAGTAGTAATTTTAAAAATCCAAACATAATGATTTCATAAAAAGATCATGAGGTAACCAGACATAATTTTTGAAAATCAACTGCAAGTGAAGAAAAAAATTTCTTTTGTTTTTCAAAGCTTTCAAAGATTAGGTTCAGTACGGTGGGGATACTTTTAAGGCAAGAGATCCAATTTAGACCAGCATTTGGTCGCCACAATCAATATTCAAACCAGTGTTCAAACATTCCTTGGAAATAATCACAAGTTTAAGATAAACCTTGCTATTGCAGCAGTTTTTATATTAGAAAGCTTGGGCAAGGTTGTCAAAAAATAAGACGTAGTGAAGTGAAAGAGTTCCTCCTCAAACATACGGTTCACGTAGAAGTCATTTGCCGGAATAACAAGACTTTCGTTGCCTCTATCAAAGGAACGATGACCCATTAGAATCGCTGCGACTAACTTATTATCAATCCAATTTCCAACGATATCGTCCCTATGCCTCAGAACCCATAAAGAATTGCTTTCGAATGATAGGAAGTTTGACCGAAAAATTCTCGGATTTTATAAACAAGAAAACAACGTTCAAACCACCTTCATTACAGACTTAATCTCAGTCTGGCTGTCCGCGTAAACCAAGAAAATTTTCATAAGAAAATACTTATACAGTATACCTAAAATATTGTTATGCAGAGAAAAACAAACTATGTAGACAGCAAACAAGTAAACAAGAAAAACGGACAACAACAAAATACACACATTGAACGGTTCATGTAATTTCTCAAACAAATACAAATAGGATATTACAAGCAAATAAGAATTTACAAGAAGGAAATAAAACAAAGATCAAATATCCATAGAAAGATCGTGAAGTGACCAGACATAAATTTCAAATTCAAGAACACGAAAATTATATGTTATCCATGGGTCTCTTCAAAAAATTTTTCTTTTCCTGTCCAAGGTTTCAAAAAGGTTAGATTCAGTAGGAATTCAGTAGGATTCCTTAAAGGAAGAGCTCCAATTTAGACCATTATTTGGGCTTACCGTGATACCACAATCAATTTTCAAATCGGAGTTCAAACATTCCCTAAATATAATCAATACGAGTCCAAAATAATTGCAGCAATTTTTATATTAGAAAGCTTGGTCAAGGGTGTTAAAAAATAAGTGGTCAGAAACCTCCTCTCCTTTTATGACATGGCACTTACACATGAGGTGAAATAGCTTTTTCTCAAACCTATGGTTTCTGCAGAAATCATTTGCCGGAATAACAAGTCTTTCGTGGTCTTTCTTTTGATTGAACAATGACCCCTGAGAATCACTATTGTGAGATGAATGGCCAAAAGGACAGTGACTTGTGAGAATTACTATTGCGAGATGGATGGCCAAAAAGGCAGTGACACGTGAGAAACACTATTGTGAGAAATCTGCTGATAAGCAGTCGCCGAAGAAATATTTTTTTTTTCATATTTCGTTTTGATGCCTGACCAGGGATACGAACCCGGGCTTTACGTCTAATAAGCCAACACACTACCTACTAGACTACGCCGACTTTGGTCAGAAATAACAAAGTTTAATATCAGAAACCCTAATAGATACACCACAGACCACTTTGTCAAGCTCTAAAGATTTTATACCCTCAGTATTAAAAACCAAGGTTTCCATTTGGGAACCTCCAGGCCTTTAGATCATAAGTCTCAAGTAGAAATTTTATAATCGAATGTTTTCTTCAGAACGTTATAAGGAATCATATAAACCTTACAGATGTGTGTATGTATTCACACAATAACAGCATGCCCAAAGTCCAAGTTGGACTACGACTTGACTGCATTCAGTCTTACCACTACCAATGCAGCCCTTTGCTTTATTAGAAAGTTAAAGGAGAGCCTATTGAGTAAGGTAAATTGTTTGTCCTGTTTGAGTGCAATCAGGACAGCTGACTGTCTACAGATTTTGAAAACTTTACTGGCACTACAATGTATGGCTCTTAAAGGGTTAAACGAATTTTATCCACACAATAACTTTTGAATTTTCTAATAAGTTTCTATGCAAATTTTGAGGTGTGATAAAAAACAAAAAAAAAAAGTTTAAAAAGAAAACTTTTTTCAATTTTTTTTTTATTCTTTTAAGTTTTTCATATAAAATAAATGTATTGATGAATGTATGAATGATATAATGTACCGAACTATGTACATACTTGTATGTACATACATATGTATGTCTGTACAGTCGTGGACACACAATTAAGTCATTTAAGCAAATTTTTCATTTTTGTAAAAATTAAAAAGATTTAAGAAGAATGGAAACAAAAACAACTAATATTTATTAATTTCATATGCTTAATAATTAATTAACAACAAAAACTTAAATACTTATTCATTCAGCCCAATCACGAATATTCTCAAGAAATTTCTTTCTCACGGAAAACGTTTTTCTCGAGAAAGAAATCCTCTAATTACAAATTCCGCGGGAGTAAAAGTTTGAAAAAGTAGCAGCTGTGTTTCTTATTGATATTAAATTTTTTAACAATTTGTGAAAATAAAGTAAAATTAAAGTTAAATAAAATTAATACAATTTGAAAAAATACATAAGAGTTTAATATAATACAAGAAAATAACAGTGAATAGTGCCATCATGTGTATCCTTGTGGAAGAAATTGGTAGTTTAGAGAAGCAACAACAAAACAGCCAACGTATTTCCAGAAGGCAATTAAGGGATAAATCTAATCTTCTTGAGTTGCCGCTGTCTTTGTAAGTAAATAAATAAAAATGAACGTGTTTGGTTTAAATTTTACCTTGCAACAGGTTTCAAAAGTACTACAGAGTAAATAAACCGGCCTTTCGGTATTTAATAGAAATTTTACCAACTCACAGTCAACCTACAAAAAATCAATTTGGAGTTTCACCAATTGTAAATCTAAGTGCGAGCTTACGTTTTTTCGCAGAAGGTGGGTACCAGACTGGTGTAGGAAAAGACTTCTATGTGTCTTTAGGCCAGTCGACTTTGAGCAAAGTGCTTACAGATTGGCTTCCATTAATGTAACCAAATGTTGAACTTGAGTTTTATTAGTTGGTTTAGACCTACAGGAACATTTAAATATTTTTTATCTATTTAAATTTAGTTGTACAAAAATATACTAAAATTTTTAATCAAACTCCCTTGTGTTTTATAAGTGAATTTTTTTTGGGGAAAAACTAAACTAAAATACATTGAGAATACCTACTTTTTTCCCTTTTTAATATTTCTCCCTTCACACGATTGATAAAAATGGGATTAAAACAGAGAAAAAGGAAAGTAAAAAATTTCACGCGGAATTTTTATTCATAATAGGAGAGAAGGGAAAAGAGAGAAATTTCATGCGGAATTTTTATTCATGATTGGGCTGATTATAAAAAATGTTTTGGTACGAAGTTAATATCAGACTTAAAATTGAAGTGGACACATAATTAAGTCATCTGAAAAAAAATTATTGAAAATTTAATTTAATTGCTTTATTTTTCACCCAAACTATTTTGAACCTTTAATATTTTGGAATATTTTGTGGGCTATCGTTTTTGGCGTATTATTTCAGTACATCTTTGTGGCATTGAGTTGATTAAATTGCGACACTGCTCAGGACTAATGTTATTCCATTCTGCCTGGATAAGCTGCCAAAGTGCCTTTTTGCTGCTAGGTTTTTTGGCTGCAACTGCTCGTTTTACGATCCCCCAAAGATTTTCAATTGGGTTCAGATCGAGACTTTGAGCTGGCCAATCAAGAACCCTTATTTTTTCCTCAGCAAAACGACCGTTGCTGAAGATAAAATCATAGCCAGGATGAGTGAAGCTGACCCATTCCTCACATCTACTCAGATTAGATCGTGCATTGATTTGGAATACGCTGTTAAATATCGGCAAGGACCGTAAGAAGACGCTTGACTGAAAATAATCTCCATGGACGTATTGCGAGAAGAAAACGTAATGTGTCAAAAAAAAAGAAATAATCAGCAATGCTTTCGGTTTGCCGAAACCCACCTCCCTAAAGACGAAAAATTTTGGAAATTAGTCGTATGGAGTGATGAGTCCAAACTTAATATCATTGGAAACGATGGCAGACCCTATGTAAGACGTCCTGTCAATACACAATTAGACCCAAAGTGCACCGAGAAAACCGTAAAGCATGGAGGTTCGTCAGTAATGGTTTCGGGTTGTTTTACCTCATCCGGCGTTGGTCCACTGTCAAGAATCGATGGGAAAATGACTGGGGAAATGTATAAAAACATCCTACAGAACAATTTGACTAAAGATTATGAGGACGAATTACCACTAGCGTGGATATTTCAGCATGATAACAACCCGAAGCATAAATCTCGGGTAGTTAAAGCTTGTTTGCTGAGAAAAAAATAAGGGTTCTTGATTGGCCAGCTCAAAGTCCCGATCTGAACCCTATTGAAAATCTTTGGTCTGATCTTTAAGTCTGATATTAACTTCGTACCAAAAAATTTTTTATAATGAATAACTATTTAAGTTTTTGTTGTTAATTAATTATTAAGCATATGAAATTAATAAATATTAGTTGTTTTTGTTTCCATTCTTCTTAAATCTTTTTAATTTTTACAAAAATGAAAAATTTGCTTAAGTGACTTAATTGTGTGTCCACAAGTGTATACATGGTGTGTAAGTAAGTATATATGCTAACATGAAAGTGCATGTGAGATTATTATAATATTTGTTTGTTTGTTTGTTTGTATTTTTTTTTTATTTTATTTGGTTTGTTTGGTTTTGTTTGTATATGTATAAATAGTTTTCTTTCTATTAATGTTTGTATAAATGTAACAAATTTTTTTTTTTAATTTTTTTTTACTGTTTTTACTTAAATATTCCCAATAATTTTTTTTATTAAATTTATTTTTTTACTTAAAACAATGCTACACAATATATTTTTTCTGTTTCTGTTTCTGTTTTTAAATGTTATAAATTTGTTTTCTGTTGTTGTTGTTGTTTTTATTTTATTTTATGTTTTTTATACTTAAAATATTTATTTTAAACTTAAAATACAATATAAATTTGTTGTTTTTTTTTTAGTTTTAGTTTTAGTTTGTGTTTTTATTTTTTTATTTTTTTATTTAGTTTTTTAATTTAAATTTATTTATTCATTTATTACTCTACACATACTCGTACATATACACAGATTTCCATGAATATTTCATTTCGTTATTCATGGTTTTGTCTTCTTTTAAATAAAAAACCAATGTTTTTAATGTAATTTCGTTAAAGATTTTTGTTTTTGTTTTTGTTTTTAAATCTATTTTTCATTTTCCAAATATTTATTTTGTTTTTTTTAATGTTTTTTTTCCAAACCTTTTTTATTATTTAAATTTATAAATTTTTTTCGTTTTTTCTTTTTTTTTCATTCATACATTACAGCGTCTATACAAACAATATAAAAAAAGAAATTTTCATTTTTAACAGCTGTTACTCTCTTATTTCTTGTTGTTGTGAATTTTATTCATTTTCATTTTAATAAAAAAAATATATAATTTTTATTTCATTTAATTTTTTTTTAAATGTTATTATTATTAAAGTTGATTACCTAGCACAGTGGGCCAAAAGTGTTAAAATATACAAAAAAAAAAAAAAATTTACAGAGTATTCAGTGTTCTGTTATCTCAACAATTTAAATTCTTTTGCCCTTTTCAGATGGTTACGCAATGTACAAACTGGGTTAAAAATATTTATCTTCTAAAGATACCGGAAATTGATTCAATTTTTCTTAGTTAATGATAGAAAAAAGTACCAAAGCTCTTATCTTATCCTTTAACACATTCACACCGGCGCGTACCACCGGTGGCCCGCACTAATCTGCGTCACATTGGGTGACGTGCAGTTGATTGTGCTATTAGACAGTACGAAACATCAACAATTTAGAAAATTTAATACTTCGACTGCCGAAAAAGAATATTTGAGAGTCAAGTTCTATTGAAAGCATTTATTTTTATTTTTATTTCACGAAGGAAGTTCCGCTTGTTAATTGTAGTACTACTTTTCGGTTTAATGGTTTTTTTTATTAGGGCGTTCGTATACATGTCTTTTGTTTTTTTTTTTTGACCAATATAATCTTATTTCTGGGACTTGAATTGAATTATAAGCAAAATTCCAAAAAATGAGTTTATTTCTTCCCTAGTTAATTGAGCACTGTTCTATGTCCACGGTAAAAATTCAAAATATTTAGTGAGGATCAGACGAATTTACGAAGAACCTACCTACCCTTAGTCAATCGGGTTGATGGAAACAGCACTCGATAGGTCACTCCAGAGTTCTGAATATCGTCTTTCCTGACGGAAGGTATGGAGGCTATGTTCCTACCTGGTTTAAGGACACTTATACCGGATAGGGCACAATGGAATGGTGGGGTACTCCAGTGGCAGGGTGATATGTATACCCATTTTCACAGATGGGTCTAAGTTAGGTGGATGTACAGGTGCTGGGGTTTTCTGTAGGGAACTCGGTCTTGAACTCCACTTCAGGTTGAATGATGACTGCAGCGTTTTTCAGGCGGAGATTTTCGCAATACTGAAGGCTATTGAGGCCATAGCTGGTGGCCCATCTTCGGATTCGGAATCTTACATGATCTTCGTTGACAGTCAGGCTGTCCTTAAGGCCATTGCGTCGGTCTGGTGCAAATCACGGCTCGTTCGCGAGTGCAAAGAGTCGTTGGGGACTTTTGGACCAGACCGTATCCGTCTATGCTGGGTTCCGGGTCATAGCGGAATACTGGGCAATGAGACGGCGGATGCCCTCGCTAGGTTAGGTTCGCTTTCAGGGGTCGATTTAATAATTGGTCCTGAACCCCCAGTCTGTCACCTCTATGGCCTCATCGATGGATGGGTCAGGGAGGAAGAGCAGAGGCTTTGGGGGAACGGATCGGGTTGTTCTGTCTCTAGACAGAACTCCTCTCTCTCTTACTGCTGTGGACAGTAAGAGAACAGATTGGCTGCTGGGCTTGGTTAAGGCCAGCTTAAAGTTGGTTGTCGGTTTTATCACGGGGCACTGCGAGATTAGGTCGCTGACGGGGATCTGGAACAGATTCCAGCCGGAATATTGTATGGTATGTTGCGATGAGGAGGAGTTAGAGACTATCGAACACCTCCTCTGTAACTGCCCAGCCCTTGGTAGGTTGAGGTTGAGGACCCTTGGCAGGGCCTTCTTTGAGAGCTTGAATTCTGTGTCGAGAGCAGATGTCAAGGCTCTCCACAGATTCATTAGCAGCTTGGGCTGGTTGAGAGGTGCTAGGGCTTCATAAGTGTAGTCGCGCTCTCACCCCTTTTTTGTTTGTGTCTGTTTCTTTCTGTGTGATTCCCATCCCCCCCCCCTTACCAACATGCCCTCCTTTCATCCTATTCCCTCTATTTCTTTCCCTCTCTAAGGACGTTGTACAATGGGTCAATTTCCGGGTACTGTACTTGTCTTAACTGACAAGTACACGTCCTCTAACCTAACCTAACCTAATCTACCATTAGTCAATCACACAAAACTTTACACGATACCGTTGCATTGTTGGATTGCCTATGCTGCAGCCACCAGTGGGAGACAAATATGAATTACAGAGCCGGCATGAACGTGTTAAACAGGATTAAGAGCAAGCTTTTCACATCATACTCCTCGCGTATGTTAATTTTACCCATGAATGGCGTGAGCTACAATTTCGTAATCGATTACTCGGTTAAACTCCTTACAATACTACAATCTAAAATAGAAAATCCAGCCGAAATCCTCTCCGTAGCTTTGAAATTAATAGGCAATAAGCAATATATGGAACAGGGCAAATAGTTAAAATAAACACAATACCATCACCATACCAATTATAGACTAATTAACCTAATGTGCCACGCCCAAAAAATATTTTTTGAAATGAATCAGAAGTGAATTTATGGAATGTATAGAATGTGGTTTTATGGAATGTATAGTAACTCGGAAAGAATTCAGCGATAAATGCAAAAAAAAAGTATCGAGGAAAAGCTATTGTCGTGGTTCAACATGTTAAGCTAATTGAAATCTTAACTGCCATTGGAATAAAAGACAAATTAAAGTGATGTTAAAAGATCTTTACAGATCAGATACAATAGAAACTGACAGTGAATGGTGATCTAAGTGAGGACACACGTTAGACGTGGGTGGTATACCCGTTGAAACTTTTTCATGAAAACTTCGAAACTCAAAACGTATAAATATTGAGGAGTTCTGATAAATTGTCTCAAAAAAAGGAGTTTTTCAAATACCACACGGCATTATTATAAATCTCGAGAATTCATTACAACAAATGTTGTAAGTGGTTAGGATCTCTACCTGTGCACCTCAAGTATTGACAATTAAATCAGTGAACGTAAAAAGCTTGCACCGTATAGAAATAATGACACCTTGAATCGATAGAGTTTCAAATTGCGTGATAATAAGAAAAATTAATCACCACATGGAACTAATGAAGACCATAAAAACTAGGAAACTTTCCTATTTCGACTAGCTATTGAAATACAAGAAATACCACTACTAATCCCAATTGAAACGTCATCCATCAAGTCTCAAGTTCCTGTCTTTAGATAAAGGTAGCTGTCCACCCAAAGAAGTTGAATGGATAAACTTAGGTCACATAAAGTCCATTGTGTTATCAAAGTTTTCCATTATCCCCTTGTCCCGGAACCACACGGATCTTCTGATGATGCGACATATATTATTAATGTCAATGAGGGATAGTTTACCTAGATCGTCTACATATATAGTAGGCAACAGGTTACCTTTTTCCTACGACAGAGTACAGTGCGTGTATCGGGTCCGCCATCTAACGTTTTTTTTTTTCAACTAGTGCTTATTTCGTGAATGGTAACACTTAGCTCATGTCTGATTTGACAGATAATTAGTTTTATCCTTCCGCTGAACGAATATGGTTGTGTATACGCTTGAACAGCGCTGGGAAATATTGCGACATTACTTTGAAAATCATGGTTATGTTGCAGAATGTGTGCGAAAATTGCGTACGGATTTTGGAAGAAGAGAAGCACCGTCAGCTCCGTATGTTCGTTATCTTCTGAAAAAAAGTGAAAGAAACTGCCATACTCATCGATAAACCAAAGACAAGCCAGAGACAATTGACGCTTTAAAGGAGAATATTCGTGAAGCCATTGGCGAAATACAGCTGCACACAATCGATAATGTGCTTAAAAATTGGACCGATCGTGTAGGCTACTGCATGGCCAGGCCAGCCGATGCAGCCATTTGAATGAAATTATTTTCCATTATTAACCGGAAGGATTGTACTTTCAAATAAAAAAAGAAATTTGAGAAAATATTCAGTAGTTTTTTTTTTAAGCATTTTCAAAAAAAAAAAAAGTTATTTGGCGGACCCTATACCTAATAGGTGAAGAACACTTTCCTCTTCTTTCTCTTCCGTGCCGCTTCTGGAGAAATCATTAGCAGGATAGCCAAGACCAATGTACCTCGCATGCGTGCCCATAATGCAATGCCACGTAATGACATCGACAACCATGTTGGGCGTTCTTCTTTAGCGTTTAAGCAGACTTCCAACCAGTTGTTGCTGGATTTTCTGCTCTGTTCTGCCTGTGACCGAAGTCTCCCATCTGCTGTTAGTAGAATCCACGTCAATTATCCACGTCAATTATCCATTGTCAATTATAAGCTAGGAGGTCCTTAGAGGGATTCAAAAGACGGGAATTCCTGGCCAGTTCGTTCGTTCTTCAGTTTATTGAAATATCGCTGTATTCTGGTACCCACTGAGATGTCTGTGGAATTTGAAACTTTAATAGCTGCCTGGCTCTCGAAGGGTATACTAATTACTGAATCAATGATAAATAATGAATCTTCGGTATTAATAGGTGTATCCCATGTAACAACTAAGTGGAGATTGTTGATGCTTATACGCATAACTTGAGTTTAAAGAATCTTGGCGAACGGTGCTGCTAGTGCTTCTAGTTCTCAATATCGTTTAAGATTTCGGTTGTTAGTTTGAATGCTTATGAGTGCGGAGTCTTACTTCTCTGTTAATTACCATGCGTGATGTAAGTGAGTGGGGCGACCGTGCAGGCGTCGAAGTGGCGATGGACAAGTCTGAGATAATGTTGCTCAAGGGCAGATTATCTCGGGGTCGTCCTCCACTCATTCGATCTGGCAACGCTAGTCTCCGATATGCGACTCAGGTCAAATATCTGGGAATAACGGTTGGTGAGAGAATGAACTTTTTGTTTCATCTTCCTCTTGTTAAAAGCAAGCTTACTGCCATAGTAGGTAAGATTAGACGCATCCTTAGAAGTGACTGGGGCCTAAGCAGACGTGCTGTCCGTGTCATATATGGGGGGCTTTTCGTTGCCTGTGCAGCGTTTGGTGCTCCTGTATGGTACGAAACGGTTATGTCTGTTGTTGGCAGATACAAGGTCTTGTCAGTTCAGAGAGTAGCTATGTTAGCATGTATGCCAGTTTGTAGGACCGTTTCGACGGTAGCTCTGCAGGTCTTGTTAGGAGTAGCACCCCTTGACTTGGAGGTGATACGACGTGCTATCATCTTCAAAATCAAGAAGGGACTACCACTTTTAGATCATGATTGGGTTTCTGCTTCTGACTTGGTGAATTTGGAGAGTAGGGAAATAAAGACACTCTTAGACGAGTGCCTTTTTTCAAGGTGGCGGACCCGATGGACCAATGCAGACGAGGGTGGGTAACGTATGGATTCATACGTGACGCGGACTTCGTACGTCGATGTCCGGACTTTGGCTTCGGCTTAAGTCTCGGTTTTTTACTTACGGGACATGGCTCACTTAATGCATTGTTGCATAAAAGAGGTCTGTCCGACTCTCAGGACTGGGGGTGTGGGAGGGGACCTGACACTGTCGAACACATTATAACAATGTGTTCATACTATGATGACATTAGGAGTTTAGATAGTATGGGAATAGACCATACTGGGGAGGGTTGGGATTACAGTAGGGCCTTAGTAGACAGCCGGACTTTTAGTAGGTTGGTCGATTTCGCCCGTGAAGTATTTGTTATTGTCTTCGTTGCGCCTGTTGATGCTGCTGTTGTCCACATGCCGGTCCAAATTGCCCCTCTCCCTTGCTGTCATCATCCCCGTCATCCCCGCCATTGCCGCCATTGCCGCCCTTGCCGTCACCGCGGCTGCCAAGCTTGCTGCGTTGTTGTGTGTCTCCCTGTCTTGTTCGTTTTGTCGACTGCCGGAGTCACACCATGTGGTCAAAGCCTCGTCCTTGAGGACGCTGTTCAATGTCAGTACTGTAAGTGTCGTTTTTTATGTTGATGTATGTTTATTGTTGTTGCTGTGGGCCACCAGTCCCGAACTGTTTGGGTTTCAACTGGTAGTAATCGATCTGATTACGAGGTCTGACCGGAGACTTAATTCTGGTACCACGGGAGTCAGGAGCCCCTGGAACCTCGGTTCCAGCCTGGCTGTTGGTGTGGCCCCTTTTGGAAGGAGTTTTAGATAGGCTCCGCTCCTAACCAAGGGGGAAGTCATGTCCAAATACATGGTTTCGAATTGGTACTCAGGTGTAGCATATGTTACATCTGGGGGCGTTGGTAGATGCATTGTATTTCACCCTGTGTTAAGAGCATCATGGGATTAGGTCCACGCGGACAGGTACCCATGTAAAACCCATCGGCGTTCTCTGTTAATTACTCTGTTTTGTTTGGAATCAGCGATATCGAGGCGTTATGAAAATATTGAAAAACAGAGGCGAAAATGTAAAACCGATAGTACGCCTACGCCTTTCTCCACACGTAATTGTCTTTCGAGGTGCTGCCCATATCATACGCAACATGTGTGCCCATTGTGTTACGTATTATTTTGTATGCAGCCCCTCAGGACTGTAGTGCCTTATATAAATGAAGAACGCACAGGGCCTCTATCTAAAGGTTTGTTTTGCAATGATGAGCAGATCGAATATAGCTATGTAAACAATATGATGATACCTGGCATCCAAAATATATTTTTTTTTTATTTGATTTTTGAGAAATCAATGCTTTCATGAAACTTGTAGAATATGGGAATATTCTGAACAATATTTTGAATTATTTTACTGAGAATTTTAATTATTTAAATATAAATAAATAAAATTAGATTCTAGAGCTTATGACATTTTTCAATGACAATTGAAATTTCAATAACAATTGAAAGTTATACCAAATTTGTTTCCACTTATTGTACCACTGTGCCCAGGTAGAGTTGGCCTATCATTTTATCTTATTTCGTATTTTTGTTTTTGTGCTTCATTTCTAATAAAACATTTTTTTTTTTAAAATATTTTTTTCTCTTCTTTTTTGTTCTTTCTTAATATATTAAATATTAAAGAGTTTTTCTTATACAATATTTCTTATGGTTTCTTATGGTTTTTTATATATTTTTTTTACTCCTATCATACTTAAATTAAAGTACTTTTTCTTTTATGGTACTTTTGTGTTGCCTTCTGTTTTCCTTTTTTGTGTTTTAGATTATTTTTTTCCAATTGGTTTAACTCTGATTTTATATTCTTCAGTTTCTTTCATTTGTTTGTAGGGTTCTTAAGACTATTTTACTTACTTTTTATTTTATTTATTTTTTTTAAACAAATTTTGTTGTTGTTGTTGTTGTGTTTTTAAATTTTGTTTTGTTTGTTTATTTTATTAAATTTATTTTATCCCTTGTTATGGAGTAGTAACGAAAGGTTTCACTTGTTTATTCTTTCTCTCTTAATTTTAAATAAATTTTTTTTTTGTTTTTTTTTTTTATTTTCATTTCTTTATTATTTATAAATATTTGTTGTTTGTTTTGTGTTATTTTTTTTTTTTATTAATAATTTATTTATTTATTTATTAAATTTATTAAATTTATTTTTATTTTTTTTTTTATTTAAATAATAGTATTTACAACACAGGTTTGGCAATGTTCGGTTTTGCTGTTGTTGATGCAATTTCAGACAATTTAATATCGATTGGTACGCGTGTATCGTACAGTGTTGGCGCCTGCAATATTATGCCGGCCGTTCCAAAAACTACAGCAATTGTAAAAATCCATAAGAAAAGACGATCCAATACCATGGCCACATATTTCCAATCCTCTTTAACCTGTTTTCCCATTTATTTTCATGTTGTTGGCGGCATGAAAAATTAAAAAAAAAAAAAATGATGAAAAATAAAAAAAACTTTGTTAGTGCATCAGGCAATTTATTTATAAATAAAATATACAGTGAGCAGTAAAAGTAAAAACACTTATTCTTACTTATTCGTAGATTATAATTATAATGGTTATGTTAAACCACCCGTACTTGTATTTTTTTATAAATAAAGCACACATAAAGTAAGGATTTCAATACATATAGGGCTATCCATTTCGTGGTTTCAAAAGTATGGGACTGGAATTCGACATCTGTCAAACTAAATTGTGAAACCAATTTTTTTCTTTTCAGTTGAAAGTCTGACATTGACGAAAATGCATCGCTTAACTATCACATAACGCATAAAAATTATCAAAACCTTCTGCAAAAATGGTGATTCTGCCACAGTCACGTATCGAACAAAATTTTCTTCAGCGATGAAGCACATTTCACACTCGGTGGGTATGTTAATAAACAAAATTGTCGTATTTGGGGTTCTGAGAATCCTCAAGTAATTGAAGAGAGGCCATTACATCCAGAAAAAGTCACTGTTTGGTGCGCTCTTTGGTCCGAAGGTGTGATTGGACACTACTTCTTCGAAAACGACGATGGAACGAGAAACTTGAGAAACTTTTTCATGGCAATTTTATTTTTAACACTCAGAGATTTTGCTAGAAATCTGCTGAGAGAAAGTCGCCAAAGGAATATTTTTTTCATATTTTCGGTTTGATGTTTGACCTGGGATTTGAACTCGGGCCTTACGTCTAATAAGCCAACACACTACCTACTAGACTACGGCGACTTCAGGATTTCGATGAAACCTTCCGATAGAAATAACGTACTTACTTGCTAGCTTTTGACACCACCCATCTTGTGTTAAAAGTCGACTCCTAACGACAGTTTTTTGAGAAACTCTTCATGGCAATTTTTTTTATCCTCAGAGTTTTTGCCAGAAGATTGTTGAGACGAAATCTTGGAAAGAAATATTTTTTTCAAATTTCATCCTGTTCGGTCTTGTTGGAGCTGGGATTTGAATCAACAAATCCAATCCAAAACACTACCTACTACAGTACGACGACTTGCCAATACTAATACGAAATATAATGTCATTTAAATGGTCGCCTCTGAATCCGTTTGAGGTAGTCTCCTATAACTATTTTGCAAGTTTCAGTTGGTATCTAAACGTTTGTATTGAAATTCCTCAAAGTAACGGGATTATTCGGGTACAAATTGTCTTTGGCATGCCTTCCCAAAGTTACCGAACGGCGCATAATCTTGGTGGTCAATTGAAGCCAGCAAAACGGGAAATTACTCTTCAAGAAATAAAACTAAAATTGTGTCGAATTGTGTACGTCGTGGTATCGTCTTGTTGAAACCCCTTAACGTTCAGTTCATAAGCTTTAATAGCAAGCTAAAAACCTTGGTTATGATACGACCACAGTCGTCTGTTAATAATAAAGCTTTCACTATATAAACGACACTTCAGATGAAGGATATTTAACAGCTAATTGGTTTGCCAGCCGGGGCGGTTTTAAGATCACTAAAACGATAACCATATACGTGGTGTGTTCCAGAGCTATCACGGACGGATTGTACAGACAGTGTATTCAAAATTGTCTCATGCTGTTCTTGCATGAATATAACTCTGGAACTGCTGTAAAACCTCCAAGGCGTCATAACTGAGTAACGGCATGTGTATAAAGTAATTACGTCAATTCGTTAACGTGATAAATAACACAGCCCTGCAAATTTGGACTTTTTTTGTGCAAATAAGATGGCTCCAGGTGTTTCCGAAGGCATTCTGAGCGCTGAACACGAATCTGAGTTCAAAAACTTTCCATCACGTCAGATTGGGGTTTTTGGGGTCGCTGATTACAGATTTCAAAAATTCAAAATGGCGGATCCAATATGCTAGTCGAGGTTTATAAAAATTAATCGGATTTACTTGATTGGCGCCATACGCCATACGACCGCCATATTGGATCCGCCATTTTGAATTTTTTAAATCTGAATGAAGATCTGTAATCACCGACCCCAAAAACCCCTGAGTACCAATTTTCAAGTAAATCTAATTAATTTTTAAGGACCTCCGTAATGTGTTTCTTTTTCTCTTGCACCCCTTGACATAAACCCACCCTTTACTTTAAGGGTGCATGCAATCAATTTGGCTTTGGGCTCATTTTAAAGAGCAAATATCAATTGTCAATTTCTGACAATAGCGATGGTTCTAGCAAGTCAGTGTTTAGCTCTACAATTTTTCAAAAATGGCCAAAAATGCTATTTTTAGGTGTTTCAACCCCCTTTTTCTCGAAAACCTGACGTGATGGAAAGTTTTTGAATCCAGATTCGTGTTCAGCGCGCAAAATGTTTTCGGAAACACCTGGAGCCATATTATTTGCCAAACCCATGCGGGGCTGTGTAATTGGTCCACCGTTCTGTAATTGAAATTTTTTATTTCGATATTAAAATCGGACTAGTTTTTACTCTCATTGGCAGAGATAAGGTGTGATTATGAACCCACTTGTGGAACCACGTGACAGATCTGGCCCTACATGGATATATGCAGAACAGAATTTGTTTTGAACCTATCAAGATTCCATCTAAGGAACCTCATAGCTGTGATAACGGGGTACTGGCCTCGTGGTATTCATGCCAGAAGACTGGGAAATTTGCCGACTTTTGCAGAAACTACAACGACGAGAAAGTAGAGGAGCCAACAGAACCTCTTGTCTGTAATTGTCCAGTGCTTACGAACTTGAGATGTAGAATTCTTGGACACTCAAAATTTTGTGACAAAATATGTGTAGCGATTTAAAAAAAATCCACACCTTCATAAGACTCCGGGGATGGTTGAGAGATAGCATTCAGGAGCTATTATTATAGGACGGAATAGGATATATACATAGCTATTACAGAGGGATTTTACAGGACCTAAGTAATCTGTGCACAGTGAGGCGTTTGCCGATTTAACCCAACCTAAGCTAACCTAGTTTTTTTTACTGGGAGAGTCTGTTCCTTTATTGTCGACTACAAAATAATAGATAGTAAGCAAGACTTTACTAGTTGGCAAGACGAACACCTTTCTTGTCCAATAATTGAGGAGTCCACATCAGAAACGTTGGCGCAAATTCACAAATATGGTTTCAGATAGGCTTCGGCTAAAAAACTAGAGTTAGCTGAAGTGGTAGACACTTCAAAGAATGGTATGCACCACATATTAGAACCGAGAAAGCTGTACAAAAGATGGATTTCGCGGTTGTCTTACGACAGAACAGTAACAGTCTCGTGAATATATTTCTAGGGGTGTTTAAACAGGTACGGCTTCATAACTAAGTTCCTGAGACAAAGGCACAGATAGAGCAGTCGATTGGATTAGAAGGATCCCATCTGAAGAAGGTTTCTAAGAATTTTAAAGCAATCGACAGCGAGCGCTTATTTCTATTTTTCTTTTCTGTCTGGTTTACAATCTCAGTAGTTAAGGCTTGTTTATATCATTTCGAAACACCCTTTAGAGGGATATTTATAAGCTTCAGCTTTTTGTAATGTTTGAACCCATTTCCCACATGAAAATAAAAGGTGCTTGTGCCGATATACATTGACAAAAGAAAATTAATTTTTAGGATGGCCGGATTTTATGTGAACAACGTTTTATAAGCAGCTCTGATCAACTACCATAACACCTATGCAGTTACAAAAAGAGTAAAAAGGACGACGAAAAAAAATTGACAATAAAAAATTGGAAAATTTTACAATTTTTCTACGTCTTTCGCTTTCCCCTCCACCTTCTGTTGTTGTTGTTGATGTATTGTGTTTTTTTTGTTGTCCTTTCACTTGTTATTTCGGTGTGTTAAAGGATAAAATATTTACTGGCTTGTTTGAATTCGCCATGCAAGGCATTACTTGGAAGACTATAACACCGAAGTGTTGTTGCCGATTTTCTTTCCCTCTCTCTCTCTCTCACTTCTCCTTTTTTTAAATTCTTTTATTGTGTTAAATATGGCTGCTGCATATAAGAGGGTGAGTGAGTGTGAGTCTGAGCGTATATGTTGTGCATGTATGAGTGAATTTTTTTGTATTTTTTTTTTTATTAAATTATGAGTTTTTACGAGCATTAAATTGTTTTAATTTCGTTTTATTCCCTCTTTTCCCTTTTAATTACAGTCAGACAAAAATGGATACAAAAAAAAAAAAATGGAAGAAGAAGAAAATTAAACTCTTTAATGAGCTGCAATTGAAAGAAAAGTTGTTAAGGAATGTTTATTTAAAGCGAAATTAAAACTTTCACTGGCATACAGCAATACATACATACAATATTTGCATAATAAAAAACCGTAGAAGAAGAAGAAGAAGAAAAAATAATGAAATTAATGGAAAACTTTTAATTTTAATTTTTCCATGGTTTTACACATTTTAAATGCCGTATTACAGGATTTAATTGCGATATTTTTTTTTTTTTTGTAATCGGTTGTACAGTTGCAATTATTGTAACGGTTTATGGCCCCGATGTTTACAGCAACTTATTGTACTGCTAATGGACTTCGTATACGCAAAAGGCTTATGAGCTAAAACTTTAAAAACTTTAATAAAATAAGGGGAAAAAACAATAGAAAACTGGAATTATCAGTGATACGAGGGCATTTCTAAAATTAGGGGATCTAATAAATAAAAAACACCACAAATTTAGAATTTTTTTTATTTGTCAACATAATCTCCTTTAGGAACGATACACTCTTGACAGCGATAGTATAAAGTTTCGATATCTTGGTAATAATAAGAGGTCTGGAGATTCTGAAAACAGCCTTTAATTTTAGGTTCTAACTCTTTATTGTTGGCTAATCTGTTACCAACAGTGAACTTCACAAGTTTCGCAATTAAAAATAATCCAAGGGAACTAAATTTTGTGATTAAGATACAAGATGAACCAATTCGAAGTTTAATTAATTGATTTTGGGCATCACAATAGTGGTTATGGTTTATGATCGATAATACAGGAAACGAAGGAGGGGCGGAATTGTTGAAGTCAGACTGGAGCTACGTAAAGCGATGTCTCAGTGCTAATTGACAAGTCCAGAGCGGCAAGGACTTTGCCTTAATCTAATCAACAACTAATATCTTAGAACTCACTACAATTGTCAATGAAGGATTTTCAAATAAAATGCAGACTGATGTGATATACACTGATTTTAGTAAAGCATTTGATAAAGTGAATCGTAAGCTTTTATTGCACAAATTATCACTTATGGGCTTTAGTGATTCTGCTGTAAAATGGTTAAATTCGTATCTGTCAGAAAGAACTCAACAAGTCAAATTTAGAAATGTCACATCTAAAATTATTAAAGTGCAATCTGGTGTACCTCAGGGCAGTCATTTGGGCCCAATCTTATTCGCTTTGTTTATTAATGACCTTCCCTCAGTTGTTTTGCATTCTAAGGTACTGATGTATGCTGACGACGTTAAAATATTTAACAATGTTTATGGATTCGATCTACTTCGTGCTGACTTTTGCAGTTTTTATAAGTGGTGCAAATTGAATTTGTTGGTTTTAAATATTAAAAAGTGTAAGCAGATGACATTTTTTAGACACTCAAAGATTGATGCCTTCTATTGCATTGAGAATGCTGTTTTGGATAAAGTTAAAACTATTTTGAACCTTGGTATTCTATTGGATCACAGACTCAACTTTCGGGATAACATATCCATGATCGTGAATAAAGCTTATGGCATACTTGGTTATATGAAACGCTGGTCTAAGGAATTTGTTGATCCTTATTTAACTAAAATGTTATTTATATCTCTTGACCCGCCTATCCTGGAGTATGGTTCGATCATATGGGACCCTTGTTATGTAGTTCATATAAATAGCATTGAGTTAGTGCAAAAACAGTTTTTAATTTTCTGTTTACGAGGTCTTGGTTGGAACTCCTATGAATTACCGCCATATCGGAGTAGACTAGCTTTGATTAAACTGCCAACTCTTAAAAGCCGTCGTTCCATGATGAGTACTCTTTTTATTCTGGGATTAATACGAGGAGATGTTGATTCAGAGTTCCTGCTCAGTCGATTGAAATTCAATGTTCCTGTGCGACCTACACGCAATTTTGAACTGCTATCACTGAATTACTACAGATCTGACTATGAAAATAATGATTCGTTTAGACGAGCCTGTAAAACCTTTAATGAATGCTACCAAGTAGTTGATTTCTCGGAGTGTAAAGAAGTTTTAAAGAAAACCCTAACTATATTTTTGAATTGTTAATATAAAGTTCTTGTTGAATTAATGTAACTCTGTATTGTATTTGTTGCATATAGTCAGTAAGGATATATTGTATCTATTGACATTTAATAAAATAAATAAATAAATAAATAAATAAATAATGCACTACACTTCCATAAATTTAAGTTGGAAATCTGCCTGAAAGTATAATGAATGATCTGATGTCAGGAAGACACACTACCTCGCCGTAATCTAGTAGGTAGTATGTTGGCTTATTAAACGTGAGATCTCGGTTCAAACCCCAGGTCAGACATCTACTACCAAACGAAATTTGAAAAAATATTTTTTTGGCGACTTCCTCTAAGCAGATTTCTGGCAAAAACTGTAAGAGTAAATAAAAATTGGCCTGGAAAAGTTTCTCAAAAAATCTGTCGTTCGGAGTCGACTTTGAACTGTAAGTCCTGCCACTCGTGTATAAAAATTAACACACACACAACATAAGTGGTGTAAGAAACCAGGTCGTAATCCCGACTAAACAATTGTAGTGACCAATTTTTGTTGTTATTGTGAGGAAAGAGGAACGGATTTGTTGACAAACAAATCTAGATTAACCAATTTTGACAATCAGCACAGAAGGTTTGCCTTAATGCCCGACTTCCATAAATTTAAGTTGGAAACCTGCCTGATAGTTTAATGAATGATTTGATGCCAGGAAAATATAAATATGAGTTGAGCTAGTAAAGGAAATTAGCACATGAAGTGGGATATACTTTTCCCTCTTCGACTGATTTACAGTCTTTGTAGATGTGATGATGCTTAAGAAATAACGCTTTATTTTGTGTGAATGACATTAATTCCAGCACTTAAATGCACGAATAAGTGTGCATTGTACTCGCCTTTGATTGCTTTTCTTTTTGAGTGTAATCACCCATAAAACGGACATCGTAACCTTGCCTACAATGCCTTTCTTTAATATACTTCAGCTACGATACTGTCAAACAACTTCACTATTTTGACTGTTATTTTGCCTCAGGTTTGAAGTTGTAAACCTAACTCTCATACGTAGTTATGAATTTATGTCAACAACTCAGTTTAATTGCTGATGAGTTTCTATTGTGGCCTATGGCGCATTAATCTTGCGTATAGCTTTCGCTTTTCTTCATCTCTTTCCGGTGTAGCCACCTCAGTTGGTTGGTCACTAAGGTGTTCATATGAGTTTCTCTTTGCTGATGGTGTTGAGCGTACGTACGTATCTCGAGGCATTTGTTAATGGGCATCTGAAGTTTCTTTCTATTGGTGTTCGATTTAAATCATGTTACACTGTCTAATTAAAGTGTAGACTTTACATAGGTATTGAATATTCTATGCTAGAGAAGCATAGTAAGCTTTTGCTTACAGTTTGTGATTGTCTAAATGCTGCTAGTGGCCTGTAGATCCTACGGTTTAAGTCTATTCCGGTGCTGCCTTTTGTTGTAACTATTCTGCCTAGACCAAGACGAAAATGTCGTGTTAAATTTTCCAGAGCTTCTAGTTTTATTTGCATATTGGAGATCTTGCTATAGACTTCTTTAAACAACGTTCGAGTATTTCAAATCCTAGAATTGTTGTGAGAGACTCCATGCAATTTCTTTTCTCATTCATCTTTTCGTTCTTAATACCACCCCGTACAATTGTAAGTAAATGAAGTGATAGTAGGCATCGTTAAAATAAAATGGTTGACAGACTGCTATCGTTATGTGGTAATCTAAGGACTACTCTTCCTCTTGTAGGTTAGGTTAGGTTAGAGGACGTGTACTTGTCAACTGTGACAAGTACAGTACCCGAAGGTCGAATTGACCCATTGTACAACGTCCTAGCTTCTCACACCACTCATGATGTGTGCGTTAATTTTATACGTGAGTGGCGGCGGGACCTACAATTTAACGTCGACTCCGAACGACAGATTTTTTTTTTTTTCTTTTTTGAGAAACTTTTTCATGGCAAATTTTATTTACTCTCAGAGTTTTTGCCAAAAATCTGCTGAGAGGAAATCGCCCAAGAAACATTTTTTTTTTTCATAATTCGTTTTGATGCCTGACCTGGGATACGAACCCGGGCTTTAATAAGCCAACACACTACCTACTAGACTACGGCGACTTCAAAGCAAAGCTCTGGTAATTCGAATTATTTTATGTAGTGCTCTTATCCCACTTAATCCTTTTGCTATAACGAAAACCAAGAACTTTAGACACTCAAGGAGAATTTAAGAACTCTAGATGAAGTCTAGAATGTTGGCCATGAAGGAAATCGGCCAATTCGCAGAGGATTTCCCGAAGATTATTGAGAACTTTCAACACAATTTCATCCAGAAGATGAAGAACTTCTACACTGACGGCTCAGAAATTGATGATAAAGTCGAAACGAATTCTTATTCGGGAGGTTAAAGATGTTTTCATGCTCTTCTGGTGTTTTTCAACTACAGAGGAAGCAACAGAGGCACCTGTAGACGTGGGTGTTATAATATTTGCCGATAACAACCAAACTAAAAACGCCTTCATGTTGTGGAATGAAACTTTGGTATAAAAAGCAAGACTTATGTTTCCATTATAGAATCGATATTCATAGAAGTCGCCGTAGTCTAGTAGACGCGAAGGCAGGGTTCAAATCCCCGGTCAGACATCAAAAACGAAATATGAAAAAAAATATTTCTTCGACGACTGCCTCTCAGCAGATTTCTGGCAAAAACTCTGAGAGTAAATAAATCTGCCATGAAAAAAGTTTCTCAAAAATCTATCGTTCGGAGTCGACGTTAAACTGTAGGTCCCCCCACTCATGTATAAAATTAATACACACAACATAAGTGGTGTTGAGAAGCTAGGCCGTAATCCTGACTGAAGGGTTGTAATGGCCAATTATGAATGTATATATGTTTCCATTATGAGGGACTGAAAATCTTCAATGTGTTCAGAAACTCTGCCCATTAGAACAATTTTCTGTAGGACACCTATCTTTACGAATCTTTTAACGTATGTAGATTGTCTGAAGCTTTCCTGAGTTCACTGAACTATAGATGCAGAGCATACGTTGAGCATTTTACGAAACTAGTATTTGATTGAAAATCTGCCTGTTCATTTCACAGATAGTTCTCTATTATATTTTGAAGTCAACCTTGTATTGTGCAACATGCAACAATACGCTATAAATTTGATTTAGAAAATATTCCTCCTTCAAACTTCTCCAGTGTTTTAATTTTTGCGCTCTTTTGTTAGGACTTCAAAGTTTTATGCAATCAATGTTCATTTTACAACCATTTTAGCCGACTTCAGCAGTGCCAATATTATCCATTTTGTTACCAAAAACTGTCTCTCCCTCTCTCTCTCTCTCTTTTGCCATTTGCAATAAACTCTTATCTTATCTTAACTTTATTTATTTATTTATCCTTCCCCTTCATAATTCAGCCAACATTCTGTGTCATACTGTTGGAAATTCATTTGCAGTAAATAAATTTCAACCGCTAAATTCTGTTTGCACACACCAAATTCTCTATTCTATGGCATGGTGGGCAGGGTGGTTGGTTAGCAGGCATTATTAGAAAAAAAAAGTTGAAATAAAATTTCGGTTCAACCGCATAAAGAAGCATGAAAAACCGCCTCTACCAAAGCCAAAAAAACAGCTGAAATACAGACACCAGCTATAAAAAAAAGCAGAAAAAGAGAGAAAACATATTGTAGATGCAACCTAAAGTACTCGTAGTATGGCATTAACAGGACCCTGACGGTCCGTAGAGAGATTGGTGGGTGGCATCATAATCAGTGAGTGAATGAATGTAAATTGGCTGAACAGACTAGAGTAGACAAATAATTTAAATTTTTTCAACAAACAACAACACCGTGTTATAAAGGGTGTTTTTTATAGAGGTATAGAACTTTAAGTTGGCATTACTTTTCAAGATGGCGACCGATTTAACAGCTGTCAAGTGATTTATTCTCAGTTAGGTTTGGCAATTCATCATGAATAGACTCACGCCTGAACAACGCTTGCAAATAGTGCAATTTTATTTCGAAAATAATGGTTCTGTGCGGAAAACGTATCGCGCACTACGTCCATTGTTTCGTCGACAAAATCGTCCATCAGAGCAGTTAATTCGATTAACCATGGAACGTTTTCGCACCACGTTTACTCTTATTGATAACTCGCATCCCCAGAGACGCCGTACGGTGCGTACAGAAGAAGCTATTGCTGCTGTAGAGCGTAGCATTGAGGAAGACCCGAATGAGTCCATCCGCCATCGAGCACAGGAATTGGATCTGTGTCCATCCACTTTATGGAAGATTATGCTGAAGGATCTTGGTTTGCGTGCTGACAAAATCCTACTCGTGCAAGAATTGAAGCCAAACGATCATCAAGTAAGGCGTAGATTCGTCGAATGGGCCCAAAACGAGATTACCATTGTTCCCGATTTTCATAAGCGAATTTTGTTTAGCGATGAAGCCCACTTCTGGTTGAATGGCTACCTCAACAAACAAAACTGCCGCATTTGGAGTGAAGGTAATCCTCAAGTGTATGTGGAAACATCGTTACATCCAGAAAAAATGACTGTTTGGTGCGCTTTATTGGCTGGTGGAATCATTGGTCCGTACTTTTTCAAAAACGATGGTGGCCAGAACGTTACAGTCAATGGTGATCGGTATAGAGCCATGATTACTAACTTTTTCATTCCTGAATTGAATACCCATGATGTCCAGGAGATGTGGTTTCAACAAGACGGCGCAACATGTCACACAGCTCGTGCCACAATAGATTTATTGAAAGACACGTTTGGTGACCGCCTAATTTCACGTTTTGGACCTGTGAATTGGCCTCCAAGATCTTGTGATTTAACACCGCTAGACTACTTTCTGTGGGGCTATGTAAAGTCACTGGTCTATGCGGTAAAGCCACAAACGCTTGACCATTTGGAAGACAACATTCGCCGTGTTATTGCCGATATACGGCCACAAATGTTGGGAAAAGTCATCGAAAATTGGACGTCCAGATTGGACTACATCCGCGCCAGCCGTGGCGGTCATATGCCAGAAATCATATTTAAAATGTAATGTCACAAGATTATCTTTCGGATAAATAAAATTCATGTCAATCGAATAATCCATCATTGTTTTATTGCAACTTAAAGTTCTATACCTCTATAAAAAACACCCTATATTTGTGAATATGCTGCTGCCAACACAGTTTATAAAAATAGCAAGAGGTTGCTGTTGCATGGTGGTTGCAAGTCAATATTTCCTACAATCACTGACTGTCACACAAAAAGAAGAGACAGAAAAAAAAGTGAAAACCTGTGCACATTTTTAGCATTAAATTGCCAACAAATTTTACAACCACGGCTGTCCCCCACCAATCTGCTCTATAACATTACCACACAAATAATCTCATACGCCAACAACAGCAACACTAGCAACAACACCAACAAAAACAATAAAAAAAAATAATATTGTCACAATTTTAGAACCTCAACAACAATTGGAAAATTTATCCAATACAACACAGAAGAGCATTATCAATTTGTCGTAACTGACATTTAACATGAGGGATTTTTCGTTCGTTCTTCGATTGATACGAAGAGAACGAAGCGAAGGGATTATTATCACTGTGTTTGCCGGTGAAATGTTACTGTTAGTGTATATTGTATTGGGTGTGTGTGTGTGTGTTTGTGTCTGGTGTTGTTTGGCATTGTCTGTGATGATATAATGATGATTATAATGATGATTTGGTGACGATGATTGTTGTCACCCTTTTGAAAAAAAAGTCAATTTAGAATAATACTGTGTGGGATATTTTTGATTTTTGGGGGTGTACAGTGATGAGTAAAACAAGCGCACATAAACGAAATGTCTCTAGAAATGTTCACTTTTTAGATACAGAGCCATATTGGATTATACAGTAGCGCAGTCTGTTTATCAAGAGTATGAATAATATAATGGATACGTGCAATATGGGTACAGAGGACCTGGCCGGAAAAGATTTGAACGTGTTATTTCAGCTGTTGGCTGTACTCTTGCATCTTGCTCTTCACATCCAAGTGTTCACTTGAGGGAAAGCAGTTAATGACAGCAAAGTTTATATGGACATAACAGCGTTAAACCACAGATGATGGTGGCATCTACAGTCGACCCCAAACGATATATTTTAGAGAAACTTTTCATGTAAATTTTATTTACTTTCATAGTTTTTTCCAGAAGACTGCTGAGAGGAACTCACCGAAGATATGTTTTTTTCATATTTCATTTTGTTTGACATGATTGAGCTGCAGTTTGAACCACGGACTCGAATCTACTACCCTCTAGACTGCGGCGACATGAATGTGGAATGTTAAGGCCGTGATATGTTATAACGATTACAATGATCCTAGAATGTCATGTGAATCACGGAACATTGTAGAGTCTGACACGCTTCGAGATTATGCCTGCATTAGCAGTAGAAAAACCTGCCGAGAAAGCAGACAAATGCATCTAGAGGTGTGAATATCATGATATTTGTTAATAAACACGCATCGATGTAAGCTCTAATAACGGTGAAGTCAATTTGGAAGTTGTTTCACGTCGCTGTTGGGGCCAGAACCTTTCTGTGCAGTGGAAAGAGATGTTTGCAAGTGTGTACTCGGCGAAATAGGAGATGAAGAGAGACAAAGATAAGTGAATTTGAGGGGCTAATGGGTTGGAAACAGTCTAAACTTTTGTTGGGTAATTACAATAAGAAGAGATTTGCTACATGCATTAGGCTATCCAGGAGTAATCTAAGTTTAGTAAGACGGGCACTGTAAACTCAAAGAGAATTCGTTTAAACTGCGGATCGCTGAAAAATGAAACATACTTGGAATCTGAGTAGCGTTGTTTCAATTCAGAAGAAAACACCTGAGTGCATATCAAGTACTAGGCAGGAAGTTCTTGCTGACAGTGAGCAAAATCCTTAGGTTTGTTAGGGCATTAGGATTTATCCATTCTAGTTAGAGCTACATGAATTTGTCTTCTCCACGTCTGATTCCCAAGTCTCCTACTTAGGCTACCTTGCTAATTCCAGCATTTCTCGAGTTACTGTTTGACGATCTACTTGCCATTGGGACTCATAGGTCAAATTGATCCATTGTAATATGTCCTAGAGCAGAGAGAGAAGATAATAAAGGAGATAGGGAAAAGGAGAGGAGGTAGGAAAGGGAGGATAAGGAGAGGGAGGAACAAATCTTTTAGAAAGTGTGGTCAATCCATTGTCATTAACAACTTTTTGTTCTGTGGCCATTGGTTGTTGATAGAATTGTTTCTAAATCTTGTTGTTAGACATCACATTAGGCAAATATGTTCCCACAATTTAAAGAAGATCTTCATTCACAGCTGAGTCTTCTGCATAAACATGACAATGGTGTAGAGTATTGTCAATTTTGTGTGCTAAGAAATGAAGGCTATTTCCTAAGGGGTATTAAGCCAGCGAAAGACCGTCGTACTTTCCGTTTGTGGTTGTCAAAGTCGATCTAGTGTTTTGGGAAATAATGTTCCCGAGATAACAAAACGAACTTACATTTACTATTTGATTGTTTCTCGAGGTAGATAATGTCCGGGGAAGGCAATAACCTTGGAGACTTTTGGCTTTAGGAGTGTTTAATTAAAGTTGAAATGAATCAGTCGCTGTTGTTATAGGAAACCAGTACATACATACATAATTGGCCATTACAACCTTGCAGTCAGGATTACTTCCTAGCTTCTCACACCACTCATGTTGTTTGTGTTCATTTTATACATGAGTGGCGGGACCTACAGTTTAAAGTCGACTCCGAACGACAGATTTTTGAGAAACTTTTCATGGCAATTTTATTTACTCTCAGAGTTTTTGCCAGAAATCTGCTGAGAGGAAGTCGTCGAAGAAATATTTTTTCATATTTCATTTTGATGTCTGACCTGGGGTTTGAACTGTGGCTTTACGTCTAATAAGCCGACACACTACCTACTAGACTACGGCAACTTCACGGACGGAACCAGTACTGATGGAAATTAAAAGCTATTCTCGGTTTAACCTACTTACTCCAAAGCTTCCAAAGCTTTAAAAAGCTTCTTTTACGAATAACCATGCCTTCACCTACAGCTTACACGTTCCATTTTTTGTTAGCTCTCACGTGAAATGTAATGTTTACCCAACCAAATCGTTTTCTCCCAGTGTAATGTGAAACCACCAGCCTTCATAACTTATGCTCTCTACTTTTTAACGTGTCTGAATTACAATATCATGAGCCAAAAGGTAAAATGTTACAAAAAAAAAAAACAAAGCCACACAGTGTCAAAAATACTAAATACAATTGCCAAAAAAAAAAGCCAACAAAAATTATTATTAAAGTCAACCAAAATACAAACAAAGTACCAACAAAATCCCAACAACATTTGCTAAAATGGGATAAAAGTGGCAGCAGGATAACAAAAACAACAACAAAAAAAGGTAAAAAATCCAAAACAAACAGCATAATTTAAGGCGGATTAGAATTAAAAACATACGAGCGAGAGCAATTGTGTAAAGGCTAACACACTCCATTAATTAGGTGGGATCAACGTGGCTGGCAGCATCAAATGAATTACGCCCACCATACCATACCTAATCTCTTGTGAGTGTGATGGAACAGAAATGAAACCCCAGTTTAATTATAATGTTTGTTGTTGTCGGTGAGGGGAAGTGCATAAAAGATTAAAGAATTTGGAAGTGAAGGAAACGAGACAGCTAAAGATTGCCAATTTAAGGGAATTAAACCAAAACATTTGAGAGAAATTGTTTAAGTCCCGGACCTAGGCTGTTCTAAATCTTCATGAAAGACAAGCGTAAATAATTCAGGGCATTCTATAAATCCTATGTAATGAAAAAGCTTGGTTCTTCTACTTTCAATGACATCTACAGGCACTGATCAACGCATTTCTCGTATTCATCGGCAGTTTCGAGACAACAACCTTTACGGAAATATCACAGAATTAAATCTTCAATTTTCGTGGTCCTATTAAAAATCCCAAACCCTTGAATTTTGAATCGAACGAAAAATATCAAATTAACTCCCTCACTTACCCTTGTACTCTCCTCCTCTTTGCGTGTCTGATCCGCTATATAGGTGACACCGTCCATGGCTTTATGCAATTCGGGACATTTGTGCCAACGATGTCGTACACGACTCTTGCCCGACGAGCAACAATGTGTACCACCTTCACGTTGACATTCGGGTAAAATAGTGGCAGCACTTATACTGGCGGTGGCACCCATGCTCATTGCACCACCACCGCCACCACCACCAACACCACTGGCGGCAGTGCCTATCCCTCTGGCAGTTGTTGTAGTAGTTGTTGTATTATTAGTTTGCACACCCGTATGTTGTGTTCGATTCGCAGCCGATTCACAGGCTGCACCAGCACCCAGACCCTGATGTATTTGTACCGCCCCATTAACACTGCAGCAGGACCCCGCCAATGTGGAGGCCGTTGCCGCCGAATTAACGGTTGTAGTCGATTTTATCACATTCGAATTGGTATTGCCTATCAGGTCACATGTCGTAGTCGACTGATGTTGTTGATGCGGATGCAGAGGCGCAGGCACAGGCGAAAAATTCGCCGAACATGTTGACTGTTGACGATACAAATGATAGGGATGTGAGGCAGAGTGTTGCTGATGCAGCGTTGTGGTCGATGAGGATTTGGCAGCATTAGCACCATGACTCATATGATGTATGTGAGGCTGTTGCAATGGCTGTGAATCGCGATGATGCTGATGCTGATGCAATGTACCGTAGCCACTGTATTGTGATGTGGAGGATTCGAGACTCATGCCATTCGTTTGTACGGATGTTGAGGTTTTCTGGCGAAATTTTGTTGGTGTCAGTGGATGATCCAATAGGGAGCCACCCGTTTGCTGGTATTGACTGTGATGCAGTGTATCCACCAGTGAGCTGGTTGTTGAAGTCTCTTGATTCATAGTGGATGGGTACATAATAGAACAGTTACCCGTTATTGTTGATGCACCACCGACAACACAACTTCCGCCGTAGGCCCCGCTAACCTCGTCCAGCATATTGAGACTTTGTACTCGATGTTGTAGGTGTGGCGAGGTGCTACGTGAAGTTTTATGTGGACTGTGGTGTAGTCTAGCAAGGAGGGAATAAAAATTTCACATTTCTGTTAAAGAAAATTTTTTTTTGATTGACTTACCGTGATAAGGCTACGGGTGGTGGCAGCGGTGGTATTTGATCCCTAAGTTCGAGTCCATTGCAGGTTCGTAACATAAGTTGTCTTGATGTTTTACTAGAAAAAGGAGGGAATAAAAACGAGAATAAAAATCATGAATAAATCGGACTTTCTGAACACAACAATACTTGGGTCCAAAGCACTGCTCTAAATAAAACATTTTTTGAAACATTTTTTTTCTACTTTCATATGGATTTGTAGTCATTGTCCTGAGCAAATTATAAACGAAATCATCTTGATATGTTTTCCAAAAGCCAACTCAAGCATCCTAAGTTCGATTCATGGCAGTTGATAATTTAATAAAAGAAAACAAGTCTTTGGAAGCAGAATAGTTTCAAAATGATTGAAAACAACTGAATCCAAAGAGTACACCAGAGATTTACGAGGGACCAAACTCCTATCTCTTCCAAACAGAAGCATCAGTCAACGGTAGAACGAAATAAATCTTCATCATCAAGTTGAATGACATCTTGCCCATAGTCTGTTTAGAGAGAAAATAAATTACATGGAGTCTTTCACGGCAAATCGAAGATCATAGAATCTAGAAGACCTAGAAAGATTTGCGGGCAATGCTATACTAATGCTCTACAAGATGCTCATCCTCCCTGTGCTTCTTTATGGCGCAGAGGCATGGACCCTATTAAGCACTGATGCAGCAGCCTTGAGAGTATTCTAGAGAAAAGTCTTACGTAAGATCTTCGGCCCATTGCGAGTTGGCGATGATTTCCGCATCCAATTCAACAGTGAGCTGTAAGAGGTCCTCAATGACTTAGACGTTGTGCAGCGTATTAACATCTAGCGGCTGCGCTAGTTCAGGCATGTCGTTCTAATGGAGGAGGATGCTCCGGCAAGACGGGTATTTGAGGGTAGTCTGCGGAAGTCGGAAAAGAAGTCGACCTTGTTTGCGTTGGAAGGACCAAATCGAAGAAGCCTTGTCATCAATTGGTATGACCAACTGTCGTAGGCCACAAGAAGCAGACGCGCCTGGAAGGATGTGTTAAGGCTGGCCGAAATCCGTTAGTCGGGTTGTTAACACGTTGACTGCCACGACAATTTTCAGAAAACTGGCCAAAAATTACCATTTGATTTAGTGTAGGTGTAGTGAGTACGAGATAAATCGTAGTTGACAGTCAACGTGTTAATTAATTAACTAAGTAAGTAAGTTGGACTTGAGATATATTTCAAGAAATCTAAAGCCTTGAAAATAACCGAGGTTATCATAGAGAAAGCGAGAATGGCATTCGAAGAATGAGATGAGGAGGTGAGTCAGCTCAACGCATTTGAAAACTCTAACCTTTCGACACCACACATGTAGTGTGTGTTAATTAAAGTCCATGAGTGGCGTGATCTACAGTTTAAAGTGGATTCCGAACAACAGGTTTATGTAGCTTCTCATGGCAATTTTATTTACCTTTTGGGCTGCTGCCCGAAGACTGTTTAGAAATATCTTTGTTTTCTTACTTCGTTTTCTGAACTCACATGATCTTGTTAGTTTTCTACTTTGTCTACTGGTTTAATGAATTTTTCGAATACAATTTCCCTTCTAAATATTAAAAGTTTCTTAATTTTTAAACTATTTTAAACGCTATTTTTTAACTTATCACACTACCCACGTATGCGGAAATATTAATAATTTATACGGCTGAATAAAAATTGCAATTGCCTTGCAATAAAAATTAAAACGAATTGTTTTTTTTAATTAAAAAATTTTATACGGATTTAAAAAATAAATAAAAATAAATCGTTGCACATTTAAATAAAAATAAAAACAACAACTAAAGGGTGATTTTTTAGCTATTATCTTTTTGGCAACACTGGTTTAAATAGCTCACGCACGTTTCGTGTTTTGTTTCACTGTCAAACATCTTCAGTTTGGTCTATAATTTAACCATGAATCGTCTTACAAACGAACAACGCTTGCAAATCATTGAATTTTATTATCAAAATGGGCTCTTGGAAAGTTGGCCGATGATCCAGTTCTTTATCGAAAAATTGTGTTCAGCGGCCAAGCTCATTTTTGGCTCAATGGATACGTAAATAAGCAGAATTGTCGATTTTGGAGTGAAGATCCAAAAGCTACCAATGCATCCAGAAAAAGTCACAGTTTGGTGCGGTTTATGGACTGGTGGCATCACTGGACCGTACTTCTTCAAAGATGCTGCGAATCGTAACGCCTTTAGGCTATGTGAAAGCTCATGTCTGTACAGACAAGCCCGCTTCAATTGACGCATTGGAAGACAACATTGAAGCATTTATTCGTGAGATACCGGCCGAAATGTTGGAAAGAGTATGCCAAAATTGGACTAAGCGGATGGGCCATTTGAGGCGCAGTCGCGGTCAACATTTGCAAGAAATAATCTTCAAACATTAAATTATATGGACCGTACTATCGATTCAAATAAAGATTTCATGAATTTTTCTGAATTTTATGTGTTTTTTTTTTAAATTTCCTATAGCTCTTAAAAAATCACCCTATACAACAACAAACAGAAAAATTATGATTATGCAAATGTATGCATGTGTGTATATATGCTTTACTTACATCATTTCACCAATGGGATAAAGCGGTCGTCGCATTACCAGAAACCGTGGCAGTTGATTGATAAACACTGTGCGCACCCACGGTGCCATAGTGTGCGTTTGCGGCGATCGGAAGTGTATATTAAGCACTACCACCGTAACACATATACTGTGATTTTATTTTTTTTGATGATTTTTTTATTTAAAATTTATTTCGTTTTTTTTTTATTGCCATAAAAACAATAGCCACCGAGCAACCAACCAACACATACATACATACACATTTGTATATTTGACCACGTCCACAGAAAAATTATTTCCACCAACGAACGTAAGGTGTAGGTGTAACCAGCAAACGAATTATTAAAAATCCATTCCATACAACAGGGATCAGGATATTCATTCAGCAGTCAGCATGACGGTGTTTGTGTCGGCATTCAGTTCACAGTTGTTGTTTTCCACAAGGCAGGACATGTAAAATAGAGGAAAGAGAAAAATGCAAATCCATTAAAAAAGAATACATAAAGAAAAAAAAAAAAAAAGAAGAACAGGAAAGAGAGAGATTTAATTTTTGATTTGTTTCGTTTTTGTTTTTTTTTCTCGTTTTTATTTCCTTTTTCTTAAAATTCGTTTGGTTTTTTTTTTCTTATTCAACTTTGTTTGCATGTTGAGTAAATGCAATGGTGAGATTTTGTTTCTATCGTTATTCCAGCTCTCTCAAAATAACACAACAAAAAAAAAAAGACAAAAAACGCCACATGTCTGCATGTGTGCATTTGTTTGCGTAGGTGTTTATAGCAAGCATGCCTGTAAAAAACCCAATATAAAGTTACAATATTCCAACAACCTACAACAACAACAACTACAACTATAGCTGTAAAACAATACCCAACATTTTATTTGTTTTTCTTTACATTTTACTTTATCTCCCACACACTCATTCTTTCTCTCTAGCTCTTCTCTGCATATTTTTTGTGACTTTCGCATGTTAAACATTTTTGACTATGAGCACACAATTTAATTGTTGTATTGTATTATGGTGTGTTGTTGTTCTTGTTATACATTTACAAGTGTATGTACATATGTATGTATGTGTAAGAGCATAGGTGACATATGTAACCAATTTATAAACAAGCCTGCAGGAGAGTCCCCTCATGTTCTACCATACTTTGAGTATGAAATAACGGATATTTTTTTTTTGCTCTTTTACAATTGTTGGTCTGTAAAAGTGTTTTTCTTTATTTTTATTGTTATTGTTGTAAAAAATTCATTATTTTCATTCATAATAAATAAATAAATAAACAAATAAGTACTGAGAGCCATCACACATGTATGTATGTATGTGTGAGAGTATTCATATTGTTATACCCTATATTGCAGTTAGGAAAATATAATGACATCGATGACTCATACGGTATTTTCGTTTCTTTTCTGATCACTTATTTGTTGTGGCTTCAATCTTATATTCAACAAACAAAAGTTTTTATATTTTAATTCCGCAATAAAAAAATTATTTACTCTCGGTTAACATCAAGAATAAATTCAGTTTTCGGAGCAGTGTCCCTCTTCTTTCAATTAATGTAACAACAAAAGTCCAGAATGTTGTGAGCCAGGGCTTTAGTTCAGATCTGTATGTACGAGTTTTTAATTCACCATAATGCAGCTGTAATAATAGGTAAGATTTTGTTTTGGCATCTTTCAATATTTTCTTCATGAGTAACTTAGGTATACTTGATCCTGTTGACTAACTTCACAATACCGGAAATCTCTTGCGATCCTGACCTTATTACAAACATACCGGATAGAATTCTATTATGATAATAATTCTCACCTCCTAGAGAACAAATATTAAATGACGGATGCCGAACACGCAATAAAATCGGATGTGGTTTCTTATTTAGTTGCCCTTACATGGCTACACTACCCGATTACTGTTTTGCAATAAGGACTATAAAGATTGCCACTTTGTGAATCCACTATCAGAGTATTTCAAGTGGAAATACATGCTCAACTTCTCATTACCACCCATGTTGTGTGTGTTAATTTTACACATGTGTGGTAGGTAGGATCTACATTAGAGAAAGTATTGAGAAGGTTTCAGAGTTTTTATCAGAAAACTACTGAGACACAGTCACTGAAAGAAATATTTTTTCATATTCTGTTTTGTTCGAATAGTCTGAGTTGTGGTTTGCTTGTCTCATAAGACAAGACACTACCTACTAGACTACGGTGACTTCATAGGCATATTTATGGACATTAAAGAGGCCATTAGATGCCTGGAGAGTGTATACACATACATACATATACATAATTGGACATTACAACCCTTCAGTCAGGATTACGACCTAGCTTCTCACACCACTTATGTTGTGTGCGTTAATTTTATGCATGAGTGGCGGGACCTACTGTTTAAAGTCGACTCCGAACGACAGTTTTTTGAGAAGCTTTTCATGGCAATTTTATTTACTCTCAGAGTTTTTGCCAGAAATCTACTGAGAGGAAGATACCGAAGAAATATTTTTCATATTTCGGTTTGATCGAAATGTCTGACCTGGGGTTTGAACCGTGGCCTCATGTCTAATAAGCCAACACACTACCTACTAGACTACGGTGACTAGTGTATACAACCAAGCTAAATTTGCTCAAAAATGCCGGATGCTTCTTAAGAAGATAGACATGTGCCGGTAACTTTCCTATGAGTTTCTGGATGCGATAATATTGAATGCAGAAACAATGCTAATGCGCTTGCAAAGGCTGTTACAACAGGAAATTAGACTGGATTCATACGTGATTGATTGATTTTTATTTAAAAAGGAGATATGTGATAATAAGCTCTAGGCCAGACAAATCGGGTTCACATATGTACCTCTTTACTTGAAAAATTTATTCCCGTAAATATTGAAATGCTTCGAGTGGATTCACATGTAAACACTTAAAAGCAGTATCATCAGGAAAGATTCTGTATTAATGCTTAATGGCATATCCGGGGTATATATTAAAAATATAAAATTGGACCCATTAACCTACAGATACATACATACCAGAGATCAACAATGAATCGTTTCATTGCTACTCATAAGCACTCATGAAAATTTTGAATATAAGTGAGTCAACAATATTGAACTTTAACTACTCCGGATTCATTCGTACTCACTACAACGTTGATTTATAACATACATAGATGGGCACTTTGCAGTACCAGTAAAATTTCAGCAAAAATTAATTTTTACTGATTACTGAAAAAAATTACAGTTACAAAAATGAAATCTAAATTTCATTACCAGTAAACATTTACTGAATACTGAAAAGCTTAATGCATTAGAATTATAATGCAGTATGCCCATGTATAATTTATAAGTACAGGTTGCAATGAGTATGCGTGAAACGTTGACATCAAACTCATACCACATTTGAAATATGTTTGATTCATAAGCCTACCCATTTAGATTCTTAACTTTAGAAAAATAATTGTAATACTAAGAACTTTACTGCGTACAACGTTGACATCAAACTCATACCATTCGAAATATGAGAAAACAGACACATAAGCAAAAAAGACAGAGCAGCAAGCAGAGCAAACACACAACCATTTAGTGAGTATTTTAGTACTCGTACGGGATTCATACTTATTTTGTGTTTCGTGTATATGTTGAGTTATGGAGAGTCGAAATCACGAAACATCATACGAGCTGTTAAGGATGAATATGATGAGTACTTCAAACTTGGAATATGAGTAGAGGTTCAATGATATTAAAATAAGTATGAATGCGTATAAGTATCATACAGAAATTATGTGTATGATTTGATTCTATTCATATTTTTGAATACTCATTGTTGATCTCTGATACATATATAATTGGCCATTTAGTCAGGATTACGACCTAGCTACTTACAACAGTGATGTTGTGTACGCTCATTTTATATATGAGTGGCGGGAGCTACAGTTTAAAGTCGATTCTGAACGACAGATTTTTGGAAAAAAAATATTTTTCGTTTTAATGTCTGACCTGGGCTTTGAACCGAGGTCTCACGCCTAATAGGACAACACACTACCTATTAGACTACGGCGATTTTATCTACCAATAACCCATCTCTACAAAAAAGCAATGTTTTACTGTCTAGAGCATAATGTTATAAACATGTTTGAACAATACCCGATTCAGATCACATAAATTTTTCATTTAATAAAGAAAAGAAAATTTGTCCAAAAGTCCACTTTGGAGTAGAGCACCACCACTATTCGTTAAGTACCTACAAGTGATGTTAATATTGAATTTTTTTCTTGATTAAAGTTATAAAGTTTAATAAGTATGTGAGTGTGTGTGTGAGAGAGACAGAGAGAAAGTAGAGAGATTAAAAGCGTATGTGTCTGTGGGTGTGTGTGTAAGGAGAACAATTAAATTATTTGCATTTAAATCAATTTGTATTACAATCTGTAGTAAATATTAACAGAAATAAAACACTTGTAAATATTAAATATGAATAATATATATACAGCAACAAACACAACAACAATAGCAATAATAATAATAACGAATTAAAACAATATTTATTTATTGAAAAATAAAAATCAAATATTTAAAATAAGAATGACAATGAAAAAAAAAAAAAAACAAAAAAAAAAAAATGCAGAAAATGGAAAAACATCACACAGTATAAAGTGTAATATTTTTATGATGAACACAAAGAGTGGGCAGATAAAGCAAGAGATTGAAATTAAGACTAAAAGTCAATTTCTTAAAGTCGTTTTATTAATTTAAAGTATTTAAATTGTGAGTTTTTTTTTTTGGAAAATTTATGGAAAACATTTTCAAAATATTTTAAAACATTTTTAAAAGAACATGGAAGTCTTCTTTATTTTCCCGCAAGCATTTAAGCGAGTTATTACAACGTAAGATACTTTAAATAAAGTGGTATTGAATTCATTATATTTTTCTTTTCAGAAGAGCTAATTCTAGTTTTGGAGAACAAACATGTGTCGTCCGGTATCCTGACTTGATGTTCCACTGGAGTTGAATTCGTAATATTTCACATGATTTAGTTCTATTGCTCAGGGTATATAGGACCCATAGAACTTATATACAGTGCTGTTGTGCTAATTTTTTTTTACCGGAACGCGTATATATAATTATATAGACAGGGCCAATCCTGGGTAGGCGGCCGCTCTGTGCGGTCGAGTTCTGGTTCAGCAGAAAAAAACGTTCCGAACTCCGGTTTACGGTCAGAGAAACAAGCCGGTTCGTGCCGGTTTTTGTTCCGGTTCGGTTTCGGTTCAAACCCTTGTTTATAAAAATTCGTCAAAAATTAGAAAAAAAAATCAGCAATTCTTTTTAATTTTTTTTTTCAAAACGTCAGCCAATTCTCGTTATAAGAAATCATCTTTAGTTCCGGAACGGGTTCCTGTCCAAAAACGAAGTACCGGAACGACGTTCCGGCTCGACAACACCACTGCTTATATGTACTTATGAATCAGAAATTTCGTCTGTGACGAATTCTAAATAAGAATATTTGAAACATTACCTTCTTTTTCCTCCCTACCACTATTATTCTAGTTGTGAATAGTGAGTGTTGCTCGCAAAACAAAAATAAGAAACTATTAATGACAATAGCCAGTGCAACTCTTACAAAAAATGATACTAAGCAAACCATAATCGTATACCGGCATCATCTCACTCAAATCAATCTCCAGTAGAAAGTTGCAGACCGAAATTCCTGTTTAAATGACTATGTTTCCACGCTTCTTGTGAACTCTGATTTTCCAAGGATCCAACTGATGCCGTTTGAAAACATTTAATACCTTTGCATACTTCTTTCGGATCTTCGTCTTATCCAGAAGTCAAAAGTGACCTGTGATAAGTTTTCTTAGTTAATAGTGTACCGATAGAAAGACCTCTTTCCTAGGTTTAGGTTTAGGTCGGAGTGGTAGCTTTGATATCACAAAGCTCACTTGAGCACGCAGAGCGGCCTGTTGTGATGCCATTCGAGTCACTCGAATCATTCATCAAAATTTACAGTAGTAGTTATTGTTGCATTTACAAAAGAAGAGAAAAGAAAAGACAAAGACAGCAAGCAAAGCACACACACAACCTTCTAGCGAGTATTGTGGTGTTCGTACTCGAATCATACTTATTTTGTGCTTCGTGTATATGTTGAATCATGGAGAGTCGAAATCAACAACATCGTGCGTATTGTTAAGTATGAGTACGATGAGTATTTCTAACTTTGAATATGAGTAGTATAAGTATGATATTAAAATAAGTATGAATGCGTATAAGTAGCTGAAATTATAAGTATGACTCGAATCTACTCATCGTTTTGAATACTCGTTGCTGATCTCTGATTCACATTTACACCCATTGTAACGTACCCCAAAAATTATATTAACCTCAGCTAAAAGAAACTTGTATGTCTGTAGCAGTCTTCGATATCTCTATAAACTATTTCAGGTCTCTGGGATTAACACAAGGCTTACCTTAAACCCATGCCCAGCGACCAGGGAACATAATCTCAAACCTCCTGCTAGATATCAATTTAGGATTCATATGGTATGTGATCGAATACAGATATTGGGCTTTAGTTTTCGGACTGGTAGTTAACAGCTTCTCTTTAAGTATTAAAGATACATTCTAATTAAATGTTCAAATCGCTAATGTTAGCTTACGGATAAGCAAGTTTCACACAGCACTGTCTCAGGACCAGTGCTGAAATATCATCCGAGTTAGAAGACACATTTATGTTGACATCCTTAACAACCGTTTAAACAGCGTGATTCTATATAATACGCTAGGCATAGTTCAGATATCCTTTCTAGTTCGTCCAGTAGTGAATTCCTTTTTAGAAAGTTAAAATTATTTTCCAATATCCACAGGAGAAAACATTGGATGAATAAAGATACTGTCAAACAGACAAACAGGAAGGATATTTTGTGAGAAGTTGCCTGGACTTCCTACCATGCTCACTGATAATGCTATCTTCTCTAGGAAGTTATGGGGCTTTCAGAGTGGATCATATGTAGCGGGAAAAAAACCCAAACCAACCATAATGACGAATTGGTTGTCTGAAGATATTTCTTAAAAATATCTAGAGCAACATATGTATAGGGTGATTTTTCAAGAGTTATAGGAAAATTTTTCAAAAAAAAACACATAAAATTCAGAAAAATGCATGAAATCTTTATTTGAATCGATAGTATAATTTAATGTTTGAAGATTATTTCATGCAAATGTTGACCGCGACTGCGCCTCAAATGGTCCATCCGCTTAGTCCAATTTTGGCATACTCTTTCCAACATTTCGGCCGGTATCTCACGTTGTCTTCCAATGCGTCAATTGAAGCGCGCTTGTCTGTATAGACATGAGCTTTAACATAGCCCCACAAAAAATAGTCTAAAGGCGTTACGATTCGTAGCATCTTTGAAGAAGTACGGTCCAATGATGCCACCAACCCATAAACCGCACCAAACTGTAACTTTTTCTGGATGCATTGGTAGCTTTTGCAATGCTTCTGGCTGGTCTTCACTCCAAAATCGACAATTCTGCTTATTTACGTATCCATTGAGCCAAAAATGAGCTTCGTCGCTGAACACAATTTTTCGATAAAGAAGTGGATCTTCGGACAACTTTCCAAGAGCCCATTTTGATAATAAAATTCAATGATTTGCAAGTGTTGTTCGTTTGTAAGACGATTCATGGTTAAATTATAGACCAAACTGAAGATGGTTGACAGTGAAACAAAACACGAAACGTGCGTGAGCTATTTAAACCAGTGTTGCCAAAAAGATAATAGCTAAAAAATCACTCTTTATATCAATATAAGAATATCTTCTAAACGAAGATTCAACAAACAGTTCCACACGAACACAATTTCAACTATGAACTGATATTGAGCCTGCAATAAAAAATATTAAAAAAACATTTGTGCGCAAGTATCCCACAAAATTCAAAAAGTGAAACAGTTTCAAAGGTTTTCTCCTTCATAAAATCCATAAAGATGTTAAGTTTCATTAAAACCACATTCTAAAACCAATAACCTGGTATATCAACATTAAACGGCAAATTGGGTGTGGGTTATTATTTTAGGGTTCTTACCGATGAAACCGCTTTAAAATATACGCCGTGCATATGAAAGTAATTTAAATATCCCTTATATCCCTCATTAAGTTTTTTGGCCTTTAAATTTATGAATTCTGCCGCACATACAGTTAATTAAACACACACACAGAGAGAGGGTGAGAGTTCATTAAAACCAAAAAAAAAAAGCTTTTTACCTTTCATACTTTGGGATCCCTTTGGGTAACGTTTTAAAATAACGCCACAGCCAGTAGCCCTTAGATTAACCGACAATGTTAGCAAATAATTTTACATGACTACAGCTCTCTCTTCCTCTCGTACTCTATCTTTCCTGCGTTTAGTGTTCATTATTTAGAATATTTCAGCTCATGGCGTTAATATGTTAACAAGTCATGAAAATACACAAAAATTTAAATTTCATTTCATTTACAATACATGGATGGTTTACGATTAAGTTTACGTTTACGTTTATGTTTTTGAAATTTATGAAGCCTATTTTAAGGCCATAAATAATTAATTGAAAGTGATTCGCCAAAAACATTAGCATACTTTTGGGCTTATAAAAAAATCCATTAATTTGAAAGCATAACTCAAGGCAAACATTTCACCAATAAAATTCAAAATTTTTTTTGAAAAAACCTAAAAAAATGTGATAAAAATTTATGTTTAATTAGACTAATAAACAATTAATTAAACTGTCAACCGAATAGTTTACAAACACAAACCATAAACGAGAGAATGAATAAAAAAAGAAACATTTCAATTTTAATTGATTTATTTGCAAAAATTAGAGCGCAAATGTTTAATTTTTAATAAATTATTTACAAAACAACACTACAGCATAGGCTATACAGGGCTATTAAGACTTCATTTTGAATAGCCCACAAAATTATCACAAAAAACAAAAAAGAGAGAACGAAAGAAGGAATTTATTTAATGTTCCATTTGTAACCTGATAAAATATGCACAGCTTCATTAACCCATGCAGCTTAAATGGCCATAAAACTGTTGCCTAATAGGCCTCAGTGATTGCTTTAAGAAGCAGAGTAAAAACAAAAAAAAAAAAAAAACTGAAGCCTACATATAGGCTGTGTAATAGCGGTTTCTAAAGGTATGCTTACTTGCAAGTAGTCCTCGTGCTAGGCTTACTTTCATATGCCCATACAAGTACAGATGGTAATAAGACATAATGTAAAATGCACTATGGGTCGTTTGAGAGCAAATTTGACTGGGAAAGTTATTTTTATTTAAACATGATACAAACACAGCTTGCCACAATGCAACTGGAAGTATTTTTATGGCGGACCCTCTCACTCAGGCCAGCATTTAGGCCCATTGCGATGCCACAATTAATTCTATTCGGTGATCAAACATTTCCTAGAGCAAATCAACCCGACTCAAAATTCTTCATCTCTTTACGATAAGAGCATGACTGCTGACATGTGAGGAGAAAGACATTCTCTTGCTTTTCCTCAGACCTACAGCTCCTGCAAAATTCATTCGATGGAATACCGAGTCTTTTGGCATGGACAATGGCCCGTAAGAATCGCAATTGCGGTAGGAATAGCCATGCGATTCAACGACAGAAGTGAGCGTGCCATCTTCTATACCATACGGGTCCAGCAGAGTCTAGTAACATTACAGAGCTGAGTGGCAGATACTCTCCTATTTTCATGCCTCAATTTCTACAGAATTCACGAAAGGAGACGCCTAGCTTACGCGGACGCCTCCTCATTAGTTTGAGTTTTAAGCTTCGACCAGCTCCTGCTTTCCAGTATTTTTTTTTCTCAATTTCAAGCATAATCACGGCCAAGGGGATTACCATGCGTTGAGCACACACGAGGTTTTGTAGCGTGGTACGTGTCCTAGCTAAAGCGTTTGCATCGCAATTTCCAGGTATGATCCTATGCTCAGGGATCAATATAATAGGGAGTAAGTAGTGACTTTATGGCAGCCTGGCTGTCTGTTGTTATCAGTACAGTCTCAGTGAATATTATGCCTCTGAGTAGCAATTTAAACGTCGTAGTGGTAGTCCCTTGCACGACACTAAGAGTCTGTATGGGTTTCTGATAACCAAGTTCTCGATATACATACCACACTCCGTTTTTCCAAACAACTCTCAGCCGCTGGTGTTTATACCCAGAGAATTCGGAGGAGAATCTGGTTTCGATGGTGTCTAAACGCCAGGTTTAATAGATGTTGGAGATTATTCATTCCGAAAAATAAGAATCTATGACTTTCTCTCTCCTAGACTAACACAACTGATTAGAAAAAAAGACAGTGTGTCGACGCTTGTGGCCGTGCAAAACTCTCTTAGTGGTGGACAAATGAGTCAAACGAAAAGCCGCTAAAAATCAAAATCAAGTTTGTCACTTACAAATCACAGAAGTTCCATAAAGCGGGATATCTTCTATGGAACCTTTTTATATAATCAAGATATTGTTAACAGCTAACTACGGGACACTTCATTTATAAAAGAAAATACTAGAGCCCCACCCTTACGTAGTCGCCGTAGTCTAGTAGTTAGTGTGTCGGCTTATTAGACGTAAGGCCACGGTACAAACCATAGGTCAGACATCAAAACGAAAATATGAAAAAAATATTTCTTCGGCGACTTCCTCCCAGTAGATTTCTAGATAGGAAAAACTCTAAGAGTAAATAAAATTGTCATTAAAAGTTTCTCAAAAATCTGTCGTTCGGAGTCGACTTTAAACTGTAGGTCCCACAACTCGTGTATAAAATTTATGTACACATCATAGGTGGTGTCAGAAGTGTGGTGTGTACATTACTTTGCCCCATAGTGCAGAAGCCATAGAAAAAAATAAAAGAAAACAAAAAAAGCAAGAAGAGAAAAATGACGCCTGTGCCTAAAAGTGTTATGGCAACTCAGCATGTTGCCTATAACTACGTATTTAAGTATGTATAGGTGTAATTATAATTGTATCTATGGCTTTGTATGACTGTGTACATATCACTCTCTCTCCCTCTCTCTCTCTATGTATGTCATAAGAAATGCCAAACATTAGTTTAATGGCCTGTGCATGTATCAAACAATTACGCTAAACCACGAAATTCTAACGTGATTACGTTGATGCTGGACTGATATTGTTTAAACAATACACATACAGACATATACATATACACACAGCAATATACATATACAAACATAAGAGAGTGGGTGTTTTTAATAACATTATTATGATGGCCAGTGGTCATGTGATTCTATATTGACTATATGGCCAGCCGGTAGGCAATCACATCCATACTTACTTAGTGATGTACACGGGCGCACACACAGATTTATCATTTGTTGACAAATAAACAAGACATAAACATGAATAGCTACAACACATGATGGGACAGACAGACAGACAGACGGATAGGCAAATCGAATAGATGGTTGGATGGATGGATGGATGGATGGATGGTTGGTTTGATAAACGTTTAAATAATCAATTATTTATTTAATTTGAATTTATTTTCTGTATTTTTTTTCCTCTTGTGTATTTACTTGCAGCAATTGTTGTTATTATGGTTGTAATTATTTAGTCAACAGCAAATTAAATAAATTTTATTTGCTTTTCTTTAATAATAATAATGATTACGATGACGATGATGACGATGACGTTTTTATTTGTTTATTTAGCATTAATTATTTAAAAGAAAAAAATTTATTTACACAATTGCAGCGCTAACCAGAGAGATAGGAACAGTTTCACCGATTGAAGTTAAAATTTAACCCAGCAACCATGAATTTAAGATGAAAAATTAAAGGAAACTTTTTTTAAATTTAAAATTATCCGCAATTATCTTGGGGTTCTCAATTATATTCGCAGCAGAGATCAGTAATGAATCGTTTTTCTGCTACTAATAAGCACTCATGAAATTTTTAATATAAGTAACTCTACGATATTGAAATTTAACTACTCGTGATTCATTCATACTCACTACAACGTTAATTTATAAGTACAGGTTGCAATGAGTATGCGTACAACGTTGACATCAAACTCAAACCACATTTGAAATATGTTTGATTCATAAGCCTGCTCATTTAGATTCATAACTTTAGAAAAATACTTATAATACTTACTTATAAATGATTCGAGTGACTCGAATCAGTCTTGGTTGTTGTTGCATTTAGAAAAAAAGAAAACAGACACTTATAAGCAAAAACGACAGAGCAGCAAGCAGAGCAAACACACAACCTTCTAGTGAGTATTTTTGTGTTCGTATGGGATTCATACATACTTATTTTGTGATTCGTGTATATGTTGAGTTATGGAGGAGAATTGAAATCAATAACATCCATAGCTGCCAGATTTGACGATTTTGTGCTCCAAAAATATCATATTGACGATTTGACGATTTATGCCTTTATTTTGACGATTTTTAGAAATTAAAAATTTACTTAATTTTCTTTACTTTTGTACATTGAAGCCACTTTAAGCTTTGTATTTGCTTTGAAATTTTTACTTTTGCAAATTTAGCTTAGTAATAACAAGAAGTAAAGTATTATATTTTTCAATTATTTACGAACAAAAAATGCTAAATAACATAAATAAAAGTGCCAATAAGTAAAGAAATTTTAAAAAAATGGTCAGATATTTAAAGAAAAATGGTAAGTTCTACAAATATCTTCAAATACCCTAACATTACCCAGCATATAATAGGCAAATAAGTAAGAAATAAGATAAACACTCGTAGTTGAGCATAATTTACCATTTGCCGTTGCAGACAATTTGGAAAGTTTCGAATATAGATTCTAATATCACTCTAGGAAAACCAAAGTCAAGTGCCATTACCAACAAAAATTTTTCGACCAACAGCGAATAGCCGCTACTCATGCAGTACATTGCGTTGAAACTAGGAAAACTAGGAGGAAAGAGGGAGGAGTGTTTGTGGACAGTAGATTTGATACCTTTTATGACACCTGTGTTAGGAAAGACCTTTGCAAGAAGGGAGAACGAAAGAAGAACCAATCGGCCACAAACGGAGATGCTCGCCGAGAAACACGAGTGTTATATGATTCTCGGGAACAAGTCCTTTATTTCGCTCGAGCAAAATTCTTTGCAGTGCCAATAGAACAGTGAAACCCAAGCCACATTACAACGATGCTCTAATAAATCAATGAAGTTAGATAACCTACCATCTCCAGTACGCGATAGAGAAGTCTCAAAATAGACGTTGAAGCACCGGCCCATACATGAGAGTTGTTTTCTATTCTTGGTCGGATATAAGTGATGTAAATAGGAAGAAGATCAAATGAAGTAAAATATTTCTTGTACCGTCTTAAGAAGCCATACATAACATAATTGGTAATTACAACCCTTCAGTCAGGATTATTGACCTAGTTTCTCACAGCACTTATGTTGTGTATGTTAATTTTATACATAAGTGGCGGGACCTACAGTTTAAAGTCGACTCCGAACGACAGATTTTTTTTGAGAAACTTTTCATGGCAATTTATTTACTCTCAGAGTTTTTGCCAGAAATCTGCTGAGAGGAAATCGCCGAAGAAATACTTTTTGTATTTTGTTTTGATGTCTGGCCTGAGGCTCGAACCCTGGCTTTACGTCTAATAAGCCAAGGAACTAAAAAATGTGTCGGTTCCAGCGAACATCACACAGAATTTTTTTAAAAACCTTTGAATTTATTTACTTATTTTTTCTGACGATTTTTTAACGATTTCAATGAACGTCTTTGGCGATTTTGACGATTTTTTTGTAATATAAGACGATTTGGTGCTTTACCTATCTGGCAGCTATGATAACATCATATGTGTTGTTAAGTATGAGCTACGATGAGTACTTCAAAGTTTGAATATGTGTAGAGGTTGGATGCCATTAAAATAAGTATGAATGCGTACAAGTATAAGAAATTATGAGTATGATTCCATTTTACTCATCTTTTTGAATACTCATTGCTGATCTCTGATTCACATTTTTACATTACTTTTTTTTGTTGTGCCCACCCTGTCACTTGTTTAACAACGTTTTTTTTTTGGTTTGTCTGTTCGACTAAAAAACTGAAATATTGTAATAATTTTATGCCACAATAGTTTCATGTCGCATATTTAACAATGCAACAGACATTCAATACAATAAATCAATTTTTGATTGTGTTCTCAAAAAAAAAAAGAAAACAAAAAAAAAAAGATGCGCTAAAAATAGATCATCGTCTACCCAGTCCATACTCATCAGCATTATACTCATCCATACTCATCATAGTCAAACTCATGTTTATTTATAAGGAAAAAAATGCTAAATATAAACCCATACACACATATACAGACACAAATTTATTTACCTATACACTGGCATTTACATAGCCCTAGCCTGTGGTTATAGAGACTGTCTCCCTACGGGTGTATGTTAAAGTTTCAAGCCACTTTAATGTCCCACTTAAATCAATAGCCTGCACACAAAGAAATTGAGCGGGACTCATCACTAGATAGATGACAATAATTATTCTAAATTGTTGAAATCTCTAAAGAGGGTTCTGTAAAATTGCCTATCCGGAATTAGAGTCCGAAAATGGTAATAACTACGTACAAGACAGTACAGTAACCAGTAGGTCTCGCTACTCATGGACAATGTTAACACACACAACATGAGTGGTAAAAAACCTGGCTAAAGGGTTGTATTGACCAATTGAATAAGTAAATCAATATAAAATGGCGCAAAAGTGAACGCTTATAGGACGTAGAATATGATGGGAGGGCGTGGCAACTTTGTCAAATCAAAGCTCACTAAAGCACATGCTACTACATGAAGTGATGATCAAGAGACTGACTAAAGAATAGTGATTAACCGGTCTTGACGATCAGAAGCAGGACTTCGCATTAAATCATGATTCTTTTGAATCAAGCTGAAGACAAGCATAACAGATGAATTAAGTGATCCACTCGATATCTAGTAACGATAGCCTCGTTAGATTATCGAGAAAGGGAACTTTCTTTGGAGCTATCAACGGACATAGGCAAATATAGTTATAGGGCGACAATCTCTTCTTTCTAAACCAGTCTACTAATCTCTACAGAATTCATTTAAAAGTACGTGAAGTGAAAGAGATGTTCTCACGATGCATTTTAGATAGTTGAATGGTAAGCTGTCTATACAATTTAAGCTAGGTAAGTCTGGAAAGTTGCCTTAACGGCCTAACGGAAAGTCTAAGAGGGTCTGTGTATCTAGCAAGTTCATTAGATATAGGATTAAACGAAATGACACTGTGACCAGAAACCCATATCAGAATGACAGTCGATCAAGGCAGTCGAAGTATATGCCAGCCTATTTAAACCTGAAGGTTGCATTGGAAAGAGAGCTGATTGTTACTGACTGATATTGTAGCAATAATAGAATGATATAGTACTGATATAGTAGTTGAAGATCCCTTACTTATGCTCAGTTCCGCAGCGTGATTTACGACCATTGTCTAGGAATGAAAAATGCTGTGGTCTGTATACGCTTTTGCAGTAACACCTGAGCATACCAATTTGGAGGAATAGTCTTCTATGCTTGGAATTTTAGTATGAATTCTCCTATCAAGACTGGGTTTAAACAAGTTATAATCGATTTTACTCAGAGTCTGTAGATCCTTAAAAAAGGACAGAGAAATATCTAGTGGGAATAGTAGCTAGCGCCATCGAAAGATGGCCAAATGATTGTAAATATCAGTTAGGCTTTGATAGTTGTGAAGTAAACAAGTGCTAAATTTTGGAAAGTGGTACACAAATTGGAGGAAATGTTGGACCTAGCAGATTCCCGGGAATAATTAAATGATTCCTTAACCAAAAACCGGCTCTCGCATACACTGAATATCGATAATGAAGCCATCATTAGTTTTTCTTATCAGGAGACAGAAGCTGGTGACTGTCTCTAGTGTTAAAAGATAATGACGATGTTTAGCAAGAAGGAGACATTCTCCTCAGTGTTACTGGCGACAGTTGCATTATTTTCAAAATATATGTATGTGTGTCTGTGTGTGTATACATAGGTTGTATACTCGTCTAGGATTCAATAAACAAAATAAAAAAAACCTGCATACTGATGCCTACAATATACACAATAAAACAAATCTCACCATTACAATGCAAATATTGAATTTAAATTCTCTGGTTTTTTTTAGATTTTTTTTCGATTTTTATTTTTCATTTTTTTATCGTAGAATTTATTTGAATATGCATTTGCATATCGTTGGGGCTATAAACTGTTCATGTATTGGAAATACAAAACAAAAAAAAGAAGAAAAAAAAATAGAAAAACGAATGTGATAGTAGAGAGAGGGGAAAAACTTACCTGAATGTATCGAGTATCATTGTAAAAAGTACAAATTTCCCTAAAAGTGGCACAACTAACGATGTTGGCGGTATAATTTCCGCCAGCAGCAAGAAGAACACAGTCAACGACAGTAAAATGGATATGCTTAATGAGACCTGGAAAATACAATAGGAACAGAACAGAACAAATACAATGAAACGAAACGAAAAAAACATAATAAAGTAGAGGAAGAGAAAAAAAAAAAGAAAACAGTAATAAAACAACAACAATTATTACAGTTAGAGCAACAGTAGTAATAATAATAATACAACTACAACTACAACTGCAATAACAACGATAACGACAACGCAAACTAAAACACATTAACATCGGCGACAAACAGAAAAAGTAATGCCAGGGCAGGAGATTAAAAAAGAAATTGAATAACCGTTGCTAACGTTGTTGTACCGTTGTTGTACCGTTGTTGTGCCGTTGTAACGTAAATAATACCGAAAGGAAAACAATTTTATGGGAGTTTATAAACGCTTATCGTTTTAATAAGGAAAACAATTAAAAAAAAAGTATGTAATAAAAAGAACACAAACAAAGAAAGAAAAAAATAATTTATAAAGCAGGATTAAAGTAAATTTAAGTGTTCATATACAGTGTCGGTCAAAACATATTCGACAAAATTCAGGTTATAATATTTTGTACGATTTAAAAGAAATTAGATATTTTAGAAACAACAAATACATACTAAAATAATAATACATCCCCAGTATAGTTAAAAATAAAATTTAATTTCAGTGTTTATTATGATATTATTAAAAATTAAACAAAAAGGTAAATAAAGATAAAAAATTCATACGACAAAACAAAATTGGATTATGCAGCATGATCTAATATTTTGTTGCATAACCACGATTTTTCAAAACTTGAGCACATCTTTTCGGCATAGAACTAATAAGATTCTCTATTATATTCATTGGACTGGCTGACCATGCCTCATTTATAGCTTGATATAATTTATTTAGATCCCGATGTGCCGATTCCCGATTTACCTTTCTATTTACTATTTCCCATAAATTTTCTATAGGGTTAAGGTCGGGTGACTGTGCAGGTCACTGCATGACATTAACGCCTTCTTGTTCCAAAAACCCTTTCATCAATTTGTACGTGTGTTTCGGCTCGTTGTCGTGTTGAAATATCCATTGGCGTGGCATTTTATCACGCGCATGTGGCAACATCTTCTCCAGCAATATATTTTTATACATTTGTTTGTCCATAATACCGTCGATTTTGTGTAAAGGTCCTAAGCTTTCCCCAGAAAAATAACCCCACACCATAACATTGCTACCTTCATGCTTAACTGCCTTAATCCGAGATACTGTTCCGGAACAGTTAAGTCTGCTACTGAGAGGTCTTCGAACTCTTCTGGATTCCGATGGAATGAGAAGAGTTCAAAGACCTGTCAATAGCAGACTAAATCCGAAATACTGTTCCGGGATGTATTATTATTTTAGTATGTATTTGTTGTTTCTAAAATATCTAATTTCTTTTAAATCGTACAAAATATTATAACCTGAATTTTGTCCAATATGTTTTGACCGACACTGTACATATGAATACATCGCTACATGTTTCTATTAAAATGATAGGGAGTAAAACTATACTCCTAGTAGATCGTATTAATGATTAACTCTAATTTGATTTGAAGAGATTAAGACTTAACGAACGTTTTATTGATGACTTCAGTTCATACAAATCTATTCTGTCCACACTGGGTAGTGCAGTCGTAGTTAAGCTGTCTAAGAAAACATTACCACAGAAAGCAGCAACTCAAGTACCATGTAAAAGGATTGTCCTATAATCCCGGCAAAACTATCATCTCCTATCACTTATTATTGTGTAGAGTTGTTAGGGTTTAGTGACCTTACAATCTATTGTACTGGCCGTAATAAAGGATATCTCGATAATGCCTAGTCCAATGCTGATATCCAGACAAACTTCTGGATGTTGTCTCTATAATGCCTAGTCCAATGCTGATGTCCTAACAAACTTCTGGATGTTGTCCAGCCTCAGCAACAATAAGTCCTTGCCTAGTATTCGATGTGCACCCACGTGATTCGTTTTGAAATGCAAGTGGGTGTTCCGATAATTCATTTTCCTCGTTGCTGAATATAAAAATTGGACTTTGGCCATACCTATTCTGAACATGTGTTCAATAATGCCCGATTAAATGGCCGTTTGCTAGTCTCAGACTACTTCTGAGCCTAATATTCTAGGAATGATGTCCAATCTTGTGCGATGTCAGCAACAATAAGTCCTTGCCTATTATTTGATATGCATCCACCTGTTTCCTTTTAAAATGCAAGAAAGTGCTATAATGATCCATTCTCCTCGTTGCTAAACCCATATACAAGGCTTGGGCCATCCTAATTCTGAATTCAAGTCTTTGAGCCTATAATGTCTGATCAATTGGCCGGTTGCTAGACTCAGACTCCTACTGAGCCTAATAGTCTAGGGATGAACTCAAATTTCTTAGAGCGAATTAGAGCGAATTACTTAGTCAAAGTTTAGATTCTGTTAAATCCATTTGACTTCCTTCTTTAAGTATACTTTTCTCAATCCCTTCACCTATTTGCGGTGTGGCAGCTTCACTTCTCATAAGCTGATCTGTTAGCTTATTGCAGTGAATTCTCATGTTGTCTGGGATCCAGCAGTACTTATTCCCCTACTTAGCTGATTCAGTTGCCCTTACAGTCCCATACTATATTCAAGTTAGCTGCTTAAGAATGGAGCGTTCGGATGGTGGTCTATTTAACCTGCCTTTTGAACTCCTTGTCCAAGTTGAATTAAATACATCTTTTGATGGTGTAAACTTCCAAATGAAAGATTCTTGCAGTTACTCCACAGTTTCCGAATTTTTTACTCTGGGATCGAATACACCCGCTCCTGTTCCGTTATCTGTCATCGCCTCCGTCTATATAGCCTCGCTAATAGAGTATGGAGCCTCGAAAATCTTCTATCCACTCTTATTACACAGTCTTGTTACGAAACACTTCCCAAATTGTAAATTTTACTGGATCTGTACAGAATTCTGCTAAAGAGGCTTCTGCCAGCCACCACAATGAATTTTGTTTTAGATGTAACTCCCGTAATTCTGCAAAGTACATACATTTACTGCAAGTATTCTCTAATTGGAGTTCATGGCAGGTTGCCTACAAAAGTAGGGAAAGCTAGGGGTGGCTGTCCACTCCAGGAAATTGGATAGACTTAGGGCCCATTGTGATACCACAGTTCTCCGTTATCCCCCAGTCCCGAAACCACTCGGATCTTCTGATAAAACAAACTCAGACATCCAATGTCAATGTTTCACAGTTTCCTCAGATCATCCATATAGTCGGTGACTTTTTCTTCTACGACATAGTGCCGGGCATGTGCCTAGTAGGTGAATTACAGTCTTTTGCTCTTTCTAATCTCTGCAGCTTTTGCGGAAATCATTTGCAAGACGTCCAAGATTAAACTATACCGAGTGTGCTTATTTGTAGTATAAGCAGACTTATTCTCCGCCCTCCAACCAGCCTTGACCAGATTTTCTAGGTTATTCTACCCTTTTCCGAAGCCGCAGATCTATTGTCTTATCGGCAAACGAGAGTTGCAGTCGGCCAGGACTGCAGAAGAATACATCTAGGAAGAAAATTGACTGGAATAGGGTAGTAGAGAACTTAACAGATCTGCCTATACTAGCAGTAATGTGTGTTTACCAGTATCGATAGACGGTTAACCTGTTGACAGAGTATGACGAAATATCTCGCCATATGAAGTATTTCTGCAATAGGGATGACGAGGTTTTTCGGTCATGGATGCATGCATTTTTATGCAGTTAAACAAAAATTTATTATCCGGTTAACAGGTTAATAATGTCTAGAAGTCTTGTTTTGTTACATCGAAGATCAGATTTGATTATAATTCTAACGCCATATACCAGCAACCGGTTTGATCGGTTCTGCAGGAAAGATGACAAAAATTCTTAAGTTATTCAACCCAAGGGAATGGCAAATAAATCGTTGACCTACATATCTTTGGTAAGAAACTACTTCAGTCAGTCGTCCCAGTAAAAGTTGATTTTATGCTAGACTTTCGAAACTTAGATCATGAAATATTTTTAAGTGGTTTATAAATTAAATATTCTGTGTGTGTGATAATTTAAATCTTGAGGTGAAATACTTACTTTTTCACCACTATCGGATGGTAAATAAAATACTAAAATTGTTAAAAAACTAATGCCCATACAGGGTATAATGAGATTAACTGTGTAGAAAAGGGTTTTACGGCGCATGGTTATATTAAATGTGATATCCAAATAGGGTTCATCGCAGCAGGTATAAAATTTTTCGTTTCTGTAAAGAAAATAAAAAAACAACAACAACAATTGAAAATCAATAATTGTTTAACAATCTTATTTTATTTCATAAATTTATAGAATAAACAATGAATTCTTTAATGTTTAATTAATAGCCATGATACCCCGGTATACATAATGTACGTATGTACACCGGAAAAGCATCATAAAATCAAAAAAATGCGTATGTGTGTAAATCTGCCATGCCACGAATATATTAATATTTTATTATTTTCCACAACAACTACCTGTGAACAATTTTTATTAGCAAAACAGGCCTATAAACTTTGGTCTATAAAAATTCAACATGTTTTCTAAATCATCATCATTAGAACGCATCACTCTCTCTATCTCTATCTCTCTCTCTCTCTCTGCTTTCAGTGTCTGCCTCTCACTATTTCTGCATTTTAATTTCCATGCGTTTTTAAGGACTTCTTTTTTTTATTGCGTTACCTTAACATCTGATGATAATAACTTTTTATGCGTATGTCAGTGAGCAAACTAATGGAATCAACATTTTTATGGCTTTAAAAACTTTTATCACTTTTAACAAGAAACTGTGGCATGACGGGGAGGGGAGAGTCAGAGAGAATTCCTAAGAGAAATTGGGCTTACATGAAATGAAAATACAGGGATGGGTAATATTAATTGGCCACCATATCATAGAGAAGACCACATACAAATTGGGTTTGCAATGACAATGATACTGCGTTTAAGGTGTAGACCGCCATACCTTTTAAAAACGTTTTAAATATGAGCTCGTAGATTGCTAATAAAAATAAATTTGTGTTTAGTTTTAATTAAATTTCTTTTTATTATTCGCACAATTCTGTGTGTCACTGTTCACAACTTGATGTAAACTACAACAATTGCTTTGTTTGTTATTCCTCTGTTTATATCCTTTGCATAAACAATAACAATCACTTAGCAATTATACGGCAGATTTTTGTAACAAACATCTTCAAACCACGATTACTCTCTTCAAACACACCGCGTCTTCACACAAGACTGACTGAATTTCACTAACTTCAGTCGCCTGCTTTGCATTGCCTTTTATATGGCAGAGTAAACAGTTTGATGAATGTTCTTGAAGGCGAATGTTCATGACTTTGCCTTCTCGAAATATACTCGTATTCTTGTAGTGTTATTGGTGTTTTTTTGATTACTTGTTTACCATTTTTTATGCTGGTGTTTTGTTGTTATATTAAGCAGTACGATAATTTGTAAACAGGTTTGTTTACTGCATTGTTTTGTTTTTTGTAGCTTTTGTTTATAATTTTAGTGTTAAGCGATGTAAAAGCGTCCTGGCTTTACGTCTAATAAGCCAACACACTACCTACTAGACTACAGCGACTTTAGGGCAACACTCACTTTTAAGATGTGCCGCCTGTTTAAAAATGGTGGATAACTTGAACACGGGTGTCTATTAAAAGTTTTACACAAAATCCGAATAGCATATCTAGGATGGTAATCGTTGGGAGTGGTTTGCCAAGGTTGTAGCACTCTTTATGTTCCTGGAGACCTCTTGCAACATTCAGATGGCAACATCTCAGTACCGATATAAATAATATCATACATGTCCCGTTGGTCTATGAGGAAAACTGGGACTGTAAAAAAGAGTTCAAAATATGCGCAAGCGAAGCACTATGAACAGAAGAAAGGCTACGGCCAGAGCTTAATCACGAAATCAATGATCGAAATAAAATGAGCACGGTGAACTGATGTGTTGACGATGGAGGTGGTTTTAGTTGGTAGTTGGTCCTGTGGCAAAACTACAAAATCTATGCCTGGTTTCTTCCTCCACTTTAGGAAAAACTGTCCCGTCACACTGAGACATCGTAACAGAGTTGATAAACTTGTTAGAAAAGCCTCGGTAGATGTATGATCTCGTAACTCCTACACTCAGCTTTGTCGTCCTAAGGAAGAAATTTAAATTTTTTTTTTGGTGGTACAGCACAGAGCAGATGGTGTATTGCCCCCTGCCATTTCAATGGTCTTCTGCCGTTTGTATGACAGGGAAAGGACATCGGATTTGTATGCACTTTCATGCTCACAAAGGTGTAGTGTACCCACGTCATTGGACAATCGATGTGTTTACGCTTTAAGCTTCACTGCAAGAGCTATGGGGGTCACTTCAGAGACTGAGGCAGTAATTTGTTTTGTCTGCGATGCAATATACTGGTCTGCGTTCCTTCCATTTTCTGAATTTGGATGACAAATGACGAAAGCAGAGGTAGTATTAGCAAGAGAGAGAGAGACAGAGAGACGGAGAGGGAAAGATAAAGAGAGTGATGAAGGTAGAAAGCGGGAAAATGGCTCTTAGTGGGCTCCTGAGTTTACAGACAATCTGTGAAAAAACATCATGAAAATCGGACGAACTCTTTCGGCAAATAGAGTAACTTGAAGTCAGTGTACTTTTATCACTTTAAAAATATATTTTCAATCACTTCTTTTAATCTAAAAAATGTTTAAAAACACATTGAAGCCAACGAATCGTAACAAAACCCGTATCAAACCAAAATTCCAGAACTACTCATCTAGTATATTGGGGAGTTTTTATAGCTTCCCTAACAATAGAAGAAAACCAGCACTAATTAAGAAGGCGTATGCGTGTAATAAACATTACATTACAGGAATTTTATTAACACTCATACGGCGTACATCTTATCATAGCCAATCATCTTTATAAAGTTTAGTGTCGCACACAGGCAGTAGTAAATTTTCAGTCATAATTTTTTTTATGGATTTTTAAAAAGAAACGCGTTAAATTTTTTTTTTTATCAACTTTTCGCAATTTAATGGCATTTTAAAGAAATTTTAATGGCTAAACAATAAATACAGTCAACTTGCCTACACAACACAATATGGTGGCGTATGAGTAATAAAAAAATGTGCCAAAATGGAATTCATTATTACTCATACGTTTAGAGGCGCAAAGTAAAGTTAATAAAAAATCGTAATGATTATGAGTGTAGTTCACTCATAGAATATAAAATTAATAACAAAAACAACAACACACACTTTAAATTAAATTAAACGATTTTGAAACTTTTACTAATTATTGGGGCTTTAGTGTGTTTTGTAAGTCTTGGTGTCTGTTTTTAAGAACTCATTAAAGTCTTGGCAAAAGTTGGGTTTAGTGCATTGGAGGGCAACTAAAGCGAATCCTGCATTGAAGGATATTGAAATTATTCCCTGAAATTAGGGGTACAAGAACCCGAAGCGATACTGAGTGATAAAAATTTGTTGGTAGGAATCGGACATATCCTGTGGTAAAAAGGGAGATATCCAAGGTTTCTACCTCTAATATAGGAAAAACAGTTTCGTGAGAGGCATCATAAGAGTTGATAAACTTGTTGGGAAAGCTTCAATGGACGTATAATCTCTCAACTTCTATATTCACTTTTGCCCTCCTAAGAAAGATATCTGAAGAGACAGTAAAAAAAGCTACCAGTTTAGCTTTAAACAGCAACTGAAAAGATATTTAGGATAGAAGAGCCAAATTGAGTGCTCACACGTTCAATGCAGAATATTATTGATTTCAAGGGTAAAAAGTTCGGCTTCTGTCTACGGTTGTAGACTCCGATGCCAATAGAACCATATGGCTATAATTGGCAATTCATAAGTGCTCTGCATTAAGTGTCTCTTGAGCATACAGCCGTACTTTATATTTTTTTCCATATTAAAGCAGCATACATTGACACTGAATTAGCTTCCCTAAGCGGCAATGGTTCCAAGTAGGTTAGGTTAGGTTAGGTTAGAGGACGTATACTTGTCAACTGTGACAAGTACAGTACCCGGAGGTCGAATTGACCCATTGTACAACGTCCTAGCTTCTCACACCACTCATGTTGTGTGCGTTAATTTTATAAGTGAGTGGCGGGACCCACAGTTTAACGTCGATTCCGAACGACAGATCCTTGAGAAACTTTTTTATGGCAAATTTTATTTACTCTCAGAGTTTTTGCCAGAAATCTGCTGAGAGGAAATCGCCGAAGAAATATTTTTCTTTCATATTTCGTTTTGATGCCTGACCTGGGATACGAACCCGGGCTTTATGTCTAATAAGCCAACACACTACCTACTAGACTACGGCGACTTCATGGTTCCAAGTATATGTTCTGGTAATTCGTTGAGTGTACAATGGCCCGTCAGAAGACAGGCATCTGTTAGAAAACTGACTGTCTGAAGAAGCTAAATCAGTTGGGTTGACAGAAAAGGTTACCCTGTGCTGAGTCCCAGCTTATATGGGACAGAGCATTGTAGACTCAGTGTACATTTATTCAGAATGAGGCTTGTATTCAGTACAACAAGTAAATTCTGTGTCGTTAGGAATGAATCATTGAAACACATTGTGGGTCATTAGTGCTTCTGTGGAATAAACGTTTGGGTGCATATCAACCGTTAGGGAGGGAATTGTCATGTTGATTCCAAAAAGCATCCTGAAATTTGCCAACACCACAGGCTTCGAGAAGACATTATAAAGTTTGAGGGGAGTACAGTAGATCGCAAGATCAGTGCTCGAATGCTGACATGACTGTCAGATAGTGTTGACATGTTTCGTCCATCTGTACTTGAATTGATTATATCTTTCGATGGTGGAAACTTTCGCTTGAAAGCTAAGCATTCCTGATCAAAAATCACTGCTCCCATATCATTTGTATAATTTCGAATAGTCTCTTTCCTTAAAGTGTGGCCTCGACATTGCTCCACTTACTCCTAATACTCTCACTTCTGTTACGAAAAGTGTTTCCAAAAGTATTAAGACACAGTGAAGTTGCCGTAATCTAGTAGGTAGTGTGTTGAGTTATTAGACGAGAACCTGTGGTTCAAACCTTAGCTCAGACATTTTGAACAAAATGAAATACCAAAAAAAAAAAAAAAATTTAATTCTTTTGGCTACTTTCTCTCAACCTACTTCTGAAAAAAAAAGTTTGTCAAAAATTTGCTCTTCAAGGATTGAGTTTAAACTGTAGGTCCTGTCACTCATAACACACACAACATGAATGGTGTGAGAAACTAGGTTGTAATCTTGACTAGAGTTTGGTTGTAACCAATTAAGTCTGAATGTCCTTCGATCTTTATAAGAGGCAGACGACCTAAATATCGTGGTTTACATCTAGTGCATAATTCTTATCGGTAAAGCGATTATCCTTAAGTGTGTGGTTTTTAGAGGTTCGATTCTTATGAGAGGCTGAGGTCTGATACACTCATATACATAAGAGTAAGTCTTACTTAATTTCGAAACTAAGACGATAGCCAATCAGAATAACAACTGATGTCATTCATGTGATGTTCAGCTTTGGGGCAGCTTTGCTATCGGTATAATTCTTCCAATTTTCCAGGCTGTAGGAAACTGGGTGGTTGTAATGCAATGATTAAAGACATGAGTCAGCGCTCCCAAAATATATGGCAATATAAGTTTAACAAATTTAATGCCTACACCATCTGCATTGGATCGTATTTTCAAGATATGCCTGGTTACATCGGCCTCTGACACTGTAGAAAATGAGAAGTTAGTATTGCAGGAGAGTTCATTTCGTAGATTAGGACCGGTATGATTATTTGTCACGCTATTAATACAAAAAAAAAAGTCATTTTGCATCCTAAAGAACGACGGGAGTGTATACCTAACGACTTCACATTCCTCCACAATTCGCCAGCAGGGAGATTTAAATTAAGTTTCCGGGAGAAATATGATTTTTTATCCTGTCTGACAATGAGATTGGAGCGGTTTCTAGCTATATTGTAAGCAGCTCTGTTTATCAACGTGGGTCTCCTTTTCCAAACGTTGTAAACTAAATTGCGATCACGAATAGCATTTTTGACAGCAGCCGTATACCACGGACAAGAACGATTATTTACAGCAAAACTACGTTCAGTTACATGACGATCATAAGCGCCCTGCAATGTTGCAAGAAGTACCTTCAACTTATCATCGACTGACGCATAATACCAACATTCATTCCAGCCCAGAGCAGAAATGTCAGCAAAGAGGAACGAAAAACCAATCGCGTTATAACCCCTATAAGTTATAATCCGAAGATTATCGTCTCTAGTTAGGTTAATATTCAATGTACAAAATAATAGATCATGGTCAGAAACGAAAGAAATTTGATCATACAAAAGTAATAAGCTTGGATGAGACAGCAGGAATAAATCGAGTAAACTTGGCCTTGAATTGGACGAAAAACGTGTGGGAATTTCATCATTAACCGTAGTCATACCCACAGAACTTATCATATCAAGAAAATCATTACTAATTTCATCCTTAATCATCAAGTTTACATTAAAATCACCACAAGTGATAAAAAAGTCATAAGCTATGGAATGATTACTGAAGTTATCAAAAAAAGGTTTGAGAGTCAATGTTCTTATAGGATTATAAACACATGACACTAAAACTCTCACACTATTATCATAAACGACAATATTAATAAATTCAGTGTCACAATCCTGTGAAATGTTGACTATCCTAGTATTGAGGTTACTCTTAGCATAAATTGCAACACCACCGCCTCTTCTATGTCTCCTATCATTCCTATACAGTTTATACCCATTTATGCTATAGTAACTATCCGGAACATCATAGTGGAACCATGTTTTCGTTACACAAATAATATCAACCATTGAGTTTTCAAATATATGTCGAACATAATCCAATTTAAGTCCATTTAAACTCCTGGCATTGAAATGCACAACATGAACACCTGATCGCTGCTTACATAATATATTTATTAAAGCGGTTTCCGTCAACACTGTCATTATAATTTGTCTGACTCATAATAAGGTAGAGAAATAGCAGTTTTTTCATTCACTTCAAAATAATTAATAAATATTGAATATATAATTCTTCGTGGCCTCACAACATCACTCCTTATTTTGTGTTTAAAAATTATAAAAGTAGTTAAAAAAAAGGATAAACCAAAAATAAATAAAAAGTTAATTTTTACTAATTATAATTTTTAAAATAATTTTTAAATTATAAGATTTGAATACAAAATATTGTTAACACGCTGGTGCTAACTATTAACCCTTAAAACTAGTTTTAAGATTTGAAAACTATTGTAAATTTCATTAGTAAAGATTCAATAAAAAAAAAAAAAAAACTCATGTGATGTTCCAACGATAGCTTAACATCTGTTCCTTAAAAACAGAATTGAACTGAGCTCTGCAGCAATTCGTTTAAAACTTTGAGAGCATCATTTCCAGCTTAAAACAAAGCAGTTTGGGTTGAATGATGTTTATGTCATCACTCTGTGGGTGTGTGAGTATGAGTATGAGTGTTGTTGTTAAGCAATCAATAAAATGCTCATCTCTGGCATAGCCAATGAATTATTAGTTTCTACTCTACCAGCAGACTGGTTATAATTAGTTTTACAAAAATTGGCAAAAAACAAAAAAACACGAAAATCATACACAATAATAATGAGAAGAGAGAGAAAAAAAATGTATAAAAAGTTTTAACCCAGTTTTGAATGTCAATATTGATAAATTGTAACCAGCAAACAAGCAAATCCATTGGTAATGGCCAGCTGATTAGACAAGCCACAATCATGAAACGTTAAAGCAGGTCAAAATCAAATATTAAAGCAAAGCAAACCAAGCAAAAAAAAATGAAGCGAACAACATAAAAAAGCGTAAGGAAGGGCAAAAGAAATACAGAAAAATTTTAAGAAAAAAAAAACACTCTCATTTTCCTTTAAATCAAATGCCATTAATAAGAGATTATAAAAAGAGCATGTGTATGTATCAGTGTATATGAGTGTATGTGTGTGTATATGTTAAGAGATTTTTCTATTTTCATTATTTATTTATTCTATTTTATTGTGATTGTTGTTGTAATTTTTGATGTATTTTTGCTGTTGCCTGCTGGTTTCAGTTTACAATACTCTTATGGTTGCTAAAACATTAATCACTGCGATGAGCTTCTTCTCTTCTCTTATAAACAATTTATGATTTATGATGTTCAACCTTTACTCACTCACAGAGGCCTCTTACTCAGGCTCTCTTTCTGCTCTTGTTTTAACTCTCATTGCTTTTTCTCTTTCTTAACTCTTAACGTCTAAAACATTTGCTGTGTATCATAAAATAAAAGTAAAGGAGAGCAAGTAAAAAAAAAAAAAAAAAAAATCACACACTCACTTACTCACACACACTTACTCACAAGTAGTTTAAAAATGTGGAAAAAAAATCAAGAAAGACAAGAAAAACAAGCAAATGTTTATAAAGATTTCTTTTCCCGTCTTAAAAGACATTGAATGTGGGTCAAAATGTTGTGAAATTTTTCGCTTTTCTGTTTTCCACTTTTACTCTTTCATTGTTTTTTTCGTTTCCTCTTCTATCTCCTACATAGTAGAGTAGCAAAGTCAAAGTATTGAGAAGTAGTGCCCCAAGAGATTCTTATATTGTGTGTATTGAACAGTAAACAACAATAGCAACAACCACTACAACATATTGCCAATAAAACGCATTCAAAGAAAATAAACCAAATATTCACACACATACACACACACGCTTTCACACACAGCCACTTGAATACTTGTGTATACATTAAAATAAAATCAAGAAAAGAACACATGAATTGTGGCAAGAAAGGAAGAGTATGCGAAAGGAAAATAAATAAAACCAAATAAATATGTTTAAACACACATACTCCTTTACTTATTTTAAACATGCGTTACACACATACACAAATACAAATACTTTAGCTCGTTTACACATCTACATATGTACGTCCTCTGCTCCGTTCATTCACATTATTTATCTACATAGACAAAGTGCTGGTGTAAATAGGGAAAACCGTTAAAATGGATAATTCAAATATTTCAAATCGTAGTAGATACGTTCCTATGCGTTGCACAGTGGGTTAGGATGGTAGAAAATATGGTTTCCAGGATAACGATTTTCGATTAAAAAAATTGTTTCATTTTAGGTGTTGCTAGCAACACACTTTGATTGATAAAAATACGGGTTTGTTACATGATTTCTTCACTACAAATGTTGCGATTTTCGATACAACACACTGGAAAAACCATCCAACGCCCTTATGGAATGGAAGTATCGCAGCACGTATATATGTGGACATATGTAACAGTGGCAATGAGAACCAGTGCTGCAAGCTCTGTTGGAGTTAAGTCTGCTGCATATGTTAGTGAAGGCTAAAGTTTTGGAGTCTGTGGTTATGTTGATGGGAGATTTCAGGACCCAAGGAATATAATGGCTGGCAGCTCCCTCTTTTACTGCCCCCGGGACAGGACCAGTGAACCCTTGGGCTGTAAAAACAGCGAGCGTATGTAACAAAATTGAATAAAGTAATCTGGAAGCTGCACTCTTTTAAAAGAGGAATTATTTTGTGGTTTACAAAAGGGTTTAGTACGGATATAACAAGAGCAGAAGTTGAGGCCCCCGAATGAAGTCCATGAAAAACCTGACGGGTATTTCCAAGCGGAAGTCCATGCAATCGAATGATGTGCTCAGTATAACGTGATAGGAAGTACAAAAGACAAGGTATGGCAATACTATCCAACAGTCAGGCCGTCATTCCAGCTCTCTGCTCTTTTGAGGTTAAATCGAAGATAGTATCGGAATGTCTAAGGAAGCTGATTCAGCTAGATCGGGAAGATAGGATTACGGCATACTGGGTCACAGCTCGTGTAGTAATTCGCGGCAATGAGCAAGCAAATGAGCTTGCAAGGAAGTGAGCATCCGTGCCGCTGATGAGACCAGAACCGTTCTGTGGAGTGTGAGCGACAGTTAGGAAAGATATGATTAACGAAACAAAAGACAAAGAGAGGCAAAGGCTTTTCTCAAATCAAGTGGGCTTAAGGTAATCGAAACTTCTGTTGGAAAACTACAATAGAAGGCGGACTGAGTCGTTCATTAGACTTTGATGAGGTTGATAAATCTCCTTTGACAGGATACTGTAGACTTAGGACACATTTATGCAAAATGGCGGTTGACTCAAGCCCAACATATAGATTCTGTGACGATAAGAATAAATCATGGGAACACATTCTTGGAACCTGTAGAGAATTAATGCATCCGAGGAAGAGACATCTGCGTGCTAAGCAGGGAATTATCATTGTTGACAATGTAGCGATATCGTATAAAATGTGAGGGGAGTACGATAGATCGTGTGATCGCCGTGTTAAGCCAACTCATCAAGACAAATTTTGTAATAATTAGTAACAACAATTGGCCATAAAAATCATGAGATTTGACATCTTTAGACTGCTTTTGTGCGGTTACGTCAAAAACCGTGTTTGCCCAGATAATGCTCGAGGATTTCAAAACCAACATTCATCAAGTTATTGCCGAAATAGTGCCTGAAATGTGTGAAAAAGCGATCGAAATCTACCTCCAATCGTTCGAATCTACCAAATGAACTGCTACAACTAATCTAGAGTTGACATGATACTTCGTAACTGTATGACAAGGTTCAAGCATTCTAATGAAATAAAAAAGAGCTACACTGAAATCATAACCCCAAATTAAGCAGAATCCTCTATTATGGCCCACTGTTTAAGAGAACAAAAAAAAAAAAAAACAGAAAAAGAAATATGAAAAGTAGTGGCAAAATAAATAAAAGAAAACCCCAACTTAATGTATTGGTATGTTCGTTCGAAGCAAATAAAAGCAAAACTTCTAACTCGAATACAACCAACAACAATGTCAATATCAATACGAATACGATTGGAATAGGAATACGAATACATTAGAATACAATAAATAAATCAAGAACGTGTGTAGCTGTGTGTGGTGATCACAAACAAATGAAATGAAATGGAACCAAATGAGAATGGATTTCCAAGAAATCATACAAGAATTCATTGTCAAAGTGTTAGTGGCAAGGGCAGTGGTGGTGGTGGTAATGGTGATGGCAGGCTGTAAAAGTATTCAAATGTAAAAAAAAGATAAAATAAGACGTAAAAAACATTTCGTTTCGTTTTGTTTTTTTTTTCTTTTTGGACTTTCAGTAGAACACAAAAAAAAGCGACAAAAACAACAAAAAATATTGGAGAAAACCTTTGTCAAATAGAAATAAAAAAAAGAAGGAACTGTAAAGCAAAGCAAAAAAAAAAAAAAAAACCGAACCGAAAAGTGTAAAAAAGAATGAGAAAAAAAGTGTCTAAAAATGTTATACCAAGTCAAGTCAATGCCAACAAGAATAACAATTGGGGTCTCTAAATATCTTTTGAACTAAATTTAATGCACACACACACACGTATACCTATATTAGGAAAAAAAAGGCATTTGAAACCAATATTGAACGGACAGAGGCAGGAGAGAGAGAGAGAGAGGGAAAAGTTTTCTCATTTTTCTATTTGCTTTAGTAAGGCTATGAGTGTGTGTGTGTGTGTGTGTCTGTGTGCAGTAGCAGCAGTTGTAGATTGAAAACGATTTTTAAAGCCAAAGCAGGGACAAACATTTTTGCCAAAAGCCAAATAAAAAAAAATTTTTTTTTGTTTCCTTTATTTTCTTTTATGGAAAAATTTAAAATAAAAATGAAACGAATAACTATTTAAAAATAAAATCACACAGCCAGAGACAGAGAGAGACAGAGGGAGATGGAGAGCAAGAATGAAAGGAAATGCAATACAAATTGTAGAGCACTTGATGATTAAAGAAAAATAATTTCATGGGTTTTTCCTTTAATTTTCTTTAGTTTTAATTCGTTTTTATTTTTGCTTTATCGGGCTTTTTATCATTTGGCCATTTTTTCTGTTTTCTTTGTCTTAAGCCAAGTGAAATTAGGTGCTCCATGTATTGGATGTTCAGCTTAAAAACGTATGAGCAGATGAGTACAAGGGCACATGGAGCTTGAAATGGAACGTGGCTCCCAAAGGTTTTACATGGCCTTGATGTGCCTATGCTCTTCTGTAAACGCAAGCTTCTTCTTACATGGAGTCTCAAAATTGAAAATGTGTGGTTGGGAGTTAGGTTTCACGTTTGTGCGACCACCAGAGGTTGGCCAATATTTGTGCAAAGAGAAATAATAATATTAAAAAAAAAACACAAATATTAGCCGACTTCTGGAAGTCGTGCAATCGTGAAATTGATACATTTTGTGATAAATAATCAAGATCCATCAAAAATCCTGTAAATTTTTGAACTAAAAGTTCATTTGATGAGATGACATATATAAAAAATATCACTCTACTGTTAGACTCTTTAAATAATAACTACGGTAGTTTTTGTTCGATTTGATCAAATGATGACTCCATCTCTTCACAAGAGAACTGGTTTTGAGAATGTTATCACTTATCCTATATTTTTCTTATTAAAGTTTGCTACTATGAATGGACAAACTTGAAAAAATGTGAAAAAAATTCGAATTTTCCAAGTTTACTTCATCAAATCTCATAGCATATTAAGCCGAATAATAGATATATGTATACCGTTTTAAAGGTATATCTCTCCTCTTTCCAACAAGATTTAAATTTTGGAAATCGGGTCAGAAATCTTTGTGTAATCCAGAAATTTGTGCGTAAAGTAAAAAAAAAACAGTTTTTGTCAAATAAAAACAAGTTTGGAGGGTTTTAGAAATATAAAAAAGCTATTTTTGAGTTCTACTCAACTAACTGAACAACGTGGACTATGTAGTTACGCGGGTGTATTTTCACTGTCGCACCGTGTTATTGTTATTTGTGTATTTCGTTTACATTTATTATTGCAGTGTTGTTTGTGTATTTTGTTTACTTGTTTACCATTTTTTTATGCTGGTGTTTGTTGTTATATTAAGCAGTACGATAATTTGTAAACAGGTTTGTTTACTGCATTGTTTTGTTTTTGTAGCTTTTGTTTATAATTTTAATGTTAAGCGATGTAAAAGTAAAATAACAGTATCTAGATCAGGGGTGCCCAAAAGTTCCTTATGGAAGTGCAAACACCAATACATTTAAAGAAAAACAAATTTTTATTTAATATTTTTTGTTGTGAAAACTAATACATACAAAGAAAAAACAAAACACACTTTTTTAAATGCTGTACGAAAAACAAAAACAAAATCTACGTTGATGCTCGCTGTTGTCAATGTTTACCAGCAAAGTATACGAAAGTGTTGTTGCTTTGTATATGAAAGAAACGAATCGACGAAAAAAGACGAAAAAAGCAAAGTTGTTCCTGTATTTTGGCTTACTAATACTGAGTGTGCTCTATGCGTATATAAAATACACAGCCTATAGCTAAGCGCTTTTACAAAAACAAATGTGCATGAAGTGTATAGGGCTTGGGCACTACTGATCTAGATCTTTCATTTTCGTAACATTATATAAGTTGAAAGCAGTGCAGTAAGTCCTTTAGTCGTTGTATCCTAGAACCTTTGCACACCTGTTTGATGGTCCAGATTTCAAAAAAGAAAATATTGTGGGCTTTGCAAGGAATACGGGTGTAGATTTTATCTAATTGGGGTCTCAAGGTATCTTAAGAGACTTTGGGATCTAAGTATGACGAGTTGGATTAGATACCACTTTCACTTTACGTAACCTCACAAACTTTCCCTCATTGCGTTGAAAAATTAAGTGCCAGTAAATGGCAGATGATTGCCCTTTAAAATGCTGTATAAGTTATTAAAGACACAAACCATGTGCTGAATATATGCCATACTGTTATTAGTACCACATTTTTATTTCATACACCCAATAATTGTATTGAGAAACAATACAAGAAGAAATGAATATATCCTTTAAATACCTAAACAGTTACAATTATTTCAAGGAAATTCTCTGATAAAGAGAAAGAAAGAAAAAGCAAATCAAAGAAAAATGCTGCTTAAAGAAACGAACATAAAAAAACTTTTAAAGAAATTATTCGTTTGTAAGAAACTCTTTTTTTCTGTTTTCCTTTTTCTTTTTCTTTCATTTTATTTTCTTTTTTGTTTTAAAATATGATTTATCATTATAATTATTAGAAAATTAATTAGATTCTTAAACAAAAAAAAAAAGAAAAATTCTGTTCTTTGTTGCTTAAACAAAACAAAAAGGATTTCTTTCTTTTCCATTAGAAACAAAAAAAAAAATTCTAAAAGGAACCGGAAATTATTTTAAATTCAAATTATTTGTAGCGTTAAAAAAGATTTTTTTTTTATGTAAATTTGCTTTGAAAATTATTTTTCTATTGTCTTCCTTTTGCGAGTGTATATTTGCATAATGCTATTCCACACAAATAATTTAAATTTTACACTCTTAAACAATTGAACATCATTTACGGCAGCAAACAGTAGCCTATTTTTAACACAGCCTTAGCAGCCTTAACAGCTTTAACAGCCATTAATCTCTTTAATGGCGGTGCCAAAAACAAATATTTCCGTATTTCTAATATTAAGCGAGACTTTATGGTGTATTTTAGAATAAAATTTTTAACATTTTCCAAAGATTTAAATTCATTTTAAGCATTAAAAGCTTTTAAATTGAAATAAAATTTAAATGCTTAAAGCTGTAAAACATATTTGACGTATATATACGTCCGGCTATAATTTGTATTTTTAACTGAGACCAGCACTTAAGAGATGAGCCCTATTAATGTAGTGCGTTGGAATATTGCAAATTGAGTTACAGGAGAAGTGAAATCTGGGAGTAGAGTGTGACAAATTGGTTTGCAATTTTTAATATTTATTTTTTGATGACCAGTGTTATAACTTCGTCATCATTTAATAACAGACCAGAATAGTGCGAGTGAAACATACAATACCGTCACTTGCAGATTAGAACTCTATTCCCTAGACTACGGGGGCATCCAAATGCTCATTGTCGCTTTGAAATCAATTGACGAGTATAAACGTCAAGTTAAAATCAAATCAAATTTAATCTACTCCCGCTCGAAGTTAAATTCAAAGTTATACGATTAATATCTGAAGCAATTTGTGCTATAAAGTCGCCCTATTATCATAAGATATCTTCCGTTTGTACCAGTATTGACAAATGTAGTCTGTGTGAGGTACTATGTGTAGCTTATGTGAGGAGACTAGGCCTAAAATATCATGCTGTTTGTAGAGGTTGAAATGAATATATTTATAAACAGGAACTCGTCTCTAGATAGATAATTTCTCTACAGCTTAGATGACCTGGCAACTGTAAAAGTTGAAAGGGGTGCATGATACCCACAGGATCTCAAAAAATTTTACTGTGAGCAGACTTTATGGCGTCGTTAGCTTATGGTATTCCTTTTCCAATCTTATATACACGGAGTTTTAGTTGGATGGTATGTATAGTGTACCACCCTATTATTATGGACTGCATTACGTTTTTCTCAGCCTTAGTTTATTACTATGTGGTTACATACATAATTGGTCATTACAACCCTTCAGTCAGGATTTCGATCTAGCTTCTCACACCACTTATGTTGTGTGCGTTAATTTTGTACATGAGTGGCGGGACCTACAGTTTAAAGTCGACTCCGAACGACAGATTTTTGAGAAGCTCTTCATGGCAATTTTTATTTACTCTCAGAGTTTTTGCCAGAAATCTGCTGAAGGGCAGTCGCCCAAGAAATATTTTTTTATAATTCGTTTTGATGCCTGGCCTGGGATACGAACCCAGGCTTTACGTCTAATAAGCCAAAACACTACCTACTTGACTACGGCGACTACTATGTGGTTAGCTCAGTGAAATCTAATGCTTGGATGAAGCAGGGATGCATTTTTATTTATATTTCCGCCATTCGTCATACCTACCCAAAAGCTAGTCCCCCTAACTTAGCTGTTCCATTATAAAATCTAAAGACGCTAAAACAGGTTTTCCTTTAACTCTTTCAGAAAGTTAATGGAAAATTCGTGCATCTTTCCGTTTTACTTCAGTGAAGAGTTCAAAGTTTTTTAGACATAGTATTGTGCTAGTGTTGGACTGAATGTAAGGGAAAAAATCCAAGTTAGTGGTGAAAGATTTAATATCCGTAGGGTCATTAACGTATGTGCCAATGAAGACGTTGTATGGAGGCTGGGAATTAGAAAAATAGAACGACAGTTTTCTTATGTGCTTGAAGTCGCCGTAGTCTAGTAGGTAGTGTGTTGGCTTATTAGACGAAAGCCCCGAGTTCAAATCCCAGGTCAGACATCAAAACGTAAATATGAAAATATTTCTTCGGCGACTTCCTCTCAGCAGATTTCTGGCAAAAACTCTGAGAGTAAAAATTGCCATGAAAAGCTTCTCAAAAATCTGTCGTTCGGAGTCGACTTTAAACTGTAGGTCCCGCCACTCATGTATAAAATTAACGCACACAACACGAGTGGTGTGAGAAGCTAGGATGTTGTACAATGGGTCAATTCGACCTCCGGGTACTGTACTTGTCACAGTTGACAAGTACACGTCCTCTAACCTAACCTAACCTTTCTTATGTGCTTTATGATTTCAACTTTGCAGTATCCCGTGATCCTAGTCACGATATTGCTTTTCTATACCTTGGAGACACGGACAATGAGCGACATTCTCAGTTTGGCCACAAAAAGCCTGGTCTTTGAGGTTTAACAGTTGAATTCAGTGCAGTATGAGAGCATACATACAACATAATTGGTCATTGTAACCCTTCAGTCAGGATTACGACCTAGCTTCTCACGCCACTTATGTTGTGGGCGTTAATTTTATACATATGAGCGGCGGGACCTACAGTTTAAAGTCGACTCCGAACGACAGATTTTTGAGAAGCTTTTCATGGCAATTTTATTTTCCCTCAGAGTTTTTGCCAGAAATCTGCTGAGAGGAAGTCGCCGCAGAAATATTTACATATTTTCGTTTTGATGTCTGACCTAGGGTTTGAACTCTTGCCTTCAGTCTAATAAGCCAACACACTACCTGCTAGACTACGGCGACTTACATGAGAGCTTACTTGCTTAATTGGTCATTGCAATCCTTTAGTCAGGATTACAACCTAGCTTCCCCTAGCCAACCATGGTGTATGTGTTAATTTTATCCATGAGCGGTGGGATCCACAGCTTAAAGGCGATTCCGAACGACAAATTTTTTTTTAAAAGCTTTTCATGGCAATTTTATTTTACTTGCAGAGTATTTGCCAGAAGATTGCTGAGAGAGAAAGTCGCCAAAAGAAATATTTTTTCTTCATATTTCGGTTTGATCGAGGTTCCGGCCTCACATCTAATATGCCAAAACACTACCTAATAGACTAACTACGGTGACTCCTTAAAGAGCATTAAGTGTCAATTACTGAGTTTGAAAGTAAATCTCAGCTCCAATTTTACTTCCTAACTGAAGGCAGCAAGGCTGTGGAGCGAAACGGTTTTCAAAAACGAAAAATTAACTTCAATTACAGGACAAATTCGACTTCTTTGCAACAATTGCAGAATATTTTTTTTTATTTGTTTTGTAACATAATTTCTAATACTTTTATGGCTCCGCTCCCCCTCCCTCTATTTCTATTTGATTTTATTTTTATTTAGTTTTACAACAAAAACCAAATAATTTTTTTTTTATTTTGCTGTGTCCGCCCCAATGAAAATTGCCAACCAAAATCTGTAACTGCCACGTTTTTCAATTCAGTTGCTGTCGTTAAAGTCAGTTGTAGTTACACACGTCACATGATGTTGATGTAGTTGAGTTGCTATAATCGATAAGGAGAGAGAGAGAGAGAGAGAGAGAGAGATAAAGGTAGGGAGTGAGAGAGTTTAAGCAGCATTAAAGGCACAAATGTTTTATAAATGCACTGGACTCTTTGGGCTAAAATAGTTGGTTGTCGTAGGGCCACCTTTTAGTTTTTGTTGTTGCTTTCGTTTCCCTTTCCGTTACTTTTCACGACAATTAGTTGATGTGTCACGTATTCGCCATCATTTATGCCTGACACTACAGATAATCTCACTTTCAGTTCCGTTCCCCATTTACTTCGTTTCTTTGTTTTTATTTTTAGGTGAAGGCAAATAAGAGGGGCGAATAATTTTTGTTGTTTTTAGTTGTTTGTATGTGTGTGTGTTGATACTTTGACGTTACAGTTATAAAATGTGTCAAAACAAACTCAAAAAATAATGTGATGCCCCCGAAAAAGTCATTAAACTATAAAATAAATTAAGAAACTTTAGAGGGCGGCGTTTTTATAGCCATTTGGGGACGATTTTGTTATTCATTTTTCGTATGAAATTTAAAAGAATTTAAAAAAATTTTCTTTTAAATGGTTTTACAATCAATTGGGTTTTTTTTCTTATTGGCTTAATAGTGTAGCATCTGCTTGGAATAAATATGGTGGCATTAGAAAAGCTTTTATCTTTCGATTGTAGAGGCATAAGAACAAAAACAGTTGAATAAGAGTAAGGCAATACTTACAAGACAAGTTGCCGTAGTCTAGTAGGTAGTGTGTCTACCACGGTCTAAATCCTAAGTCAGACAACTGCAACAAAACTAAATTTGTAAAATATTTCTTCGGCGATTTTCTCTCAGCAGATTTCTGGCAAAAACTCTGGGAGTAAATAAAATTGCCACGAAAAGTTTCTCAAAAATCTGTCATTCGGAGTCGACTTTGAACTGTAGGTCCCACCGCTCATGTATAAAATTGATACACACAACACAGGTGGTGTGAGAAACTAGGTCGTAATCCTAACTAAAGGGTTGTAATGACCAATTATGTATGTATATATGCAGAATATACTGGCTTATTTATTCAGGCCAATCGGATCTCAGACACATTTGACTACTTGGACGACGCCAAAATATAACTCCACTCCCCCAAATTGCAGCCCTTGCGCTGACCAACTTCTTCCTTTTCCTTGATTTTGGTGGAACTTGGTCAGTACAGGGACTGCGTTCACCCGTGGCATCACAACGGGTCGCTATGTGTGCTCAAGTGAGCTTTGTGATATTCAGAGCTACCACTCCGACCTAACCTAACCTAACCCCCCAATTAAAGGCAAGGCATTTCCTAGAATGGATAAAAAAATGTTAAAAAACATCTACGAAAAGTTGGCTCCGACATCTCGAAGGAAACGAAATTTGAGAAAATATTTCTTTCGGCGACTTCTTCTCAGCAATCTTCTGGAAGATTGATTTTTAACTAGAAAGCCCAAAAATAAATAAAAATTGTAATGAAAAGTTTCTCAAAACTGTCATACGGATTCATCGTTAAACTGTTGGTCCTGCCACTCATTAAAACACACAACATGATTGGTTTAAGGTTTGAACCAACTTGAACTGACTTGTATTCTTGTGATTGACAGACGATGTCTACGTAAGCAAGATCTCCTAGATTGTCGTGAAAAGTTCTTTAAAACTGTAATACGGAATTGACTTCAAACTGTAGGTCCCGCCACTCATGGTTAAAATTTACACTTCCAACATGAGTTTGAACCAACTTGAACTCACTTGTATGCTTGTGATTGACACATTGACAGACGGCGTCTACGTAATCAAGATTGCCAAGATTTTTTTTTTTTGTCATGAAAAGTTTCTTAAAACTGTAATACGGAATTGACTTCAAACTGTAGGTCCCGCCACTCATGGGTAAAATTTACACTCCCAACATGAGTGGTGTAATGGTTTGAACCAACATGAACTCACTTGAATGCTAGTGATTGACAAATTGATAGATGTCGTCTACGTAATTACGATCTCCTAAATTGTCATGAAAAGTTTCTCAAAACTGTCATACAGAATTAACTTCAAACTGTAGGTCCCGCCACTCATGGGTAAAATTTACACTCCTAACAATAGGGGTGTAATGGTTTGAACCAACCTGAACTCACTTGAATGCTTGTGATTGACACATTGACAGACGTCTTCCACGTAATCACGATCGCCTAGATTGTCATGAAAAGTTTCTCAAAACTGTCAAACGGAATTGACCTCAAACTGTAGGTCCCGCCACTCATGGGTAAAATTTACACTCCCAACATGAGTGGTGTAATGGTTTGAACCAACCTGAACTCACTTGAATGCTAGTGATTGACACATGGACAGACGTCTTCCACGTAATCACGATCGCCTAGATTGTCATGAAAAGTTTCTCAAAACTGGCAAACGGAATTGACCTCAAACTGTAGGTCCTGCCACTCATGAGTAAAATTTATACTCCCAACATGAGTGGTGTAATGGTTTGAACCAACCTCAACTCAGTTGAATGTGTGTGATTGACACATTGACAGATGTAAGCAAGATCGCCCAGATTGCTTCAAGTAGTTGAATTACTTGTGGACTTTATTATCCTTCAGAATAGTCTTTTCAACGTCTTCATTACAAGTCTTAAAATTTCTCTTCTAATTTGCTTAAAATTCAAATTTTTCAGGGCATTCGAGCTGCCCTTTAGTGTGAGGCAAAATTTCTAGAAATTTTTTTATAATTTTCTTTCAAAGTCATGGTACTTTAAAATGTTTTAAAATACGTCTAATAAAACAATTACAAAAGAAGTTTAAAAATACAACTCACCTCACTGCAGGTACTTCTAAAATATCCCATTCTACGGATGTATAAAATTCTGATAAATCGACACCAACTTCAACAATATTTGTACCGTTCAGTTCATCAATATGGCGTAAATCAACCTGTAAATAAACAGAGACAAACAAAAAGAGCGACAACGAAGCGACATTTAAAAATCAATAAAATGTTATCATAAAAAAACAGAGAAATACAGGAAATACATTAAAAGGAATGGGAAATAAAACACATAAAGGGAATTACCGTTACCGTTAAAAAAAAAAACTGATACGCCAAAAGACATGATACCGTATGAGAGCCATTTAAAGATGAGCACATTGAGGATGAGGATGATGATGATGATGGCGATGACATGGAAAAAAGTAAAACGCCTACTGAGTCTTCAAAGTGAATGAAAAATCATCACAATAAAGTCAATTTCTTTCGCTCTCTCTCTCTATCTCTCTTTCTCTCTGATAAGTACATTCACATTCAGATTCTCATTGTCATCGCCATTCATTCATTATCCTTTGCCCATGATGCTTAACTTTTGCTGCCATGCTCAACATTAGCAGCAGCAATGCCATCATAAGGATGATAATCATTGACTTGGAATTTTTTTTTTTAAGGAACTACAAAGACGAGTTGTAGGCAGGGGAAGGTGGAAAAAAGTCACTTTAAAAGATGAAAAGCCAGGCGACACAAATTGTGATGAACTGTAGCCGTATTGAAGTGTGAGTTGAGTTGTTACTTTTTGTTGCCACTTCTTTCACAAACAAAATAACGAAGAAAATAAAATAAAGAGGGAAAGGAAAAACGTTAAAAGGAAATTGTAACTGGAAATCTTTGTAGGAAATTAGTTTAATAAACTATTTCCCTTGGATACAATGCGTTACACTGTAATACCCAGCATCGTTTTTCTATGCCTATAAGCATATCTCTCTACCCGGTGCTCTTTCGAATTCTGTTTTGAATCTTTTCTAAGAAATAGTTTTCAAGTTTGTGTGCCTCTTTGTGTGTGTATTATTATGGAAATGCTTGTCAGCAATGATGTTCCTTTTTCGTTGGTATTCATAATCAAATGCCTGCCTGTGCTAAACAAGACGTCTGTGTTGAAGACTTTACACCTGGGACCATTTGCATGAAAGAAATTTGAATAAAAGTTGAAAGAAACGTTTTAATTGGCTTTTTTGGTCATAAAACTTGTTGGGAAATTAGAAAAAAAGAGAAAAAAATTTCTTTTTTTCCCTGACATGGAAGCATTAAGGAAAATATGAAAAGGTGGCATCACAAGGAGGTTAAAATTTGAATTTGGCCTGAAAAGACTTATGAGGCATTATTAGCTTGTTTCTGTTATCATAAACACAAAAAAAAATCTGGAAAATTCTTGTAGAGGCTAAGCATTGTGAAATTCCTTTTTTCGGAAGACCTTTTTTAGGTCTTATTAGCTCGTATACCAGAAGCATTTCATTATGGTATCTTTCAAGATGGGTCTGTGTTTAGATAAAATATTATTATGAAAATGAAAAATCTAAATACTTGTGTTTTGCTTTTACATCGCTTAACATTAAAATTATAAACAAAAGCTACAAAAACAAAACAATGCAAGTAAACAAACCTGTTTACAAATTATCGTACTGCTTAATATAACAACAAAACACCAGCATAAAAAATGGTAAACAAGTAAACAAAATTATACCAACAATACTACAATAATAAACGTAAACAACGATGTTTACATTTATAGAGATTTCATGAAGGCGAAGTCAAGAACATTCGCCTTCAAGAACATTGACTGTTTATTCTGCCATATAAAAGGCAACGCAAAGCAGGCGACTGAAGTTAGTGAAGTTCATTCAGTCTTGTGTGAAGACACGGTGTGTTCGAAGAGAGTAATCATGGTTTGAATATATCCGTTTCAAAGATCTGTCCAGTAATTGTCTAGTAATTGTTATTGTTTATGCAAAGGATATAAACAGAGGAATAACATACAAAGCAGTTGTTGTTGTTTACATCAAGTTGTGAACAGTGGCACACAGAATTGTGCGAATAATAAAGAATTTTAATTAAAATTAAAGACAAATTTATTTTTATTTTATTGGCAATCTACGAGCATATATTTTAAACGTTTTTTAAAAGGTAAAAACGTAACAATATTTTATCATGTTCTAGGACATACCTTCCAGCCTTTGAGTTAGACTTTAAGATCTTTTCTAATGTTTTAACGACCCTACTACTCGAATAATACGCGAAGACTAAAAGAAGTGTAGAATACAAGTTGACTGACTACGTTAAAGAAATCTTATGGATGAGAAGAGAGCTTGTGGTTCGATCCCTGGTTCAGCCATCTTGAAAACTAACGAATCATGATATGAAAAAATATTTCTTACAGGAATTTCCTCTTAGTCTTCTGTTAAAAACACTACAGTATAATAAAATTTGCAATGAAAAGATGCTCAAATCTGCCATTCGAAGTCGGCGTTAAACTATAGATTCCGGCACTCATGAGTATAATTAACACATGCTACATAGGTGGTGCGAAAATCTAGGTTGTTAATTTGACTAAAGTGCTGTAATGACCAATGAAAACCAAAAAATGATTGCAATTATTTATTGTCAGAAATTTTGCTAGAAAACTGTTAAGAAAGTTCCTACTCAGAACCACAGCTACTGCAGTAGTTATTTGCCGGAATGCCAAGTTTTTCAGTAAACGTCGGCCCTCTTCTTATCCATAAGTGTACAATTGCCAACGAGATTGAGCCTCCCAATAAAATAAGTGGATAATTTCAAATTTTATAGGTGTCTATGGCCTGTTATAGACAGTGTAAGAACAGGTTGGCTGCGGGGCTTGGATAAGGCCAGTTTAAGGTTAGTTATTGGGTTTATTACGGAGCACTGCGAGATTAAATCGCTGACAAGGATCTGGAACAGATCCCAGTCGGACTATTGCAGGATATGTTGCGATGAGAAGGAGTTGGAGACTATCGAATACCTCCTCTGTAACTGTCCAGCCCTTAGTAGGCTGAGGTTAAGGACCATTGGCAAAGGCTTCTTCGAGGGTTTGAATTCTTTGTCGAGAGCCGACATTAAGGCTCTCCATAGATTCATTATTAGTTTGAGCTGGTTGAGGAGTGCCAGGGTTTGAATAGTGTAGTCGCGCTTTTTTGTGTGTTTGTTAGTCCTACTTCCTCTTCTTTTGCTCTGTCTCACCTATTATCCTCTCTCTTTTAGGACGTTTGTACAATGGGTCAACTTGACCATTGGGTACTGTACTTGTCTCAATTGGCAGTACACGTTCTCTAACCTAAACCTAAACCTTCCAATATACCTAAGGCAATCGGAATAACTATGCCTTGTAATATATTGGAGTTTACGAGGTCCGTCCAGGTCCGACCTGGTCACCAGAAATGTAATTTCCAACGATATTCCTATGATAAGAAATGCATTTAAGAGTTACCTTTAAATGACCCAAAATTTCCTAGAGATATCTTCAAAATTTCCGGATAAGAACGGTCGTTGAAACTACGTACGTTATTGACTTAAGCATCAGAATGAATGTGCAAGTAAATCAAGAGATTTTCAGGGAAAATCCCGCTACTTAACAAGCATGGCGTTGCTCTGAAAATAGCCATGCCCTCCTTTAAGAAAGTTTAATATATGAACCGTTAAAAAATATACCACAGTTCATCCTAGTTTATAAATCTCAAGGGTCCCATTAGAAACCTCCAAGCTTTTAGGCCAAAAAACCCGCGTTGGAATTCTAAATTCGAATTTTTTATTCAGAAAATTATAAGAAGCCTGTCTTACGATAATAGCAGCATGTCCTGTAGTCGAGTTTGAGCTAGGGTTTGACTGTAGAGCTAAATTACAGCCACCAACTCAAGTTTCTGGCGGTGCCAGCCTTTTAAAATCAATTTTTTTTTGTTGTTGTTTGTAATTATTTATTTACAAACTGTGACGCCCAGTTTAAATTAATGACAGGCAAAGCTCCTTAAAATATTTCCCAGAAAACTGTTTTCAAATGAAATTGTTTTTGACAGCCAAAATAACTGTCCTATCCTACTATTTGCGGTTGAAATGGACTGCATGAAGAAGAAGGTGCTGGTGGTGGTGGTGGTGAGGGTACTGTCAAACGTTATGAATATTTATGAGTAGAAAATTTAAAATGCGATTGGAAATTTTAATAAAATTTTTACCTACAAAAACAGTTTATAACGATGAGGCATTAAAAGTAAATGAAATTATAATTGAAGGGCTGGTAAAAAAAAAACCAAAAAAATTTTTAATGGAAGATAGATAGAGACAGAGAGAGAGAGAGAAAGGGAGACTATTTAAATTTAAACATCATTGGCTTTAATATCTTAATCTGGAGGGGATACGAAAGTATTTTTAAAGTTTATCTTTCACCAATTATTTACAGATTAAATTATTCCTTTACATTGAAGCTGAAGAGCCCAAGAAGCGTATGAACATGATGATGAAGGAAAAAACTTAATCGAATATTACCAGAAAGCAATAAAATGCCAGGACCTATAATATCTAAAGCCAATACTTATACATATACTGGTACTACACAAGAAAAAGGGCCAATTGCTATTGAACACAACGCAACAAAACAACAAAAAAAAAAAAAAGAAAAAAAAAGGGAAGACGGAAAAAAGGTCAGACAATGTTTTATATGTGAACTCTTGTTTGACCTTTTTCTAGGCCTCATTTAATTTTATTGAAAAACTCATCTACAAACTAATAAAATCAAGAAAAACCAGAAGGAAGGGGAAAAACTCAACAAATTTTTTTATGAACACAATTTGTTTTCTTCTTTTTTGTAGGTCCAAATCTTATTAACGAAACAAAAAGCAAAAACAATGAAAAAAAAAGTCATTTCATTTCGGTACATGTTTTACTTTTTTACTATTTTACCGTTACTATTACAGTTTTATACGTTATATGTTGAGTTGGTCGGTCGTTTGGTACGGCATTTGGTTAACTTACCTGAAACCCATCGTATGTCCAACTGCCAAATTTCATAACGCACGTCTGTTCATCGAATGGAAAATATTCGACATCAATTTCACATGAACTCTTATAGATGGCAGGTGGTCGCCATTCAACACGTCCCGTATAGTTGAGAGTCGCTTTTGTTGCCAGCGTCACTTCAAAGTTGCCATCAGCACTGAAACGATACAAGAGAACACACAAGAGAGAAGGACAAACGTTAGATTTGTTGTTGAAACCTGTTATAAATACTTTCTTTAATAATGAAAAAGAAAGAGAGAGAGAGAGAGAGAGAGCGAAAGAGAGTGAAAGAGAAACAGTGAGTGCCCAATTTGTGACATTTCGTTTACGAATTCACTCAGTTTCTGTTTTTTTTTTCTTTCATCTCCATTTTCTCTTATTAAATAGTAACCGGAAATTAAAACGGGTATTAACAACATGGCGGCCTAGAATCAAGGAATCTTTATTTGACAGACGTCTGCATAAGGTTGGCTGCCTTCCAAAATGTATCAATACAAAGTTTGTATGCAGTTCTACTACTGTATATAAACTATGTAGATATGCAAAGTAACCAAACAATGCATCAACTATAAATCCGATGCCTGATTGCTTTTTGACTGCGTTAAAAATACAAATTGACGACGTTTTGAAATAGAATACATTGTATATATTTTGTACAGCGGCATTATGGAACACGATACTTTGTTCAAACACAAAGCAACTAACATTTTGGAAGGCAGCCGTTTTTATTGATTTATTGCATGAAAAACCAGGTTGAAAACCAGCAAAAGCATGTGAAAGGTATGCTTGTCAATGTTGAATCGTTTTATTTGCAGTTTTTCATAAAAAAAAATTTAAAAATTTTTTGTGGAAGCAATCCCCAATGACGCGAAAGAGTTAAATATCACGGGGAAAATACATTTAAAATAGGATGGCAGACACACTTTGTGCCCAGAGTGTAGCATAAGACATGGATAAAATACTGCAGTTATTTGATGCCTACTGCCTAAAAAATTTGGTTTTGATTCGGCGGAATGGTGAATACATGAATCACCTAACAAAAATGATGTCAGCCTGGAGACTATAGTTTTGGACCCACGATATTTTCCAATGTTATTCCATCTTACTTAGTGCCATTGAACGGGAGTCTACTAAGATGAGTCCGGCAGTAAATGAGGGCAAAACGAAGTATATGTTATCGACAAGTAGATATGTGCGGCGTATTAGATCTCAGATTATGGCCGATAACTATTCTTTCGATATTGTCAAGGAATTTTTTTTTATCTTGGCTCCGCCGTTACCACCAAAAATGATGTCAGTCTGGAGATCAAGCGCAGGATCACTCTTGCCAACAAGTGCTACTATAGTCTCAATAGGCAATTGAGTAGCAGAGATCTCTCTTGTACGACAAAACTAATACTCTACAAGATGCTCATCCTCCCCCTGCTTCTTTATGGCGCAGATGCAGAAGCCTTGAGGATATTCCAGAGAAAAGTCCTGCGTACGAGCTTTGGTCCAGTGCGAGTTGGCGATGATTTCCGCATATGAATCAATAGTGAGCTGTATGAGCTCCCCAACGACATGGACGTTGTGCAGCGTATTAACATCATTCAGCGGCTGCGCTGGCTCGTCCATGTCGTTCGAATGGAGGAGAATTCTCCGGCGGGACGAGTATTTATTGCGGTAATTTACGAAAGTCGGCGAAGAGGGCGACCTTGTTTGCGTTGGAAGGACTAGATCGAGAAAATCCTGTCATAGATTGATGTGACCAACTGGCGTAGGCGCAGAAGAAGCAGAGGCGCCTAGAAGGATGTGTTAAAGCAGACCGATATACGTTAATCGGGTTGTTAATGGCCAGTTAAGTAAGTAAGTACGAGACTGGGATCAGTGCCGCAGTTATTAGGCTTCTACCGCCTAAAAAAATTGGGTTAACTTGGCGGAGTGCTGAAAAATTCTAAGAAATGCAGTTAAATATCGGAATAGAATAGTTGAGAACTATTTCTCGAACAACGATGGTGTATTATGTAGGCTAATAAGCCAGAACTTCCACAAAGTATTATTTGAGGACCACTAATATGCAACTCGATGTGTAGCGGTACATCAACTGTGAGATTCTCTGAAGGCATCAAGGCATTTCTAAGTGTTAAACACTTCGAAGCTGTGAAAAAATGAAAATAGGGTTACCGTCTTTTTGACTTGAAACATGCACAATTGCTCTGTACAAGATTTCAGTCAGGATTATGACGTAACTTCTCACACCTCTTATATTGTGTGTGTTAATTTTATGCATGAGGGGCGGCGCCTACAATTTAAATTCTACACCGAACGACAGATTTTTTTCAGAAACTTTTACTGGCAATTTTTATTTACACTCAGAGTTTTTGCTAGAAATCTGCTGAGGGGAAGTCGCCGAAGAAATGTTTTTTCATATTTCGATTTGATCGAAATGTCTGACCTGGGGTTTGAACCGTGGCCTCATGTCTAATAAGGCAACACCCTGTGATTTCCATGAGACTTTTATTTTTTTGTAATGCTCGGACATTTCTATACAAATAAAAACGAGAATTTCATGCAAATGTTCGCCTTTAAATTAGTTCCAGTAGTCAATCAGTTTTCGGGGGTTCTCGACTATTTTTTTTTTTGCTCTTTTCGGGCGATATCTCGGTTATAATTTGACAATAGGATTCAATATTAAGGGATTATTTGCGTAAATATGTTATAGAATGAAGTCACTGTGCTCTAGTAGGTAGTGTGTTGGCTTATTAGACGTGAGGACACCGCGACAAACCCCAGGTCAGACATCTCCATCAAGATAAAATATGAAAAATCTATGTGTGTGTGTGAGAGTGGGTTCCTCGGTGGCTTACTCTCAGGAGATTCCTGGTAAAAGCTTTGTGAGTAAATGAATTTGCCATGAAAAAGTTTGTCAAAAATCTGTCATTCGGAGTCGACTTTATACTGTAGGTAATAATACTTAATACTTATGTATTAAATTAACACACGCAGCATAAGTGATGTGAGAAGCTAGGTCGTAGCCTTGATTGAAGAGTTGTAATGACCAATTATGTGTGTATGTATGTTCTAAAATCAATCATGAAATGTGGATCGTGGCACCGTTCAGTTTATAATCTTCAGTTGTACAAAAAATTGCAGAAGCTACAGGGTTCCGTAAGTGTACCTAATTTAATGGACATGTATGTACGATTAATAAACGTAAAAATCATGCTGCTGTTATTTAAAAAGAAATTACATTACAATTCAATAATAAAATAAAAAATTGTGACTGACTCCTTATATCATCAAATATCTTCAATTTTAACGTCATATCAACATGGATTTCGAAAATTATGTTGAACTTCTACTAATATATTGGAATTAACAACTGAAGTAAATGAAGGGTTCATCAACAGGCAACAAACTGATGTTATCTATACAGACTTCAGTAAAGCATTTGATAGAGTCAACCATGATCTTTTGCTTTATAAACTATCTTGCATCGGTTTTAGTAACAATGCAGTACGTTGGCTGAAATCTTATCTTTCCAGTAGAACTCAACAAGTGAAATTTGAAAATGCTCTATCTAAAGTCATCGATGTTCCCTCCGGAGTGCCTCAGGGAAGCCATCTTGGTCCAATACTATTCACATTATTTATAAACGATTTGCCATCTGTTATTATTCATTCTAATATACTCATATGTATATGCTGATGATGTTAAAATTTTTAATTCGCTTGATAGCATATCTGGTCAATAAACTCTTCAAAAGGATATTGATTATTTTTGTCAATGGTGTGAAGTCAACTTGTTGGAGTTAAACTTTAATAAATGCAAACATATGACATTTCATCGTTCATTTAAACTTGATACCTCTTATCATTTTAAAGACAAAATTTTGGAAAAAGTTTTAAATATAAATGATTTTGGAATCTTGTTAGATCATAAGCTTACGTTTTCTGAACATATATCAATGATTAAATCATATAGACCTATTTCGCTTCTACCCATCTTATCGAAATTATATGAGAGAATATTACAAGTTCGCATCAAACGAATAATTGAACAAAGGAATTTAGTTCCAAAACATCAATTTGGTTTTAGAAATGCGCATTCAACAATTGACCAGGTTCATCGCATTACTGATGTAATAGAAAGAGCTTTAGAGGAAAAAAATGTTTGTACCGCTGTATTCTTGGACGTTTCACAAGCATTCGACAAAGTCAGTCATACGGGTTTACTCACTAAACTAAGCACACAGTTGCCAAGGGCGTACTGTACTTTATTTAAATCGTACCTGAAGAATAGGTTGTTTCGCGTTAAATATGGGAATGAATATTCCCAATTGAGGGAAATACAAGCAGGTGTACCACAAGGAAGCATTCTGGGTCCACTTTTGTATGTTTTATACACCAGTGATATACCTGAAGTTGCTGGAACGACTATGGCTACATTTGCCGATGACACGGCAATTTTGTCAGTTGCCAGAACTGAAATTGAGGCGAAACACAAGCTACAAAACGCACTTACCTCGGTCTTAGAATGGACTAGAAAATGGTGCATAAAATTGAACAGTTCTAAGTCAACACATGTTGACTTTACAAATAAATCAACTCTAGGTATCCCTATATTTATGGATGGTATACAAATACCGTACGCAAATACGGCAAAATATCTTGGTATGACACTGGATGCGAAGTTACGTTGGAACGAGCATGTTAAAATAAAAATTATTGAACTACAACTTAAATGGAAGAAGCTAAAATGGCTATTAGGGAGGAAATCCAAACTGTCTGTCGAAAATAAATTGTTAATATATAATCAAATATTAAAACCTATATGGACCTATGGAGCACAATTGTGGGGTTGCACAAGCGAAAAAAATATAACTATTATTCAACGTTTTCAGAACAAAGTACTCAGATGCATCGTAAACGCACCATGGTATATACGCACAAGTGATTTACATCGTGACCTTGGAGTAAATACTGTTAGAAAAGAGATTGAAAGCATTGCGACAAAACATAACATCTGACTCAGAGACCACGTAAATACAGAAGCATCATCTCTTGCTGATCCCATTGGTTTGGTGCGCAGATTTAAAAGAAGGAAGCCATCCGACCTAATTAGAAGCTCTCTTTTGGCTTGATGATATGATATCATCATAAATATATATTATTAAAGTTTATGTTTACGAGTATTTAATTGTTAAAGTTTATGTTTAATTGTTTGAAGTAAATTACTTGTTAGTTATAATAACTAGTTGTAATATTAATAAAAAAAAAAAAAAAAAAATATATCAATGATGGTGAACAAAGCAAATGGTGTTTTAGGATTTATAAAGCGCTGGTCAAAGGAATTTACTGATCCCTACGTAACAAAACAATTATATATATATCTTTGGTGCGCCCTATTCTTGAGTATGGATCTATTATATGGGATCCATATTTTCTCATTTATGTTAACTTAATTGAATCTGTACAGAAGCGCTTTTTGTTATTTTGCTTGAGAGGACTTGGATGGAACTCGTTTGTTCTCCCTTCGTATGAAAGTAGACTCGCTCTTATAAAGCTTCCTACACTGAAAAGTCGAAGAATAATGCTAAGTGTCTCTTTTCTTCTGGGTTTAATACGTGGACATGTCTATTCTGATTATTTGTTACGTAAAATTAATTTTAATGTTCCGATTAGACCTTCTCGTAATTTTAATTTATTGAATTTACAATATCATCGCTCATCTATGCCAACAACGACTCTTTTCGTCAAATATGTCTAAAGTTTAATAATCTTTATCATTTAATTGATCTTTCTGAAAGCAATTATTCTTTAAAGAGAAAAATTATATTGTATTTAAATCATTAAATGTTAAATGTTAATTATAAAAAAAACTCACTTATTATAGAGGACAATATCGGGACGCCATATATGATCACTGGGTACATGTAACATTTCAACACCGCCGTACTCTTTTGGCTCCCACTGTAATTTATAATCATACCACGATTGTTCCACCCACAAATTGGTTGTCATGATTTGATTCTTTAAATTCACATCAATCAGTTGCGATAATTTCAATTTAATGCGTACGGTTAATGCGTCGGTTACATTGACAACGGGTCGCACTAATTTATTGTAATTACTGAGAAGATCGTCGTATAGACGTTTAGCATCGGGATTCGATGTGCTGGCTGGAAATATATATGCAAAGAAAAAGAAACAAAAACAATAGGAATTAATATACAATCACATATGCTTTTATTTAAAATAACGGTAGTATGTAAACAGTAAGAGAGTAAAATGGTATAATTAGTAAAAACAATAACAACAACAAAAATAAAAATCAATTGCTTAGGTTTGTTAAGCTCAGTCAGCAAGAAACTGTGTTACATTTTTGCTTTTTTTTCTCTTCTCTTGGTTTGCTTTTAAATTCTCTCCCACTTTCCGCCTATTATAGTTTGCTTGGATTATTGTTTGTGTGAGTGGGTTTTTCTTTTTAAAATGTTTTGTGTGTGTGTGGATGTGTGCATGTGTTAGTGTTGTTGTTTGTGGGGTTGTTTGATTGTCTGTTTTCTTGATTTTTATTTGACATTTCATTATTATAAATTGTTTTTATCTTGGCATCTTTCTCTTTCTCCTTTTGTTCTCTCTTTCTGTGTTGCTTTATACAAATTGTATGTATATGTAAGCACGTATATACAGCTGTGTTCAAAATAATAGCAGTGCTACCATGTAATATTTTTAAAGTTAAAAATTTTTATTGTACCAATTTGCAAAACATGATATCGACTCCTCCGTTCTATAACATTCTAAATCGAAAAAGTGTGTTTTGAGTTATGAGCTTTCAAAGTTTTCACGCGACATACGACTATACATATGTGTATTCTAAGTAGATTTTTCCCTATAACTTCGGAACGGATCGGCGTATCTTAACAAAATTTTGACAGTATTTAAGGTGGAGAACGTATAATTTAAAAATGCAAGAACATTAAAAACGTTCTAAGTACACTTAGAACGTTATAGAATGGAGGCGTCGATATATTCTAATGGTAGTTACAACGATATGTAAGAAATAAAATACAAAAAAGAATCTCGTAATAACTTTAACATTTGCGATGAAATTGATTCATTTCTGTGTTTGCCCTTAATTTCAGTTGATCAAAAAAATAGGAGTGTGAGTGTTCTTTTAAAAATAAAAATATAACAGCTTATAATTTGAAAAAAAAAAGTGAACAGTAAGTACGGAAAAATGTAATTAAAACTTTTTCTTTAGTGATTCACAAGAAATTTTTGTAATAGTGGGACGACGAAAGCACTCTACTGAAGAAAAGAGAGAACTAATTAAAAATTTTCGAAAAAAAGGCAAAACTTGCAAAGAAATTAAGGAAATCTTAAGTTACTCCGATCCGATGATCACAAAGGAATAAAAAAAAAAAACCGAAACGCGTGGGCGCAAGGGCAAAACAACTGTCGATGACCGCCGAATTGTGCGATACAGCAAACTAAATCCTTCGGCGTCTCCAAAAAAATTCAAAAGGATCTGAATCTTGCCGTAAGTGGCCCTACTATTCGTAGGCGTCTGATGGACAACAATTTATTCGCAAGAAGTCCACAAAAGGTGCCATTGCTGACAAAAAAAACAGGTAGCAGCACGCTTAATGTTTGCCCAAGAACATATCGAATATCCGAAAGAAAAATGGAGAAACATACTGTGGACCGACGAAAGCAAAATTGTTTTATTTGGTGGCACTGGGTCTAGACAGTATGTTAGACGTCTGCTCAACACCAAATATAAAGCTCAGTATACACAAAAGACAGTTAAACATGGTGGTGCAAAACTAATGATATAGGGAAGCTTTTCATATAATGGTGTAGGCCCAATACATCCAATTAGAGACATAATGGATAGGAACGTCTATGTCGACACTTTGAGAGAAGGGATGTTACCATATTCCACGCCTCTAAAATGGATATTCCAACAAGTTAAGGACACGAAACACACCAGTAAATTGGCAAATGAGTGGTTTCGTGTTAATGGGGTAAAGGTTATAGCGTGGCCAGCTCAGTCTCCTGACCTTAATCCCATAGAACATCTATGGGGAGATGTTAAAAAGTATGCTGCAGAGAAACAACCTTCAAATGCAGAAGAACAATGGATCTCAGTACGCGGATGTGTGGCATCAAATTCCTTTAAACAGATGCCAAAATCTTATTGACTTAATGCCTCGTAGATGTGCTGAAGAGTCATTAAAAACAAAGGTCAAAGGTTATTCAACCAAATACTAAAATAGATTTACTATTTTAAGATAATATCAAACTTTTGTGCCTTTTGTTTAAAAATTATTAGGTTGTGTGCTAACACTCCTATTATTTTGAACAATTAACACGTTCACTCTCCACAGCTCATATATGGGCTATGAACGGAAAGCACCAGCAGTCCACTGTCCATATGTGGGCTGTTTACCCATACAAATTTAAAGAGCTTTAAAATTGTGGACGTTGAGAGAACATCGTTTATTTGACTTGGACTTCACAGAACAGATCATAAAAAACAAAATATGTGCTGGGACATGGAGGAAATCTCGTTTTTTTGATGTGGACCTGACAGTTTGGATGTATTCCAATATCATATTCGGTTTAAGACGTTGGTTTCGGCCTCTGGGCATAGTTTGTTCATTTGCGTGGCATGTTGATGACATAAGGACATCCCTTTTATCCTTCCACTTTAGGATAGTGACATGGCTTTTTTGAGCAGCGATTTGCTCGCCTCTCTTTAGTTTCTTGTTTTTAACCAATAAAGGCAAGTCCTTACGGTTTCTTCTCAAAGTTCCACAAAGATCGGTTTTACGTTGGAGCAAATAGTTAGCCAATGGTAGACTTGTGTACCAAAAATGCATTATAAAAGCTAAAAATATTCGCAGCCCACATGTGGTCTGTGGACTCTGAAGACGATTTATAGAAGATTTTGTTTCATGGAGTCCACAGCCCATATGTGGGCTATTAACAAAAACACCCTTTTAGCTATTTATATACATTTTAAAAGATGTAGATATTTATATTTATTGGGGCTTATCCGAAATACACCGATTATGCAAAAAAAAAAAAAAAAAAATCGGACGTGTGGGGTACTCCCCAGTTTTTACCATGGACAGTGAACGTGTTAATTTTGAGAATAAGCGCTTTATTTACATGAAATACCTATTTTTTGTTTTCGTAGTTTTAACTAAATAATTAAGTGTTAAAAAATTAGAAAATGATTTAGAAATAAATTTTAATTCCAAAAAATTTGATATTTACTTTTATATTTTTCATAATTTTAAACTTTGCTTTTAAATGAAAGGCACTCCTATTATTTCGAACACAACTGTATGTATGCATGGCAGTGTTATAATAATTTAGTCATTATCAACAAATCATACTCACACAGGCATACAATTACAAAAAAAAAAAAAAAAAAAAAAAAATATTTTCGTTTTTATTTTCTGTTTGTTTGTGTGTCTCTTTCTCTTTATGTGTGTGTGTGTGTGCGCGTAATAAAATTGTAATTGTGTGGCCGTGTTATCTTTCCCAATGATTAAATTTAATTGCCGTAAAAACTTATGGTCACTCGGCTCACTGTGTTCCCAACAAACAATTGTTGTGTGCGTGTGTACAGTGTGCGCTTGGCTTTCTTAGGTGTGGGCAAAAAAGTTTTCTGTTTTAACCATAAAATTGCCATCTGTGTGGTATTTTATTATGATTATTAATAATAAATTTTGGTTATAGACATACAAACTTAATAAGAGAAACATATTTTGTTTTGTTGTTATTGTGATGTGTGTTTTTTTTTATTAACATTTTATTTGAGTTTGACATCTCTTTTATATTCATTCGTCTAAGAATGTTGTCCAATATTTCTTTCTGTGTGGTGTCCCTAACCCGCCCCCTCAAAATTTAATGATTGACATAATAAAACTTTATGCCATGAGACAATTTTTGACAGGCATATGTCACATGACATTTCATGTCTATAGTTTTTGTCTATTGTATTGGAATTATTAATAAAGTTGTAAACAATAAGGGTCATGACTTCTTTTGTGTATAGAAAATAAACCAAAAAAACCTTTTTTGTAGGCATTGAATGCTTATGGTGATCATTAAAATTGATTTCAATTTCAATTTATTTTCAAAGAGATTACAGAGAGTATGTTTAAAACTGTTGACGTTTTTAATTAAATGTTATCGAAAATGTTTAAAAACTGATTTGCTTACAGTTGACATTAAGGACTTCATCATAAATTGTGATTTATGGCCACATATAAACATAAAGAGTTAGAAATTTTTCGACCCGCGTGTGTTGTGGCAATGTCTTGTTAAAACCACAAGCCGTGCAGTTCATAATCTTTAATTGCCGACCACAAATGCCTTATATTATACCACCATAGCTTCCGAATTGTTTACATACTCACTGAATTGCTCATTACAACCATTTAGTCAGGATTACAACCTAGTTTCTCACACCATCCATGTTGTGTGTGCTATTTTATCCCTGAGTAGCGGTATCTACAGTTTAAAGTCGACTTTGAACTTCAGAAGAAATATTTCTTTTTTTAATTTTTCGTTATGTGTTAGAGATGTCTGACCTGGGGTTTGAACACACTACCTTTTAGACTATGGCGGCTTTTTCATAAGTGGCGGGACCTATAGTTTAACGACGACTGCTAACGACTGATTTTCAAGAAGCTTTTCCTGGCAATTTTATTTACTCTCAGAGTCTTTGGCAGAAGATTGCTGAGAGGAAGACGCCGAAACTGTTCACAACTTGATGTATACAACAACAATTGCTATTTCTGATTGTAATATTCTGATGTATGCTGACGACGTTAAATTATTTTATACTTTTGATAATGATCATGGTCAGGCTGTTCTTCAGCAAAATATTGATTTGTTTGTGCAGAATTAATTTAATGGATCTTAACTTGAGAAAGTGTAAATGCATGGTTTTCTCTTGCGGGGGCATAATTTCGTCCACTTATGTGATTAATTCTTGCCCTTTGGAAACTGTGACTACATTTCTTGATTTGGGATTATTATTGGATGTGAAACTGTCTTTTATTGATCATATTGGTATGGTGATTGGCAAGGCTCGGGCTGTTCTTGGTTTTGTGAAGAGATGGGCTAGGGAATTCATTGATCCTTATATAACAAGACTACTGTACATTTCACTTGTTAGACCTATTTTGGAGTATGCGTCTATTATTTGGCATCCATACTATCGTTGTCATAGTGCTTTAATAGAGTCTGTGCAGAGACAGTTTTTATTATTCTGTTTACGTGGCCTAGGATGGGATTATGCCAATGGGTTTCCATCATATGAGGCTAGATTAGATTTGGTGAAACTTCCAACTTTAGAACGTAGAAGGACTGTTTTAGGGGTTTGTTTTGTTTTTAATCTGGTTAAAGGTGATATCGATTCTGAGTTTTTGCTTTGTAACCTGAATTTCAGTATTCCAGATTTTCACGGCACTATCGTCCTCTTTCTTTAGATTTCTATAGAACGAACTATGGAGCTAATTTTCCTTTTCGTAGATTATGTAATGATTTTAATTTATATTATGATTTTATTGATTTTAATTGTAGTGTTTGTAATATTAAACGTAGCTTATATGCTAGCATTAATTTGTAAATTATTATATAAAAATGTATTTTCGTTCTTGTCTTACGTAGTTTATTGTTACTTTATTCAGCTTGTGATTAAGTTCTGTAGCTGTTTTATATTTCCGTTGCCATTACTTTTCCTTTACCCGCCCTCCGCGGTCGGGTGAGGGTGGGTTAGTGTGTGGCCGAGGACGTTCGAAAAAAAAAAATTGCTTTGTTTGTTATTCCTCTGTTTACACCCTTTGTATAAACAATAACAATTACTAGACAATTGTTCGACAGATCTTTATAACGGAGATCTTCAAACCACGATTATTGTCATCAAACACATCGCGTCTTCACACAAGACAGACTAAACTTTTACTAACTCCGTGACCTACGTTGCTTTGCCTTTTATAAGGCAACTTAAACAGTTCTCAATGAATGTTCTTGAAAGCGAAAGTTCGCGGGTTCTCCTTCTCGGCATTTCTATTAATGTAAACATCGTTGTTTTATTATTGTGGTTTGTGTATTTTGTTTACATTTATTCTTGTAGTGTTTGTTGTTGCATTTTTGTTTACTCGTTTATTATTTTTTTATGCTGGTGTTTTGTTGGTATATTTTTGTTTACTTGTTTTTGTTTTTGTAGCTTTTGTTTATAATTTTAATATTAAACAATGTGAAAGCAACACACCAAAACACACCAACTAGATTTTTACATTTTCGTAATAATCATCAAGTGACGTTGCATGGTGAATTGTTTGATTGAAACCATTCATTATGGGATGCACTGATGATCTATCCTCAGACTACATAAAATATCTGGGCGTAATGATTACTGGCCGTAGTTCCTGAAGTTAAGCAACAGAAGTTTCATATTCACCGTCTGTAATAATGTCCATGTCCATGTAAGAGGATCTAAACAGAATATGAGCCTATTACTGTCGGAGCTTGCTAACTCAGTGTTACTGTATGCTTCACCAGTATATGGTGATCAGAAGCTTCTCTCTTTTCCTCTCAACTGAACCACTGTGTGCTGCATTGTGATGCATTTTTTTGAAATGCCAATAAAGGAAAGGCACAACAGCTTAAATATTTTGTTTACTCACAATAAAAGAAAAAAAAATGTTTTTCAATTTTTGTTTTTTTTTTTTGCTGCCTTTTTCCCCGTTTCTTTAATTTTTTTTTTTGTTTTTATAAAATAATTTGCTGTTCGGCCTTTAAACAATTTCAGTTGTTGTTCAAGTTCTGGCCTTTTTTTTTTTTGAAAGAGAAAAAAAAAATATTGTGGCCATGCACACACACACACATACATATGCCCATATAAAATATATAAAATCGTTTTAAATGTGCATGCTTATGTGTGAGAGTGTCTGTGTATGGGTAATGAAATGGTGTTATCAGGTGAAGGTTGTTTTGAAGTCATTTTCACTTTAACATTCCATTACAAAAATAAATTAAAACAACTACAACAACAATAGCAACAACAACAACAACAACAATTTAAAAAATAAAAATTAAATAGAAAAACTTTGTTTTAAAAAAGTTTCGCAATTTAATTTTATTACTCAGTTTACTTTACCCTTTTTACACATTACTTTACACTTTACTTTACAATTTACTTTACACTCTACTTTACGTCCTGTACATTTTTACTCCAACTCTACACGCAGTGTTTTGGGTACTCTTTCTCCTTCTCTATTCCACATTGGGAAGTAGTTTTATTTGCATTTATTTTTTTACTGTTTTGCTAAAACAAATACCGCCAAATGGAAAAAAAGAAGCTGTTGTCTGCTATTTTATAAAATTAACGTGGCCAAAATCAATTTATTGTTGCCCTAACCATGCACAGTGGTTTCCCTTATATGAACAAGCGGTCAAAAATCAATATCTCTAAAACCAAGAAAGCTAGGGTCTTCAAAATTGGTCAGCCCATAGCATGTCCTAAGAGCTTAAAGCATGCAAATTTTAACAACTGTAGCCAAAGTAGCCATTTGATCTCTGAAGGGTTAATTGACTTCTAGATTTGTTTTAAGAATTTTTGAAATAAAGTATGAAAATTCGTTTGTTTTAAAATATTTTCGTAAATTTTTATTATTTCGGTGGGAGAAAGTGCAAAAATTTTCGATTTAAAATAACGTTCCTCATTTTTGCACAGTTGAGAAATTTCTTTCTTAAATTGAAACTTCAAAGGCCTGCAATATCAAGTGGATGACGGGCGCGGGTTTTTCCAAATTAAAGTTTTGTTTTCCGTGACAATCTGAAGCGGAACATAGGATGCCACAAAGAGAGATCTGTCAACCATAAGCCTATTTGACGATTTCTGCTTGAATTGGCAATGGCCAGAACTGCCATCGAATCCCCATTTTCCAATCAGTGTTAAACGTTTTTCTCCTGAGCCTAATGCTTCATCCAAAAACTTGATCTTGTAGTTGCACAATTCGATTCGCCGTATGATCAAGTAGAGCCTGCAGATCGACCTCTGCACTTGACTCTGTAACTGTAATGTTTTCTGTGCTTGGATAACAGGTTTTCTTAGCCGTCAAGATACATTTATAGCTTGGGAAAAAATTATTCGATATTTTTTTTATTCACAAAGTCTTTTATAGTTAAGTACTGTTGCGTAGTAAGTCTTGTTTCAACGAAAAGAGCCAAAACTTTGTAAATTTCCACGTAGTATGTCGTGTTTTTGTAAAACTTCGGTTAAAGGATTATCACCTTGGGTAATTTTAGATATTTTACGCCTCTTTGTTCTTTCTGAAGGCTTTAAAAATTCCTTAGCAGGACGACCAAGCTTTTGACGCCAAATGGGTTAAATTGCAATATAAAGTTTAAAACAACAATTTCTTAAACAAATGTTTTATCTTTATTCATAACTGTCAAAAATGATTTCTCTTTACTCATGTTCATAAAAAGATATAGTACAAAACAAAATGCGTTTTTTATTCACCCTTATTCTGGTTGTCGTCGTCGTCGTCGTCGCCGTCGTCGTCGTTACCAAAAATGATGTCGATAAAATCAGAGTCGACAAAATCAGAGTCGACACAACACAATATCGACGGCTTATTGACTCACAGAATACCAAATGTGTGTCGACAGTCATCTATAACTGTCAATAACGACAAACAGAATACCAATTTTAAACTGTCGACGACGACAACCAGAATAAGGGTGATTATTTTTCGTAGAATGACTATTCAAATCACATCCATATGCGAAAATATGCAAAAATCCGCGGCCACAATATTATTTAATTTAAAGAGGGATAAAAAATCTACAATTTGATGTATAACAAGTTGTGGGCAGATGAGGGCCAAATAACTAAAAGTCTACGTGAAAAATTAGTTTTTAAGAAACGTGTGTTTTGAAAAGGTCAAAAAAGTGTTATTCAGGAATTTTTTAATGGTCGTAAATTTTTGCAACTTTTATAATTTAATTTGGTAGAAAACAAGTTAAAATTAAATTTTTGTTGAGTTTTTGGAGACTTCTGCCACAATAACACGAAAAATTTTGTAATTAAACTTAAGTTTTTTTGTATGACTATACTACCACAATATATGTAATATAAACATAGCTCCGCTTTCAAATGACACAAATATTAAATCTCGCAAAAAAAAAACAACAAAATTTGTTAGATTCATAAAATTTAGAGTGTTGTCAATAAATTTAGTGAAATAGAGCTTAGAAAAAACACTAACTTTTTTTTGATTTTTGGCCTATGGGGGAAACCAGTGTGCCATGCTTGGGAGGCAGCTGAAACTATAGTTTTAGATTCACGATATTTTCCAATGTTATCCCACCTTACTTAATGCTATTGAACGGAGGGAGTCTACTAAGATGGGTCTGGCAGTAAATGAGGGCAAAACGAAGTATATGTTATCGACAAGTAGAGACGTGCGGCGTATTGATTATGGCCGATAATCATACTTTCGATATAGTCAAGGCGTTTATTTATCTTGGCTCCGCCGTTACCATCAAAAATTATATCAGTCTGGAGATCTAGTGCAGGATCACTCTTGCCAACAGGTGCTGCTATGGTCTCAATAGGCAATTGAGTAGCAGAGACCTCTCTCGTACGACAAAACTAATACTCTACAAGACGCTCATCCCCCACGTGTTTCTTTATGGTGCAGAGGCATGGACACTTTTAAGTACTGATGCAGCAACCTTGAGAATATTCATGAGAAAAATCCTACGTAAAATCTTCGGTCCAGTTCGAGTTGGCGATGATTTTCGCATACGATCCAACAGTGAGCTGTATGAGCTTCTCAACAACATAAACGTTGTGCAGCGTAGCGGCTGCGCTGGCTCGGCCATGTCGTTCGAATGAAGGAGGATGCTTCGGCGAGATGGGATCTGCGGAAGTCGGCGAAGAGACCTTGTTTGCGTTGGTAGGATCAAATCGCCGCAGCCCTGTCATCGATTGGTGTGACCAACTGGCATAGGCGCGTAAGAAGCAGCGGCGCCTGGAAGGATGTATTAAAGCTGGCCGAAATTCGTTAATCGGCTTGTTAATGGCCATTTAAGTAAGCATCCCACCTTACAGTGGAAAACGGCAGACTTATAAAACAAATGTGGGACCTTACCCTTCAAAAGAGGTCTGCCACCTAACCTAAGCATCGCTCAGGCAGCGAAAATTTTGCGCTAGGAAATCGCAAAGCAAGGACAAGCACCGCCTTTGAAATAATACGCTGTTGTGTTGATATTTCAATAGAATGTTTGACGAAGTCTTTGTTTTAACGTTGAGATGTATGGTCCCAGCTACACATCTAAAAGAAGCAGGATTCAAAACATCGGACATTGATTGGGTTATAGAGTCTAAAGATGGCAATGACAGGATCATCTGAAGGCAAAGTTATGTCATCTGTTTTCAGGAATTTACATGAAATAAGTTTTTTAACGGAAAGTTCACTGCAAGCGACAGATTTTTGTGAAACTTTTCATGCCACTTTTATTTTGACTCTCAGAGTTTTTGCCAGCAGACTAAAGCAAGGAATCGGCCGAAGAAATAGCATTTTCTTTATATTTTGTTTTTGTTTGAAATGTCTTAGCCGGGACTCAAACCATGAGTTTTCGTCGAATATGCCAACCTATTAGTGTATGGTGGCTACAGAGGACAGTGAACAGAGGAAGTTAGGAAAAAAGATGGAGAGAGATGAAGTGAATCGTTGAGACAAAACAAAATTCTAAGAGAGAATGGATCTGTACTTAAATGTGTCTGAGATCCCACTGGCCTGAATAGTTGAGCCAGTATATTCTGCATATAACTCTGACGTATTTGTACCAGTCAGGACAAGAACCGCATTTGAACAAACACGGTATTGTATTTATATTTCAATGTGTCTGTTTTAGCGTTGAGATGTAGGTTCGCAGCTATACATCTAAAAAAGCAGGATTCAAAACATCGGACATTGATTGGGTTATAGAGTGTAAGGATGGCAATGACAGGATCATCTGAAGGCAAAGTTATGGCATCTGTTTCCAGGAATATACATGAGATAAGTTTTTTAACGGAAAGTCCACTGCAAGCGACAGATTTTTGTGAAACTTTTCATGCCAATTTTATTTTACTCTCTGAATTTTTGCCAGCAGACTAAAGCAAGGAATCGGCCGAAGAAATAGTCTTTTCTTTATATTTCGTTTTTGTTTGAGATGTCTTAGCCGGGACTCAAACCATGGGTTCTCGTCTAATAAGCCAACCTGTACGGTGTACGGCAACTTCAGAGGACAGTGAACAGAGGAAGTTAGGAAAAGAGATGGAGAGAGATAAAGTGAAACGTTGAGACAAAACAAAATTCTAAGAGAGAATGGATCTGTAGTTAAATGTGTCTGAGATCCCATTGGCCTGAATAGTTGAGCCAGTATATTCTGCATATAACTCTGACGTATTTGTACCAGTCAGGTTTCTCATGAATATTTTAAGTTTGATTCGTGTTGATATCTGTGAGCTCCTTCATATTTATTATAATCGTCGAAAACCTCGCTCTCATTTTGTTGAGTACATTGTTTGCATCTATTTTTGCCCGGCTATTGATTACGTAGCGTCAACTATACTGCCTAAATAGCAAGTACTTGACTGCGCTAAAGTCGTTCATTCATGGTACGGGTTTTTGTTAGAGACTTTATGTAATTCCTCTCCTCTTCTCCTCTCTAAACAATCTTGGCTCAATTGATCACGTAGCTTCAACTATACTGCCTAAATAGCAAGTACTTGACTGGTCAGGCTTGTAGCATAATATCCTCAGGACTAAAGTTGTTTATTCATGATACGGGTTTTTGTTAGAGACTTTATGTAATTCCTCTCCTCTCTAAACAATCTTGGCTCAGGATAGCATCCTGCAAGATAATGCACATGTGATGTGGTAGAGAGTATCCTTGTTTTACTACAGCTAAGAAACCTAGTCACCCGTCCTTCGATAGATCCAACCCCAGCATCAAGCCAGTTCCATCGTCGTCAATAGAAGACCAAAGACTTTTGGAAACACAACATCCCGATCTATCCTTCTATTGCTTTTGCTTGTTCTCTCTGACATATCCTCCACAGCCCATAGAAATAGTAGATCTTCTGTACTGTACTCTGTGTACCAATCATTCCAATTCGTACACAGAAACTGAACTCAATCTAACGAAAGCATCCTTCATATCATTCCTAGGTATACCACTTTGGCACAAGAAAATAATCACCCTTATTCTGGTTGTCGTCGTCGTCGTCGCCGTCGTCGTCGTTACCAAAAATGATGTCGATAAAATCAGAGTCGACAAAATCAGAGTTGACACAACACAATATGGACGGCGTATTGACTCACAGAATACCAAATGTGTGTCGACAGTCATCTATAACTGTCAATAACGACAAACAGAATACCAATTTTAAACTGTCGACGCAAGACGACGTCGACGACGACAATCAGAATAAGGGTGAATGTTTAAAACCAGCAATACGGTAAAGTGTATTATGGACGCGGTTATTACCACCATTTCATTTACTGTTAACTCGTTTTTATTTATTCTTCTTTTTTTTTTTAATTTCTATTTCCTGTACAATTTTCATGTATCAATTTATAACACCCGAGTTTATATTTGTTTACAGCGTCCATAAACCAAATACTTTGTAACACACAGTACACACACCAGCAGCACACAATTTGTTTAAAGTCTCACCATTTTTTATTTGTTTATAGTTATTGTTGTTGTTGCTGTTGTTTTTATTTAAAAAATAAATATTTTTTATAAACAATTCATCTCATTGTCACTATCTCTGTCTCTGTCTCATTCCGTATATTGTTGACGAGATGATATTGATGGTGTTGGTTGGTGTTGATGTTGTTTGGTGTCGATAGTTTTGTTGTTAATTTGCATGTGAATTTATTTATCCTTTGGCTATTAATTTTTGTTGTTGTTTTAGTTGTTGTTTTATTTGAATATTAAAAAACACAAAAACAGTCAAGTGGTCATGTAGTATGGGTGTGGATATGTAAAGAGAGAGAGAGAGAAAAATGTATTCAAATACTCAATTCTACATAGAAATATTACAATTCATTAATAGTTTTCCTGCTGTTTTCTTCAAATTTTTTGAAAATTAATTACACAGCGTTGTGAAACAAATACAGGTATGTGATGAAAATCGAATCGTTTTCAATTAAAATCGAATTTGGAAAACGAACGTTGAAATCCGAACGGTTTTAGTTTCCATTTTTTGTTTTATTCTAAACCGTCTCATGTAAAATAACAAACTTTTTATTAAAAAAAAAATTATTTTTTAATTTGTAAAGCGTAACAAAGGCATTTGTTTTATCAACCTCAATTCTTATAATCAACAATTCTAATCGTTTTGAAAATATTGAACGAAAAAGGTTAAGGGACGCATCAAACCCGGATCTAGTCATGATTGGAATCTCAGTTTAGCACGAGACGTTTATAGTAGGAATTTTTAAAATGGAGGACGTGGTTCATGGCTCTTAGCTGATTCCGGATATGCGTTAGAGCCTTTCGTACTAGTTCCATTTAGAAACCCAAGTGCGGGATCAGCTCAACATATATTTAATAAAACCAATGCATCAGCTAGAAATCTTCTAAAGCAGAATCCGTTGCTTGTCTGGCGCTTTATGGTATAAACCACAGAAAATTGTTAAAATAATAAATATATGCTGCGCACTTCACAATATGTGTAACTTTTACAAATTAGACCACAATTTTGATACTACGACTACTCCACTTGAAGAACCTGATCCTAGTGAAATCGAACTTGACTTAAGTAATCCAACAAATACTGTATAAAAATCTGAGGCAAGCAGAAACCGGGATGCAATTGCAGAAAGCCTATTTTTAAATAATTTTATATAGTAAATGAACGAGAAATATAAATAAATAAGTACATTTTCGCTTCAATATTTTAATCAAACAATTTTTTTATTATTAAAACAGAAAAATTTTAGCAAATCGTATACAAATGGTTGCTCGATTTAAAAACGAAAATCAAACTAAATTTTCGTTTTTTTATCACATACTTATTTTTTGAAATTTTTATAGAACAAAATGAAAAATGAAATCGAATTCGGTTTAAGAACAAAACCAAAACGAAACAGAAATAAGCGGTGCCATCACAACTATTTCCGATTTTATATCGTTTTTTGATCGAAATCGTTTTTCATCACATACCTGATAATCACAGTGCGGATGACGACAAAGTTCAGGAGTATCCATGAAGGAATGAAATTTCATCTGGCTTCGAAATTGACTATAAACAGTAGGTTCTTCTACTCATGGATAAAATGAAATGAAATGCAAGGCAGGTTGTAATCCTGGCTGCAAGGTTGTAATCAGAGATCAGCTATGAATCGTTTTCTCGCTACTCATGAGCACTCATGAAATTTTGAATATAAGTGAGTCAACAATATTGAAATTTAACTATATATTCCAGATTCATTCATACTCACTACAAAGTTGATTTATAAGTACAGGTTGCAATGAGTATGCGTACAACGTTGACATCAAACTCATACCATTCGAAATATGTTTGAGTCATAAGCCTACTCCTTTAGATTCATAACTTTAGAAAAATATTTATAATACTTGTTGTTGTTACAACAAAACAAAAAAGATAGACGCATAAGCAAAAAAAACAGAGCAACAAGCACAGCAAACACACAACCTTCTAGTAAGTATTTTAGTGTTCGTTTGCGAATCATACTTATTTTGTGCTTCGTGTATATGTTGAGTTTTGGAGAGTCGAAATCAATAACATCATACGTGTTGTTAATATGAGTAGAGGTTCCATGATATTAAAATAAGTATGAATGCGTATAAGTATAAGAAATTATTATTATGATTCGATCCTACTAATCTTTTTGAATGCTAATTGCTGATCTCTGATAAAGACAAACAACTACGCCGCCACGCATGGATAAAATGAACACACATAACATGTTCGCTGTGAGAAGGTAGGTTGTAATGAACGACAGATTTTTTGAGAAAATTTTCATGGCAATTTAATGTGCTCTCAGAGTTTTTGTCAAAAATCTGCTTTGACGTACATATTTGTACCAGTCGAGTTTCACAGCCGTACAAAAGAGTAGACTTCATACTTGCTTTGAATATTGTTACGATTTTACCTTTTAAAAAAACGTTTAAAATATAAGTTCGTTGATTGCAAACAAAATAAAAACAAATATGTGTTTAGTTTCAATTAAACTCTTTATTGTTCGCACTACTTTTGTGTGCCACCGTTTATAACTTGTCGGATACAACAATAATTGCTTGTTCACTATTCTACTTTCACACAAGACTAACTGAATTCTTACTGGTCGTCTGCTTTGTCTAGCCTTTTTATAGGGCTACATAAACAGTCGTTCTTGGAGTAGAATGTTCGTGTTTTCGCTTTCTCGAGGAATCTATCGCGACTTCATTGTTCTTTGTGTATTTTTGTTCACATTTGTTGTTGTGTTTTCTTAGTTGTCTATCTCCTTTTCTCATACTGATGTTGTTGGTTTACTTCTAACAAGTTCGATGTATTTATTAGTGTAGCTTTTGTTTATCGTTTTAATGTTAAATGATATTACACTGTTTCCATATTCGTAACAATATTTTAAGTTTGCTTTGTGTAGATATTTGTGAGCTTCTTCACATTGATTGTAATTGTCGAAAAGGTCGCTTTCATTTTATTGAGTACATTGTTTGTATCTGCTTTTGCCCGGCTATTGATTACGTAGAATCAAATATATTGCTTAAATAGAAAGTATTTGACAGGTCAGTCCTGTAGCATAATGTTCTCGGGTCTAAAGTTGTTTATTTATGGTCATGGTTCTTGGTAGAGTCTTTATGGAATTCCTCTCCTCTCTGAATAATCATGGCTTAGAATAGATAGCATCCTGCAAGATAATGAACACGTGATGTGATAGATCCTTTGTTTACTTGAAATGATAGACTATTGCTTCTGTTGTGAAACACTGAGAGCTCTGTATCCTGGTTTATAGCTCTGATAATTTGTATTTTTTTTCTGGTGCATGTTTTCAAATTATTTTGTAATGGCTTCCAATTATTAGTTCGTTTATTGGTTTCGAAGGCATTCTTGAAATCAATGAACATGAAGCACTTGGATACTACATAGATTTCCTTATTCTACTGCGTGTAGAGAAGCTTAGGTTAGGGTTGAGGACGTGTACTTGTCATAGGTAGGTCAAAATGACCCATTGTAATACATCCTAGAGGAGAGAGAGAGACTGGAGACCTCCGACCGGCCTTTTCTAAGACCAGCAGCAAACTGCGCATAGAAAAACGTTCCTTATCTCCCAGAGAGTTTTCTATTCTACTTTGAAGTTTCTCTGTATTATGATTGCCAGTATCATGGAAGTATTGCCAGTATCATGAAAAAAATATCTCTTCGGTGACTTCCTCTCAGCAGATTTCTGGCAAAAAACTCTGAGCGCAAATTAAATTGGCATGTAAAGCTTCTGAAAAAACAAGTGGTTCGGAGGCGACTTTAAACTGTAGGTCTCACCACTCATGTATAAAAATTAACGCACACAACATAAGTGGTGTGAGAATCTAGGTCGTCATCCTGACTAAAGGGTTGTAATGAACAATTATGTGTGTATATACATATGTGTGTGTCACTTTTAGAAAACTATGTGGAACTGATTTAAATTAACCCCTTGGGTGCAGCATTTGCTAGACACCAATTGTAGAACATAGTTGCCAGACTTCAAATAAAATAAAAATACTTCCATTTGTTCTCGTTCCATTCCGTTCTTCCGATTTCTTACTCCCTAAAATTTATTATCACGTTTATAATTCTTTATTATTCATATTCATCCATTCATTCATTCATTCGCTTATTTTAAACACCCAGCTCTGCACGACTGCCTCTTTTTATTGTGTGTCCGTGATTGTGATTGCGATTGTGTGTGTGAGGATTTTCAATTTGAAATGTTGAAACGAGAAAATACCACAGCATTTAAATTTAAATGTTGCAAAAGCCTTAAAATGACCGCACAAAGTAAATTGTTGTTGAAAATCTACAAAAATTTTATTTGCAGCCAGAGATGGGCCTACACTCTACTCTACTCTCCACTGACAGAGAGTAGTAAGCCCAGTTGTTAGTGAGTAAGTGCACTCGTTTGCACACAGGGTTTATGAGTATAATTTTTTGTTTGTTTTGTGTGCATTTTTTGTGTTTCGTTTTGTGTTCGTCTTTTTTGCCGTTTTTATTTTGAAACTGGCCAAGATTGAATATAAAAATTACAACAAAAACAACAACTACAACACCCATTTCAATACTTTATACAGAAATTAAAATATTTATTGCAGTCTGCCTTGCATTGCATAGACCCGAAGTGAGTGGGAGATTCATTCCCTACTTTTTTTTTTTGTTGTTCAGAGAGAAGGCAAATAAATTGCAACCGAAATAAATATTAATTCAGATGCGGCCAAATGTTGTTGTTGGTTGTTGGCCGGCTTGCATGGCTAAATGCTGGACCCATAGTAATAAGACAAAGAGAGAGAGAGAGAGAGAGCAAAAGTACATGGTGAGTTAAATGTGCCAGAGGTCTTTATACTGAGGCAAGTAATGTGAGCATTTACTTCCATAAAATATTTACAAATAAAAATCTTTTTTTTTACACTTACAGTGAAGAGCATATTGTTACGTTTTTACCTTTTAAAAACGTTTAACATATAAGCTCGTTGATTGCAAATAAAATTAAAATAAATTTGTATTTAGTTTTAATTGAAATTCTTTATTGTTCGCACAATTCTGTGTACCACTGTTCACAACTTGATGTATACAACAACAATTGCTTCTCTTAGTTATTCCTCTGTTTATACACTTTGAATAAACAATAACAATTACTAGACAATTGTTCGACAGATCTTTGTAACGGAGATCTTCAAACCACGATTACTCTTTTCAAATGCACTGCGTTTTCACGCAAGACTGACTGAACTTCACTGACTCACATGCCTGCTTTGCCTTGCCTTTTATATGGCTGGGTAAACAGTCTGATGAATGTTCTTGAAGGCACATGGTGAGTTAAATGTGACAGAGGTCTTTATACTGAGGCAAGTAATGTGAGCATTTACTTCCATAAAATATTTACAAAAAAAAAATCTTTTTTTTTTTACACTTACAGTGAAGAGCATATTGTTACGTTTTTACCTTTTAAAAACGTTTTAAATATAAGCTCGTAGATTGCAAATAAAATTAAAATAAATTTGTGTTTAGTTTTAATTAAAATTCTTTATTATTATTCCTACAATTCTGTGTGCCACTGTTCACAACTTGATGTAAACAACAACAATTGTGTTTCTTAGTTATTCCTCTGTTTATACCCTTTGCATAAACAATAACAATTACTAGACAATTCGACGCCTCCATTCTATTACGTTCTAAGTGTACTTAGAACGTTTTTAATGTTCTTGCATTTTTTAATTCTACGTTCTCTAACTTAAATACTGTCAAAATTTGGTTAAGATGCGCCGATCCGTTCCGAAGTTATAGGGAAAAATCTACTTAGAATACACCTATAGTCGTATGACGCGTGAAAACTTTGAGAGCTTCTAACTCAAAACACACTTTTTCGACTTAGAATGTTATAGAACGGAGGCGTCGAATTGTTCGACAGATCTTTGTAACGGAGATCTTCAAACCACGATTACTCTTTTCAAATGCACTGCGTTTTCACGCAAGACTGACTGAACTTCACTGACTCACACGCCTGCTTTGCCTTGCCTTTTATATGGCAGGGTAAACAGTCTAATGAATGTTCTTGAAGGCGAATGTTTGTGGCTTCGCCTTCTCGAAATCTCTATAAATGTAAACATCATTGTTTCATTATTGTTGTTTATGTATTTTGTTTACATTTATTCTTGTAGTGTTTGTTGTTGTATTTTTGTTTACTCGTTTACCATTTTTTATACTGTTGTTTGTTATGGTAATTTTTTGTTTATATTTTTAATGTTAAGCGATGTAAAAGCAAAACACAAGTATTTAGATTCTTTATTTTCGTTACAATATTAAGAGCAGCATAAACATTTATAAAATTTTTGGAAACTATTTGGAATTGTTTAGTTTTTTAATGCAAATGCCAGCCACAATTGTTTTTTCAAGTAAGGGATGATTTTTTAAGAGCTATAGGAAAATTTTCCAAAAAAAAACACAAAAAATTCAGAAAAATTCATGAAATCTTTATTTGAATCGATAGTACGGTCCAGATAATTTAATGTTTGAAGATTATTTCATGCAAATGTTGACCGCGATTGCGCCTCAAATGGTCCATCGGCTTAGTCCAATTTTGGCATACTCTTTCCAACATTTCGGCCGGTATCTCACGAATAAATGCTTCAATGTTGTCTTACAATGCGTCAATTGAAGCGGACTTGTCTTTATAGGCATGAGCCTTAACATAGCCCCACAAAAAATAGTCTAAAGGCGTTAAATCGCACGATCTAGGCTGCCAATTGACCGGTCGCGAACGTGAAATAAAATGTTCACCGAACTCGCCTCTCAATACGTCCATTGTTACGCGTGCTGTGTGGCATGTGGCACCGTCTTGTTGAAACCACATGTCATGCAAGTCAAGCTCTTGCATTTTGGGCAAAAAAAAGTTGGATATCATCTCACGGTAGCGCTTACCATTCACAGTTACGTTACGATTCGCAGCATCTTTGAAGAAGTACGGTCCAATGATGCCAAATTCAATGATTTGCAAGCGTTGTTCGTTTGTAAGACGATTCATGGTTAAATTATAGACCAAACTGAAGATGTTTGACAGTGAAACAAAACACGAAACGTGCGTGAGCTGTTTAAACCAGTATTGCCAAAATGATAATAGCTAAAAAATCACCCTTTATTAACACAACCTATTCATGCTATTTTTTCTTACACTACTGTTTTGTATTAACAATAAATATATTTACACACCATAATACAACAACAGCAAAGATAACAATAAACATTTTCATTTTATGATGATGAAGCCTATAATTGTTATTATTTTTTGCGGTTCTTGTTTTTTTTTTCATTTTTAATTTTTCCATGTTTTGGTTTAACGCCTGTATTCGATGGACAATACATCAGGCCCCCAAAAGCCTGAAACCAAAGTCGACAGCTACAAAGGCACAATAAATATTTTCCTTTTTAATTGATATTCTTGTTGTTGTTTTTTGTTTTTTTGGAAACTTAATACTCCAGCCCCATTGCAAATGGGGTGGTGTTGGTAATGTGTAGTTTGTTTTGGTGTTTAAGAAATATTTTGAAGAGGCTTTTAAATTTATTTATACGTTTCGATTGGAGGTTTATTCGTGTGGCATAAGTAACCTCTTTTACTATTTTCGTAAATCATGTTTAGCATGAAAATAGGTTGTACATCTCGGTAACCTTATAAGGCTATATACATATATACATACTTAGGTCTTCTTTGCCCTACATTTCTGTCTAAGTCGCCTTACAGAAATTTTTGATTTTTAGCGTGAACACGATTATTCGATGCGCCCATGGAATTACTGCAACAAATGTTTCAACAAATCATTTTCCAAAATTTTTCAATTTCATTGGCCTCTTAGGCCTTTAATTTCGTTCCTCTTGGCCTACTTAACAGTAATCCACGAAATTTTTTTCTGATGTCATTACCGACTGATTACCAAAAAATGGCTTCCTGAGATGACCACAGACACACCGCGCAATACTTCTTCAATACTGCTTCGAGTCGTTATCTTGTTGAAATATCCATGTTACTGGCATATTCTCGTCAGAATACGGCATCATTGTATCGCTTAGGATTCTTATATATTGGAACTTGTCCATATTTCCGTCAATTTTATGCAGCGGCCCAACACCGCATGACGACATAGCACTCCAAAGCATAATTGAACCTCCTCCATGCTTTAAAGTGGCCCGGGAGTATCTTGGATCAAATTCTTTTAACTTTGGCCGGTGACCATAGTTTTTTCCATCGGGAGAGAATCTATTAATTTTTGTTTCGTCTGAAAATAACACTCTTTTCCATTCCACAGCGGTCCAATGGCGGTATTTTTTTGCGATCTCTATTCGTTTCTTCTGGTTACACTCAGACAACAATGGTTTCTTTCGGGAAATTCTTCCAAAGAGCACAGCTTCTCGGTTTTACTGTGTCTACAGATGGTTTTGCTCCATTTTCACCAAAGACTGCTATTCGAATTTCATTTGCTGATTTATGCGGATTTTTTTTTCGACTCGCGAACAATCAGTGCATCTTCACGAACTGTCGTAATTTGGCTCCTTTGTTTTTTGCACGAATGAAATCAATATTCTTTAAAACATGGCTCACAGCTTTATAAATAATAATTTATTTGACATAATAAGCAGTTATTTTCTACGACTAAGAGTTTAATTAACTAAACTTGGACAAATTTTGACAATATCATACAACCATTTGAATTTTTTGCTTCATGCTCACATGTAAGCTTCGTGTCCTTAATTAGTTGCAAGCAGCTGTAGCTATTTCAGACAGCTATGAGAGCCATTTTACAGTGGTAATACATCATAGTGTTAGAATACTGAGCAGCTGTGAAACAGTGTTGCAATGCTTCTTGTTGGCATAAAATTCTATATTCAAACCCCTAAAACCTTGTTTCAAAACATACAAGACTTCACTCTCTTATTATGATCTAAAATGCAGAAAACTTTGGAACTCTTAATTTATTTTTTCGGAGCACGTGGTACCCTTTACCACTCTATCTATCCTATTGACTGTCCACATAACAAATCAAATATTTGCTTATCTGCCATTAAATTATTCAGCTCTTGTATCATTTTATTGCTGTTTGGAAGAAAAACTTTTCTTTTCTTTTCTTTTTTTCTGTTTGTTTTCATATACAAAATGTTCAGTTAACTGTATATTGGCCTTTAACGAAATGGACCTGTTCCTGTTCAACAACCAATAACCCCGTAAACTTTCTCTCACTCTAACCAATTTATACAACTTTTTTCCTCTTCTTCTTTGCAAGCCCCCACAATTTCTTTAACAAAAAAAACTTGTGTGCCCAAACGTGTGTATGCTGGGGCGAGGTGAGAGCAAAGAGGTGAGCGTGTATGGGTAAAAGTGAATGCATGAGTAGTTGTTTTCAAACACGCACTGTGTTTAGATTTCAAAAATATTAACAGCAGCCAGCAGCAGCCAGTAGCCAACATTACATAGAGTTTCCAGCACGTCTTGCCATTACGATTCAGTTTTTTTTTCGTGTTTTCTGTTCAACTTTTTTTTAGACCAAAACATGGATTTCCTTCACGAGCTGTTTATTTTGGACAAAAGGAAACGTTCATCGTTTTTCTTTTTTTTTTTTGCTAAATATGTTATAAAACAACAACAACTATTTATTTCAATATTATTGTTGTTGTTGTAGTGAAAGTGTTCAAGGTAAAATAGTGATGGCAGCCAGGCGAGCAGAAAGTCAAGTGTTGGTCGTTATTTGACCAATGAATTGGGTGCCTGCCATAAAAGCCATGAACACAAGGCAACCTAATGTGGGTAGAATTTGTGAAAGAGCTAAACAGAGGGTAGGAGAGAAATCGAGCCAAAATGACTTCATATTTCTGTATGAAGAAGGCAAACAAAAAAGGAGAAGCAAAAAAAGGCCTCAAAAACTTTTTTCAAGTAAGAAAACTACTCAAGAAAAGTAGATAGAAACGAAATAAAAAAAAATTAAAATTCTAACCAAACCAAATCAAACTAAACAATTTAAGTTTTTCTACGCTTCTCCGCTTCCCTGCTAACATTTCATCGGTGGTTTTGTTGTGTCAATTTTGAGTTTCTTTTTTAACAAAATTTTATTTCGATTTTTATTTTAATTTTTATTTCTATTAAACAAATAAAAGAAAGTGATTATGTGGAGCATACTTGTCAGGCTCTTGTTGAATACAAAAAACATTTGCCTACTTTTAGGCCTTAAGAAAAAAGGAAAAAAATAGAATAGAATGGATTCGAAACGAAATAAATTAATACTGACTGCCTGGCATATGATTTTACAATTCATATAATAAACTAAAAAAAAATAAAAAAGGGGCCAAGAAAATATAGAAACTTTCTTAAGCCAACTAAAAGGACTTCTTTTTGAAAATTTAGACAAACAAAGTTTTCCTATTTTTTTTTGCCATAAAACAGTTGAACAATATTGGAAATTAAGAACAAATAAAAAAGAGGGTTGAGAGCCTATAGATATGCTATGTTAAATAATATTCAAAAATATTTATGAAATCATTGAGCAGACCAGTAAAAAAAATTAAATAAATATCCTTAAAAGTAGGCAGTGATGTTCAATGTTTAGTTATAATATTTAGCTATAATATTATTACGTTTTTACCTTTTAAAAACGTTTTAAATAAGAGCTCGTAGATTATTTTATTTATTTATTTATTTGCTTACAAGAGCTTTAAGAATGTTATTCTTTTATAGCTCAGTAGGATATACACAAATTAGCAATAATTATATTTCACATAAAATTTCTAAAATAAAATTTAAAAAATTAAAAGTAATATAAATTTTTTTTTTTTTTTTTAATTATTTGAGGACACATATTCAAAAAGTGACTTCTTAAAACTGCTATTTCTCGAAATGTTTTTAATAGTCATTGGTAAGGAATTCCACAATTTAATTGCGTTGACGAAAAACAATCTGCTAGTATTGATGTAAGTGTATCTAGGTATAATTAAAGTTGTATATCTAGTGGATCTACCAAATACAAGCTTCTCAAAGAGATAGGGTGGTTTCTTACGATAAAGAAGATTATGTAAGAATATAATATTTCGCATCTGAAGGTAGTCGATTAAGTCACAGCCCAAGATTATTTTCCTCCAGGACGATACACTGCTAAACCTAGTTAAACCATACACATACCGCGTAGCATTATTAAAAGATACTTGCAACTTATGTAGTGACAGAGAGTCCAATTTACTGTAAACCTCTGCAAAATAATTAATCAGTGGAAGTATTAATTGAATTATAAGTTTCCTCTTAACTTCAACTGGTGTGAAGTTAGACGACATTCGTAAATTACGAAGCAAGAGGTATACGTTACGCACAACATGATTAATATGGTCAGTGCATGACAAGGTGGAATTGATCCAAAATCCTAAGTATTTAATCTTACTAACGTACACAAGAGACGTGTTCCCCAAGTAAATTGTTGGAAAATAACTCAAATCATATTCCCATCTACTGATTGGTAGAATGTAAGATTTTCCAGGATTGAGCATAAGGTTATTATCCTCAGCCCATTTTAAAATAGACCTCAAGTCATAATTAAGTTTGTAACTTGTATCCTCTATCAGACCAATACGGTTTGAGATGTACAGCTGAATATCGTCTGCGTATGCATGTACCTTAGTATACCTGCATACTGAAAATAAATCATTGACGAACATACTAAATAGCAGGAGGCCTAACACGGACCCCTGTGGAACACCAGATGTTATACGCCCCAGCCCCGACTGCCTATTTCCAATAATTACCCTTTGGGCTCGCCCATACAAGTAGTTCCTCATAAGAGATAAAGCGGTATTTGTAAATCCAAAATAGTGCCCCAGTTTCTTACATAAGATTAAATGATCAACCCTGTCAAAGGCCTTTGAAAAATCCAGTAGACACATAAGAGAGAGGTTTCCTTTGTCATATTCGGGTCTCATGTCATCAATTACTTTCAAGACCGCAGTAGTACAACTATGAGCAATGCGAAAACCAGATTGGAATGGGGACAAGAGATTATTGTCATTCAGATATGACGTAATCTGTTCAGCAATTAGGGACTCAAATATTTTCGAAAAAACTGGTAAAATACTTATTGGCCTATAATCGCTCGCACTCACTGCATTGGAAATCTTTGCTATCGGTATAATTCTTCCAATTTTCCAGGCTGTAGGAAACTGGGTGGTTGTAATGCAATGATTAAAGACATGAGTCAGCGCTCCCAAAATATATGGCAATATAAGTTTAACAAATTTAATGGCTACACCATCTGCACCGATGGCATTGGATCGATGTTATAAATAAACAAAAATAAATTCGTGTAGTTTTAATTTCCAATTCTTTATTATTCGCACAATTCTGTGTGCCACTGTTCACAACTTTATGTATACAACAACAATTGCTTTGTTTGTTATTCCTCTGTTTATACCCTTTGCATAAAGAATAACAATTACTAGACAATAGTTCGACTGATCTTTGTAATGGAGATCTTCAAACTACAATTATTCTCTTCAAACACACGGCGTCTTCACACAAGACTGCCTGAATTTTTATTAACTCCATTGCCTGCTTTGCCTTGCCTTTTATATGGCAAAGTAAACAGTCTGATGAATGTTTTTGAAGGCGAATGTTTTCCTTCTCGAGACCTCCATAAATGTAAACATCCTTGTTTCATTATTGTTGTTTGTGTATTTTGTTTACATTTATTCTTGTAGTGTTTGTTGTTGTATTTTTGTTTACTTGTTACCAATTTTTTATGCTGTTGTTTGTTGTTATATTACGCAGTGAGATAATTTGTAAACAAGTTCACTGCTTTGTTTTTGTAGCTTTTGTTTATAATTTTAATGTTAAGCGATATAAAAGCAAAACTCCAGTATCTAGATTTTTTCATTTTCGTAACAATATGTTATGGGCATGCCAAAATCTCGGGAAACGATCTTATTGGCAATGTTCTAAAGCACTTAGTAAAGTAGCTCTAAGGCTGCCTGCTGTTCCGATAAATTCATGTCAAACGGGTAGAGTAAAAGTGACCTGGAGTCCAACATTACTTCAGACTTTTTATCATTTATTTTGTGGCTTAAGCTGACTGCCATACAATTACTTGAACATTTTCTAGAGATTCTTTCAATTGTATTTTAAGCACTTCATAATAAATTTCTTTCTTTCTTTCTTTCTTTACCTTTTCGTTGGTTTAAAAAGAAAAACTTAAAAATTTGTGTGGCACTTATCCACCTTTAAAAACTTTACTTTAATATTACTCTCTACGCGTTAACAGCTGATACCAGTTAAAACGTTTTAAGAGGTTCAAAGTAAACCAAAAAGAAAAAAACGAATAATAAAAGTAAGCAAGTAAGCTTTCGGAGATCAAATTAAACAATTTTGTTGCACAGCTGTGATGATTTTGTTTTTTGCCACAAGATGTCAAGGAAAAACCAAAAAATGTACGTAAGATTTTTTCTTTGGATTTTTTATACCCCACACCTGCATAGGCAGGCGAAGTATATGGCAACTTGGAGAGGCACCTAAGGTTTTGGAAAATTTTTTGTTTTATTTAAAATCCCTCTCCACATACATGCATAATTTGTCATTACAACCTTTCAGCCAAGATTACGATTTAGTTTCTCACACCACACCATGTTCTGTGTGTTAATTTTTGTACATGAGTAGCGGGACTTGCAGTTTAAAGTCGACTCCGAACGATGGATTTTTGAGGAACCTTTCATGGCAATTTTATTTATTTTCAGAGTTTTTGCCGTATATCTGCTGAGAGGAAGTCGTCGAAGAAATATTTTCTTGGAGATGTCTGACCTCCGATTTGAACAGTGGCCTCACGTCTAATAAGCCAACATTCTGCCTACTAGACTACGACGAGCCCTCTTTCTCTTGTAAATCATTTTCTTGAAAATACAAATTCGTGGAATGCAGAAAAATTCTACTCATTTGCTTCTGGTGGACTACTAAGGCGGTGGTACTACAACTGTCTTAAGTTATTTCAGGCTCCTTTCCATTAAAAATCGCTCCAGATTATCTGCTATCCTACCGGCTGCGTTTTGTTGATGAACGACTTATTTATTTCAAGGATCTGTTGTGGGCAGATGTTTCAGTTTAATGTCAAGCATACTTAGCAGTTTGATACCTCTACAGTTTTTGCATTCTTTTCCTTCATGTGCAGTGTAATCATGACTCCCTCTTTAAGTTCAGACTTGAGAAAAGGTTTCATTTTCGCTGCTTTAAATGATTCCATGTAAATATTGTATACATGTGGTGTCTTGCCGTTACTCTGTTTTGGGCATGGAGTTCATGATCTCGATTTCTTTTCGGCCAACAAATATAATAACGGTTGAGAAAAGCGCAATGACATTGGCAGACAGATTTGATGATATGTTGACATAATAGTCAGAACATAGTTTCAAATGTCGTCCCCCAGTATAGATTTATTTCACTTCAGTATCTTTCATTGGATATGTGGTCATGCGGCTTTTACCTGATCCCTGTGAATTTTGGCAGCAATTTGCGTTTAGATACATTCCTCAGCCAAGCATAATTAAAAGCCATTTGGGGATTTATTTTGGCATATGCTCCTTTAAGGGTCCTAGTTTGTGAACTAGGCCTTGCAAATGCCTTTTTAATGTAGGCGTGGCATTAAATTTTACATTGAGAGAAGACCATAATTCAAAGAGTTTTTAAATTTATTTTCAATTTCAATTTAAATTGAAATATTTTGATACCCTTAATATATGCTACAGATTTTCCATTTCAATATGAAAAAACAAACCCTTTAAGGTATGCTTTAAATATTGTTTACAGCATAATATTAAAAGACTGCGACAAAAGAGAGAGAGAGAGAGAAAGTGGAAGAGAAAAGAAGATGACAAGAAGATAAAATCATTTTCCGTTAAATAAATGATTTCGACATGTGTTTTTAAATAAAAAAAATTTAACATTTACGGTCAATAATCCAAACGCATTTAATAGCCACCACACATACGACATAAGATGAATCATAAGGATATGGGATGTGAATACGTTTACGATTTATTATTCAACCACAAACAGCAACATCAACACCACCACCCATCATGCATCATACTTCACTGTGGATTAACAACCAAGGAATGATTGGCTTGATAATATAACAAATTGAGAGAGGAGAATGGGTCAATGGGGAAGGAGGGGATGGAAAAAAAGTTGTAATTATTTTAAGAATCAAAGTTAAAAACAATTTTCTCGTATTGATTTCACATTCATTCAACAAAATTGTAATAAACGAATAAACGAATCCAATACATTACTGATGATGATGATGGAGATGATGATGAGGAGAAGGACTATACAGATGATGGGTAAGCTGATGAAGGCCATAAACAGCATTTGTTGTATGTCTTTGGCAAACGAATAAACTTTTGCAATTATTGTGATTAACCTTTTCATTATTTTGTAATTTTCATTACGGCCAACAATACCAAATCCAATACGATAATAAAAACAAAAGAAAAGAAAAACAAAAAAATTATTTTTCTGAACTTTCACTGACTGCTACTTTGCTGAGCTGTACTTTACTGTGCTCTGCTATGCTATGTTACTGTGTAGGGCAAGCATAGCTTACAGCGTATAAGAAGCCATTGTCCATTGTTATTATGATTTTGGCCAGATTTATGAAATTTATGCCAAAAACAGCTGCACAACAAAACAGAAACAAAAAATTGGAAAAAAAAACTTTTTAAGCTTTTAAGGCTAAAGTTAAAGAAATTCTTGTTGTTGTTGCTGTTGTTATTTTTCCTTCTGTTGCTGTACATCCTAGCATAACCTTCGCCCTTTCTCTTCTTCTTCTTCTTATTTTTTTGCGCTTAAATACCTTCCACCATTATAAAGTTACGTACTGTGGCATAATTCTGAGCCATGAAAAGTCTTTAAAAACAAAACAAAACAAAACAAACGGGGTTAAAATATATATAAAAAAGCAACAACAACAAAAACAATAAAGTTTACATTAAACACCGGCTTCAGTTTGGTGTGAACAATACAAACAGGCGGGGCACCAAAGGTTTTGGTTTTAAAGTGTTGACGTTGTTGCATTAAAAGAATCTTTAACTTTTTATTGCTTTTTTCCTCTCCTTTCTCTCTCTCTTTTTGTTGGTGTTGCAGTTGTTGTCGTTGTTACTTTAACAGCCAAGCCAGTAATAAGCAACACTGGCTGACACCGTTATTATGCTGCAACTGTTGTTAACAAAAAAAAAAAAATGCTAAAAGGTCGACGGTAAATAGACACTTAACGTAGGAAATTTTAAAGGTTAAACACGAAAACAATTTTCTTTAAAATTTTTTTATGAAAATAAAGAAAATTTGGAGGGAAATTCTACAGAGTTTTTTACTCGTGTATTTTCAAATAGGAGAACAAAATTGAAATCCCAAGGATTACTGTTAGTAAAGACATTCGATCAGCCAATATGAGATTAGTTGGGCGAACCATATCTGTCTTAACCTCGGTTAGATCACTGTGAAGTCCAAAGAACTCATAGTACTCTCCCCCTCTCCTCCCCATCGTCCTTAAAGGCAAATAAAATCATTTTTATAAGGGGATTGAATTGACAGTGCAGTAGCTTAAACATACTCAAATCATTTTAAGGTTCTATTGAATCCGTAATGATATTCGTTGGCGATATCACTATGTCAGGGATCCTTCTCCTCTCGTTGGATGCTTATAGAAGAAGTGGGTAACTGTCTATCCCCATGCCTTCTAATAGGGCAGTGGCAAGTGAGATTTAGTACAGCGAGATTCATGATCATATGATTTAAGGAAAGAAGACCATCAGAAGATTCGGAGGCGACTTTAATCTGTAGTTCCCGCCACTCATGTACAAAATTAAACACACACAACAGAAGTGGTTTAAGAAGCTAGGTTCTAATACTGACTGAAGGGTTGTAATGACCAAATTACTTAAGTATGTATCTAGTTTAACTGAGGAAAACGTCACACCTATACAAAGTATTGTTACGTTTATGCCTTTTAAAAAAATATAATAAAATATAATAATATATAATAATAATATATATAATATAATAATATATATAATAAAAATATCAGCTCCTGGATTGCAAATAAAATAAAAATAAATTTGTGTTTAGTTCTAATTAAAATTCTTTATTATTCACACAATTCTGTGTGCTACTGTTCACAACTTGATGTAAACAATAACAATTGCTTTTCTTTGGTATTCTGCTGTTTATACCCTTTGCATAAACAATAACAATTACTAGACAATTATTCGACAAATCTTTGTAACGGAGATCTTCAAATCACAATTGCTCACTGCAAACGCACACCATCTTCACACAAGACTGACTGAACTCACTCGCCTGCTTTGCCTTGCCTTTTATATGGCAAAGTAAACAGTGTGATGAATGTTCTTGAAGACGAATGTTCATGACCTCGCCTTTCGAAATCTCTATAAATGTAAACATCTTTAATTTATTATTGTTGTTTGTGTATTCCGTTTACACTTATTTTTGTAGTGTTGTTGGTATATTTTTGTTTACTTGTTTACCATTTTTTATGCTGGTGGTTGTTGTTGTAATTTTGTTTACTTGTTTTTTTTATGCTGGTGTTTGTTGTTATATTAAGCAATACGATAATTTGTAAACAGGTTTGATTACTGCATTGTTTTGTTTTTGTAGCTTTTGTTTATAATTTTAATGTTAAGCGATGTAAAAGCAAAACACCAGTATTTAGATTTTCCAGTTTCGTAACAATATTTTCGTACTCTCCGCAGCGTTGGGGATTCTGTTTTCTGCACCGGTCCAATGCAATTTCTAATATTTGCATTTTGTGTACAAAAGAAAAGTGAATTGCGAAATTAAACTTTGGATCCCCATCAGACTCCTTGACATCCACGGCTTCCGCAAATACAGGTCTATCGTTAGAAATTAAATTTCTTTCAGTTTTATTGAAGGGGTAGGAAATCTGTTACCAAAACCGTAAAACTTTCTCTGTGTACAACCTTTAGCCGTGTATTGGACGTTGGAAAAAAAAACAAACGATTGTAATTCCATTTGCCATTTGCCATGAATGTTTAATTTGTTGGATTTTTCTCGTTGGTTTTTTTCTTCTTCTTCTTGTTATTTTTGTTGTTGCTGTTGTTGTTGTAACTCTTGTTGTTGTAGCATTAATATTAAGTGTTAATAATGAAAATCGTTGTATAGATTTACAATATATTTGCGGATCAGAAAAATAAATTCTGAACACGAACCAGAAAGCCGCCAGGAGAGTGAAAATGAAATCGAAATCGAATGAATGATAGAACGAATGAATTGGCTTTTGGGGATTGTAAGTATTTAAATATTAATTGGAAGCCAGGAACATTACAATAAAAGTTGGAGAGAAAGAGATGGAGAAGAAGAGAGAGAGAGAAAGATAGAGCAGAGAGTATGAAGAAAATAATGCGAAATTAATACGTTTGTTTATTTAAGTGGCTATAAAAATGATACACAATTCACATACACTCTGTTACTTTACTACACATACATTTACACATGCATATGGACGTGTATAGGTATACCACACACACACACACACACGCACACACATGCATTTGCTTTAAATACATATAAATGTTGAAATAAATTCAAAAGTGCCTTTTAATGTATAAAAAAAATGAGCAAAAACAACCACAAAAAGAAATAAAAAACGCAGAGAAGATATTGAAGAGGATTAGAATTGTTTCCGTTTTCTTGCTCTTGAAAGGGGCTGTCAGAGAGAGAGGGTGTAGGACTCGGAGTTGAGGAAGGAATTTTTCTTGTGGTTTCTTCGTCGTTGTGGCAAAATCAATAGCTTTTTAATGCAATTGTTTAACAAGATCTCCTCTACTTTACTTGTAAACAATCACTTGGTATTCCTTAATAGAATTTATTGTTAAGCATGGTACACTTGAACAAAAGAAATGTTTAAATGCCACTTAATAATGAATATAGAAGAATGTGGTGTGTTTTCTACTACAAATGTTTTTCGCAGAAATTAAATATAGCTACGAAAATGAAAAAAATCAACATATTAATGTTTTCCTCTTACATCGCTTATCATTAAAATTATAAACAAAAGCTATAGAAACAAAACAATGCGGTAAACAAACCTGTTTACAAATTATTGTACTGCTTACTATAACAACAAACAGCATCATAACAAAAAAAAGTGGTAAACAAGTAAACAAAAATCCATAAACAACACTACAAGAATAAATGTAAACGGAATACACAAACAACAATAATGAATCCAAACAACGATGTTTACAATTATGGAGATTTTGTGAAAGCGAAGCCACGAACATTCGCCTTCAATAACATTTATCAGACCGTTTACTTTGCCATATAAAAGGCAAGGCGAAGGAGGCGACTGAAGTTAGTGAAGTTCAGTCAGTATTGTGCGAAGACGCGGTGTTTGAAGAGAGTAATCGTGGTTTAAAGATCTCCGTTACAAAGATCTGTCGAACAATTATTTAGTGATTGTTATTGTTTTTGCAAAGCGTATAAACAGAGGAATAGCTTGGCAAAGTAATTGTTGTTGTTTACATCAAGTTGTGAACAGTGGCATACAGAATTGTGCGAATAATAAAGAATTTGTGATTAAAACTAAACACAAATTTATTTTTATTTTATTTGTAATCAACGAGCTCATATTTTAAACGTTTTTAAAAGGTAAAAACGTAACAATATTTTATCTTTTTATTTTATTTTTTAAATTAAATGAACTTAATTAAATCCTAACAAACCACAATTTCTTTCAGTGTAGCCACCCCCGCAAAGAAAAAAAAACACCCGACCATATAAAAATATCTACAGAGAGTTTTTTTTTCTAAAACCAACACTCAACCACCTGCCACAAAGTATTATCAGGCCTTATAATCCTAAAGCTTTGAAATATAAAACGTTTATACCACTCAATAGATAGACAGACAGAAATGGAACTGGAATTGTACAATTTAAAACAAAAAACCCAAATGACAGAGACAGAGAATAACAGACAGAGAGAGAGAGGGAACCATAGTATCTCTTTTGGGTTTTTCAGCACTTAAATGGTATTGAAAAGCAACAACAATAATAACCACAAATGTGCTTAAATAATAATGAAAATAAAAATAAAAATAAAAATAAAAAAAATTAAATATTAAATCCTCACACACGCATACAGATACACATACTTACGCTCATACACAAATAAAAAGAAGAGAAAAAGAGAATTGTAAAGAGCGAGTGAGAGAAAACATGTTCGTGTTGGTTGGTATGTTAAAGATACGGATGCTGATTGTTTTTTTCTAACCACTCAAGAGCCTACACATACATACATACATAATTGGCCATTACAACCCTTCAGTCAGGATTACGACCTAGCTTCTCTCACCACTTATGTTGTGTGCGTTAATTTTATACAAGAGTGGCGGGACCTACAGTTTAAAGTCGACTCCGAACGACAGATTTTTTGAGAAGCTTTTCATGGCAATTTTATTTCATTCGCAGAGTTTTTGCCAGAAATCTGCTGAGAGGAAGTCGCCGAAGAAATATTTTTTCATATTTTCGTTTTGATGTCTGACCTGGGGTTTGAACTTGGGGCTTCAGTCTAATAAGCCAACACACTACCTACTAGACTACGGCGACTTCCAAGAGCCTACAAACTGTTGAAAATTAAAAGAACAAGATTGCCCCTGCAGTGTTGATATTTTAAATGAAATCAAGTAAAGTAAAGAGTAATATTATAGGGTCTACACATTTTATCGTTCATTTTACTTGCTGGTTTATTAAACGCGGGCCAGGTCAGGCATCTCGAACAAAACACGAATAAAAATATTTCTTTCGACAACTTGTTCTCAACAGTGTTCTGGGAAAAAGTCTGAGAGAAACTAAATAAAATTGCCATGAAAAGTTTTTCAAAAACCTTTCATTCGGAGTAGGCTTTAAACTTTAAATCCCGTCGCTCATGGATGTTATTAACAACATGTGTGATGATGTGAGAAGTTAGGTTGTAATCTTGACTAAAGAGTCGCAACGACCAATTAAGTAAAGTTGTACAATGGGTCAATTCGACCTCCGGGTACTGTACTTGTCACAGTTGACAAGTACACGTCCTCTAAGCTAACCTAACCTAAAGTAAGAATAAAAGGAATTTAAGGGGACTGGGAACGTTACAAGCCTATACATCATCGCAATGATCGCACTACTAAACATATCGCTTCTGTACGAAAAAGTGTGACAGATAATCAGAATTTGTCGATTCCATTGAGTTTCTAGCAATTGGGACTATTCTAAAATAGGCTCTAAGGCTCATTATTGGCGTTTTTATGATTTGGATCTATTCCTGCATCCATATAATATCAAACTAATGCCCAATAAAAACATGTAAACAATTTACAACGCCGTAGATATGCTGATTGAGTGCTAGAGCAACAGTCTCTTAATTTCTAATAACTTCGATTTTTCTAATAAAATTGTTTTCAGCGATGAAAATCCTTTCTCACTCGGTGATTACACCAAGAAGCAAAATCATCGCTTGTGTGCCTTTGAGAGCAGAGAAGTGATTTTGGAAAAACCATTGGAACTAGAACAAGTGGTTGTTTGCTGCGCTTTAAAGTCTGGAGGTGCCTTCGGCCGTATTGTTTTAGAAAACGACACTGAAAGAACCGTTTTTGTCCGTTCATAAGGTCCGAGGAACGCGATTTTTTGACCCTTAATTGAAAATTAATTTCAACAAGACGATGGCACGAACCATCTTACACAATCGATTTTGTTTTAGAGCACGCAATGCTTCCAAAAAGATATTTCAAGTTTTGATTACATAAATTGGCCACCAGGATTATGCTATTTGGCGTTGTTAGATTTTCTTTGTGAGGCCGTGTTTACGCGGATAAGTGGTCGGAAACTCCCTCACCACCTAAAAGGTTCAACTGCTGCAACGTATCCAGAGTTGATTATTTAAATTATAAAAATATTAAACTTGTAACAGTTGGACTGAAAATTTGTTTGTGGGATTTAAAATTAAGTGTTAGGTTAGGTTAGGTTAGAGAACGTGTACTTGTCAACTGTGACAAGTACAGTACCCGGAGGTCGAATTGACCCATTGTACATTGTCCTAGCTTCTCACAACACTCATGTTGTGTGTGTTAATTTTATACATGAGTGGCAGGGCCTACAGTTTAAAGTCGACTCCGAACGACGGATTTTTTGAGAAACTTTAGATGAAAATTTTTATTTCGTTCTCAGAGTTTTTGGCAGAAATCTGCTGAGAGGAAATCGCCGAAGAAATATATTTTTTTTCATATTTCGTTGACTTGACCTGTACTTCGAACCCGGGCTTTACGTCTAGTAAGCCACCACACTACCTACTAGACTACGGCGACTTCTAAAAAAAATAAGTGTTAGGCAAGCAGCTTTTGATGTCGTCGTAGTCTAGTAGGTAGTGTGTTGGTTCAAAGCCCAGGTCGGACATCAAAATGAAAATATGAAAAAATATTTCTTCGGCGACTTACTCTCAGCAGATTTCTGGCAAAAAAACTCTGAGAGTAAATAAAATTGCCATGAAAAATTTCTCAAAAAATCAATCATTCATAGTCAACTTTAAACTGTAGGTCCTGCCACTCATGTATAAAGTTAGCACACAAAATAAGGTGGTGTGAGAAGCTAGGTCGTAATACTGACTGAAGGGTTGTAATGATCAATTATGTATGAATGTATGTAAGCAACTTTTCTTATGACAAGGAAAATGCTGTTGCATTGGGTCATTGCAACGCGCTACAAATCAAAGAGAACGTTGGCAAAATTGCATAAAATGTCGGATTCTCTCCTTTTGAATATTCAACCCCTAGCCACTGAAGCCCAATAATAAACAACTTCATATCAGAAAAAAAGATTTTGTTTTTATTTTTGTTGTGGTTAAAGAGAGATTTGAGTGTGGTTAATAATTTGGCTAAAAAGAGAAAAATCAAATACAACTAAAACAACACCAACACCAGCAATAACACCAATACTAATACCAACAAATAAAAGCTTAAAAGTCAAATTATTTTCAACACCTCATAAAGCCAACCACCGTAATATGCTGATACTCTCGTAACATTTAAAACAGTAGCTCGTATGCATGTCTACCATATGTATCTGTGTATGTACATACATATGTACTTATGTACTCGCTCTTTATATAATAATTCCGTTATTGCTTTTCTCTGTTCTTTTTTAAATTAAAATTGATTTCTCTTTTGTTTTTTTTGTTTCCTTTTTTTTTTGGTTTGCAAATGTAGTTCTCTTTTGTTTCTCTTGGCATAAATTTAATAAAATTTTTGTTGAAGTTTTAAAGAATTTTTAATTTTTTTTCTGCATATTTTGCTTCACAACTTTTTTCTTTGGAAGTTTTCCTTTTGACTTGTATTTTTATGCAAAAATTAATCACAGAAAACAGATTCACTTTTCGTTGTGCATGTCTTAACTAAACTTTCACTGGCATGGATTAATTTTTAAAAGAGAATAAAAGAACGTTGAGGAGGATGAGTATTGGTAAATGTATGGAATCATTAAAACCATGAATGCCTTGCTCTTCTAGATTTGATTACGAGTATATTTTCTGTAGTTTAAGTCGTTAAACCACATACATACATAATTGGTCATTACAACCCTTCAGTCAGGATTATTGACCTAGTTTCTCACACCACTTATGTTGTGTGCATTAATTTTATACATGAGTGGAGGGACCTACAGTTTAAAGTCGACTCCGAACGACAGATTTTTTGAGAGACTTTTCAAGGCAATTTTATTTACTCTCACAGTTTTTGCCAGAAATATGCTGAGAGGAAATCGCCGAAGAAATACTTTTTGTATTTTGTTTTGATGTCTGGCCTGAAGCTCGAACCCTGGCTTTACGTCTAATAAGCCAACACACTACCTAATAGACTACGGCGACTTCAACTTCGTTAAACCACACAAAATTTTTATTTGAAAATCTCTAAGTTCACTTTGCTTACTTAATTTATCACTGCAGCCCTTTAGCCAAGATTACAACCTAGTTTCTTACACCACACCATGTTGTGTGTGTGTGTACGGTTTAAAGTTAGCGCCGAACGACAGATTTTTGAAAAAAATTTTCATTTGACAATCTCTAAGTTTACTTTACTTATTTAATTGGTCATTACAGTCCTTTAGTTAGGATTACAATCTAGCTTCTCCTACCACTTATGTGTGTGTGTGTGTTAATTTTATCCATGAGGTAGGTTGGGGCCTATGGTTTAACGTCGACTCCGAAGAACAAATTTTAGAAAAAAATATCAATTGCGAATCTCTAAGTTTACTTTACTTCTGTTTTGGGTTATTACGACACTTCAGTTAGAAATATAACCTAGCTTCTCCTACCACTTATCCATAAGTGTTGGGTTGGGTTTAACGTCGACTCCGAACGACAGATTTTTGAGAAACTTTTCATGGCAAATAGGTGTGTAGCTGACATTTTGCAAAGCCCCTGAATGTGACTTAACTAGCAAAGAATGGTTTTGAAAACTATTTCATTAACAGCAGAAAAATAAGGAAACTTTTATTTTCTTTGTTTTCTTTTTCGCAAAACATACACAAAAGTTTTTAGGTGAATAAATTTTTAAAAGTTTTCAAAACTTATGAAGACATTCGCTTTCCAATCATAATTTATTTTTAAAATTTTCCATGACTTTAAAGAAAAAAACTGTCAATTCCTTAAATTACCTGCCTTTTGGCATGCACACACACACACCTACGTTAGTAAAACAAAATGAAAAAACAAGAAAAAGGGAGAGAGAGAGAGAGAGAGAGCGAGAGCTAAGAACAGAACAAAAAGATGACTAAACACAGCGCTTTAACAGCAGCTGTCTCTTCACATTTTAGACACACGCAAGAGAGAAATTAATATAAATGGACCCAAATGAACAATTTTTACAACAACAACAACATCAACTATAACTACAAAACAATTCAACATAAATTTGCCTTCATACACATATACATACATACACAGACACTCTTACAATTACAATTACACACACTCATTCAACTTATTCAACACATTCAAAATTCATTTACAAAATATGACAACCATTAATACACTTAAAGTTATGCAAAGTTTGTGTGTGTGCCTAAGTGTGGGAGAGAGCGAGAGAGAGAGGGACTCGAAACTAAATGACGAATAACACGACTAAACAGAAGAGCCCACTACAAGAAAAATAAAAAAAAAACAAAATTATGTTGAAAATATTATGCAAATGTTGTTGTTATTGTTGTCGATTGTGTTTGTTCAATTAGTATTTGTCTGTTGTGTGGTAGTATTTGTGTATGCGTGAGAGACAGAGAGAGCGCATTAGCATATGTTTATCTATGTATGTGTGTATGCAGGATTTATATCGGATTGGGGAGTTAGAATACATTATAGGGTTCTCAGTTGCTCGTGATTTAAGAACGAGCGAATGAAAATACAAATTTCAAGATACCTAAACTGTTGACATTGACTTTCTCTAAGAGCGTAGGTTAAGTTAGAGGACGTGTACTTATCAACTGTGACAACTACAGTACCCGGAGGTCGAATTGACACATTGTACAACGTCCTAGTTTCTCACATCACTCATGATGTGTGTGTTAATTTTATACGTGATTGGCGCGACCTACAATTTAACGTCGACTCCGAACGACAGATTTTTGAGAAACTTTTCATGGCAATTTTATTTACTCTCAGAGTTTTTGCCGGAAATCTGCTGAGAGAAAATGGCTGAGGGAATATATTTTTATATTTCATTTTGTTTCAGTTGTCTGACCTGGGCTTTAAACCGTGGCCTTACGTCTAATAAGCCAACACACTACCTACTAGACTACGGCGACTTCAAAAAGAGCGTAAGACGAGTGACAGGAAGTTTCTCAAGGCAGTGGAGGAATGTTTCAACAAATACTGAAAATGTTTAAAAGTGAGCGCAGTGCAAATACCAAAAGAGGAGTTGTTGACGATTCAGACACTATGGAGGGCACATAACTCGCTCTATTTATTACATTTTTTGGATCTAAGGCTAAAGGGGATCGGTTGCCAAATAAACTTCTGTTGCGTTAAGCACTTCTATGAAAGCATTGTTTAAGAGTTTTCATCTAAATCTATCTGTCAGACAAAGAATCGCACATATCGCATTGCAATTTTATGCCCAGTCACGCATGCAATGTGTTTCCTTTGGGTACTGTCCTAACCTTTCGTAGGATCATCGTAAGTGAATAACATGTATAGAAGATTTTTTTTACTAGAATACCCAGTAGAGATGACTTCTGCTTTGATTTGATCATTTTCAAGGATTCGGTGGATGTCTACGTTTCTAAACTTGAGAATAAGATTTCCTTTCCAACTGCTCTAGTGATCCTAAGTTGAAATTCTCCTCCTACTAGTATCGGGTCCGCTATCTAATGTTTTTTTTCAACTAGTGCTTATTTCGTGAATGGTAACACTTAGCTCATGTCTGATTTGACAGATAATTAGTTTTATCCTTCCGCTGAACGAATATTGACCATCCAATGCGTTTTCCCTTCGCTAAGTGAGCCTGCGATCGACTTACAGAAGATGCCGATTTTGGAAAAAAAAAAATTATCTTTTCAGATGAAGCTCATTTTGATCTTGGCGGGTATGTAAACAAGCAAAATTGTCGCATTTGGGGCACAGAAAACCCGCACGCGTACATTGAAAAGCCAACGCACCCAAAACGAGTCACAGTTTGGTGCGGATTTTGGTCCAGAGGCATAATGGGGCCATTTTTTCTTCGAAAATGAGCAAGGAGTGGCCGTTACAGTCAATGGCGATCGTTATCGGGCCATGTTGAACGAATTTTTGTTCACAAAAATTGAAGAGGAGGATATTGGCAACATTTGGTTTCAACAGGGCGGCGCTACGTGCCACACAGCCGAAGCTACACTCGATGTTTTGCGCCATGTTTTTGAAGATCGCAATTATCAGCCGCAGAGCTGATGTCGTTTGGCCATCTCGGAGCTGCGATTTGACACCGTTGGACTATTATTTGCGGGGTGTCGTCAATCCGGAGACAATTGACGCTTTAAAGGACAATATTCGTGAAGCCATTGGTGAAATACAGCTGCACACAATCGATATTGTGCTTAAAAATTGGACCGATCATGTAGGCTACTGCATGGCCAGCCGAGGCAGCCATTTGAATGAAATTATTTTCCATTATTAACCGGAAGGATTGTACTTTCAAATAAAAAAAGAAATTTGAGAAAATATTTAGTAGTTTTTTTTTAAAGCATTTTCAAAAAAAAAAGTTATTTGGCGGACCCTTTAGTACTTCTACCTTGTTTGACTTTGAAACAGCAATCGAATCCAGTCAAAGACCCAAACCTCATATTTAAATACTCTATCCACTTTTTAAAGCTGGTACACCTCTATGTAAAATAGATTTTCTGCTTACCACCGTCAAACTATCCATAAAGTCAAGCTATCTGTTGGACGTTAATCAATTTTGGCAGTGAACGTAATTTGCTTCATTGCCAGTCTCACTTACTTACTTAATTACTTATGGCAATGCTTTAGTTAAGGTTACAACCTAGTTTCTCACATCACCCATGTTGTGTGTGCTAACTTTATCCATGAATGTCGGGACCTACAATTTAAAGTCGTCTCCCAATGACAAATTTTTTTGAGAAACTTTTCTCATAGTTTTTACCAGACGTCTGATGAGAGTAAATACTTTATACTCTTTTGTTTTGTTCGAGATATCTGGATTGGGATTTAAACTATGGCCACACGTCTGATAAGTCACCACACTAAGTTCTAGACTACACTCGACTTCACACTGCTAGACTTACCTGGACAAAATTGATTGGAAATTATGCCGATCAATTACTTAAACCTTAGATCGGTAGCAATTTTTAAGGGTCTTTGGAAAATAAGTATTCATTCGAAGAGGCTTAGGTTGTAACTCGATCTCATATTTGGCTCATTTTTAATCGACAGATAATTGGTCACAAAATTTATGTCCTTATAAGACTGGCTTCCAGTTTGGGTTTAAGAGAGACAAGCTTTGCAGCTATATAACGATACTGATTGTAGTGAGTGGGTAGATATGGAGTTGTTAGCTAGATCTGGATCATAGCTTTATGTGGCATCACTGTGTGTGCCTAACTAAGCGTATTAACGCGCTGGCTCGGCCATGTCGTTCGAATGAAGGACGGGTATTTGATGCGGCAATTTGCGGAAGTCGGCGAAGAGGGCGACCAACTGGTATAGGCGCGCAAGAAGCAGAGGCGCCTGGAAGGATATGTTACGGCAGGCCGAAATCCGTTAATCGGCTTGTTAATGGCCAATTAATTAAGTAAATAACAGGCTTAACTAAGTTGAACTAAGATAGAAAGCTTGTTTAGAATTTTCCTTAATTCTAAAAACCGGACATAGAGTATAACGATACTGATTGTAGTGAGTGGGTAGATATGGAGTTGTTAGCTAGCTCTGGATCATAGCTTTATGTGGCATCACTGCGTGTGCCTAACTAAGCTTTGATTTCATAAAAGTAGCCACAGCCTCCTCTTCTATTCGAAGAAAAGAAATACGATAGCGGAGTTTGGTCTTTAGTTGCTTAATGCTTTGCATAAACATCACTCAGGAATTTTTGAAAGGCGTTAAAGACGATCCCATTTGCCAGAAGTCTTACAAGAGTTAAGAAATCGTGTGTAATTGTTTACGATCTTGAATGCAGTTTTAAATTGGATTCTCGGAATGATATTTTGTTAAAAATTTGTTTACGAATATTATTCGAATACTGAATTACAAAAGAATACTTAATCTATTAATTGAGTTATGAAAACCCTAGTAATTACCCCCTCTCATCTTTATTCGATTGTTGCTCATTTGCAGTGCCCATTGCATTGTTTCATGTGAAGTGGCGGCATGAGTTGCCAATTGCCAATTTCTGGGTTTTGTTTAATTAAAAGCCATAGAATACAGGGATTGGAGAGAGCGGCAGGAAGGGACTGCATATCATTGAAATAAACAGGGAATGTTTTCTTTACTTTGCCTGTTTTGGAATTTTAAAACATTTTGAAAAAATTCGTTTATTTTTCAGAAATTTTTTCTGAATCTCTTCCATAAGAAAAAGAAGATTCTTTTTAGCTTTCGGCCACAATTTTAATTTAAATTATTTGGTGTGGATATTGATGACTTTTGCAAATAAACCGTAGAAAATACCTGAAATTTTGTGCAACAATTAATTAAAAAATTTTCCAAATATTTTTCAACATTCACTGGGTTTCACATTCACATTTGAAAGCAGTTGCCGTCAGTTGCTTTGCCAATCTCTTACTTAACAAAACTGCTGCAATGTTTCAATCACAATAAAAACAAGAGATTTTTTTGTGTGTATTTTTAGAAGATCAACTAAAATAACTTTCAACCGAAATTGGAATTCTTTTTTATGCAGTTTTTCGTTTTTATTTTCCCAATTTTGTTTTTTGTTGCATATTTTAAGCTGTCAATACGCAATATTGTGTGTGTGTGTGTTTGTGCGTAGCTTTTTTTGTTGCTAGAAAATCAAATTCAAAAAAAATTGCAAAAACTTGCAGTGGTTGAGCCAGTAACACTGCCAGTGTCTGCGTCAGTAGTTTTTACTTTCGTTACCCGTAGTCGTATAAGTTTTAAAAACATTTTTTATTTCACAATCAAAGTGCGTACAGGGTGTTTGATTTTAAATTGTACACAACAATTTACAGTAGAGGGCAAATGTGTGGTAGTCGCTGTAGTCTAGTAGGTACCAGAGATCAGCAATGAATAGTTTTTCCGCTACTCATAAGCACTCATGCAATTTTGAGTATGAGTGAATCAACAGAATTGAAATTCAACTACTCTGATTCATTCGTACTCGCTACAACATTGATTTATAAGTATAGATTGCAATGAGTATGAGTACAACGTTGACATCAAACTCACAACATTCGAAATGTGTTTGATTCATACGCCTACTCATTCTGATTCATAAATTTAGAAAAATACTTATAATACTTATAAGTGATTCGAGTGGCTCGAATCATTCATCAAAATTTACAGCCTTTGTTATTGTTGCATATACAAACAAAGAAGAAAGGAAAGACAAAGACAACAAGCAAAGCATACACACAATCTTCTTGTGAGTATAGTAGTGTTCGTACGCGAATCATACTTACTTTGTGCTTCGTGTAAATGTTAAGTAGAGACGAGTCGAAGTCAATAACATCGTGCATATTGTTAAGTATGAATACGACGAGTACTTCCAACTTTGAGTATGAGTATCATATTAAAATAAGTATGAATGCGTATAAGTATCAGAAATAATAAGTATGACTCGAATCTACTCATCGTTTTGAATACTCGTTGCTGATCTCTGGTAGGTACATAGAGAAAACTGAACCTAATAAATACATAGTAAATTAGAACAAAGTTTATAAGATTTCTCTACGGTTTTTTTTCTCAAGAAGAGATTCTTATTATTTTTATAAGGAAAAGCTTTTTTGAAAAAATCAAGAAGAAAACTTAGGGATTTTACTAGATAACAAGCCAGCTAATATAATCAAGAAGATATTCTTATTGAAACATTAATAAGATAATTTACACATGATCAAATAGAAACCTAATGAAATCAATAAGGAATACTCCTTAAAAAAATTATTAAGTAGCCTAATGAAATCTATAAGAAAAACCTTTTTGAAAAAATTAATTTGGTAGCCCAATGAAATTAATAAGAAATTCTTGTTTTATGCAATTTAGAAGAAAACACAATAGAATGAATAAGTTTTTCCGTATGGATTGTATTTTTTGTGGCAAAAATGACGGAATTTGAGTAAAAAAATGGTAAATAACAAGTTTTCTTCTTAAATGTATGTGTTTTACTTCTTGAAAAGATTAAAAAGATTTATCAGATAAAAATAATAAGAAATCGCTACGAAAACGTTTCGTAGAGAAAATCTTCTTGATTTTATTAGGCAGTTTTCGCTCTGTGTAGTATGTTGGTAAATCAGACGTCTTGAAACATAATGGAACATGAACAATTTTTCTTTCGTCGACTTACTCTCAGCAGTGTCCTCTTCGTCTTTAATCTGAGAGTAAATAAAATTCCCACGAAAAGTTTCTCAACTCTGTCGTTGAGTTGTGTGGTGTGAGAAGCTAGGTTGTAATCCTAAATGTTGACAACAAAACCTCGAGCAGAAAAAATAGCTCTATTAGCAGATTACAATACCAGGCAATCCAAAATATGCAGTTATATAGACGATCTGTTCTTAAATATTGTTGCGCTTTTACCTTTTAAAAACGTTTAAATATGAGCTTGTAGATTGCAAATAAAATAAAAATAAATTTTGTGTTTAGTTTTAATTAAAATCCTTTACTATTAGCACAATTCTGTATGCCACTGTTCACAACTTGATGTATACAACAACAATTGCTTTTCTTTGTTATTCCTCTGTTTATACCCTTTGTATAAACAATAACAATTACTAGACAATTATTCGACAGATCTTCAAACCACGATTACTCTCTTCAAACACACCGCGTCTTCACACAAGACTGACTGAACTTCACTAACTTCAGTTGCCTGCATTGCTTTGTCTTTTATATGGCGCGCATTGGGGTTTTTGATGCTTAAAATGGGAATTAAATCGTGGGAGCTTTCCATGGCGGAGTAAATAGTCTGATGAATGTTCTTGAAGACGAGTGTTTGTGGCTTCGCCTTCTCGAGATCTCTATAAATGTAAACATCGTTAATTCATTATTGTTGTTTGTGTATTCCGATTACATTTGTTCTTGTAGTGTTATTTGTGGATTTTTGTTTACTTGTTTACTACATTTTTATGCTTGTGTTTGTTGTTATATTAAGCAGTACGATAATTTGTAAACTGTTTAATTTACTGCATTGTTTTGTTTTTGTAGCTTTTGTTTATAATTTTAATGTTAAGCGTTGTAAAAACAAAACACCAGTATCTAGATTTTTTTAATTTTCATTAAGAAAAAAATTGGCTGTCAAATCGCTTCTATTATTTTAACCCCGGCTGTTCATAGTTAACCATTTTACTAGAATTAGTTACTGCAATAGTAACAAAAAAAACCATTTTCAACACCAAAAAAAAAAAAAACAAAAAACCAACTAAGATAAGGACGTGAACAAACCTTTTATGGAAAATGTTATCGATTTTCCATTCCAACAAAAAAAAAAAAAAAAAAACAAAAACGAGAAAAGTGGATACAATGGCTACAAAAAAATTACAATAAAACACAACAACAACTGTAATAATAATAATAACTGCTGTATCTAATCTCTGTTTATTGTTTTCATTTCCATTCCCATTCTGATTTTCTATTTTCTGTTGCATTTTCTTTTAATCTTCGTTTTTTATTGTTGAAGTTCCAATTTTTTTTTTTGTTTTTTGCTGTTGAATTCCATTAAAATTTACTCTGCTGAGTTGGAAAACGTATTTCGCCATTCACAAGAAATTAAAATTGATTTTCGTTTTTCATTTTTTGTTTTGTTTTTTATTTTTAATATTCGTTTTGCAAATAAAATTTATTTTAATTTCTTTTAATTTTTTTCCTACAGAGACAGACAAAGACACAAAATGATAACATTTTTTGGATATTAAGAGTAAAGGAGAAAATGTTATAAACCGATGGATCTTAAAGTTTTTAACTCTTAAAGGTTGAATTTACGCAATTGTGTAGCAGAGCCCTCTCTTGAGCGACAAAACTAATACTTTACAAGACGCTTATCCTCCCCGTGCTTCTTTATGCCGCTGAGGCATGGACCGTATTAAGCACTGATGCAGCAGCCTTGAGAGTATTCGAGAGAAAAGTCCTACGTAAGATCTTCGATCCATTGCGAGTTGGCAATGATTTTCGCATCCGATCCAACTGAGAGCTGTATGAGCCCTCAAACGTATTAACGTCTAGCGGCAGCGCTGGCTCGGCCATGTCGTTCGAATGAAGGATAATGCTCCCGCGGGACGGGTATTTAATGCGGTAATTTGCGGAAGTCGGCGAAAAGGGCGACCTTGTTTGCATTGGAAGGACCAAATCGAGAAAGCCCTGTTATCGATTGGTGTGAAGAAGCAGAAGCGCCTGGAAGGATATGTTACGCAGGCCGAAATCCGTTAATCGGGTTGTTAATGGTCAACTAAGTAAGTAAGTAACGGGCTTAACTTAGTTGAACTAAGATAGAAAGCTTGTTTAGAATTTTCCTTAATTCTTAAAACCGGACATAGAGTTCAACTTTCCCTTAAAAACGATCAGGCTTCACTTATAACTTACAAGCACTCTTTCACATCTCTTACAGAGAGAACAAAATCAATAGCAGGTCAGACAGGTCTAACTTAACTCAACACCCTACACAACAAATACAACCACAAGTACAATAACGAATACAGCCGCAAATACAACAACGAATAACCTTTTACATAGGCTTTGTTTTTAGGCAACCAGTGATGGCAACTCTATTATACCAGAACCTAGTAGATAAATTAGTTTATTAGCTGGCAAAGCCTAATTATATAAACAGAAAGAAAAAGGGATGGAAAAAGAGCCTTAACTGATTAAGAAGTTTGGGAACAGCGAACACAAATACAACAACGAATACCCTTTTACATAGGCTTTGTTTTTAAGCAATGAGAGATGGCAACTCTATTATTCTAGAACCTAGTAGACAAATTACTTTATTAGTTGGAAAAACTTGATTATTTAAACAGAGACAAAAAGCTGTGAAAAAAGACCGTAAACTGATTTAGAAGTCTGAACGATAACATCATTTGGACTGAAATATAATCTTGTCTACTACCCGGCTTACCAGGCACACATATGATAAAAAGCATACCAATCAACTACTTAAACTGTACCGTACATCTCTGTCAACTGTATCTATTATCGAAGGTCATTTTGAATAATGGAGAGGCATACGAAGAGACTTTGCTTAACAGCTCCTGATTTCTGTAGAGATTGTACATCGGTTGAGGAGGAAGAGAACATAGAACGTTTCATATTCCAATATCCGTCTCTCACTCAACGCAAGCTGCTCTGATTTCGTGTCCTCTTCACATAATTTAAAGAACCTATCGTTTTTAGACAGCAGATGAACGACCAGATTCATAAAACTTTGAGGCCTGCTTACAGCTTAACCTAAAATGGTTGCGGTTTGTAGAAGTCGCCGTAGTTTAGTAGGTAGTGTGTTGGCTTATTAGACGTAAGGCCACGGTTCAAACCCCAGGTCAGACATCAAATCGAAATACGCAAAAATATTTCTACGCCGACTTCCTCTCGGCAGATTTCTGGCAAAAACTCTGAGTGTTAAACATAAAAAACTTGCCATGAATAGTTTCTTAAAAAATCTGTCGATCGGAGTCGACTTTAAACTGTAGGTCCCGTTACTCATGTATAAAATTAACACACACAACATAAGTGGTGTGAGAAGCTAGGTCGTAATCCTGACTGAAGGCTTGTAATGACCAATTATGTTTGTATGGTTGTGGTTTAAGGCGAAATCTATCAGCTCACAGTCGAGATCGATTTGATCTGTATGTAAACCCAAGTAAACTTTGATTTCAGCAAACCTGCTACTGCCTCCTATACTATGTTACTTAAAGGAACTAACGTTAATAGGATGTCTTTTAATGCTTTCAAAGTGCTTTGAAGATGTTAGAAGCGGTACAGCTCTGGCTAGGCCTTTACATTACCGCAATAGCTGAAAATCTGAATTCGTTGATTCTACACCGTTTCATGAAATTGGATTGATTTTATGGCAAATTTTGGAGTGTTTTTCATTTGGATTTCCACATCCATCCGTATAAAGTCCTGTTCACTGAACAATCAAAGCCGGTTGGCCATTTCCAACGCTATTGTTAAGGTGATTGGGTACTAGCTTACCAGGTTTTCAATGCTGATTTTACGAATAAAATTTTTTTGCAGCAATGAATCCCACTCAAGTTGCTGTAGTCTGGTAGGTAGTTTGTTGGCTTATTGGATGAGAGTCCGTGGTTCAAATCTCAATTCAGATATCTTGGACAGAGCGATTTCAGCTGGCAAAGACTAAATAAAAAGAGGTCATGAAAAGTTTCTTAGAAATTTGACGTTCTTAGACAACTTTAAACTGTATGTCCAACCACTAATGGATAAAATCAACACACACACCACAACATTGGTGGCGTGAGCAGTTAGGTTGTAATGCTAACTAAACTAATGATTAATTAAGCCAGTAAGTAAAATCAATTCGTTTCCCCCCTTGGTGCTTCCGTCAACAAGTAAAATTCAGATTATAGCCGAGTTTGCGCCTGAAATGTTCAAAAAAAAAAAAAACAATCGATGACTGCAACCAAGATGCGATCATTTAACTGCCGTTGTATTTCGTACATACAGCATTATAATGAAATAAAGCTTACGTTCGAACTTAACCCTTTATGGGTGGTACTTTCATTTTTTTTTTATCGAATGCCTCTGCTTCGTCTTTAAATAACACTATGCGACAAAATAAAAAAAAATTAAATACACCCGGCTAATGACATAGTGTAGGTTGTGAGTTTTGTGTAGTAGATCTCAAAAATATTTTTTTTATATTTCTCGGACCCTCCAAACTTTTTTTATTTGACAAAAACCGGGTTTTCTTTACTTTACGCACAACTTTCTGGATTACTCAAACATTTCCGACCCGATTTCTAAAATTTAAATCTTGTTAGAAAGGGGAGAGATGGACCTTTAAAACGGTATACATATATCTATTATTTGATTTAATATGCTATGAGTTTTGATGAGGTAAACTTGGAAAATGCGAATTTTTTTCATAGTTTTTAAAGTTTGTCCATTCATAGTAGCAAACTTTAATAAAAAAATATAGAATAAGTGATAACATTCTTAAAGTCTGTTCTCTTGTGAAGAGATTGAGTCATCATTTGATCAAATCGGACAAAAATTACCGTAGTTATTATTTAAAGAGTCTAACAGAGATGGATCTTGATTGTTTATCACAAAATGTGTCAATTTCACGCTTGAGCGACCACCAGAAGTTGGCCAATGTTTCCGCAAAGGGAAATAATAATATTTGCAAAAAACACAAACATTAGCCGACTTCTGGAAGTCGGGCAAACGTGAAATTTACATATTTTGTGATAAACAATCAAGATCCATCAAAAATTCTGAAAATTTTTGAACTAAAAGTTCATTTGATGAGATGACATATATAAAAAATATCACTCGACTGTTAGACTCTTTAAATAGTAACTACGGTAATTTTTGTCCGATTTGATCAAATGATGACGCAATCTCTTCACAAGAGAACAGACTTTAAGAATATTAACACTTATCCTATATTTTTTTTATTAAAGTTTGCTACTATGAATGGACAAACTTGAAAAACTATGAAAAAAATTTGAATTTTTCAAGTTTTTAATTTTTTTTTTACCTTATCAAATCTCATAGCATATTAAGTCGAATAATAGATATGTGTATACCGTTTTAAAGGTCCATCTCTCCCCTTTCTAACAAGATTTAAATTATGGAAATCGGGCCAGAAATGTTTGAGCAATCCATAAATTTGTGCGAAAAGTCAAAAAAAAAACGTTTTTGTCAAATAAAAAAAGTTTGGAGGGTTCGAGAAATATAAAAAAGGTATTTTTGAGTTCTACTCAACTAACTGAACAACGTAGACTATGTAGTTACTCGGTTGTATTTTCACTGTCGCACTGTGTAATCTAAAGAGCCATAAATAAAATCTTCAAAACTTATTTTGCAACCACACACAAGCCGTAAAACTTTTAGAATACCCCTCGCATAATTATAGATAACATAAATACCATTTCAGTGTTAGCTTAGACGATTTAAACTGTACAAGAATTTTAAATAACATTTCTAAACATCATCAGTCACATCAACATCACATCAATATCATCGTCATCGTCATCATCATTATGATTATCATCAACAGCATTATCATCACATTGTCAGACACCATTGTCAACTAGACATACTGACACACATTTTACACCACTAAGCCGTTGCAAAATGTTCAAAGCAATGCTAATAATCGATAATAAAACAGCTTTAAAGGGAATGGCAAAAAAATCTATTTCAATGACTGGCATGCATGCCGTGACTACTGTATGGTATGGTGGTAGGCATAGAAAATGTTGTGAAATGTTTAATAAATTGAGGGAGAGCATGGTAAAATGCATGAAGAAATGAAATTGAATGAATGACTTGAAAAGCCGAATCAATGGTTGAATGAATGAATTCATAGGAAACACCTATAATATGTACTATATGAGTGAATGAATGAATGGATGACTGAGTGAGAAGAAGGAATGACTGACTGACTGCCAGATACTGAACTGAAATGAAATGTAATTTAAGGCCAAAAGTATTTTAAAGTGTTAACACGTCTATTCAATTAAATAATTTATAACGTTTACTTAACACAGCCTACACACACACTCCAATACATACACATATGTACACCTATGTAGGCCTTACTCACTCACACACTCAATATTGTGAGGTTCACAGCCACGTTTACAGAAATACTCAAACACACTGCTTAACTTAATATGCTGATGCCTGTTACAAATGAGAGAGATAGAGAGAGAGTGTGTGGAAGTATGTATGGAAATAAATGAGAGAGTATAGGTGGTGTGAGAGAGGGAGAGAGAAGAGATGTATGCTTTGATAATATAAAATTGACGGATTTATTGAATTACAGGCAGGCATTATATTCTATTGATATAGATTGGCAGCATCCATCTTTATATTTCACATGAGAAAGACAAAAAAAAAAAAACAAAATTATCTCCCGGTGTGGGTACATGTGCTCTCATACGGTAGTATGTGTGCCTGTGTGTTGGTATTTCTGTGCATACATACGATAATTTCACGTATGAAATGGTTTTATTGTATTGTATTCATCCTGTGTCTGGGTGTTGCTTGCTCGTGATAGGGACGAATTTTAATGTTAATGGGCTGCTGATGCCAAAGCATGTTTTATGTTTTTTTTTTTTTTTTTTCATTTTTATTGCCATTAATGAAGAGTCAGGTAAAACGTCAGCTGGAAATGATGGCCATAGTTGGGAGCGGGGGTAGAGGTAGGCAGGCCAATCATTTTTCTGACAGCTTTCAATTGAATTTATTTATGCAAAATGAACAAAAAAAAAGGAAAAAAGAATGCCAAGACCATATTTAAAAATTAAGTTCATTACACACTCACTCACACGTCTCTTTTTGTCTTTAAATTATTGGCTGTTTTTTCTTTAACAAATTCTCTATCATTTACACTGTGCCCCTTTCCAAGTTATTTATAATTTTTAAAATATTCTTTATGGAAATCAGTATTCAAAAAAAAAAGAAAAAAATTCAGTTGTCAGAACAAAAACAACTTTTTTAAATCTCCAGCAAGTGAGTATTTTCCACTTTTCTCTTAAAATTCATAAAAAAAAAAAAAAAAAAAACAGAAATTCTGAACTCAAAACTGAAATACTGGGTAATTGCTGTTGTGGCAAATTGTGAAAAAAAAGCACAAAAAAGTTGTACGGAAAACTATAAATTGCCGGAAATGAATGACAGAGCGAGAGTGAGAGAGAGATGGCATCAGTTGGTGTAAAGGAAGATGACAACAAAAAGTTAACAGGTGGCAAAAAGTTTTCGTGATGTGGCCTGCTCATTAATAAACAATTTTTTATTCACAAAACTGTAACAAAACAAAGTTGAAAGTTAAAAATTTTGCGTTTTTATTTTAATGATGTTAACTAAAATGGGTTTTTCTGGCATTCTAATTCAGTTCCACATTCCCCTTTGCATACTCCCATACTCACCATATTCCAGTTGGAAACAGACATAAAACTTTCACCGTAACATCCAGTTGGAATATCGTTCCAAGGCGGTTAATATGTGCCCACATAAGGAGTGCACACAAAAAAATCTGGACTTACACTTTTCGTTATAGAAATAAAACTAAGTGGCGGATTTTTTTCGTTTTATATTTCAATTAAAGTAAATAATATTTGAATTCTTTTGTGTATAAAATTTTTTTCTGACAAAGGTCTCAGAGCATCCAACTTTTTGAGCCACTTTTCTTCCAGACATGTTAGGGTGTCTTAGAAAAATACGTATTATTTTACTTGCTTTGTTTTGGTAGGCAAAACCTTTTTTGCTTCCACTTCCACGCATTCTCTCAATACTCAAAGACTCCTTATATTGTTTTAAGTATTACCGTAGAAACTGTTTTTTGGTTAACGCATGCGAGCCTAACAATCGTTTTTTGTAAGCGGCGCGGTTTTTCATTGAAAATTTCAATTATATTTTTACGACATTCTTGTTGGGTGCCCATTTTCAAAAAACTTATTTTGCTATTGCAATGACAGTTAGCACGTGGATTTTGAAACAGATGACTAACAAAAACAATGTAACGGAATTCATTTTTTTTAATTATGATAAAAGTTATAAGCTTAAAAGTAGGCCCATTTTTTTTGTGAGCACTCCTTAGTACACCTAAAGAATCTGTTTATTCTAGCGACATTGGCCTACAGTTCAGCGAAATTATTTTCCTCTGAAGTGTGTAATGAAGTTGATAAGGTATGAAGTTGTTGTTGGTGAAGCGTTGAGGTATGTGGCCCTACTTAGCTTTTTTTTTTCTAAGATCGTTTACTTTGCTTCTGAAGTTAATTTCCTTAACAGGTTTCAAGTGAAAAGCTCTACCTGCTTAGAATAGAATCGTGGCAATACCATCAATGAGTTCAATATAAGAGCTTACTACGTTGACTTGGAAACGAATAGTGACTTTGGATGCAGGGTTTTACAAAACACATCGCGTCTTCACACAAGACTCACTGAACTTTCACTAACTCACTCGCCTGCTTTGCCTTGCCTTTTATATGGCAAAGTAAACAGTCCGATGAACGTTCTTGAAGGCATGACTTCGCCCTCTCGAGATCTCTATAAATGTAAACATGGTTGTTTCTTTATGGTTGTTTGTATATTTTGTTTACATTTATTCTTGTAGTGTTTGTTGTTGTATTTTTGTTTACTTGTTTACTATTTTTTTTATGCTGCTGTTGGTTGTTATATTATTCAGTGCGATAATTTGTAAACAAGTTCATTGTTTTGTTTTTGCGGCTTTTGTTTATAATTTTAATGTTAAACGATGTGAAAGCAAAATAATAGTATTGAGATTTTTCCTTTTCGTAACAATATGTTGATGGTCAGGAGACTATTTTTGCCTTTTAGTACCTCATTAGTGACTCTCGGTTGACCCCGTTTCTCGGCAGACTTTTACGTGAGTTAAAGGCCATTGGCCTTTCTAATAAAACGAACAGTACGAGTTAGCTCCTACAAAATCTGATTCAGTAGCATTACTAAGGGGTACAAAAGAAATATTTCCGACTATAACTTGAAAAAAGCAAATTAAAGGTCGCGTTAAACTGGTTGGTAGAGTTTTGGTTTAATAAAGGATAGCCCTTGGTTTAATCCACAGCTCAGATATCTCAAACAAAAGGAAAACTGAAAAAAATATTTCTTCGTCAGCAAGACTGATGAGAGTCTTCTGGTAAAAACTCTGAGAGTAAAATAAAGTTGCCTTGAAAAGTTTCTCAAAAATCAAGCCTCAAAGCTGACTTTAAACTGTAAGTCCTGTCTCTCATGAATTAAGTGAACACCCACGTCATGGGTGATGTTACAAACTAGGTTGTAATCTTGACTAAAAGACCAAATAAATAAGTACGTAAGTATGAAGTGTTAACGCATGTAGTCATGCTGAGAAATACTACGATATCAGAGTTTATAACGTTTGCTCGACAATGAATAGCGGCTTTAAATCTACAGTTTTAGCAGTCAAGACCAAACCTAGTCATCACTATACTTTTACTAACGGCTCTAGAATCTTTCTGATGTAGATATTGGCATAAAGGAATTATGAATGAAACAAAAGAGTGCACGAGTTAAAAAGACAAACTAAAGATGACTGTAGTCTGGAAGGTACAGTGTGTGCTTACTAGACAAGAGCCTGTGTTTTAAGCCCTAGAGAAAATATTTCTTCGGTGATTTTCCTCTCAGCAGTCTTCTGGTAAAAACTTTGAGTGTAAATAAATGTGCCATGAAAAGTTTCTAAAAAATCTGTCTTTCGGAATCGACGTTAAACTGTAGGTCCTACCACTCGTGAATGAAATTAACACCCACATCATGGATGATGTGACAAGCTAGGTTGTAATCCTGACTAAAGGCTTGTTATAAGCAGTTAAATTAAGTGAATAAGAATACAATCCATATGCATATCGCTGGCTGTACTTATGAGGGTTCTGTCGGACTTAAGACATTGTCCCCGGACGTTCATAGCTGTGAGGATATGGAAAAAGAGAAAATAGTTGATCACTTTCTTAACGGTTTGCTAGGCCTTAAAAGGCAGTGGGGTAGAATCTTTCGCGATATCTTTGGCATATCACGGAATGTTCTATAACACCTGTTTAGGAGCCTTATTTGATACTTAACCATGACAAAATGGCACCTTACGGTTTAAGTACCGAGGTACAGAAACAAAACAGTGTTTTATGATATTCCTTGACGCTTTTGTTCAAGTCACATACACATACACCACAGTGGTTTACTCGAAACTTGTTCTGCGGAAACAGTGGCCAGAATGGGTACGTCACTATGGAATAGCCCATATGTAATCCACATAGTAGTCTAGAAATTAATAAAAAAATTCTACTCCTTGGCTAATGTTTCAATTTGATGTCAAGAGCACTCTTTATTATAGAATTGTAAGAGATGAGCAGCTCGTATTGTATGTTAGACGGAGAATACGGTGCTAGACCGATCAAAAAGTAGATTACATTTCTAACAATGTGTGCTGGTTTTAAGGAATGTCCTGTTGCCAACTTGTCTAATGGCGTTAGACAGCCATGCAAGAATTTCAGTTCTACTAAAAAAATTACTGCGTATATAGCAGAAAACGTTTGCATGAAGACAATTGCCTTAAAAGAAGAGCAAGAAGACTGGAAGGACTTGTTTCTAGATTATTAATCGCTTCAGTAAACCTTTTCTTAACTCGTCAACCTTATCCCCTAAAGGACAAACAAATCAGTTTCTAATCTATTAACTTCAATTCAACGAAAAATTCCCCAAAATTTCGTTCAACTTCAATAAATTCATTGACTACCATTCCCACAATAAATACACAAAAATGTGTGGCATAAATTTAAACCGTTTGTCTCTCTCTCTCTCTCTTTTGTGTAATAATTTTCGCTTTAAACCACAGGGCAAAACGCATGAATTTCATTTAAATTTTGAATTGGTTGGCTTGGCTTGGTTGGGCATGGCTTTATTATGGCTAAAATGCCACCAAACATCCACACCCCGACTATTACTAGTAAAACTATTGGCATTGTGACTTGGTGGCCCTAAAACTTATTAGAAAACTTTCCCTTTCGCTTTCGCTTTTCGTTATTGACTGTAAGAATCTCTTATCAAAACTTGACTGCAAAGCTACTTTTTTTTTCTTTCTTCCTCTTCTACTAACTTTGTTTGATTCACACGTTTTGTTTCTGTTGTTGCAACAAAATGAGGCAGCCAGAGCTGTTCACAAAATGTTTGCATAAATCGCCAGCAAATGTGAAAGTTTACATGCATGGCGTTGAGAAGTTCTCTCAGACAGATTTTAAATTCAAATTCCGAATGAAATTCATGAAGTAAAGAAAGGGAGAGAGCATATGCAAATGAAGGTTTGATATGTGAGTTAATGTATGTACATATGCATAAATGCTAGTGTGTGTGTGTGTGCATTACTTTAAAGGATTTCATAATAAATTTATGAAAACATTTCGTTTGCCACTGTAAGCACGAGTGAAATGCTTTAGTTTTTGGCGTTTCTTTCGTATCAAACTTCTCTCACAAGCCCTTCTCAACAGCCCAACTGCATGAACTATAACCCATTGTCTGTGTGTGTGTGTGTTCGCTATGGCGATGGCTTCAGTCTCACACAGTAACTTTTGTCGAGAGTCCTTGTACAGCGAGAGAGGCAACAGCAAAAACAAAAACGGCAAAAAAAAAAACTAAACAACAACAATAAAAACTAAAAGCAACGTAATTTGCATATTAAGCCATACAATGAGTACAGAAAACAAAAAAAAAAAAAAAAGAATGAACTGAACTGAACAAAAACAAAGAGCGAGCGAGTGAGTGAGGTTATGGTGACATTTGCCAAGTAAGTGTTGTTCTAAACAAAAACACTTACACACACAGCAACGGCACAGCACCCAGAGTTCAATACACATACAATTACACATACACCAGCAGCAACACATCATCATACACTCATTGTTTTTATTTACACGCATTACATTAGAGTGTGTGAGTGAGTGAGTGCGGGCTTGTATGTGAATTTTAGCTGAAGTAACTGAGAAAAAATACATAAAAAGTGGTGGTGGTAGTGGTGCTGCTGCTGCTGCTGTTGTGTGCAGCTGTGACAGCACAATTAAATGTAGCTGCATTTGCCATTAGAGATGATTAGAAAATGTTCACAAGTTCCGTTGAAAATTTTTTTGGTACGTTTCCTCATTGTTTCATTGGCATAATTGTGGGTACATTGTAAAGTGTTTAAGGCTTTGGGAACCTATGGAATTCAAATCTGTGCTGGGCAAACAATTTTAGGCAGTAAGTAAGGTTATTTAAAGAGATATTGTGCAGGGAAATTTAAAACAGGAATATGTTACAAGGCACCTATCGCGTGTAGAACAATATGTGTTAGACGAACATGTTAGTTGTCGGCACAATAGCTGCTTAGGCGAATTAAATACTCTCCGTATTATAATTGAGCAGATCATGACATAACAAACACCAGTATATGTGGCTTTCATTGATTTTCTGAATGCGGAACCTAGTTGTACGCTATGACCATAATATTTTCACGAGTCTTTCTTAGGGAGTAATTAATCCACCCTCAATTGCAGAGTGGGCTGTGGCCGCCCATAGAAATTCGATGATGATCGTATTCAGGCAAATGATGATTAATTGATCATTGCTTGAAGACCATGTATACAGTTCTGTAGAGCAACTACAAAGTACCACAAACTTTATACGTACTTTACTTACTTTACTGGTTATTACAACGCTTTAGTCAGGATTGCAACCTAGCTTCTCATACCACTTATGTTGTGTGTGTTAATTTTACACATGAGTGGCTGAACCAACTGTTTATTGTCGATTTGTGAAACTTTTCATGGCAATTTTATTCATTCTCAGGGCGTTTGCCAGAAATCTGCTGAGAGGAAGTAGCTCAGACATCTCAAAGAAAAAAGAACTCGAAATACGAAGAAAAAATTTCAGTCGGCGCCTTCCTCTCAGCAGATTTCTGGTAAATACCCTGAGAATGAATAAAATTGCCATTAAAAGTTTCCCAAAAACTCTGTTGCTCAGAGCCGACGTTAAACTGTAGGTGTTGCCACTCATGGATAAAATTAACACATCAAATATAGGTAGTGTGAGAAACTAGGGTTGTAATCCTGACTGAAGGGTTGTAATTACCAGTTAAGAAGAAGTTCATAGAGCACTTCGTTCATTTTTCAGGTTTACATAATCGGTCTAAGAAGCAAACAAATCTCTTTTTGATTTAAAATAAGTAACAATGCGGAGTAGTGTCGTGCTGTTGTAGCTTGAAGTATTAATAATGAAGCCGAAATTTAATTCGTTTAGAAGTTTTCAACCTATTGGCTTATGTCCTTTGAATACATGGAAAATTTTCCATAAAGTTCTTGAGGTACGTACCAGTAAAACAAAGTTCGGACAAGAATGAACAACAAAGGATCACCATTTGCATCGCAATTTAGCTGACTGGTGTCATTTGAATCCCGATCTATGCCCAATAAACCAACAACTCTTGAAGCGTTGGCAGTTAATATTCTAGCCACCGTTGATACCATACGGCTGGATTTCTTTGAATTAATTGGAATTGAAGTCACCGTAGTCAAATAGGTAGTGTGTTGGCTTATCAGACTCTAACCAGTGATTCAAATCCAACCCATTGATTTCGTACTAAACTACGAATGAATAAAAAGTGTTCTGGCAAAAGCTCAGAGTGTAAATAAAGTTGCCTTGAAAAGTTTCTCAAAAATCTATTGTTCGGAGTCGACGTAAAGCTATAGGTCCCGTCACTCATGGCTAAAATGGCCGGTGTGCGCCAGCTAGTTTGTTATGCTGACTAAAGGGTTGTAATGTGTAAGTAAATACGTAAGTAACTATGTAAGTAAATATGTAAGTAAGTACGTAAGTAAGTACGTAAGTATGTACGTCAGTAAGTACGTAAGTAAGTACGTAAGTAAGTATAAAAGGAAGTACGTAAGTAAGTGTGTAAAGAAGTACGTAAATAAGTACGTAAGCAAGTACGTAGTCCCGCCACTCATGGGTAAAATGGCTGGTGTGCGAAGCTAGGTTGTTATTCTGACTAAAGGGTGGTAATGTGTAAGTAAATACGTAAGTAACTATGTAAGTAAATATGTAAGTAAGTACGTAAGTAAGTACGTAAGTATGTACGTCAGTAAGTACGTAAGTAAGTACGTAAGTAAGTATATAAGGAAGTACGTAAGTAAGTGTGTAAAGAAGTACGTAAATAAGTACGTAAGCAAGTACGTAGTCCCGCCACTCATGGGTAAAATGGCTGGTGTGCGAAGCTAGGTTGTTATTCTGACTAAAGGGTGGTAATGTGTAAGTAAATACGTAAGTAACTATGTAAGTAAATATGTAAGTAAGTACGTAAGTAAGTACGTAAGTATGTACGTCAGTAAGTACGTAAGTAAGTACGTAAGTAAGTATATAAGGAAGTACGTAAGTAAGTGTGTAAAGAAGTACGTAAATAAGTACGTAAGCAAGTACGTAGTCCCGCCACTCATGGGTAAAATGGCTGGTGTGCGAAGCTAGGTTGTTATTCTGACTAAAGGGTTGTAATGTGTAAGTAAGTACGTAGGTAAGTACGTAGGTAAGTAAGTACGTAAGTAAGTACAGTAGAGGATTAGAGATATTAAACGTCTTCGAGTTTCCCACAAACACCAGAATTCATTGCCCTACAGACGGCTCTAAACTCGATAATGGTGTTGGAAGCGGTATCTACTCTGGGAAACTGAACCTGAATATTTCTCTCCGTCTGCCAGACTACTGCAGCGTGTTTCAGGCGGAGGTGATGGCGATTTACCGGGCCGCTCAATGGATCCTCGTCAACGATGCTCCTTTCACACGCGTCTCGGTCTCCTCTGATAGTCAGGCCGCGATAAGATCTCTAACGGGTTTCGTGATTAACTCTAGGATCGTTAGGGAATGTCGTCGCTGTCTCGACCTTCTTTCGGGGCGCTTCACCAGTGTCTCTCTGGTGCGGGTCCCCGGGCACAGTGAAATTCCGGGAAACTATAGGGCCGACGAGCTCGCCAGAGCTGGTGCGCTCCTTCCGGAATCCTCTTCTGTTGAATTGGGTATACCACTTGCCTCGGTCAAGTTGACCATAGCGCGGAAATTCTTTCGGGACGCCAACCTATCCCGGGTCGATGAGGAGTCCTGCTCCACCGCTAGGCTCACCTGACCCTTGATGGATAAAAGGCGTACCAACCAACTACTTGGTCTTGGTCGTGACGTCATCTCGACTACAGTGGCCGTGCTTACGGGTCATTGCGTCATGGGTAGACACGCGGAAAGAATGAGGCTCCCATTTAACGACTTCTGCCGTGGATGCAGGTCCTCTGAAGAAGAGGAGACTGTTATCCAATTTCTTTGTCAGTGCCCGTCTCTTGCTAGGTGTAGATATAAGTTATTTGGCTCCCCATTCCTTGTTAGCTTAACGTAGCTATCATCCATTGATATCAAGGATATAGCTTCGTTCATCAAACTTTCTGGCTGGTTTTCCAGTGCGTTGTAGTCGAGCTTCCGTTGTGCAGTCCGTGCGCTGACCAACTTCTTCCTTTTCCCTGATTGTGGTGGAACTTGGTCAGTACAGGGTCTGCGTTCACCTGTGGCATCATAACGGGCCGCTATGCGTGCTCAAGTGAGCTTTGTGACATCAGGGCTACCACTCCGACCTAACCTAACCTACAGACCATTGTTGCCAGACAAAATAAATGGTACCATTTGCAAATCAAAATTTCTTATTCATTTTCGTTTCGTAATTCGTATGGTACTTGCATACATGGGAAAAAAAGTACTCTTAACCAGCATTTTAAATATTCTAATTAACCAACATACTTCTCTCCTCGAACCTATATGTGGGGAAAATTTTACAGCTGTTGTAGTATAACAATAACAATAACAACAAGAAAAACAAGAGAAAAAAAACTACAATTTTATTACGTTACGTTACACATTTGCTAGAGAAGAAGAAGCTCAAAAAAAAAAAAAAAAAAACAACAACCAAACAAATTTAGGTCGTTGCAAGTTTAAAAAGGGGTTTTTGTTGTTGTAATTTTCTAGAAAATAAAATTTTGTTGTTGCTGCCTCTAATGCTGTCAATGCTAAAATAGTTGTTGTTGTTATTGCATATTTTTTTTGGCTTTTTTCCTATTCAGGGCTAAAACATGTTTGTGGCTTGTAATTGCCCTCAAAATAATTTCGTGTAATAAATACTCGGACCAGCAACAATACCAACAACAACAAAAAGAGAAAAAACAGAGAAAGAGGTTAGGAAAACCCAATATGAACTGAACATAACTGTATAGGAAACGGATGATGACAATTTAAAAATTTCTTTACAACAACAACAATTGCAAAATAAAACACACACACCCACACAGAGACACGTTTATTTAAATGTTATGGCAGACTCACTTAAACCCACTTACACAAATACAAACGTGAATGCATTAAAAAAATATATACATTCGACCACTCTCTCGCTCTCTCTATCTCTCTCTCTCGATGCCACTGTCACTGTTGTAAAGTTTAACGTTTGTTTAGTTAGTTTAGCTTTTTCCAAAAAAACATGTGTGTTTGACTGCAATTACACACTTACAGAGAGAAAAAGGGAGCGATAAAATATATGTGTGTGTGTGTGTGTGTGTGTAGGAGACTATGTTTACATGTATTAGTCTATGAATTCAATTTTATTTGTATGTTCGACAAACGTTAACAAACAGAATTGCTGTGATGTTTTTTTATTTTTTTGCAAAGGTATGGGGATGGTATGTGTTATGTTATGTGTCATGGCATTGGGGGATGGAGGTGCCATCACAAATACTATAAACTGTTGAAAAATATATGAAGCAATGAACGAAATTTCATGAATTGAATGAATTCCAATTTTTTTCATCATTTTATTAATGCCGTTAAGCCACTAGAAATTTTTGCTGTTCTTTTCCTAAAAAAGAATGGGAATGACAATATTTTATTTACTCCACTAACAAGTCTCACTTGTTTTGAACATTGTTGGCCATAGCAACTGAATAAATTATTAAATGCCATGGTATTGAGGCAAACATTATTCATAGGTGATGCATTTATGAATATTTTTCATTCATTTCATTATATTTTAAATTTTTGTTTTATTCATTCGTGATTTTTTTGTAATTAAAAGGCCAATATTGACAATGTTTGTTGTGGACAATGCTACAAAAGCAACAAATATTTTGGCATTAAAAGGCAGTCTGTCTTAGTAAAAATAAATGATATTGTTACGTTTTTACCTTTTAAAAACGTTAGAAATATGAGTTCGTAGATTGCAAATAAAATAAAAATAAATCTGTGTTTAATTTTAAGTCAATTCTTTATTTTCTGCACAACTTTCGTGCCACTGTTCGAACTTATTCCACGTATACAATGATAACTTTCACAATATGTGCTTGTTCGTGATATTTCTCTGCTTATAACCCTTTTTTTATAAGCAACAACAACACTTGTTAGTTATTCTTCTTTGCTCACAACCTTTTTTTGTAAGCACCACACTAACAACTGTTTTCTTCACGCAACTTGTCTGCACACAAGTCTGACTGGATTATAACTCGATCTCGTATCTTCACACACCACTGGTTGAATTCTCACTCAATTCAACGCGACGTCGTCACACGACTAACTTCACTCGAACTCCGAGAATAACGTGTCTTCATACACGGCTGACTGAATTCTAACTGAATCATCGTTGCTCGCTTTATCTTGCCTTTTATATCACTCGATCAACAGTGTGATGAATGCCCTTGAAGGATGATGACGACCTTCGGGAACAATCCAAAAATGTAAACAACTTGTTTCCATTTTTGTTGTTCGTGTATCTTATTTACTTTCGTCCATGCAGAGTTGTTGTTGTTTTGTTTGTTTGTCTTTCTGCTATATTTTTTATACGCGGTCGTTGTTGCTATATTTGTTTATTCATCGATCTTGTAAACAAGCCCTGTTGTTTTTGTTGCTATATGCTTACTCATTCTTTGATCACGTGAACAACTGCTTTGTTTTGTTTTTGGAGCTTTTGTTTATCATTTTATGCGTGATCAAGTCCATTGTGTTGTTTTTGGAGCTTTTGCTTATTATTTTAACAACACCATTTCCATTTTCGTAACAATATTGAATTTCAAGATATTGTTACGAAAATGAAAAATCAAGATACAGGTATTTTGCTTAATATTAAAATTGTAAACAAAAGCTACAAAAACAAAACAATGCAGTAAACAAACCTGTTTACAAATTACCATACTGCTTAATACAACAACAAACACCAGCATAAGAAAATTGTAAACAAGTAAACAAAAATATACCAACAAACACTACAATAATAAATTTAAACAACGATGTTTATATTTATAGAGATTTCGAGAAGGCCAAGTCATGAACATTCGTTTACCCTGCCATATAAAAGGCAAAGCAGGCGAGTGAACTATTGAAGTTCAGTCAGTCGTGTGTGAAAACGCGGTGTATTTGAAGAGAGTAATCGTGATTTGAAGATCTCTATTACAAAGATCTGTCGAATAATTGCCTAGTTTATGCAATAATTGTTATTGTTTATGCAAAGGTTATAAACAGAGGAATAACAAAGAAATTGTTGTTTGTTGTTATTTACATCAGGTTGTGAACAATGGCACACAGAATTGTGCAAATAATAAAGAATTTTTGATTAAAACTAAACACAAATTTATATCCATTTTATTTGCAATCTACGAGCTCATATTTTAAACGTTTTTAAAAGGTAAAAACGTAACAATATGAAGTGGCCTCTAAGTATACCAGGCCATGAACTTAAATAAGCTAAAATTTAAATGAATGAATTCCACAAAAACTTCCAGCCACACTCTTAATCAATCATTACTTACTTAATTGTACCTGTAGTCAAGATTACAACCTAGCTTCTCACAATCCAACTCACACACATGTTGTGTGTTTGTTTTTTTATTCAAAAGTGTGGGGATCCACAGTTTAAAGTCGATTTTGAACCGTGACATTTTTGAGAAACCTTCCATGGCAATTGTATTTGCTTTCATAATTTTTGCCTGAAGATGACTGAGAGATGTTATAACCAATGCCTTGTGTCTAAGAGGCCCACATGTTATCTACTAGACTGCAGTGACTTCATCCTCATAATATGCACGAACCAGATTTGATGATTTCTTCCCAAGCTAAGGATAATTTCGGCAAATACTAGTTCCTTGAGAACCATTAGTTTGGAGACTTAAAATATTGTAACGTTTTTACCTTTTACAAACGTTAAAAATATGAGTTCGTAGATTGCAAATAAAATAAAAATAAATATGTGTTTATTTTTGAATAAATTCTTTATTATCTGCACAACTTTTGTGCCACTGTTCGAACTTATTCCACGTATACAATGGCAACTTTCACAATATGTGCTTGTACGTGATATTTCGCTGCTTACAACCTTTTTGAAAGCAACAACACTTGTTAGTTATTCTTCTTTGCTCACAACCTTTTTTGTAAGCACAACAATAACAACTGTTTTCTTCACGCAACTTGTCTGCACACAAGTCTGACTGAATTAGAACTCGATCTCGTATCTTCACACACCACTGGTTGATTTCTCACTCAATTCAACGCGACGTCGTCACACGACTAACTTAACTCGAACTCCGAGAATCACGTGTCTTCATACACGACTGACTGAATTCTAACTGAATCCTCGTTGCTTGCTTTATCTTGCCTTTTATATCACTGGATCAACAGTGTGATGAATGCCCTTGAAGGATGATGACGGCCTTCGGGAACAATCCAAAAATGTAAACAACTTGTTTCCATTTTTGTTGTTCGTGTATCTTGTTTACTTTCGTCCAGGCAGAGTTGTTGTTGTTTTGTTTGTTTGTCTTTCCGCTATATTTTTTATACACGGACGTTGTTGTTATATTTTTGTTTATTCATCGATCTTGTGAACAATCCTGTTGTTTTTGTTGCTATATGTTTACTTATTCGTTGATCACGTGAACAACTGCATTGTTTTGTTTTTGGAGCTTTTGTTTATCATTTTATGTGTGATCAAGTCCATTGTGTTGTTTTTGGAGCTTTTGCTTATTATTTTAATAACACCATTTCCATTTTGGTAACAATATAATCTCCTGTTGACAAACCTATAACCTACATGTAGTCGGCCAATTGGTGTCTAATTTGTATGTGTTTTGGTGTCTACAAAACCATCCAAACGTACTAGATGCACTGAAAGCCAATAGGCCTAAACATAACGATGATAGGCCAAAGAGTTGTTATCCAAACCAAACCGTAAATGCTTTCTATACAACCCAATATATCTTACAGCATATACTGAATGATGCACGTAAGTTTGTAGTATTGAACAATACTTTCTCTTTAACGAAATTCCACTCTATTTTCTATTTTGCTCCATGAAAAAAACAGAATAAAAATATAAAAAAAATATTAAAAAAAGGATCAAAAAAAAAAAAAAAATCAACAAGAGAAGCATTTTTTGTCATTGAGAAAATGATGAAGAATCAGTTTTTCCTTTAAAAGCATGTCTATGCATGAGTATGTGTGTATGAGTGTGTGTTTGTGAAATTTTTTCTTCTTTTCTTTTTTTAGAGCATAAAACAACTCAACATATGAGTTGCCTGTATACATACCCCCTTATGGCTGTGTTGTACTCACGAGCATATACGTGTGTGTGTGTGAGTGTTTGAAAGAGGAGTAACTGTATCCGTTACTACTTGTGTTTTTGTAATTCTCAGTCTATTAACAATTTTGCTGACACACAAATGTTTCTCTAACGAATTATTTTCAATTCTTTTCTATTTTTTTCAATTATTTTTTTCTAATTTTTTTTTCAATTTTTTTTCGTTTTGTTATGGCATCATCTTCCTGCATAGCATAGCAGAACATAGCATTCCGATCAAATAAAAATATTGACAAAAAATTAATTTCCGTTTCATATTGAAAGGAATAAAAATGTAAAAAAAAGAAAAGAAAATAGAAAAACAAGCAGGAGAAGAAAAGAATAAAAAATATCACTTGTCAACATACATATAACAATTGGAACAACATGTGTTCTTAACATTTTTACAAGCGCGGAGATTTTTTTCCTTTTTTGCCTGCTTTCCTTGAAACTGGAAAACAGTGGGAAAAGGGCCACAAACAGAAAGCAGACACAAAAGAAGCACAGGAAAATGTTATTCCATCAACAATAAACAAATTTAGCCACTTTTTAAAATGTTGAATGTGTTAACAATTCTCTTCTTTTCTTGTCTTTTGTGAAGGGAGGGGAGGGAAATTAAAGGAAAACGGAAATTTTCTAGTTTTTCCATAATGGCATATACAAGCAAAAGTAATTCATTATGATGCTATCAGATGGTGTTGATGAGTATAAACTCTGTACTTGGAAACATTTCCAAACAACCTTTAATAGATTAAATGAAATGAAATACAATTTTAAATTGAATAAAATTGAATTGAAATCTATTAATGATTTGAATCAGCTTGAGTGCAGAATTTTTATTAAGTCGTTAAGTAAAGTTTTGAGCACGTACAATAAAGTCTTCATTTGTGACGAATTTTTGTCTTTTCTAGCAATACATACATAATTGGTCATTACAACCCTTCAGTCAGGATTTCGACAGACTCACACCACTTATATTGTGTGCTTTACTTTTATACATGAGTGGCGGGACCTACAGTTTAAAGTCGATTCCAAACGACAAATTTTTGAGAAGCTCTTCATGGCAATTTTATTTACTCTCAGAGTATTTGCCTGAAATCTGCTGAGAGGCAGTAGCCGAAGAAATATTTTTTCATATTTTCGTTTTGATGTCTGACCTGGGATACGAACCCAGGTTTTACGTCTAATAAGCCAACACACTACCTACTAGACTACGGCGACTACAACTACTTTTCTAGCTAGATCCAGTTTAATCCTGGATAGTCCAAGACATGTCTCAGATCTTCTCATTTCGGAATTTTTCAACAAAAGTGTCGATTTCCTCAAGCCCACTTGATTTATCTAAAATTTTTGCCGCTTTTTAACTACTCTTTTCGTTTAGTATACTGTTACGAAAATGGAAATGGTGTTATTAAAATAATAAGCAAAAGCTCCAAAAACATTACAATGGACTTGATCACACATAAAATGATAAACAAAAGCTCCAAAAACAAAACAATGCAGTTGTTCACGTGATCAACGAATAAGTAAACATATAGCAACAAAAAACAACAGGCTTGTTTACAAGATCGATGAATAAACAAAAATATAGCAACAACGTCCGTGTATAAAAAATATAGCGGAAAGATAAACAAACAAAACAACAACAACTCTGCCTGGACGAAAGTAAACAAGATACACAAACAACAAAAATGGAAACAAGTTGTTTACATTTTTGGATTGTTCCCGAAGGCCGTCATCATCCTTCAAGGGCATTCATCACATTGTTGATTCAGTGATATAAAAGGCAAGATAAAGCGAGCAACGAGGATTCAGTTAGAATTCAGTCAGTCGTGTATTAAGACACGTGATTCTCGGAGTTCGAGTTAAGTTAGTCGTGTGACGATGTCGCGTTGAATTGTGTGAGAATTCAACCAGTGGTGTGTGAAGATACGAGATCGAGTTATAATTCAGTCAGACTTGTATGCAGACAAGTTGCGTGAAGAAAACAGTTGTTAGTGTCGTGCTTACAAAAAGATTGTGAGCAAAGAAGAATAACTAACAAGTGTTGTTGCTTACAGAAAAAGGTTGTAAGCAGAGAAATATCACGAATAAGCACATATTGTGGAAATTATCATTGTATACGTGGAATAAGTTCGAACAGTGGCACAAAAGTTGTGCAGATAATAAAGAATTGACTTAAAAATAAACACATATTTATTTTGATTTTATTTGCAATCTACGAACTCATATTTTTAACGTTTTTAAAAAGTAAAAACGTAACAATACTTTCCAAACAACCGTTCGCACACTCAGAAACATTTTGGCGGCCATTGTCGCAAGTTTATTGTCAACCCATTGCCAAGAATTCTCACATAACCTAAGACCCAGCAGAGAGTAACCTTATTCTGTCTGTCTTACTGAATCAAATTCTTCATACAGACCCATACTAACTTTGATTTTATCTCTTAAGAGCCGAGTGCTCGAATGGCGAGTTGACTGTCAGATAGTATTGCTATGTCCTGTCTTTTGTACTTCATATCCAAGTTGAATTAAGAGCATCTTTCAATGGCATAACCTTCCGTATGGAAGATACTTGCGTGTTTCCCCATGGCCTGGGAATATTTCATGCTGGGACCAAAAACTGCCAAAAAGATCTGTTTCAAGATTCAGTCTTGATCCATCTGTACACCATAACATATTCCATAATTTCAGAAGAGTATGCAACTTTGTATTGCAAAGGATGCTGATTTCGTTTTTGTTACTAAGACTCGCTGCAAATCATTTCCCAAAATCATAGAGTTTAATGGTTCTGTCCAGGGAACAGCTAAGGAGACAGTTGCAAGCCAATCAATCCCTTAAATAACGACACCCCCTAATGATATTGACAGTATTAGACTTGCCTCCCATCAACCTAATCATAGCCTTCAAAGATGTGTCTTCACCGGAGATCAGCACTCATGAAATTTTGAATATAAGGTGAGTCAACAATTTAACAACTCCGGATTCATTCGTACTCACTACAACATTGATTTATAAGCACAGGTTGCAATGAGTATGCGTGCAACGTTGACATCAAACTCATACCACATTCGAAATATGTTCGATTCATAAGCCTACTACTCATTTAGATTCATAACTTTAGAAAAATACTCTTATAATACTTAGAAAGTGATTCGAGTCACTCGAATTAGTCTTGGTTGTTGTTGCATTTACAAAATAAGAAAACAGACACAAAAGTATAAGCAAAAAAGACAGAGCAGCAAACAGAGCAAACACACAACCTCCTAGTAAGTATTTTAGTGTTCGTACGCGAATCATACTTATTTTGTGCTTCGTGTATATGTTGAGTTATGGAGAAGAGTCGAAATCAATAATATCATACGTGTTGTTCAGTATGAATATGATGAGTAGCGGTTCAAATTTCAAATTTTCAATATGAGTAGCGGTTGGATGATATTAAAATAAGTATGAAGCCGTATAAGTATTAGAAATTATGAGTATGATTCGATTCTACTCATCATTTTGAATACTAATTGATGATCTCTGGTCTTCACTAGAACCGCTGTGGAACAAGTTCTCATTTCCTCTGTTATATAGGGTGATTTTTTAAGAGCTATAGGAAAATTTTTCAAAAAAAAAACACATAAAATTCAGAAATATTCATGAAATCTTTATTTGAATCGATAGTACGGTCCATATAATTTAATGTTTGAAGATTATTTCATGCAAATGTTGACCGCGACTGCGCCTCAAATGGTCCATCCACTTAGTCCAATTTTGGCATACTCTTTCCAACATTTCGGCCGGTATCTCACGAATAAATGCTTCAATGTTGTCTTCCAATGCGTCAATTGAAGCCGGCTTGTCTGTATAGACATGAGCTTTAACATAGCCCCACAAAAAATAGTCTAAAGGCGTTACGATTGGCAGCATCTTTGAAGAAGTACGGTCCAATGATGCCACCAGCCCATAAACCGCATCAAACTGTGACTTTTTCTGGATGCATTGGTAGCTTTTGCAATGCTTCTGGCTGGTCTTCACTCCAAAATCGACAATTTTGCTTATTTACGTATCCATTAAGCCAAAAATGAGCTTCGTCGCTGAACACAATTTTTCGATATACAAGTGGATCTTCGGCCAACTTTCCAAGAGACCATTTTGATAATAAAATTCAATGATTTGCAAGCGTTGTTCGTTTGTAAGACGATTCATGGTTAAATTATAGACCAAACTGAAGATGTTTGACAGTGAAACAAAACACGAAACGTGCGTGAGCTGTTTAAACCAGTGTTGCCAAAAAGATAATAGCTAAAAAATCACCCTTTACAAACACATTCTAACATCTGTATCTGTATCCAATTCCAATTCAGACTCGTTTTGTCTATCTAGACAATTGTCCTTAAGGTCTGAGTGTAAATTTTAATGACATTTAATAAGTCTGTTTTATTCTCTTGACTTTGAAAGTGAAGTTTGATTTTCTTACTCATTGAGCGGAATCAGCTATGACTCTGTTACATATACATTTCAAATTGGTCATCCATTTAATACACCATTGACCTATTCATTGAAATCAATGTGGCATTAACTAAACTTAAATTAAAATTGATTTTAATCAACTTAAACCTAGAGAGGCATATTCTTTATAAAATTTAATTTAATTTTCTTTCATTTCATATTTTCTTGCCATTCTCCATCCCCAGGTAATTTCATTTGCATCTAAAGAGAAAGAGAAAGGTAGAGAGAGAGAGAGAGAGCAGAAGTAAATTCTGATTATCAAAGATTGTTTTCTAAATCGACGATCAGGGTAACTGGTTTTATTTACTTACGAGATTTATATACAGAGTTATTGTCTTACTACTCTCTCTCGCTATCTCTCTCTCTCTGTCATATAAAAGAACGTAATTTTTTTACTGTTATTTGCCCATTTTGTTTTTTCTATTTTTTCCCTCAATTTGCCATCAAAATTTGTTTGTATTGCAACATCTACTAGGTATACATGGAGGGAGACAGATAAAAATCAAATGAGTACCTGTTTATGTAACTGGGGTTCTGTGTGTATACATATGTATATGTATATGTATGTATATTGCTGTAAGTGTATGGATTGATGGCAATGTAAACTTACAACAGGAAAAAATCCCTTAAGAAACATTTTTTTTCTGTTGTTTGTTGTTGCTGATGTATATCAAGGACATCAACATTTGCAAAATGAATCCGAGTTATTGTTGTAACATTTGCTTTTGTTTTCTTTTTTTTTTTGGGGGTCGAATTTCTATTTTTTTCCCACTTCTTCTTCGTTATCTATTTGCCCTCTACGTTACTCAATGTGTCTGTTGTGATGATAAGGGGAATGATGCCTAATTCCAAGTGATAGCATAGCCCTGCATGGATTTTGCAAATAAGATGGCTCCAGGTGTTCCCGAAGGCATTTTGCGCGCTGAACACGAATCTGTATTCAAAAACTTTCCATTACGTCAGGTTTTCGAGAAAAAGGGGGCTGAAACCCCTAAAAATAGCGTTTTTGGCCATTTTTGAAGAATTATAGAGCTGAACACTGACGTGCTAGAACCTTCGCTATTATCAGAAATTGACAATTGATCTTTGCTCTTTAAAATGAGCCCTAAGCCAAATTGTTTGCATGCACCCTTAAAGTAGGGAGTGGGTTTATGTCAAGGTTTCTCGAAAACCTGACGTGATGGAAAGTTTTTGAATACAGATTCGTGTTCAGCGCACAAAATGCCTTCGGGAACACCTGAAACCATCTTGGTTGCACAAAAAAAATTCCCATTTGCAGGGCTGTGTAGTTAATGAAAAGTCTCTGAAATAAAATAAAAAATATGCCGGGCAGCCTATGACTCAAGGCTTATTTAGAGATTTATCATCAAAATTGATGATCTTACGGGCTCACTTTAGAAGGTTTCCAATGCTATTAAAAAAAATTCAGGCGAACTTCAATTTCCTGACGAATATTGTCTTTCAGAACCTCATAAATCTATGGCTTGTTGACATCTGTTCGTGACTTCATGAAACTCTCAAAAAAGCAGAAGCCACAGACGGTTGTAGTTGCCGTAGTCTAGTAGGTAGTGCTTGTTAGACACAAGGCCACGGTTCAAACCCCAGGTCAGACATTAAAATGAAAATATGAAAAATATTTCTTCGACCATTTTCGTCACCGCAGATTTCTGGCAAAAACTCTGCAAATGAAATAAAATTGCCATGAAAAGTTTCTCAAAAATCTGTTGTTCGGAATCGACTTTAAACTGTAGGTTCCGACACTCATGTATCCAATTAAGACACACAACATTAATGGTGTGAGCAGCTAGGCCGTAATCCTAGCTGAAGGTAGTAATGAAGGCCAATGGTGATTATCGGCCAATCGCAATACTGCCATATTTATCGAAAGTATTTGAGAAATTAATTCACAAACAGATTTTTGAATTTGTAAACGATAAAGGCCTACTTACTGATAGACAATCAGGTTTTCGGCCTAGACACAGTTGCACAACCGCCGTGTTAAAAGTGTCAGAGGATATTCGAAGATGCATGGATCAAGGGAATATTGTATTTTTGGTTTTACTTGATCATTCTAAGGCATTTGATATGATCCATCACGAAAATCTTTGTTTGAAGCTGAGACACTTATTTAACTTTTCCCAAACATCAATGTGTCTTCTATCATCGTACTTGGCTGATCGCCGACAATCGGTTTATAATAGGAATAATTTTTCACGTCTTTACATGCCTCTAGGGGAGTGCCTCAGGCCTCGGTTCTCGGTCCACTTCTTTTTACAATCTATATTAATGATTTAATTGGACATTTGTTGTTTAGTAGGGTACATATGTACGCTGATGATGTGCAAATTTACATTAGTGCTGACAGAAATGATATTGACGAACGTGTGTCCAGACTTAATGAGGATCTTAAACGGGTACATAATTGGGCATGTGCGAACGGTCTTTGTATCAATCCCACTAAATCTAAATGTTTGGTAATAACTCCTAGATCTATGAAATTTTCTATACGGCCTGAGATTTTTTTTGAATAATCAACTGGTTGAAATTGTTAGATCGGCTAAGAATCTTGGGATTATTTTTAATTATAATCTGACATCGAAGGATCATGTAGATTATGCCTCAGGAAGAACTTTTTCTATGTTGAGGAATTTGTGGAGGACACAATACTTTACTCTACTTAGGGTGCGTAAGCTGCTCGCTAAAACTTATTTAATTCCTGTTTTGTTATATGGTTGTGAAGTATTTGCTTCGTGTGACTGTGCTAGTCTAAGGAAATTGAATGTGGCTTATAATGCTGTTGTAAGATATGTCTATGGATTATCAAGGTACGACCGCGTATCTAATTTTGGGAGGTCACTCTATGGTGTATTATTTAGCGACTTATTGAAAATAAGGGTTCTGATATTCTTACATAGGATCATTCACACTCATGAACCGGACTACCTTTTTAGGAGGCTGTCATTTATTCGTTCTCATAGATTAATTGATCTTCTTCAGTTCCGATATCGATCTCTAATATCCGAATGGCAATTCTTCATCTATTCTATACGTCTTTGGAATTCATTACCCACGGGCACAGAAATTATAGATAATGCTTTGCAATTTAAAAGGGCTATATTTAAATATTATTCCTAAATTTTATTTATATACTTTAATTTTATTTTATTTCTTTTTTTTTTTAATAATTTTTGGAAATTTTTTTATTTAGAATTTTTTTTTTTTTTTATACTAATTTGTTGTACGTTCTAATTTTAAACAAATTTTTCACGTTTTTAAACTACGTGCTATAATTACTTTATTAATTTTTTGTTCTATAATTAATATTAGTATTTAAGCATAGATCTGATTCTGTACTATAATCATAAGACCTCAGGTCTTGTTGTATAGAATATCGAATAAATAAATAAAAAAAAAAAAAAAATGACCAATTTTGTATGCTGTACGAGCATTTTCCAATGCTTTAGCAAGAACTTTAGAGTATAGATTACCGTATACCTACAGGTTGTTCTCTTTAAACACTTCAAAATTCTGGGAATTGTTGACATATGTTAGTAACTTGAAGAAACCTTAGTAAAAGAAGTCCAGAACGGTTAAATCTGACTATCTTGTCGGCCAAAGTATGCCACCAAAACGAGAGATTACTTACTAAGTAATGTACTCTAAAGAAAGCAGGATGTTGTCAATGGTACATAGGTGGTGCAGTATGCTTCGTTCTTTTCTAGACCCCTATGGTGTCACACTTTTCTGTTCAAATTCGTCTAGTTGATGTAGAAGTAAGTCGTTGAGCATAACTCTGTAATGTTCTTCGTTCATATTTGTCATCTGGTCGTTGAAATTGTAAAAAAATTAATGCACGATAAAGCATTCAACTACACACCATAGCAGTCCATTGGAGGGGATGTAATGGAGAAAGTTAACACACACAACATGGGTAGTGTGGGAAGCTAGATTTTGATCCGTACTAAAGGGTTCTAGACAAAATAACCCCACACACACATAAATTTTTGTTTTTTTTTTTGGTGAAACCAGCACTTAGGGGATGGCCCCTACTCATGCAGTGCATTGTGCAGGTTTTTTAGGAAAATGGGTTATAGGAAGGTGGAAGAGAGGGAGTAGTGTTTGTCGACATCTCAAGATGCGAACGGCAAGGAAACGAGTTGCTGCTAGGTGACTATAAAATGACCAGTGCTATACCTTCACCATTAGACAGTCTACAGCAATCGTCCCCAAGAAGCCTGCACCCTTCAGTCCTAGCTTCTCACACTACTCATGTTGTGTATGTTAATTTTATACATTAGTGGCGGGACCTACAGTTTAAAGTCGACTCCGAACGACAAATTTTATTGAGAAGCTTTTCATGTTGAGAGGAAGTCGCCGAAGAAATATTTTCGTTTTTGATGTCTGACCTGGGATTCGAACTCGGGCCTTCAGTCTAATAAGACAACACACTGCCTACTAGACCACGGCGACTTCAATACATAATTTGTCATTACAACCCTTTAGTCAGAATCGACTAGGTCGCTATCCTATCCTATCACACCACTTATGTTGATTTTTGTAGATTTTTTTAAGAAACTTTTCATGGCAATTTTATTTACTCGCAGAGTTTTTGCCAGAAATCTGCTGAGAAGCAGTTGCCGCGAAAATATTCTTCATGTTTTGTTTTGCCGGAGATGTCTGACCTCAGGAAACTAGAAAGAACATTGGGATGATCTGTATATTCAAAATGGCTATTGATTGATACTCATATGTCTCGACTAAAGAAAGCTATTAGAATTTGAAGTTGGCGGAAAGGGATTGGTTTTTTTTTCATACAACCAATATTCAGAAAGTGCATTATATTGGAATTAGATAAAGAAGTTGTGGAAGGGTGGAGGGTTTATGGAGGTTGAACTTATTTATACGGTAAGTGATAGAAAAAACTTATTCATTACAAGCTTTGTTTCACATAAGGATATTACGGTCATTTTCTCTGTAAAAAATTATGAATTCCACATGCCAATCGTCAACGATACAAGGCTTTTTATTTCACTAAAGCAACCGGATGTAGAGCATTGCTGTGAATTTTTATACAACGCACAGAGCGGCATTTTGCCTGAAAACCTGGCCAAAATTAATAGAAGTGTTTTATGAGTTAATGGCTGGAATTTTTTAATAGTGTTAGTGATAATTAGGCCCAAGGATGAACCCAACTGATTTTGGTTCAAATCGGTGCGTGATTTCGCCTAGCCCCCATACAAATTCCCCTCGAAATTGCACTTATTTACACATAATTATGGTAATTATGCAACAATCATGATAAAATTTAGCATGGATCAGTTCTGTGTACTAGGAAATCATGGTGTAAAGTTTGGTGAAAATCGGATCACATTTGACCCTAGTCCCCATATAAAGTCCCCTTTGGAAATTCACGTTTACGCTTATAAACGGCTTAAAAACATCGGTATCGTGATGAAATTCGGTATGAACGTGTATTTTGTAAATCTAAATCATATTACCAAATTTTGTTATGGTCGGTCCATAATTGCCTCTAGGTCCAAAATAGGGCCCCTTAAGAAAATATGTTTATCAATTATAATTAGCTTAGACATTTTATTACTTCGATGAAATTCGACATGAACATGTTTAATATGAATGTGAATCATTCTAACTGATTTTATTATGATCGGATCATATGTGCCCCTAGGTACCACATACGGTCCATTAAGAAAATCAAACATACATCTCATATTGTTAATGTTCTATGATAATTAATATTTATTTATAATATTTATTTTACATTATTTAATACTTAACTTAAAAATACTTGAAAAGTGAAACTAAATACTAAAAGCTGCAATTTCTCGTCAATGGTTCTGACATTCAATTCCTTCACAATTTGGAATAATTGTAATCGTGTATAAACATTTTCCTTCTTATATCTCGGGGTTGCGAAACAGGAATGATAAAAAATGTTGTATTCACCCACAAATATATATGTTTCAATAACGGGGCACATAACAATTGTTTGTTTCGTTTTTTGGTAGAAAAAGGCTAATTTTTGGTGCAGTGAAATAAAGCCATAGGTAATAAAGCCATAAAGATAAGATTTTTTTAAAATTTAAAAAAAACACCAAAAACGCATTTAATTTTCTTCACTTTCCTGACTTTGACATCGTCTCAAATCTACAAATCTCAACTTAAAGTCGTGAAAATTCACTATATAATGCAGAATTTTGTTGTCTATCGAACTGCATACTCAGTTTCTTAAATTTCTTTAAATTCATTTTTGACTTTTTGGCCAGGTTTTCAGAGGTTTCAAGAGGTGCTAACTCTAGCTAATGTATCAAAGTGACGGACAGCTACCTTTTGTCTCCAGGACAGCTACCAGTATAATCTACTATAGTCGGATTAACACAACAAGACTTAGTAAAAAAAATGAACGGAATAACCCAGAGACTAAGTACTATTTTAGAGGAGGAGAGATTCTATAGTATGCGGATAGTTTGAGCACAGATATTGGGACAGGGGCGGTAATTTTTAATCCCAGAGAGAAATATCATATTTTCGTTGGAGATGCCTGACCTGGGGTTTGAACAGTGGCTTTACGTCTAATAAACCAACGCTTTACTTACTAGACTATGGCGACCACTGCAGTGTTTATTCTGTTTTCTTTGTAGTTTGAGAATTTTCTCAAATAAATCATTTCTTGGTTGCCTTATAAGGTAGTAGCGAGATAATTGACACTGGTGTGTCCACTTAACGTTAGTTAAAGTGGTCCCGAAAAGTAAATTCTCAAAGTAAATTCATTCTTTTATTGCTAAGTTTACACAAAGTAAAACTGCTTTTGGCATTTAACACTAGAATACACTCTCCTGTTTAGTGCTGTTAGGTTACCGTCCCATCTCAAAGTTGTTGAAATACAAAAAGGAGAAGAGACAGAGAAAAATTTATTTTGCAATACAAAGGTGGGATAACAACAGCAAGAAACTGTTTGGAAGATGAGGCCTGTTAAAGGAAAACTAGAAAGTTTATTAAAAATGTATCAAGAAAGAAAACTAAAAGAGGGGTGGGGGGTAGGTGTTTGAAGCTAGAAAATGAAAATGTAAGACGAAAGGTAAGTTTGTAAAATGTTTTCTTAGGCTGATATTTTTGTCTTGGTATTGGTGGTATGTAGCACAAGTTGCAGCAGCAACAATATGTTGCAGTATTAACTACTAATACTAAGTAAGGGTTGTAAGTACAAATTGCAACAGAAAATTCTCCTGAGGAACAACGCTACTAAAAACTAACAGTTACTGCATTACCAAGGAAATATGCTGCTTATTAATGCTAATAACAACGACAACAACAATAGCAGTTACCACTAATATAACGAGTAGAGTACTACTGCTTAGTACAATCCGTATTATTGTTGCAGAATATGCAGCAGAAAACAAAAAAAAAAAAAAAAATAGAAATTGAAATGGAAATGGAAAATGGCAATAAAAAATAATGCACAACAGTTCATTATATATTTTCAAAAGAATATTATTCAGCTCTCTCTCCCTCTGTTTCGCTCTCTCTCTATCTATCACCCTCCTTGTATTTGTTTTTAGTTCAGATAGAGGAGGCCTGTTTTACTTTAAACATGATACTGCAAGAGCAGCATACAAAATCGTTTGCAAAAGAGAAAAAAAAAGAACTGGCGAGGAAGAGAGAAAAACAATTTCAGAATAAATTTTTTTAACTGAAATCAGAGTCTTAAGCAGGTGAACTACTAGCAACTGCTACTGCAATTATTGTTGTTTTGCATTAAAAGTGAGCGAGAGAGTCGTTGTCGTCCGCATTTATTTGAAATGCAAATAAAGTTTAGCTTGCCGTCTTACGAAAACATTTTTAAGTAGATTTGTAGCCATGTTGCATACACACAGTTTTGCATTACAAATTGCAACTTACGTTCTACGTTTTACGTTTTACGTCTTACGTTTTTCATGTTGATTTTAATTTCTAATCTCGTTGTGTTATTGCGTTGCCAACGTTAAGTCAACCCAAAGAAATTTTAATGCAATTCTCCTCCACTGTCTTGTAATCTAGTAAAGTGAATGCGAAAGAAAACAAAAAGTTTTAAAGTCTTATTCATGAAATCAACGAGAGAGAGAGAGAAGTAGAAGAAGGTTCAGGGATTTAATAGAAAACTGTTGTAAAACAATTGAATTAAAGCGCGTATGAGAGGTTTTTAAATTGAATTTCAAGGTTTGGCAAATGAAATTGGTTTTGGAATGAAGTTATTCAGTATAATTGAACACAGGCTAACAACAGGGTGGTTAGACACTTCTCTCCTGGCCTAAATTGCATAGAAAGCGTATCCAGCAAGTATTTATATTGAAATGGACCACTAGGTACTGGACTTACTTATTTACTTGGTCATTACAAAGCCTTCAGTCAAGAATACAATCTAACTTCTTATATTACTTTTATGCATGAGTGGCGAGAGCTTCAGTTTAAACTCGACTTCAAACGACAGGTTTTTGAGAAACTTTTCATGGCAATTTTGTTTTACTCTCAGAGTTTTTGCCAGGAATCTGATGAGAGGAAGCTGACGAAAGAAATATTTGTATTTATATTTCGTTTTCTTGGAGATGTCTTGAGCTGGGGTTTGAACCGAGGCCTTACGTCGAATAAGCCAACACACTACCTACTAGATTACGGCGACTTCAACTGGACTACGGCGACTTCAACTAGACTACGGCGACTTCTACTAGACTGCAGCGACTTGAAGTAGACTACGGCGACTTCAACTAGACTTCGGCGACTTCTACTAGACTGCAGCGACTTGAAGTAGACTACGGCGACTTCAACTTGACTACGGCGACTTCTACTAGTCTGCAGCGACTTGAAGTAGACTACGGTGACTTCAACTTGACTACCGCGACTTCTACTGGTCTGCGGCGACTTGAAGTAGACTACGGCGACTTCAACTAGACTACGGCGACTTCTACTAGACTGAAGCGACTTGAAGAAGACTACGGTGACTTCAACTTGACTACGGCGTCTTCTACTAGACTGCAGCGACTTGAAGTAGACTACGGTGACTTCAACTTGACTACGGCGACTTCTACTAGTCTGCGGCGACTTGAAGTAGACTACGGCGACTTCAACTAGACTACGGCGACTTCAACTTGACTACGGCGACTTCTACTAGTTTGCGGCGACTTGAAGTAGACTACGGCGACTTCAACTAGACTACGGCGACTTCTACTAGACTGCATCGACTTGAAATAGACTACGGTGACTTCAAATAGACTATGGCGACTTCAACGAGACTACGGCGACTTCAACTAGACTACGTCGACTTCAACGAGACTACGGCGACTTCAACTAGACTACGACAACTTCAACTAGACTACGGTAACTTCAACTATACTACGGCGATTTCGACCCACGATGTCTTTATGTCCTGGAAACAAAAGTTAGGTGTTGTTGAATGATCGTAAATAAGAAATTTTCCCTGCATTCATGGACAAGAGCGGATATCGGCTTGCCATTAGTTTAGGAATTGATTGCAGCCATTGTTGTTGTTGCGCTGTTGTTTGAAGCATGGGTTCGTGTCTAATAACTCAATACACACACCCGGCCTAAGGGTACTAAGAAAACATTTGAATATGACACTACGTAGTGGACAGTAAAGCGAAACCACTTTGTTTATCTGCTAATGATCGGTCAAAGAAAAAAACGGCGGTGACCACCTCATATGCCACTAATCGCTTCGGGTTCGTCGCAGACTTCTATTGGGTATCATACCACTTTCTTAATAGTCTAACTGAGCTATCGATATTGCCTATCTGATCATTTCTTTGGTTTCCTGGCAAAACTTATGGTCATATTGACAGCGGTGCTATGCTACATAGTTAAGTAACTCCATCACCCTAAATATTTCCTCATTACTAGGTTAGTCAGGCCTAGTCCGTAGTGAAAGTTACTGCGACGTCGATCCTCGTCCAACATTTTCGGTGTTTTCTTAGGAATATTGTGGATTTTTTAAAGATTATATGGAGATAACATGGTTGGAAATTCTATTGTTGATGAGCTAGTCAGCACCAGTAATGGTGTTCACAATCACCGACATGTTACATTGCATAGGTGTTTCGATTGTCCCAGTTTAACTAGGTGTCCTACGTTCGTTGTACACGGTAGGCTGAGGTTCGTTGGCAGCAGGAAGGAACTGACAATATCTAGATACTGACGAACTTGTATGGTTAAGAAGATTATTGACTGCCGTCTGTCTTTAAATCTCATGGCTACCCACTATATAATTGCGATGCTCACAGGACACTGTCTTATATAAAGTCATGAAGCTGAGTGACTTTTGCTGGAGTTGCGGGTCTAACGCCTCATGTGTCAGGGTGCTGATCTTGCCATGAAGAGGTGGAGATTTTTATTCTCTCATTTTCCTTCTTCCTTGTCTAGACTCTCTGATATAAATTGTAGTCATTGTAAAATTATTTATGGAATGAGGTTGCTATACTTTAGAGAATGTTTATCCCTGGGATTGGATTTATAACTGTGGATCTAAACTCTTGTCCAAGTGGAACTTTGTTCTTTAAAAGAGGGTTCGCCAACTACACACAGCCATACATACATAATTGGTCATTACAATCCTTCAGTTAGTATTACAACCTAGCTTCTCACATCACTTATGTTGTGTGCGTTAGTTTTATACATGAGTGGCGGTACCTACAGTTTGAAGTCGACTGTGAATGACATATTTTTGAGAAAATTTTCATGGCAATTTTTGCAGATTTTTTGTTTGAAATCTCCCGAATGGAAGTCGCCAAAGAAATATTTTTTCGTATTTCGTTTTGTTGGAGATGTCAGACCTAGGGTTTGAACCGAAGCTTCACGTCTAATAAGCCAACATACTACCTACTAGACTACGGCGACTTCCAGGACCAATCTGGTGCTTACAAACTCCGACATGTGTTACAGAGTTTAGGTGTTTCGATTGCCACAGTTAAATTAGGTATCCTCCGTTCGTTTGTACATGTAGGCTTAAGTTCGTTGGTAGCAGAATGGTACTTGTACTCGTATGGATAAAACGATAATTGACTGCCTTCTGTGTTTAAATTTCACGGCCATCCAGCACGTAAATGCGATTCTCAGTGGCCACTTTCGTATTGGAAGGTATGAGCGACTACTTTTCACTTCATGCTGTTTTTGTTCCAAAGAGATGAAGATCCTTAACCTCTTATTTTCTTTCATCCTTGACTGACCACTGCAATATAAAGATTATTCATGGAGTCAGGCAAGTTTCCTTCACTGAATATTTATCCCAGGTTTTAATTAATAATTTTGGAATCGTAAACGCTGCATCTAAATGCCTGTCCAAGTGGGACTTTGTCCTTTAAAGGAGGGTTCGCCAAATAACCTAATCAACGGCTGGTGTTAAAATTTTGAAGGAGTTGAAGCCTCAATACAAATTATTTGAAATCGCTGAACTTTACGAAGCGCAGTGAAGAGTTGCATGCTGAACCTCAAGACATGCTTCCATAGCAACTAATATTGTCTAAACAATCAAACATCCTTCCAATGTTCATAGGTAGCACGAGCACTGAGCATGTGTTGGAAAGTAGGGGCTCATTGGTTACTCATTTAAACTGCATAGAATATCCGGGAAACTTTTTTTGTTTTTATGTAAATATGTATGAATAAATCTTTACACAATTTAAAGATTGTAAAAGAAATTAAAATTTGTATGTGTGCCAGGGAATGTACCCCGGAGAGTACCTTTCGATATGAAAATTTTTTTTGTCAAAAAAAAAAGAAAAAAAGATCCTGAAACAGATTTAAAAATTTAAGGCATTTCAAATGTTTTCTTTTTTTTTTATTTGACCTGAAACTAATAAAAACAATATGGAGGAGTTTATTATCAATGAAAGGCAAATATGTTGTTCGAGCATAAATTGTATTGCCTTGTGTACCATAATTGAGTCTAAACGAGAACAACAACAACACCAACAACAATACAAAAATTTTAAAACAAATAAAGTTTCTTAATTTGTTGTTTTTTTTTCTTAATTTTTTTAGGTTTTTCTTCTTTTTACTTGATATAGAAAAAACCCCATATTCGAAAAGTATTTAGAATTTGATTTTGGGTCCCCCGGAAAAAGTTTTAACAATTCTGTGGTTGTTGCTCTGCCACTTGTCCAGGCTTTATTAAATTCTAACCACAGAACAAAAGTTTCCCCGAAATAGTTTTTCCATGCCATGCCATGCAAGCAAGCATGCACACAATCACCAATGATGGCTGCCTGCCTACTGTTGGGAGGAATAGAATGTTGTTTCTTTGTGTGTGTGTGTTTTCAAAGGCAACAACAGCGATTAAACACAACACAACACAGCAACAGCATATTACAACTCAAAATACAAAACAAACATGTGTGCGGGCAAAGGCCTGTTACAGTGTAAAATTTTAAAACTTTTTTACACTACAAATGGCAAAGAGAGAAAGAGGGAGAGTGAGAGAGAGAGAGCGATATTTCAACAATATTTTCAAAGTTTACGTGTTTTTTGTTTTATTTTGGTTGTATCAAACCAGGTGCACAAAGACAAAGAGAAAAAGCGAAAGAAGCCTAGAAACATAAAGAAAAACATGATGTTGAGTAAACAATCAGTGGGTTATGTAAAGTTAAAGTATGTGTAAGAGAATGTATGCAAGTAAGAGTGTATCAACTCCCTAAACAAACCAGAAGGACACCTAGAAACACGCACACACACACGTACATTCAGACTAGAAAACAGAAAACAACTTGCAAAAGTAAGAAGAAGAAAAAAAAAAACAGTGAAGAAAAAAAGATAAAGAAAAGTAAAAAATATTTTCCTACTCAAAGTAAAAGATGAAGTGCAAAGTAAAAAAGGAAAAAAAAAAGAGAGAAAACAACAACAACAACAACAAACATTATCACATTATTGTGTAGAATTTGTCAGGCGGAAAAATATGCATAAAAATGTCTTGTAAAATGCTAAAATATTTACCTTCAACATCTTTCTCTCCCTCTCAGTCTATCCCTATCTCTCTCACTCTCTATCTATGTAAGCATTTACAAAAAAAATCCCCAGAATTCATGTAAAACGAGAGAAGAAAACAAAAAATACCAAATTGAGAACAGCTTAAAGGGGAGTTTAACACCATCGACACTGTCAATTCCCACACGTTCATTCGTTCGCTGAAGACACAATTTGTGTGTGTGTCAAGTGAATAATTCTCATTCTGAAGGTCTTTTTAGCATCGTAGTACATCTCGCGTACATCTTAATGCGTGATTTTCTTGGCAAATTTATGAACTCTTAAACGGGGGGGGGGACTAATTTTTATTTCTGACTGGTATTGGCTTAAAGAGAGACTTGCAAGCATATTTGTCAGGCCAATATTTAATATGAGAAATTATTTTATGAGCCATAGCCAAGGAAAGAGAATTATTAAGAAAAAATTGCAGTAATAAAGTATATTAATGACTGCAGCGTTTTTCAGGCGGAGATTTTCGCAATACTGAAGGCTATTGAGGCCATAGCTGGTGGCCCATCTTCGGATTCGGAATCTTACATGATTTTCGTTGACAGTCAGGCTGCCCTTAAGGCCATTGCGTCGGTCTGGTGCAAATCAGGACTGGTTCGCGAGTGCAAAGAGTCGTTGAGGTCTTTTGGACCGGACCGTATCCGTCTATGTTGGGTTCCGGGTCATAGCGGAATACTGGGCAATGAGACGGCGGATGCCCTCGCTAGGTTAGGTTCGCTTTCAGGGGGCGATTTAATAGTTGGTCCTGAACCCCAGTCTGCCACCTCTATGGCCTCATCGATGGATGGGTCAGGGAGAAAAAGCAGAGGCGTTGGGGGCACGGAACGGGTTGTTCTGTCTCTAGACGTCTATGGCCTGCTGTGGACAGTAAGAGAACAGATTGGCTGCTGGGCTTGGTTAAGGCCAGCTTAAGGTTGGTTGTCGGTTTTATCACAGGGCACTGCGAGATTAAGCCGCTGACGGGGATCTGGAACAGATCCCAGCCGGACTATTGCAGGGTATGTCGCGATGAGGAGGAATTAGAGACTATCGAACACCTCCTCTGTAACTGCCCAGCCCTTGGTAGGTTGAGGTTGAGGACCCTTGGCAGGGCCTTCTTTGAGAGCTTGAGTTCTGTGTCGAGAGCCGACATCAAGGCTCTCCACAGATTCATTAGCAGTTTGAGCTGGTTGAGAGGTGCTAGGGCTTCATAAGTGTAGTCGCGCTCTCAACCCTTTTTGCTTGTGTCTGTTTCTTTCTGTGTGATTCCCATCCCCCCCTTACCTTTATGCCCTCCTTTCATCCTGTTCCCTCTATTTCCTTCCCTCTCCAAGGACGTTGTACAATGGGTCATTTTCGACCTCCGGGTATTGTACTTGTCCTAACGGACAAGTACACGTCCTCTAACCTAACCTAACCTAAGTAAATTAAAGGTGTTTGTGGGAGAGCATTACCAAACGGAATTTTTTATTGAACTTCAATACACAGTAAAAACTATCCACTATTAAAGGTGAAGGAAACTATAAGTATGGTCGAGTATGGGTTGCTCGTATTTAATGACATTTCAGTGAAGAGCATATTTAAATAATGCTTTGTCCTCCAGCATGTACCTTAGAGTTCATTCGTCAGTATCCTCAGAAACCTTAGTAATCGCAGAGTTTGCGAAGCTAATGTTTCAACCAAATTCGGAGATACAATAAGATTCTGTTTATCAAACGCTGTAAAATTTTAACAACTTTTTGTGTAGAAATAATAGACCCACGTGCCAGCACATTTCTAATCTTAGAATAATAAAAGAGGTCTCGAAAAATCATCTGAATTTGCAAATGTTTGCACTCGATAGTCTAGTGACTTCAACTAGTGGTTAAAAGCCCAGATGCTCTTTTCTTCTGCAACATAACACTAGAACATGAACAGTTACAGAAGGACGCTATGAAACTTTGTGAAACAAGAATTTACCGCATTCTTGGAACTATTCGCAGCTAGTGCCTGCACAGCTTTTCAGCGAGGTCAACTGCATATTAGAATACAGGAGTTTACTTTTACTGTAACATCATACCCAAAAGGCAAAAAGTTATTGACTAGTTGTCCTTGTTTTATTCGTCGAGCTTGAGTACCTAGAATACACTGTCCAGTGTTGCCTTCAATAGCGAGATTGACGCTGTCATACGTTTATTATCTAGCGCAGGCTTAATCAGTTATATTCCTTCGACCCTCAAGTCATGTGGATTTAATATGAATAACCCACTCTTTTAACTAGAATTGATGATGAGCGTGTTGTGTCAAATGCAATAGTAAACAGGTACCAAGAAGTTGTTCTGAAGATTCACTTTCATCTTCACAAAGTCTACAAATTGTTTACCAAGTTTTTTCTCCATTGGCTCGAAATATTTCAGTCTGAGAGGAAAAACTCCCACTCCTATCCCAATATCTGTTCTCAAACCATTATCTCTCTTCAGTTCTGTGTGTGCAGTGCCTTAAAATTTGATGCAATGCTTTATAATGCGATGTTCTCTAGTGAAATAAAAAAAGGCTTGTTACCGAATATCGCATATTCGTTGACTCGCAACGCTTTACAGAGAAAGTTCATTTTTTAAACGCACCATCTTTATGTGAAATAACGATCGTCTTGCATAGGTTTTTCGAAACACTCCTCACTCCCATACAGTGGTGTTGTCGAGCCGGAACGCTTCGGAACGTCGTTCCGGTACTTAATTTTTAGACAGGAACGATTCTGATAACGAGAATTGGCTGACGTTTTGAAAAAAAAACGCCGCCGCCAGGATTATCATGGAAAATCACCCCCGTCGTTAAATTTGGGACATGAGACCGCACAGAGCGGCCGCCTACCTAGGATCGGCCCTGTCTATATAATTATACATACGCGTTCCGGTAAAAAAAAATTAACACAACACCACTGCTCCCATAACTTATTTGCCTTCCAATACACTGCACAGCATGAGTAGAGGTCTTTCTCTAAGTGTTGGTTGTATGGAAAAGGTCATTCCTTTTGCGGCAACTTCAACTTTTTTCAATGGAGACATACGAGTTTCAATCAATAGCCTTCTCTAATACACATATCATCCCAGTGTTCTTTTTTGAGTTTCTAGTTTCCTGAGGTCAAACATATGCAGCAAAACGCAACATTAAAAAAAATTTCCTCGGCAACTGCTTCTCAGCAGATTTCTAGCAAAAACTACTGACAGTACAATAAAATTGCCATGAAAAGTTTCCCCAAAAATTTATTGTTCAGAGTTGACTTTAAACTGTAGGTCCTGACACTCATGTATAAAATTAACGCACACCACATAAATGGTGTAAGAAACTAGGTTGTAATCCTGACTAAAGGGTTGTAATGACCAATTATGTATTTAAGTAGGTTGGAGTGGTAGCTTTGATACTAAAAGCTCATTTATGCACGCCCGCTGTGACGCCACAGGTAAACGCAGCCGCTGTAGTTCCCAAACTAGGGAAGAAGTTGGCCATCACATGGGCCGCACATGTATGTAAGTAGGTATGAAATACAATTTTAATGTGGTCATCTGAAACTCTCTCTGTTTAAGATCACTTGATGAAGCATGTTAAAGGTTTTCTTAAAAACAATGAAGACCAGATGAAACGGAGACGGCATAGCTTGAGTTCTGACTACCATAAGGCTGTTATAGGCTATTGAAGTAATAGTTGTACCGTAGTAGTTGCTGTTACCGTTCTTTTAGGCCATTTAATGAGTAATTCTCTCTTCTTAAGACTGTAAAGATCAGCCTGTTCTCCGAATGTTACAGCTACTATTCAAGCATGTTTGTCACACCGGGAGCTCTGTGAGATCAGCTGATTTACATCTGTATACAATAGTCCTAAACCGAGCACTGTTTAAAGCAATTTTAGAGTATTGTTACGAAAATGAAAAATCTAGATACTGGTGTTTTGTTTTCACATTGCTTAACATTAAAATTATAAACAAAAGCTACAAAAACAAAACAATTCAAGTAAACAAACCTGTTTACAAATTATCGTACTGTTTAATATAACAACACACAGCAACATAAAAAAATGGTAAACAAGTAAAGAAAAATCCATAAACAACACTACAAGAATAAATGTAAACAACAATGTTTACATTTATAGAGATGGTAAACAAGTAAACAAAAATTCACAAACAACACTACAAGAATAAATGTAAACAACAATGTTTACAACAATGTAAACAACAATGTTTACATTTATAGAGATCGTAAACAAGTAAACAAAAATTCACAAACAACACTAAAAGAATAAATGTAAACAACGATGTTTACATGTATGTAATGTAAACATGTATGTATTGTAAACAACGATGTATAGAGATTTATAGAGATTTCGAGAAGGTGAAATCATGAACATTTTAAAGATAAAAACCTAACAGTATATTCTCACGAAATTAAGTTTCCAATCAGTGTCCAAAATAAATACTTTTCGGATACTTTGTGAATACTCAAGGTGCTGACTATTCATTCTTTGAATATATGGCAGCATTAGCAATGGAAAGTGTCAACTTACGATGATGTGGTAATATAACGTGGTGGTATAATCATACACAGTAGCCTACTAGGTTTCTAAGAATTTCTATGAATATGGTGAAGCAAACATGATATGCCTGAATGCGTTTTTGTTTGAAGCAATTGTGGTCGTTATTATTAGAAGCAGTTACGCGACATTAGTCGCCGTAGTCTAGTAGGTAGTGTGTTGGCTTATTAGACGTAAAGCCCGGGTTCGTATCCAAGGTCAGGCATCAAAACGAAATAAGAAAAAAAAATATTTCTTCGGCAATTTCCTCTCAGCAGATTTCTGGCAAAAACTCTGAGAGTACAATAAACCTGCCATGAAAAAAGTTTCTCAAAAATCTGTCGTTCGGAGTCGACGTTAAACTGTAGCTCCCGACACTTACGCATAAAATTAACGTACACAACATGAGTGGTGTGAGAAACTAGGCCCTAATCCTGACTGAAGGGTTATAATGGCCCATTATGTATGTATGTATGCGACATCAGCTTTTTATTTTATTTCGAAAGATCGCCTGTTTTCGCTTTTGAAGGGCAGCACTTGTTTCTTTGGCATTAACAGCTGCCTATGGTAAGTGATTTCAATGCTTAGCGATATTGTACGTCCATGTTATCAATAATTTTCATTGTTTTTAATATAAAATTAAATGAAATTCTTTTTGGGAACTGCCGATACATTAATAAAATTTAAAGAAAAATAAAAATAATATTAAACTGCTCATTTTCCCCACAAAGAAAACCATTTAGAAAGACTTTTAAAATAAATATTTTCAATTCAATCAGCAGCAATGCATTGCCGAAAGTCATAATTTCCCCCTTCATCCATAACTAAAGTAATTTCAGTTTAAATTTTATTCCCTGGTTTCGGTTTAAAAAGAATTTAATTCGACAAGAAATGACTTCATAACTTTACTTTCTAAGCCAAACAGCCAAACATGCATTCACTCTGTATTTGAACTTCCTTTTCGGTTTTTTTTTCAGCGTTTTTTTTCTTTGTCTTCAATTGCCTGCGGATACGGTGTAAAATAGTTGGTTGGTTGGTTCATTTGGTTCATACGTGCATACATACATATGTACGTACGTACATACGTACGTTTTCTTTCGCTCAGTAACGATGCTAACGATGTGGAAAAGCATAAATTTTCTCTCTCTCTCTCTCTTTCTTATATTATAAAAGAAATGAAAAACAACAAAAAAAAATGGAAAAAGAAATTCACATTTTCCTTGTCTTATTTCGTTTTCCTTCTCTGCTGGCATATGGGAGCAGCATTACTGGCAGCATTTTGTTTTTAACTGCGTTTGTTATTGCCGTGTAGGAGAGAGAGAGAAAAAGCAAGTGACTGCGTAACTGTATTTGTATTTGTGTTGGTAAAATAATTTTTATTGTAAACGAAGATGAAAAAAATAAATGGAAAATAAATAAGTAGAAGAAGAACAAGCACACACAAAAAAAGAAAGAAAATTGTTTATAAAATAAATGCAATATATCTACACACACACACACACATACACCTACACTCTCATAAACATGTATCACACATACGCTCGTTGTGTATCGCATGTGAGAAATTTCAGTTGGAGTGTTGAAAAAAAGAGAGAAAAAAAAAGAAGAAGAAAACGAACAACAACAAACAATTCAATTCAATAAAAATAAATCCCATCAACTATATAATGACCTTCTCCTCCCCTCCCCCCTCCATTCAGAGTCTGAAATGTTTGGAATTTAAAGAATTCTAACGGAAATATTCAATGCCTCGTTTAGTAAATCTAAGGTAAGGCAATAAGTACGATAACTTATCGAATATTAGCTATTACGAATGTATAGTTAGACAATCCTTTTAGTCAGAATTACAACCTAGTTTGTCACACTACCCCTGTTATATGTGTTAATTTTTATCCATGATTGGCAGGACCTACCGTTTAACACCGATTCGGAATGATAAATTTTTGAGCAACTTTTCATGGCAATTTTATATTGCTCTCAGAGTTTTTATCAGAAGACTGCTGAAAGGAAGTTGTCGAAGAAGAACTGGTCAGAATTGAATTTTGTAGCTAATCTCAACACTTTTAGAATCATTTGGCGGTGACTTTCATTTTTTATAGTAAATTTATCGATGATTTGCATTTGCTACAGTAAACACGATAATTTGCATTTTTGTTAGCATTTATGATAGTAGTTTATCAATAACTTGAATTTTTGTTAGTAAAGTTAGCGATAACTTGCATTTTCTGCAATAAATTTTTCAATAACTTGCATTTTCTACAGTAAATTCTTCGTTGACTTGCATTTTTTATAGAAAATTTACCAATGACTGGCATTTTTTATAGTAAATTTACCAATAACTTGCGCTTTCGATAGACAATTTATGGATGACTAGCGTTTTGAATAGAAAATTTATTGCTAACCTGCATCTATGATAGTAATTTGCCGATGACTTGCATTTTTGTTAGTAAAGTTATCGATAACTTGCATTTTCTACAGTAAATTTATCAATAACTTGCATTTTCTACAATAAATTTATCAATAACTTGCATTTTCTACAATAAATTCTTCGATAACTTACATTTTTTATAGAAAATTTACCATTGACTGTCATTTTTTATAATTAATTTATCGATAACTTGCATTTTGGATAGAAAATTTATCGATGACTAGCGTTTTGAATAGAAAATTTATTGCTAACCTGCATTTATGATAGTAATTTGCCAATGACTTGCATTTTTGTTAGTAAAGTTATCGATAACTTGCATTTTCTACAGTAAATTTATCAATAACTTGCATTTTCTACAATAAATTCTTCGATAACTTAAATTTTTTATAGAAAATTTACCATTGACTGGCATTTTTTATAATTAATTTATCGATAACTTGCATTTTGGATAGAAAATTTATCAATGTCTAGCGTTTTGTATAGAAAATTTACTGATAACCTACATTTAGGCCGTAGCCTAGTAGGTAATGTGGTGGCTTATTAGACGTAAGACTCCGGTTCAATCCCCAGGTCAGACATCAAAACGAAATTTAAAAAAATATTTCTTCGGAGACTTTCTCTCAGCAGATTTCTGGCAAAAACTCTCAGAGTAAATAAAATTGCCATGAAAAGTTTCTCAAAATTTTGTCGCTCGGAATCGACTGAATAAACTGTAGGTCCCATCACTCATGTATGAAATTAACGCACACAACATAAGTGGTGTGAGAGGCTAGGTCGTAATACTGACTGAAGGATTGTAATGACCAATTACATATTTACATTTATGATATAAACTTACCATTAACTTGCATTTATCAATCACTTGCATCTTTTATGGTAAATTAATCGATAACTTGCATTTTTATTAGTAAAGTTATCGATGGCTTGTAGTTTCTACAGTAAATTTATCGATTTTCTAGAGTACAATAAATTTATGAATAACTTGAATTTCGTATAGTAAATTTATCGATAACTTGCATTTTCTTTTTAAATCCTTTAACGAATGCCTTCTTTTAAATATTATTTCCACACAAACTTAACAAGTTTTCTTTGCCAGTCATATGACTGACTTATAGCTGCTTGCTTCTCTTTTCATTTCGTATCAAAACTAAAGAAGAAAAAAAAAAAAAGATTCGCATTCCATTAAATATTTTGCACGGAATATGAAGCGAAAACTAAAAGACCTTATGGCTCGCTTTACTGAAAACTAAAACGCGTAGAGTCAATGAGAAGACGATTCAATTTGAAATCTAACAACAACAACAACTTGCATTAGCAAGTGTAAGTCTATTAAAGTGAACATAGATTTCATGCCATAATGTCCTACTTGATGTGCAGCAGTAATGATGTTGTTGGTGTTGTTGTTGGTTAAAGGATTTTCAATAAGAAATGTGAAAATGGAATCCAAAAAAAAAAAAAAACATTCACAAATAAATCTCAAATCGAATTACACTTTCTTTTTCCGTTATTTCGTTATAGTGTTAGTGGGTTAGAGAAAGTGAAGTGAATAAGGCAAGTTGAAGTAAGTCTATCTCCACGATTTTTTATTTTAATTTGTAAGGAAATTACTGAAGGAATTTTCCAAGGGATTACTTAAGCATTTCAAATGAAGGGCAAGTGTATTTTGGAATGCAGATTTTCTTTTTCTTTCCAATAAAATTTGATTCTATTTTCTCTGCTTTTATTGTTTTTTTCGTTTAAAATTCATTTCATGAATGAAGTTCAAGCATTGCAGTTGAGCATCAGCTCTAGCGTTTACAGATGATGTCAGTATTGCTGGCCTTTTCAAGCCTCTAGACGTGGCATCTAAGCGGTTGGAAGAAAGTTGCATAAAAGAAATTTACTAAAGCTAGTGTAAAAACTTTGCTGACAATTTTCTCTTCAAATACGAGAATAAGTTCTCACTTGCTGGGTAATGGAATTTCAGCTGCTTGATAGCGCCTGCGGTTCAGAGCTGATTCTGGACTTTAAGTGAAGTGGAAGGCTTCCAACGATATTAAAGATTTCTGATGCTAGACTTTCGCTAGATTGTCTGACCACTGCAGTGTTTTCCCAGCAAAAATCACGGCCATATTTAAAGCGGCGCAATGATTAGGTGATGGAATTTGCTCTGATCTGTTCGGATGACCGTGTGTAACATTTTCTATCTTTTATACGCGTGGTCAAGGTTTTCCAAGTAGAAAAGGAATGTCTCCAATAGCAGAATATCCTATAATTTCAAACCGAAGTTCCTTTAACTTTAAAATGTCAATACTTTCAAGGGCAATAATGTAAATCAGGTTCGAATCTGGGAAAATGGAAACAAATTTTCATTTTAAAATGGGAGACAAGAATTTATTCAATTTTCCGTGTGCTTCAGAGAAGACAAGAGGGGCATGCCAACAATAGGTTAAGTCCAGTTTTGAAAAAGATTACAACTTAATGGATAAAGTTCCTCAATCCTATCAATACGTTCTCATGTATAAAATTAACACACACAACATGAGTAGTGTGAGAAGCTAGGAGAGAAGGGTGCGGGCTTCTTGGGGACGATTACTGTAGACTGTCTAATGGTGAAGGTATAGCACTGGCCATTCTATAGTCACCTAGCAGCAACTCGTTTCCTTGCCGTTCGCATCTTGAGATGTCCACAAACACTATTCCCTCTCTTCCACCTTTCTATAACCCATTTTCCTAAAAACAAACCTGTACAATGCACTGCATGAATAGTGGCCATCCCCTGAGTGCTGGTTTCACCAAAAAAAAAAAAAAAAAAATCGTGTTACCTGTGGACCCTGATGTCTCTTTGATGAATGAAGCTGAAACAAAGCAAAGTAGGGTCCTTAGTTCCTGATAGGAACTAAAAGGAATACAAAATTATCTTCAAAGTATGCAACCAAATGGCCACAGACAATATTGTTACGTTTTTACCTTTTAAAAGCATTTAAAATATGATCTCGTAGATTGAAAATAGCAATAAAAATAAATTTGTGTTTAGTTTTAATCAAAAATTCTTTATTATTTGCACAATTCTGTATGCCACTGTTCACAACTTGATGTAAACAACAACAATTGCTTTTCTTTGTTATTTCTCTGTTTATACCATTTACATAAACAATAACAATTACTAGACAATTATTCGAAAGATCTTTGTAACGCAGATCTTCAAACCACGATTACTCTCTTCAAACATTGCGTCTGAAATTCACTAACCCAGTCACCTGCTTTACCTTGCCTTTTGTATGGCAATGTAAACAGTTTGATTAATATTCTTTAAGGCAAACGTTCATGACTTTGCCTTCTCGAAACATCGTTGTTTACGTTTATTATTGTAGTGTTGTTGGTATATTTTTGTTTATTTGTTTACAATTTTTTATGCTGGCATTTGTTGTTGTGTTTTTGTTTTGTTTTTGTAACTTTTGTTAATAATTTTATTGTTAAGCGATGTAAAACCACAAAACCAGGATCTAGATTTTTCATTTTCGTAACAATATATTGGAGTGTGAAGAGATATGTTTTGAAATAATATTTCCTTCCTTCCAGTGTACAAACTCTTCGGCAAAAATTTTATTTCGGGCATCACTGATTGTCAGTAGATTTAGATAAATGCGTGTGAAGTGTATAGTATAGCCAAGTTTCATAAGATTTTCCAGAAATTCAACAAAAAGAACAAAAAACTCAGACATAAACTAAGTGCGAAAATGTATTACAATTTATTCATGGCATCACAGCATACAAATGTCCAGAGATGAAGAAGAATGCAAGGAGAGATAGAGAGAGAAAAAGTGATTTTTCCATAAGCAAATCATACAACTGCTGTTACAGTATTGCCTTATTTTTGATGCAGATGTACTTGTATTTCAGAGAGAGACAAAGAGAGAGAGAGAGAGTGTATGAAAAAAGGAGATCTAAAGCTGAATACATTTGTATGATTTACAAGGATTTGTTAAAGCTGAGCAGGACTAGAGTTCTGAGCAGAAAAAGAGTAAGAAGTAGGAGGAAGTTTTCTTGCCAATATTTTATTTTACAAAATATAAAGCAATTTATCATATACAAACATAGACAAATGCACTCACTCACACTCTCTTTCGCTTTCTTTCTCTCACTCAGAGTTATAAGAATACCCTGTAGTAAATAAAATAGTCGGTTGATAAAAACGCAAATTATAAACTAACTATTTTGCAAATGACTACAAATTGGTTTAAATCTCATGCAGATATCAACCAAACATATTGCATAGAAACAAAAGTAAGAATGAAAAAAAGCAAAATAAGAAAATGTAAAAAAAATAATAAAACAAAGGAAGCATGTCAGTAAATCAAATGTCAATCAAAGCATATACGGTATTTTAGGTGGTGGTCAATTTTAATAAAAAAAAGGGGAAAAACCCACTTAAATATTGTTAATTTATAATAAAATTAACAAAAGTGATATTGAAAGCCCTCAATGATATCATAATCGATGAAAATCAGCAAATTTACGTGAGTTTTTATTCTTCTCTACTTTTATCATTTTACAAATTTTTGTGCATTTTTGCAGACCAATATTGATGGCACTCATGGCAAAAAGCGCTTGAAGGATTATGAAAAAGTTTTTGATGCATTGATAGATGCGATTCGGCCTCTCTGTGATGACCCAGATAAAGAATTACGCAACGCCTTAGCTGTTATTAAAAAACGGCATTTTCATAACGTTTGTGTTGGAAAAAAAAACTTAATAATATTATTACTTTATACAAAATTTTCTTTCAGTACAAACTTTCGAATGTATACTTATATTTTTCATTTAACTTCTTTTCATTACAACTTTTATTTTAAGTCATGAAATGTACATGAATTTTCTTTTAATTTAATTATTTTTTTTTGTATCATAACAATTTTTCTAAATATAAATATATGTATATAATACAATTAAAACTGTTTAAAATTGAATTTAAAAAAAAGTGGTTTTTAAATAATTTAGTGTAAACCAATATTTAAATTAACTATATTTTATTTAACTACAAATTGGTTGAAAAATAAGTAATTTGTAGTTAACTTAAAAGTCATGCAGAGATGACCAATTGACTACAGCCTATGACATGCCTATGTTAAAATAATGAGTCGGCGACAAGGAAAAAAGTCACTTAATCCACTAGATGTGCTTATTAAAAAACTAGTTTGAAGTTACTTTAAAATTAGTTTGATTTCCTACAGGGTATGTACAAAACACCAACACCAACACCAACACCGACAGTTACACAACCAAAGTTGAACACATGTTGTATGTGTGTTGTATGTGTGAAGTGTTATAAAGTAGGAATGCATTTCTATATAGTGTAACAGTATAAGAGTGTATGTGTGTGTATATGTATTTCCATATCCTTCAACAATTGCACAGCAGATCCATACATAGTTTTGCTGATTTTTCTTGAATTATTATTTTTTTTCATTCGTGCTGTTGTGTTGCTATTTTTTCTTAAGCCCCTGTTTTTTGGGATTTTTCGTTTGGAAACATTTGTATCGTGTAATACATTATTTTCTTTTGTTGTTGTAGCAGTTGTTGTTGTTGCAACACGAATTGATACATCGTTTGATATGGTCGAATAAATAAATAAATACGATTATTAACAGAAAATGACTGCTTTTTTTCAATAAATTTTTATTACACGTTGTTTATGGTTGTTACACTCTGTGTGGAATCGTCATCATCAGCTCAGTCATATATACATGTACGTACATACATTCAAACATAACGGGTGAATTTTTTTCTAGCAACATGAAAACTATTCATATTGATTAGTAGGGTTTGATAGCCAAGAATGTTAAACTGATTTGACATTTCAGTTCAGTAAGTTTTTTACAAATCATCATGAACTGTTTAACATCGAAACAATACGTTCAGAGAATTTTTTTCTTATAAAACCAACACTCAGGGCATGGCTCCTACTCATGCAATTCATTGTGTTGCAAATAGGAAAATAGGTTATGGTAAGAAGGACAGAGGTATTAGCATTTGTGGATATTATGGTGTTTTCTTTTCTACCAAAAAATGTGCATTTTATTAACGCAAAATGCAATTTTGCGTTTGTTTCTTAAAAATATCTCGCCCTCTAAAAGGGTGGTATGTTTTATTCTATATAATTCGCACTTGCCAATGGTGGAGGGTATTGCATTTTATGCCCTGTATAAATCGAGAGTACTGCTAATGCCCTGTGAAGCAGATGCCTTTAGTTTATTTATAGGGCTACCAGATGAAATTTAAAAAAAGTCGCCTGGTATTGTTATCCAATTTGAAGGTAATTTTTTCATTGTTTTGTGGAGTAATCTTAAGGAAAAATTACATTATTAAAGCTACATGGTCAGCAGTATAAAAAATTGCATTCAATGTTAGAACAGTGTTAAAATATTTTTTTTTTTTTTTGTGTTATAAAAAAGCGTGCAAAAAAAAGTCGAAAAATTAGCGATCTGGCAACACCTTTGAACAAATTGGCATTTCCTCATTCATTTTCTTAATAAGGGGTAAACACAGGGCATACCCTTTTTTAATATTTGTGTTATGTTCTTCTCAAATAAAAAATGACATTACAACAGGGTTGGTCAAAATTTTTTTTAATGTACCTTGTAAGAGGGTGACATTTTCTTTGTAGAAAAGAAAACACCATTAGATTTGTGTCTTTTTATATCGTCACGAAAATGAAGAATCTAGATACTGGTGTTTTGCTTTTACATCGCTTAACATTAAAATTATATACAAAAATACAACAACAAACACCAGCATAAAAAGAATGGTAAACAAGTAAACAAAAATACAACAACAAACACTATAAGAATAAATGTAAACAAAATACACAAACAAAAATAATGAAACAACGATGTTTACATTTATGGAGATTTTGAGAAGGCAAAGTCACGAACATTCATCAGACTGTTTATCCTACCATATAAAAGGCAAGGCAAAGCAGGCAACTGAGTAGTAAAAGTTCAGTCAGTCTTGTATGAAAACGCAGTGTATTTGAAGAGAGTAATCGTGGTTTGAAGAACTCCATTACAAAGATCAGTCGTATAATTGCTTAGTGATTGTTATTGTTTATACAAAGGATGTAAACAGAGCAATAACAAAGAAGAGCAATTGTTGTTGTTTACATCAAGTTGTGAACAGTAGCACACAGAATTGTGCGAAAAATAAAGAATTTTAATTAATACTAAACAAAATGTATTCTTATTTTATTTGCAATCTACGAGCTCTTATTTTAAACGTTTTTAAAAGGTAAAAACGTAAGAATATTATAAATGGCAGGAAAGACCTCTGCTGGTAGGAAGTACCACAACGGATAGTTCGGCTAAAGAAAGAATTCTAACTGTAATGCAAGGTGAGATCCACTGGCTGGTCGACCACAAGCGGATGTGTCCTGCGGGAAAGACGGTAGTTAACTTAGAATTCGTAAATTTTATAGAGTTGTCATGAAGTAGACAGTGTGTTAGCTTATTAGACGAGAACCCGTTCTTGAAATCTCCGTTTGGACATCACAAATAGAACGAAATATGAAAAACTATTTCTTTATGCGTCTTCAGCAGTTTTCGGGCATAAAGCCTGAGAAATTAAAATGGCCATGAAAAGTTTCCCAAAAATCTAAAGTTCGAAGTCGACACATAAACTCTAGGTTCCGCCATTTATGAGTAAAATTAACACACACAATATGGGTGGTTTGAGAAACTACTAGGCTAAGGGGTTGTTATGACCAATTAATTAGAAGTTCATAGAGTACTTCGTTAACTTCTTCGTTTTTCAGGTCAACATAATCGATCTAAGAAGCAAACAAATCTCTTTAAAACAATTAACAATGCGGAGAAGTGTCGTGCTGTTGTACCTCGAAGTCTTAATCATGAAGCCGAAATCGAATTCGATTTGAAGTTCTCAACCTGTTGGTTTATGTTGTTCGAATCTGAGATCAGCAATGAATCGTATTTTCGCTACTCATAGGTACTTATGAAATTTTGAGTATGAGTGAGTCAAGAGTATTAAAATTCAACTACTCTGATTCATTCGTACTCGCTACAACATTGATTTATAAGTATAGGTTGCAATGAGTACGAGTACAACGTTGACATCAAACTCACAACATTCGATTCATTGTTTGATTCATACGTCTACTCATTCAGATTCATAAATTTAGAAAAATACTTATAATACTTACGAATGATTCGAGTCACTCAAATCATTCATCAAAATTTACAGTAGTAGTTATTGTTGCATTTACAAAAGAAGAGAAAAGAAAAGACAAAGACAGCAAGCAAAGCACACACACAAACTTCTAGCGAGTATTGTGGTGTTCGTACTCGAACCATACTTATTTTGTGCTTCGTGTATATGTTGAATCATGGAGAGTTGAAATCAACAACATCGTGCGTATTGTTAAGTATGAGTACGATGAGTATTTCTAACTTTGAATATGAGTAGTATGAGTATGATATTAAAATAAGTATGAATGCGTATAAGTAGCTGAAATTATAAGTATGACTCGAATCTACTCATCGTTTTGAATACTCGTTGCTGATCTCTGGTTCGAATACATGGAAAATTTTCCATAAGGATGTTGAGGCATGTGCCTGTTAAACAATGTTCGTATAAGAATGGACAACAAAGGATCATCGTTTGCATTGCATTTTTGCTGACTAGTGTCATTTGAATTCGGCCTTAGTTTACTAGCCTCTGGAATTACTTTTATGAGGCGATGTTAAGTTATTGCTTTATGCCAACTTTATGCAACTCTTGAATCATTGGCAGCCACTATTCCAGCCACCATTGAGGCCATACGGTTAGATTTCTTTGAATAAAATGGAATTGAAGTCACCGTCGCTGTAGTCTAGTAGGTAGTGTGTTGGCTCATTAGAGGTAAGGCCACGGTTCAAACCCCAGGTCAGACAACCGAAATTTGAAAAAATAGTTCTTAGGCGACTTCCTCTTAGCAGTTTTCTGGCAAAAACTTTGCGAGTAAATAAAATTGCCGTGAAAAGTTTCTCAAAAATCTATCGTTCGGAGTCGACTTTAAGCTGTTGGTCTCACCACTCATGTATAAAATTAACACACGCAACATGAGTGGTGTAAGAAACTAGGTGGTAATCCTGACTGAAGGGTTGTAATGACCAATTATGTAAAGTCACCGTAGTCAGATAGGTATTGTGTTAACTTATTAGACGCTAGCCTATGGTTCATGAAGAAATATTTCTTTCGGCGACTTTCTCTCTGAAGTATTCTGGCAAAAAATCTAAAGAGTAAAATAAAATTTCCATCAAAAGTTTCCCCAAAGATTTGTTGTTCAGAGACGGTTTTAAACTTTATGTCCTGCCGGTCATGTATAAAATTTATGTACACAACATGGGTGGTGTGAGAAGCTAGGTGGTAGTCCTGACTGAAGGGTTGTAATGACCAATTAAATTGAGTAAAATTGGAATTTGAATGTAATTCGCCATTTGCGGGAAAACATATTTGAAAAAAATTGATCTCTACCAGACTATAATACAATATCTCTGTCTTGTATTGTCATTTTAAGTTGTCAAGCTCTTAAAAGAACACCCTGTACATACAAAAAAACTCGAATACAAAAGACTTACAGGCCATACGCAAGTTTACATAGGAGAACAATTGAAGTTGAATAGCCGAATACATAAACTTATAATCCCTCATACAATCATTCAACACAATACTTTATTACCCGCCCTCTGCTCTTACTCTGCTCTAAGGATTTGTGCCATTTTGAAGGATCTACGAACAGGTACAAGTGGTAATTCACTAATAAATTCTGATGAAAAATATGCCAAAAAGAAAAGAGAAGAAAAGAAACAAATAAACTTCATTGAAAAGAACAAAAAAAAAAAAAAAAACAAACAAACAAAGAAGTAAGAAGAAGAGAGCAGGAGAGGAGAAGGAGAGTAAAAGCGACCCTGAAAAGTAATAAGTTTATAAGGAGTTGTGTTATTAGTAATCAATTTACTAAAATGGTGGCGTTGTTGTTGGGTATTATTTTGTTGTTTGTCCATTCGATTCGATTGCTGTTCTGTGCTGTTGAAGGACATTTTATTTTCATAAATCCCTCTTAAAAATGTTCAGAGCACATGCAAGTGGGTGTGAAATACACTCTCATCAATGGCCAGCTAACTGAATGGTTAGTTGGTTGGTTGGTTGTTTGTATGTAAGTGGCTCTTCAAGCTCAATATTGTTATTATAAATTGAATGCGGTATTGTTTGGTCAGTCCCTCGTTTATGTTTTTTTTTTTTTGATTTTTTTTCTTATTGTTGTCACAGTAAATTCTATCAGGGGACTTAATAGGAGAGATGGAGAAGGAGAGAAGTTAATTGGAGTGGGGTCTGTATTATTAAATTTGTCGATGGAAATTAAAAGTAAACAGAGTGTGTGGTGAGTGTGTGTCCTAGTATTGTGATTAAAATCAAAATATTCATTTTGCTTTAATACATGGTTCATGGTTTGTAAGAAAATCAGCAGCTATGGGGTCCCTTTAGTTTAAGAAAAAACTGTTTTCAAATGCAAACCAAACCCAAGTTTAATTCAACAACCGGACTGGCATGTCATATTACGACAACTGTGGTGGTTATGTCTTAAAAATGTTCCCTCAAATAGTGGCAAAAATTTACACGAAATTGACAACTTTCGTGAATATTGATTTCACGACATTGCACTTTGACTTCACGGGCAATAGTAAGAACGAGAAAATATGATTACGTTTTAAAAGAAAGCTCCCGGATTCGATGAAGTCAGCAACACGATGCTTATCGAGTTGCCACGTATAGCAAAGAGAATTATTCCTTATATTTTTAACGCCATCTTGCGTCTCGAATACTACCCGCCAGCATGGAAAGTTGCTGTAGTTAAAATGATTCCTAAGCCTGGAAAAAATTCTTCGAAAGTGGAATCTTATAGACCTATAAGTCTATTACCAACCATGTCAAAATTGTTCGAAAAATTGTTAATTAACAAGCTGACACCTATTCTGGACCGAAACAACTGTATTCTCAATCATCAATTTGGTTTTAGACGACAACATAGTACTACTGAGCAAACTTACCGATTGGTGCAAGAAATAAGAAAAGCCTTTGAAGAAAAAAAAAATTTTCCACCCCTCTTTATTGACATCTCTCAAGCATTCGACAAAGTATGGCATGAAGGTCTTTTATCGAAATTGAAGCAGACGTTACCATTGAATTTTTTCAATCTATTCCAAAAATATGTTATCGATCGAAAGTTCATAATTAAAGAAGGAGATTTTTTAAGTTGCCCTCAACTTATAAAAAGGCTGGTGTTCCACAAGGCAGTATCCTAGGACCAATTTTATATTTGTTATACACCGCAGATATGCCAACAAGCAGTACTACACACACATCAACTTTTGGTGATGATACGGCTTTTCTTAGCTCTCACAAAAATCCAAAAGATGCCTCAAGTCAATTACAGCACCATGCTACCCAGGTGGAGAAATTGGCTAATCAGTGGGGAATTAAAATCAATGAACAAAAACGCGTCCACATCACCTTTACCCTACGGAAAGAAACATGTCCGCCCATCAGTATTAACAACCAGAGGGTGTCGCAACATACTCATGGAAATATCACATCGATGCAAAATTGACCCAAATGAAACTGAAAGCAGTCCAAATCAATTGGCTTATCGGTAGAAATTCCGTTCTTAGTCTCGATTGTAAACTCTTGCTCTACAAATCTATATTGAAGCCAATATGGAGTTATGGTATCCAGTTATGGGGCACGGCTTCTGCTTCTAATATTGAAAAAATACAACGGCTTCAAAATAAAATCCTACGAATGATAACTGCCGCTCCTTGGTATATTAAAAACAGCAATATTCATAAAGACCTTGACGTCCCACTGGTCAAAAGCGAAATCTCAAAATATGTGACCAAATATTTAAAGAAGCTGGAAATACATCCAAATCCTCTCGCTCGAAACATCCTACAACATCGTGGACATACCCGCTTGAGAAGGAGGGACACCATCGAACTCAGATGATTTCTTCACAAATTATGTATTATAATCAGGGACTGTAATCATTATGAGTTTTATTAAAAAAATTACTTTTTAATTGTTACTTTCTAAGCTTTATTTTTTTGTTCGGAGAATAACAGTTATTTTCTGAGTTTTATTTTTCGCTCAGAAAATAATAGTTATTATGTGATTTTTATATTTCGTTCACAAAATAACAGTTATTTTCTGATTTTTATTTTTCACTTAGAAAATAATAATTATTTGTTGAGTCTAAGATATTTAGTGCAAGATATATGATTCCTTATGGTACTTTTTCATTATACAACTGGTAAATTTTGAAAATTATATAATATTTAATATAAAAATATGAAATTCAACATATAGGGTCCTAATTAAACTTATTTCAGTATGAATGTACTTTTTGGTACTTTTTCATTCTACAATTGGTACTTTTTGAAATTTAGGGTCCTAATTAAACGTATTTCAGTATGAATGTACTTTTTGGTACTTTTTCATTCTACAATTGGTACTCCAAACAGAGCAGTTGTATATGGGAGATTTTTATAAATTGTGGTTAGAATTAACCTTAAAAATAAAGGCGATGAATAATACGGAAAGCGATATTTTGTCAAATTGTTTGCAAAAACGAGAAGAACTTTTAATGAAACATGAGGTTATTATTTCCGCAATATATTTGGATCCCCGAGTACGAAGAGCATTAAATCAGAATCCAATAAATTTGGTACATGCAAAGTGCCATCTAAAGCAGCTGATGCAGCAAATATTTACTTTATGGGGAAAGGAAAATCAAGTTTGAAAATGTTTTAGTATTATTTTATATATATTTCAATCTTTACTTTTTACACAGAGTGATGCATCTACGTCAAAACAAAAGTCACCAGAATCCTCACCATATACAGAAACACAAGATGGTGAACATCAAACTGAAAATTCAAACACATGTTCATTATTGAATGAATTTTTAAATTCAATAAATGTGGATTCAGTCGATAGGGATTCAGATGATGAAATTGAAGATGAAATGAAAAAGGCTATTACAGAAATAAATAACTATAACCCAAAGCCTATTGATGTCAATGCTGATATAATGAGTTATTGGGAAAACAATAAATATAAATACCCATATTTATACAGATTGGCAAAAGTGCTACACAGTGTGCCTGCAACACAAGTTACAGTTGAAAGGGCATTTTCAGCTCTAAAATTAGTATTGACTGATTTAAGATCAAATTTGTCTTGCGACTCTATACAAAAACTTTTATTTGTAAAACTAAATTAAAAATATTTAATTTTGTAAGAAAATTTGTTTTAATTTTTTTTAATAATAAACAAATAAATAGTGGTTATAACTTATATAATCATAATATTGTTAATAATTTATATATTCAGAGGTCTATTCCCAAAAGTACCAATTGTAGAATGAAAAAGTACCAAAAAGTACATTCATACTGAAATACGTTTAATTAGGACCCTAAATTTCAAAAAGTACCAATTGTAGAATGAAAAAACACATTCATACTGAAATGAGTTTAATTAGGACCGTATATGTTGAATTTCATGTTTTTAAGTTAAATATTACCTAAATTGCAAAAAGTACCAATTGTAGAATGAAAAAGTACCAAAAAGTACACTCATATAGAAATGAGTTTAATTAGGACCGTATATGTTGAATTTCATCTTTTTAAGTTAAATATTACCTAAATTGCAAAAAGTACCAATTGTAGAATGAAAAAGTACCAAAAAGTACATTCATACTGAAATAATTTTAATTAGGACCCTATATGTTGAATTTCATATTTTTATATTAAATATTATATAATTTTCAAAATTTATCAGTTGTATAATGAAAAAGTCCCATAAGGAATCATATATCTTGCACTAAATATCTTAGTTTTCTCCTATATTATCAAAATTCTAAAAATAATTTTATTTTATAAGCAAAAAAATAAAACTCAACAAATAATTATTATTTTCTAAGTGAAAAATAAAAATCAGAAAATAACTGTTATTTTGTGAACGAAATATAAAAATCACATAATAACTATTATTTTCTGAGCGAAAAATAAAACTCTCACAATAACTGTTATTCTCTGAACAAAAAATAAAACTCAGAAAATAATCATTATTTGTTGAGTTTTTTAATAAAAATTAAAAAATAAAAATCATTGCATGATTTCTTTCTCTAGAAAATTTATCAATAACAATTATTTGCAATCCCTGATTAAAATATTATTTGTTTTATTAACATTTGAAAACTAGAATTTTTATCTGGCACTGGCTGGAAATCAATACGTATTAACTTTAAACTTAAGATTTGAACACTTATTGTTAGTTCATAAAAAAATGAAGATACAATAAAAACTATCGAAAAAAAAAACGTTTTAAAAACGTTTAAAATATGAGCTCATAGATTTCAAATAAAATAAAAATAAATGTATGTTTAGTTTTAATCACAAATTCTTTATTATTTTCACAATTCTGTGTGACACTCTTCACAACTTGATGTAAACAACAACCATTGATCATCTTTGTTATTCCTCTGTTCATACCTTTTGCATAAACAATAACAATTACTAAGCAATTATACGACAGATCTTTGTGACGAAGATCTACAAACCACGATTACTCTCTTCAAACACACCGCGTCTTCACACAAGACTTACAGATATTCACTCACTCAGTCGCCTGCTTTGCCTTGCCTTTTATATGGCAGAGTAAACAGTCTGATGAATGTTCATAATTTCGCCTTCTCGAAATCTTTATAAGTGTAAACATAGTTGTTTGGATTCATTATTGTTGTTTGTGTATTTTGTTTACATTTATTCTTGTAGTGTTATTTGTGGATTTTTGTTTACTTGTTTATCATTTTCTTTAATGCTGGTGTTTGTTGTTATCTTAAGCAGTACGATAATTTGTAAACAGGATTGTTTATTGTATTGTTTTGTGTTTTGTAGCTTTTGTTTATAATTTTAATGTTAAGCGATGTAAAAGCAAAACACCAGCATCTAGATCAGTGGTGGGCATATTCGAAATTTCCTATCACTTGTGATAGGCAAAGAAATTTCTGCTGACGCTCTGTTGATACACGTACACTATAAGCTTACTTGTGTGGTTTCTTATAATGATCGTGTGCAAGGCATATCCAATAGGTAGCAGCGTCTCTACAACAAATATAACTATGCAAAAACAACAGGCATTTTGTTTTTGTTGAAGAGTACGCGGAATGTCAAAAAAATTAACCCTCAAACCTCCATAGGAAATTAATAAAAGCAATTAAAAAAACTAAATACATTTTATATATTGAAATTTCTTTTGATTTTTATGTCATGCTTAATTACGCAATAGTGGGGCACCTATAAATTAAAAAAAATTATTCCATGCAGTCAATAACATTTCCACTTTATCTAAAGAACATGTTTTTATATGGCCATCGATAAAAATGGCAGATGCAAACGTTATTTGTTATTGGTCATAGTTTTGGTACCTAGTTGGGGTAATTCATCAGCCTCGTCTAAATAAATATAAATATAGTAAATCTAGGTTGTAGTTTAAAAGATATATGGATTTAGTGTTAAAGGCTTAAATATTATTAATCATCTTGCAAAAATTTTAATAAAATTGGCTTTGAAATAGTAATCCTGAAGAATTTCTAGAGTGCGTATGGTTAAGGATACATCCGGTACATATGAGAGTTTATAAATGCGAAAATGATTATCGAAACAAAACAAACAAAAAGACAACAAAATTTTGACATTCAAAAAATCGTCAGCTGTTGAGACGCTGCTACCTATTGGATATGCCTTGATCGTGTGTTTTTTGCTTTGGTTGTTGTTTTGTGTTGATGTCAGAGAACAAAATCAATTCAGTTGACGTTTAGCACTTGATGAAGCAAGAACTCGCTATGCAACTTTTTTGAATGATTTTTTGTTTCTTGCAAATACACCAGCAAAATGTCTGATGATAATTGGGAATATGATTTTTTTTTGTATAGAGAATATGGATGGTAATGCACAATTTATTGTGTGTTATCGCACTTTATATCGTAATTCTTTTTTTTTATAAAAAGACATTACGAGGCTAGGCACGGATTTTTCGACAACATTAAAGGGAATGATAGGACTTTAGAATTATTGCAATTAAAAATCAAACTATAATTTATAAACATTTGAAAACAATAAACATATGCTTTAATCAGAAAACAAAAAATATTTAAAACCGCACTTAACATACGCACAACACAATAAACCAATTTTTTTTATTTTTTTTTTATTTTCCCAGTGTACGATTCTCAAAAATTACGTTGAATTTTGTTCTCCGCTGCTTTACCAACACAACCAAAATTATGCTAGTATGTGTTTGCCCTACACTGATCTAGATTATACATTTTCAAGCTTAGCTTACGACTTATTTACAGCTTTTTTTGGTTCCAAATTTTAGGTCCACATGCTTAGTTTCGAAGTTTCTGAAATACCAAACACTACTGTTAGCTTAGGAGCGACATTCGATACCAGTTTGCGTATGTTTAAAGCAAATTCGGAATAATTTTTTAACCAAACAACAGCCTTTTAGTGAGAAATTAACAAAAAAGCCAACATCTTTCTTTGAATTAAATTTCTTGCAAATAGTTCCAATAACATTTTCATTTTCTACTGCTTCTGATATTGCTACTGCAATGACAATTAATTTTAAATGCTGCTGCCTACGGTCAGTAGAAATATTTTCAATCATCCCCCGCTTAAAAGTACTTCATGGCATTTCATGAACGCGTTTAAGCGTTGCAACAATTTAATGCTGCCATCAATTTATTGTTGACAGTTTCGTTTTTTGTTGCTTTCTTAATCACTCTCTCTCTCTCTCTCTCTCTCTTTGTCTCTGTCTCTCTCTCCCGCTATCTCTCGCGCTGTATGAAAATTAATCGCATATCTTTGCTGTTCTTTTCAACGGCATTGCTTCAGTTCAGTTTCAGGCTGAATTATTGAAATAATTTGTAACAGAAAGAAAAAAAAAAAAAAAAAACTGGAAACAGATATCTGCCGCATCATTTTAATGGCAGGATTAAAGGGAAAACATAATGAAAGAGAAGCTTTGCCAGCATATTTTCTACCCGATTTTTTTTCATTTTTTGTTGTTGTTGTCAAAAACTACTTTAAAGCTTTATTACTTGAACTTGTTAAAAATTTTCTGTGACAAAAAGAAAGTAAAAAAAAAAACAATCAACTGTGATGACAGAGAGTTTTTTCACTTTCATTGGAAAAACAGCCAGAGGTGCTATGTGAATTGCCAGATGGAATTGAAAAGGCTGGCATTTAAATCTCTCAGGTTCAATGAAAAATTAAAAAAAAAATGTTTTTAAATAAACAATCATGGTGTAATCATTGAAGGCATAAGATTACATGGGTTTTTATTTTGTTATTCCATCATTAAAAAAGGACTATTGGACTAATGAACCACCACTTAGGTTCACTTCAAACACACACAATATGTGTGTTTTTGCTTTTTGCTTGCACAATGCCGCAAAAAACATACATACATACACAATTGGTCATTATAACCCTTCAATCAGGATTACGACCTCCATTCTCACACCACTTATGCTGTGTGTGCTAATTTTATGCATGAGAAGCCGGGATATACACGACTTTGAACGACAGAAACTTTTCTCTCTAATAAACCAACACACTACTTACTTGGAGAGAAATACACGATTCCTTATCGGGTTATCGAATGCAGTCTTATAGTCACTGAAAGATTGTGTGTTTCGATTTGCCGTGGAGTAAATATTTGGTCAATGGTAGACTCGTCAGATCTAAAACCATGGAGATAAGGTTCAATCAGTGTTTTGGCAAGTGAATTTAGGTTAGGTTAGGTCGGAGTGGTAGCTCTGAATATCACAAAGCTCACTTGAGCACGCATAGTCCCAGTCCCTGTACTAACCAAGTTCCACCAAAATCAAGGAAAAGGAAGAAGTTGGTCAGCGCAAGGGCTGCACAACAAAAGCACGACTACCCCGCACTGGAAAACCAGCCAGAAAGTTTGATGAAAGAAGCTATATCCTTGATGTCAATAGATGATAGCTCCGTTAAGCTGACAAGGAATTGGGCGCCAAATAACCTATATCTACACCTGGCAAGAGACGGGCACTGACAAAGAAAGTGAACAACAGTCTCCTCTTCATCAGCGGACCTGCAACCACGGCAGAAGTCATTGAAAGAGAGCCTCATTCTTTCCGCGTGTCTACCCATGACGCAATGACCTGTAAGCACGGCCACTGTAGTCGAGATGACATCACGACCGAGACCAAGTAATCGGTTGGTACGCCTTCTATCCATCTTGGGCCAGGTAAGTCTAGCGGTGGAGCAGGACTCCTCATTGACCCAGGATAGGTTGGCGTCCCGAAAGAACTTGCAAGTGAATTTAGTCGTTCACAATATACGCTCGTAAGAGACTTACATACAATAGGGAGAAGGCTTATACCCCCTGTACTGATTATGGCCAGTATAAGAATATTCCTTGTCTCACTGTATTCAAGTTAAGTGGTAGCCTCCACGTGGATGCTCTTGGATGGCATAGTAACATCCCTGTAATGTTTGGAAACCACGACGTAAAAGTCTATTCAATGAAAACCACAAATCAAGTTGAAAAATCTATACACAAACAAAGAACATAATTTTATCCATCCGGTCGTATACTTATCTTTGAAACTAAAAATATTCCACATACGCTCTGACTTACAGATGCTTAAAGTCAATAAAAATCGTTTCTTCTTCTGCATTCGACTTAGTTTATATTTTTCGTTGTGTGTTGTTACCACAGATCAGCAATGAATCGTTTTTTCGCTACTCATTTAGCACTCATGAAATTTTGTATATAAGTGAGTCAACAATATTGAAATTTAACTATGTACTCCGGATTCATTCGTTCTCACTACAACGTTGATTTATAAGTACAGGTTGCAATGAGTATGCGGACAACGTGGACATCAAACTCATACCACATTCGAAATATGTTTGATTCATAAGCCTACTGATTGGGATTCATAAATTTAGAAAAATACTTAATAATACTTAGAAATGCTTCGAGTGATTCGAATCAGTCTTAGTTGTTGTTACATTTACAAAAAAAGAAAAACGACAGACACATAAGCCAAAAAAAGACAGAGCAACAAGCAGAACACCACACACAACCTTCTAGTGAGTATTTTAGTATTAGTTTGATGATCATACTTATTTTGTGCTTCGTGTGTCCATATGTTGAGTTATGGAGAGTCGAAATCAACACAACATCATACGTGTTGTTCAGTATGAATATGATGAGTACTTCAAATTTTGAATAAGAGTAGAGGTTCAAAGATATTAAAATAAGTATGAAGGCGTATAAGTATCAGAAATTATGAATTAGAATTCGATTCTAATCATCTTTTCGAATACTGATTGCTGATCTCTGATACATATGTACATACATACATACATAATTGATAATTACAACCCTGCAGTCAGTATTACACCTCTTATGTTTTATACATGAGTTGGGCATGTATACCCTACAGTTTAAAGTCGATTCCGAACGACAGATTTTGTAAAAATTTTTCATGACAATTTTATTTACTCTCATCCAGAAATCTGCTGAGAGGAAGTCGCCGAAAAATATTTCTTTTCAAATTTAATTTTTGTGAGAGATGTCTGATCTGGTATTTGAACCGAGGTCTCATATCTAATAAGCTAACACACTACCAATTAGACCACGGCGACTATATCGGTTGATGCTTTTAATTTCGAACCCTTAACTGAAATTGCTATCCTTACTTCGGACCATCAACTACAGTCAATGGAATACAAGAAAAAGTTCAATCAAGCTTGTAGCAAATTTCCCCTAATAGGAACCAGGCTAAGAAAATCTAACTGTCCGTGATAATTTGAACTCAGCTTTAGTTCTCCTGAATCAATTCGAAGTTCATTCGTGTATGCTAGACCAGTAGTGACTAACTTAGAAAATCTAAGAGACCCAGTGTTTATGTCTGCTACTTCAAACTTCCCATCCTTGGCGACATAAACAGGATTGTTCAAACGATAGCAAATTGGCAACAGAGGGCGCTGCAGTGGAGATTAAAGCTTTTTTATATTTTTTGACATTTTTGTTTTGTTAATTAATTGCTTTTTATTTTTTCGTTCTGTAACATCCCATGGGATGCAAGTAATTGTCTTTAAATTTACTCATTTGTGATAATATTAACTTTGTGAAAAATTAAAATTGTTTAAGAAAAAATATTATAAATTTAATTGTGAAATTGTGAACGTGTAATTTAAATTAGGAGGAAATTAAAATTTGTGAAACAAAAGACGGAAAAAAATGAAGAAAATAAAACCTATAAATTAATTGGAAAATATACAGTAAACATAGAACTTTTTTTTATATAGAAACAAAAGTGAGAAATCAAACATACAACAATAATAAAGGAAAGTGTATCTTTGTGATTTATTCTCGTCTTTTGAAGTCCCCTAATTTTGATTCTCTTTTTTTAAGCGTTTGGAGCAACAGCCTTTTCTTTTGTGTGTTCCCCCTCCCCCATCAATACAGTCCACGAATTTAACACCCAGATAGTACGAACGCCGTTCAAATCCTCCCGAATCAATTGGAAGTTGATTTGTGAATCCTAGACCTGTATGTTTATAAAAAAAGATTCTACTTGGAAATCTTAGTATTTCTCATGAAAATGTTGGATAGTTGCAGAGAAATAAAGCAAATGTTTCATGCTCCTCTCTACATCATTAATTACATCATTGACTGCTCAGCAGTCAATATAAGAAAGGCGATAGCTTTACTTTTGATTCTCTTCCCGGCCTCAATGGTTTGTGGTTACTTCGAAGACAAGGCTACTTGCTTACTTAATTGCGTATATTGCAAGCCATTACTCAGGATTACAACCTATTTTTTCACACCACCCATGTTGTGTGGATTCATTATTAAAAATGAGTGGCAGGAACCACAATTTGGCTTTGAAAGACAAGTTTGAGACACTCTTCATGGCAATTTTATTTTACAATCAAAGTTTTTTTTTTTTTTTTGCTAAAAGTCTGCTGAGGGGAAGTAGCCGATTGAAATTTTTTCTTCATATTTTGTTTCGTTCAAGATAATCTTACTGATCTGCAAACGATTACAATACTGAATTGAATTGTGATAATTGAAAAATTGTGATATCTCCATAGGCCTAAATGCTTCTTCCATAAATTGGATATGCTTCTAGAAAGGCAGCTCAATCTTGTTGACAGCAAGAGAATACGCGCAATATTGCTAGACTCTGCTGGACATGTATGGGTAAGAAAAAGATCAACCCACTTAAACCACATGGCCATTCATCGTAAAATTAGGCCTATTCTCACGGGCCAATGTGAATTGTCATTAAAAACATTGAGATCTGATTGCTATCGGAGGTTGAACTACGGAGTGTCGTCTACTACTATCTACTATACTACGGCTTTGCAAATTAAGCAGGAGGATTGATAAACCTATCAGAAGCATTGGAAATTTTTAATCATAACTTAACACTGCAGCAGGCTTTTTAACTGTGTTATGACGTTTGAATTTAAAATGTGAAAAATTAAATTAAAAATTCAGTAACAACTGTTAAGAGGTTAACGTTTGCATTTTAAATTTTCATACAGACATTTTAATATTATTTCATGCTTTTTTAAATATTTCATAAAATGTTTCATTTTAAAACCTCTTCTAAATGCAAAACTTACATTTAATTTTTTCTAGTTGAGGCGGGGAAGGGAGTTAGTTTTACTATTCATTTGGAATTAAATTTGAATATTTCATGTGCAAGCTCTCTCTCCCTCTGTCTCTTTCTCTGTCTGTAAGAGTGTTTAAATAAAATATGTATTCTTTTTTTTTAATGTAAACAGTTGTAGGGTTAATCAAAATAAAACCGTACGATGTAGTGTATTAAATATTTTCTTAATTTTTTTTTTATATTCACTTGAAAATTTATTCAAATATTATTACACACAGGCAAATATGCTCAAACACTAGCTTATGCTTATGCATAGAGAGAGAGCGAGAGAGGGAGAAAGAAACTTTAAATTATAAATTCATTTCATTCATTCAGTCATTCATTCAGTCATTCATTACATTTATTTTTTTTCCTCATGCATTGAATTCATTCAGTCGTTCGTTCGTTCAGTCATTTAAAAAATAAATTCATGCAAATAAATATGGTTGTAAAGGAATGAATACCAGCAACAATGACTTAGTACGACTCAATATTCATCATTAAACAACGGCAACGACAACGGCAAACGAATGCAACACGAACACGAACACAACGCAACACAACATAACACACAGCACAGTCCACTAAAGTCAAGCAGGAAATCATACACTTACACACACACATACTCAACTGAAAGAAAGTTTCTTGTATATACGATATGCTTAACGGAAACAGGATATTTTTACATACACACACACAGAGAAACAGAGAAATAAAATTTCTTTATGCTTACGAAACACCAAAGCAAAGGAAACCAATGCAATTCAAAGCAATGTTAAGCAAAAACAATACAATTCTTCTTCTTCTCTGTCTCTGTCTTTCTCTTTCTCTGGTATTTGTAGGTGATAAATGCTTGGCTAGCAAGCACAGTAGATATATTTCTTTGTTTCTCTTCTCCTCTCCCTTTTTCTATACACTGTGTGGCATTCTGTGTAAGTATGGTTTTTGATTTCTTGCTTCTGGTTTGAAATTTTTATTTAAAATCGAAGAACACTCAACCGCATTAAATACAAATAAATTGTGTTAGATTTTTCCTTTATTGCGTGTGTGCATATACATATGTATGTGCATATGTGTGTCTCACTTATACACAATCAAACTAGTCTACAGACAGTATAGTGTGTGTACTCGTTCCCTTGCTTTAGAGAATATTTATGGTGCTGTGTGATCGCCTCTCATAAATAATTCAAATTTAAAATAATTTTTCTTCATCATTTTTTGTTCTCCATATGAAGGGAAGTGGGTTTCCTCTCAAATTGCATTTATTAAATCGGAAAACTTTAATTTTAATGACATTAAATGGACAATTTATTTTGAATTTTCAAAATAAAATTTATTGTGTTTTAAAGATTGTCCGGGTACTTAAGATAAACATCGTAATGTGAGAATAGTATTGTGCGTAGCAGGAGACTCTAATGAGAAGCAAAAACAAGAGAAACAACTGTATTCAAGTGTAATAAGTATCCTTAATTTGATGTATTTCTGTCCTAAGCAGATTAGGATATCATCGAAGATCTTAAAATAGCTGCTGTTCCTGGAACTTATATCAGGAACTTATAAAAATAACGGGTTTTTGAAAAGAACTCTTTCAGGAGTAATTACAAAAAATGGCATACCATAGTGTAATTTGCGTAAGATCTTTTAAAAGATCGTAAAGTCGCCCTGGTCTAGTAGATAGTGTGTTGGCTTATTAGACATGAGGCCTCGGTTCAAACCCCAGGTCAGACATCAAAACGAAAACATGAAAAAATATTTCTTTGGCGACTTTCTGGCAAAAACTCTGCCAGCAAATAAAATTGCCATGAAAAGTTTCTCAAAAAAATTTGTCGTTTGCAATCGACTTTAAACTGTAGGTTCTGCCACTGATGTATATATATAAATTTAACACACACAACATCAGTGGTGTGAGAAACTAGGTCGTAATTTGGCTGAAGGGTTGTAATGACCAATTATGTATGTACAGGATGGCTGATATGTATTGCAACCAACTTCAGGTTGTTATCATTTGTAAACCGCTCGTCTGACAGCTGACAGATTTATTCCAGTGAAAGTTCATTTTATTATTTACTAGCTTACAAAAGCATTTTGATCTTATGCATTCAGAAAAAAGGTTATTCGTGATGGAATTCAAGCGTGATAGTGTGATTGCTTTATATTTGGCTGGAAAACCACAGGTGGCTATCGTTAGAGTCCTCCAGCATTTAAATGTGAATAAATCTTTTGTTTCTCGTACCATTGCTCGTTACACTGATACTGGCAGTGTTGCATCGCGTCCAAAAAGCAGACGAAAATAAACGTTAACAACACCAGAAATTATCCGAAAAGTGAAGGCTAAATTTGATCGAAATCCACGCCGCAGTGGTAGAAAAATTGCTCGTGAGCTGAACATATCGCGAGAACGGATGCAACACATATTGAAAAATGAGCTTGGACTAAAGCCATTGAAGTTCCAAAAAGTGCAAGAGCTCACCGATGGACAAAAAAAAGTTAGACTGGAAAGAGCCAAGGAGTTACTTCGCTTGCACGAAAGTGGCCAGTTACCGAATTTGGTTTTCTCCGATGAGAAGCCATTCCAAATTGAGCAGTTTGTGAACAAACAAAATGATAGGGTTTACTTGCCAAAGAGGTCAGCTGAAAATTTAAACCTGCGATTAGCTACCAGAAATCAAGCGCCGCCGATGGTAATGGTGCGGGCCGCCGTAACGGCTGATGGTCGCACCCCGCTAGTATTCATCGACCGTGGGGTCGACAGTATTGAAGCCCTGGGCAGACAAACATTTCGGCCGCAGACCATGGACATTCCAACAGGACTCAGCACCACCGCACTCAGCACGCGTCAACCTACATACATAATTGGTCATTACAACCCTTCAGTCAGGATTATTGACCTAGTTTCTCACACCACTTATGTTGTGTGTGTTAATTTTATACATAAGTGGTGGGACCTACAGTTTAAAGTCGAGTCCGAACGGCAGATTTTTTTGAGAAACTTTTCATGGCAATTTTATTTACTCTCAGAGTTTTTGCCAGAAATCTGCTGAGAGGATTTCTTTTTGTATTTTGTTTTGATGTCTGGCCTGGTGCTCGAACCCTGGCTTTACGTCTAATAAGCCAACACACTACCTACTAGACTACGGCGACTTCGTCAACGCGTCAACCTAGAATGGCTTAAAGAGGAGGTTCCTCGCTTCATTTCTACCGCACAATGGCCACCAAAATCTCCGGATCTCAATCCGTTGGACTTTTGCGCCTGCGGCATTTTGGAGAGTAAGGTTCTCACTAAAAAATACCAAAGTGTCGATCATCTCAAGACGGCGCTTCGCCGGGAATAGGCCAAAATACCGCAGAGCCACTTTCGTGCAGCCTGTGATGGCTTTGTCGGCCGTTTGAAGGCCATAATTCGTACCAAAGGTGGCCAATTCGAACAAATCTAAACTGATTCTAAAATTTGATGTTATTTCAAAAATTTTTTGCTTTTGATCAATAAAATTAAACAAAAAAAAATTAAAAGAATATAGCGCTTTACTTTTTTGCATTATATATCAGCCACCCTGTATTTATGCGTTGCACGTCTCTACTTGTCGATAACATATACTTGCTCAACAATTATTATTAATTTCAATTTGCAAAATCAATACACAAAAGAACATAATTTTCTCTACTTGGTCGTATACTTAATTTTGAAACCAAAAATATTCCACATACGCCATGGCTTACAGATGCTTTAGCTTTGAATTGTTTTGCATTCGATTTCATTTATATTCTCTGTTGTGTATTGTTACATATGTAGGGGTATACGATTATGATTATAAATCCTTAATATGTAGAGGTTTACATGAGTAGAAGAATTAAAAAAATGTTCATTAAATTTCTTTAAAACAAAAACACAACAATTATTATGTGAAACTTTGAATGGCTGCTGCATTACTTTCCATATTTTGTTCTCCCCTTTTACGGAATGCAATTCAATAAACCACATGGCTGTGTATCATCATTTAAAATCTAAAAAAACAAAAAAGAAAAAAGAAAAACGATTGCCTCCTCCCAGTAGATTAAGTGAACACGGACAGACATGAAAGACAATAAAACGAAATACTTGCAAAGGAAACCCTATGTATTCAACAGCAAAAGCACAAGAGGAGAGGAATTTCGTTTGAACTTTTGTTTGTTCATTTCGCTGCTTTACTGTTCGACATGAATTATTAAAAAAAAAGACAAATTCAGGCAACTCAGAAAGAAAGCAAAACAACAACAACAATTATGTGGCGATGGTTCAAATCTGTGCTCGTTGACCACAGACAGTATCCATTTGCTTGTGCATGTTTTCTTTGTAAGGCTCTAGTATTTTTGTAGATGTATGCATGTGTGTATGTGTATTTCATTTTAGTTGTTCTTTTTTTTTTGTTTTTTTTTGTGAAATTGTAGTTGAAATATGATATTTGACCCGAATATCACGAGCATTTGTTTGATTTCTCACATCACCAATACAATCACATGTGCAATCTTTTATTTGCAAATTCTTTTTTTCTCTTCTCTTCTTTTTTTTCATTATTTTTGAATAGTCAGCGACTGTACTATACTGACTGTTACGGTCATGGTATATAAATTTTTTAGCTCTCATTTTGTTGTTGTTGTTCTTTTTTCATGCAAAAAAAAAATTATTTTAATTTACCAGAGACATACCGAAAGGCGAATATTATTCATACAGTGTGGGGTGTATTTATAAAGGGTAAGTTAAAGATAACGTTTCGAGAAACTGCAGAGAATTTCAAACATTTTTTAATAAATTATTGTTAACACAGGCAAATGGATGCCTGATCATATGATACTTAAGGTATTTGAATTCATAAAAGAGACTGTAGGACAATGGTATTCGAAAGCATAATTCTTATTGTGTCAGCAATTGTTTATCATATGGAATGTTAGAAACTATGGACAGATGGGTAAATAAAATTAAGCGATTGACAATAAAATAACATCAGAGAAAGACGCACTCAGCATGAAGCAAACGTTGAAGGCAAACACATTGAAGTAATGGAGGAACAATTCAAAATTCCCTTATGACCCCAATGGGACAGCAGTATTTTCAACAACACAAACCAATTTAAGTTGCGATCTTATAATTTCACTTTTGGTGGTGCTTCCTCCTAGAAGAACAAGTTTTAGGCGACATTGTCACACCACAATTAATATTCAACTCGGTTATTAAACTTTCTCTAAAGAAGACCAAACCGACTTCAGAATAAAATGTTTGTGCTACAGCAGGCCAAGATGACAGAAACAAAGAGATCATAAACATTCTTATCTACATGGCGAAAGTAGGGCACACATGTGAGTTGGAAGTTAATCTTTTTCTTGTCCTTAGACACATAGCTCTTGGAGAAGTTATTCGATAGAATGCCGCGCCTACCGACATGCCTTCCAGTAAGACGGTAGCCAATAAGTATCGCAATGGTGCTATGGAAGGTCATGCGTTTTAGGTACAAAAATCAAGCTAAGAATACCTAGGCTAAATAAGGCTAGACTAGTCGCCGTAGTCAAGTAGGTAGTGTGTTGGCTTATTAGACGAAAAGCCCGGGTTCAAATCCCAGGTCAGGCATCACAACGAAAATATTTCTTCAGCGACTTTCTCTCAGCAGATTTCTGGCAAAAACTCTGAGAGTAAATAAAATTGCAATGAGGAGCTTCTCAAATAAAATCTGTCGTTCGGAGTCGACTTTAAATTGTAGGTCCAGCCACTCATGTATAAAATTAACGCACACAACAAAAGTGGTGTGAGAAGCTAGGTCGAAATCCTGACTGAAGGGTTGTAATGACCAATTATGTATGTATGTATGTAAATAAGGCAGTTGGAACAACAATATCCTGTAACATGCCGAAGATACTGTAACCCATATATGAGTTACGTTTAAATGAATCAAAATTTCCTCGAAAAAATCTGCGGGATTCATTAAAATGACATTTGAAATGAAGTTCATTAATGATTTACTCACCAGCCGGGCTGTCAATGTAAATTAAGAGATTCTCAGGGAAAATTGCAACATCCAAGAAGTATTGCGTCGCATTAAAAATAGTCATGACCTCCGTCTAGAAAACATTGCAGTGGTGAGGCTGATTATATGAAAGTTTAATATGAGAACTCAGGGTACTCTGCCCATCATTTTAGAGTCATCGGTAGAAACTTTAAAAGACCCACTGAATATATTTGTGGCTTCAGACCAGAAGTCTCTAAGTGGAGTTCTAAAATCAAATAAACTATTCAGAAAGTTACAAGAAATCCTATTATCGACATGGATTCGTCTATGTTTACCCAAAATTGTAGAATTTCCAGAGCCCAAACTGGGCAAGAATTAGCCTGTATTGAGCTTCACTGCTACTAGCTCTACCACTGCTCAAAGAGAAGGTCAGAGGAGACCGAAATGAGCATAGGAAATAAGGCCTTATCAGGTATGCAAATGCTCTGCTGCTCTTTGATCTTTATTTTCTCACTGCTGACAATTAATTATAAAACTTTGGACACTGCAAGAAAGCTGTATCAATCCTTAAAATATTGAACAGAAAAATCTCTGAGATTAGTGTGGATTTCTGAATCAAACAGGTCAGTACACGATTAAAATCTTCACTTTATGTAACCTCTGCCTTAACACCAGATAGATTAGTTTTTTGTGTGGAGCTTGTTGTAGTAAATATTAAGTCTCTTGCATCTTTCAGGGAAAGTTGACAGGCAACTGTATTTGGCCTCTGTAGAGACCAGTTGGAAGGTTGAAGTCAGTGTAAATACCGGAATATCGCTTCGATTTGTAATGAGCGGTAATGAGAGAACTTGTTTTTAGGTTATATTATGCTCTGGAAGTGTCAAAAACTACAAACTTAGATTTTACTGTGTATCTAGTCACGTTACTGGTAAGAAATTTGCGGATAAATTGACAAGATTATGGTCAGCATTGATAGTAACGACAGCAGAAAGTTTGTTAAAATCGTCAATTAGCTTCTCTTTTGTAATTATTGAGAAAAAGTTTGATTTACTCAGCAATTGTGCGTGGGATGTAGATCAGCCTGTATGGTTGCAAGAGTCCCAAGCATAAGTTGGAGGAAGCCAAGCGCTATTATAGGTGATCTAATGGAACATGACCCCTTTTAGACACACGATCAATAGATGGCACAGGAATATCTCCGATTTATATAGGCTATGTTAAGATTAAAATACTAATACTGTACAACACGTTTATCCTCTCCGACATATGGACACGATAAAGCTTTGATGCAGCAGCCTTGATAGTATTCAAAAGAAAAGTCCCACGTAAGATCTTCGGTCCAGTACGAGTTGGCAATGATTTCCGTATTTGATTCAACAATGAGCTGTAAGAGCTCCTCAACAATGTGGACTTTGTACAGCGTATTAACGTCCAGCGGCTGCATAGGCTGGCCATGTCGTTCGAATAGAGGAGAATTCTCCGGCGAGACGGGTATTTGATGAGGGAATTTGCGGAAGTCGGCGAAGAGGACCACCTTGTTTGCGTTGGAAGGACCAAATCGAGGAAGCCCTGTCATAGATTGGTGTGACCAACTGCAAGAAGCAGAGGCGCCTGGAAGGATGTGTTAAAGCAGGTCGAAATCCGTTAATCGGGTTGTTAATGGCCAATTAAGGAAGGAAGGATGTGAAGAAGATGTTGTAAATCGCAGTAGTATAGTAGGTAGTGTGTTGGCTTATTAGACGTAAAGCCAGGGTTCAAATCACAGGTCAGACATCAGAACGAAATACAAAAAGGTATTTTTTCGGCGACTTCCTCTCAGCAGATTTCTGGCAAACACTCTGAGGGTAAATTAAAAATTGCCATGAAAAGTTTCTCAAACAAATCTGTCGTTTGGAGTAGACTTTAAACTGTAGGTCCCGCCCGTCATGTATAGGGTCCGCCAAATAACTTTTTTTTTTTTTGAAAATGCTTTAAAAAAAAAACTTTTTTTATTTGAAAGTACAATCCTTCCGGTTAATAATGAAAAAAAAATTTCATTCAAATGGCTGCCTCGGCTGGCCATGCAATAGCCTACACGATCGGTCCAATTTTTAAGCACATTATCGATTGTGTGCAGCTGTATTTCACCAATGGCTTCACGAATATTGTCCTTTAAAGCGTCAATTGTCTCTGGCTTGTCGGCGTAACACTTATCTTTGACGGCACCCCACAAATAATAGTCCAATGGTGTCAAATCGCAGCTCCGAGGTGGCCAAACGACATCAGCTCTGCGGCTGATAATGTGATCTTCAAAAACAGGGCGCAAAACATCGAGTGTAGCTTCGGCTGTGTGGCACTTAGCGCCGTCTTGTTGAAACCAAATATTGGCAATATTCTCCTCTTCAATTTTTGTGAACAAAAATTCGTTCAACTTGGCCCGATAACGATCGCCATTGACTGTAACGGCCACTCATTGTTCATTTTCGAAGAAAAATGGCCCAATTATGCATCTGGACCAAAATCCGCACCAAACAGTGACTCGTTTTGGGTGCGTCGGCTTTTCAATGTATGCGTGCAGGTTTTCTGTGCCCGCCAAGATCAAAATGAGCTTCATCTGAAAAGATGATTTTTTTTTGCCAAAATCGGCATCTTCTGTAAGTCGATCGCAGGCCCACTTAGCGAAGCGAAAACGCGAATACACAATTATATTCGTTCAGCGGAAGGATAAAACTAATTATCTGTCAAATCAGACAAGAGCTAAGTGTTACCATTCACGAAATAAGCACTAGTTTAAAAAAAAAAAAACGTTATATGGCGGACCCGATATAAAATTAACACACACAACATAAGTGGTGTGAGAAACTAGATCGTAATCCTGACTGAAGGATTGTAATGACCAATTATGTATGAATGTATGTGGATGTGAGGATGCAAAAGGATCAATGGGATCATGTTTTATGGGACTTTTCTTTTTTGCAGACGATTTATTGAGAAATTGGTAGACCTGAATACCATAAGCTGGGCACCTTTTTTTGTTAAACTGGGTCTTCGTGTCAAAATCACCACCTCTGAAACGCGTAAACAATCTCTTGCACAATAAAATTTATGGATTGTATTCAAAGCAAAATATCTGGCATAATGAGCTTATGCTGGCATAAAATATAAGATATTTGAAACAAAAAATAAAATTTTTGATTCACTCTACAGCTTCTTTCAAAGACTCAGTGCCGGATAATATTCGTGATACTTTTCAGAAAGTAAAACACTTGTTCAGGAACAAAAATACTCTCTATGGTACCCTGTATGTTATAAAATTTTATCTCTGTATTGGATTTAATACAGATGAGATGATTACTTCAAAAAAAAAAAAAAAATTCAGAATTCAAGATTGTTACGTTCTTGAAGGAATTTCAGTCATTCTAATAACTGCAAACAGGGATCATATATCACTCTGTTGAGCTACTATGCTTATGTCATAAGCAATACCATTACAATTGACCTTAGCTATGCTGAAAGTTTTATACAGTTTCAGTTGTCGAAAGAGTTTTTGTTTCTTTCGTTAACAACTGTCGTATTTGAAATTAAATTTTGCAACAAAAAAAATTTTTTTCTTCCTTTTTTTTTCTTCTTTTTCTTGTCGTATTTGAAATTAAATTTTGCAACAAAATTTTTTTTTTTTATTTTTCTTCTTCTTTTTATTTAAATAATCCGCGCTGTAACAGAATTTTTAATAGTTTTTATCTGCTAGATTTATCCAACATTCGTAATGTAATTTTTAAGAGAATAGAGAACAGAACAGAAAACCGGTAGAATATAACAACTACTCATGGAAAATTTGTCGTATACTTACTTGATATGAGTGAAAGCACAAGAATCATATCTAATGCCACTTGAAACCACTTCATCTCATTTCCCCTTTTATGATGTTGTTGTTTTTCTTCTGTTTCTAGTTGTTGTTGTTGTTTTCTTTTTATTTTTTTATTTGTAAATTTTCGTTATGTTATCCTTTCTTTCTAGTTGCTGTTGCTGCTGTTGTTGTTTGTCTTTTATAATATTTGCCTTTTGTTTTACGGTACTCACTCTCACTCTCGGCCTCTCTATATATATATATGTATGTGTGTGTGTTTTATTTCTATTCGTTTTTTTTGTAAATTTATTTCGTTTTCGGTTGCTGTTGTGCAATAAGTTTTCGTTGGTGCCCCCTGTCTTTTGTTGTATTTGAATAACAGAAACACGCACACACTTACGTTGTTAAAGACAAAACAAACGAACGAACGACTACAGCCGAACGTTTTATAAATAAAATCCCAAAACAAAAGATCAAGTTGAGGAATATTTTTGTTGTTTTGCTTTTGTTTTTGTTTTTTTGATTGTAGTTCTCTTTGTTTTTTTTTTTTTTTTTTGGTTTAGTTTTATGTGTGTGATGCAGATGATGTTGACGTTGCAATTGTAGTCGTCGTTGTTGTTGTTATTGTTGTTTTAAGTCCTTTTGCAATAAATGTTGTTGTTGTTGGCTAGTCTTCTCGTCTCGTTCTTCGGTTGTTTTTTTTGTTGTTTTGTTTTGTTTTGTCTTTCTTTTGCTTTGCGGATGAGTGATGATTTTCAAGAAGCCTTAAGCAAACGAACGAAATTTAAGTCGGTGGCATTAAGAGGGTCTAAGTTTAATACAAAGAGCAATTGCAACAATAAATGTATTATGTGTGTGTGTCGATGTATGTGTGTACAACGGGGCAAAGAGAGTTTCTTATTGTTATTTAAGTGAGAGGGAATTAAAGACTTTCTTTTATGTTGTGTTGAATGCAAATGTCGTTGCCGAATTTAAAGCAATTTTTGTGGCGTTTGTTTTTTGCTGTTGCTGCTGTTGCTGCTGCTGTCGCTGGTGCTGCTGTTGCTGCTCTGTTTGTTAACAGTAGTTGTCCAGTATAAAAATGTGATTCGATTTTAAAATCTTTGAGACAATGGCAGTTATCATTGTATTGTTGTTGTTGTTGTTGTTAATATTATTGTAGTATTAATAAATTTAATATTCTTTAGGTTTTATCTCTCTCACGCGCTCTTTCTCTCTCTCTTTTTAAGAGTTTTTTAGTTTAAGGTTCCTTAACGATTTTATTTGTTGCTAATATTGTTGCTAAAGTAGAGATTTTCTTTTCTTTTCTGTTTTAAGCGGTGGTCGTTGTTGTTGTTCTTGTTGCTTTACATAGGCAGACCACAAATGGTGAAAATAACTTCCATGTGAGAGAGAGTTCTTGTAGAAGAGTTTTGTATTGTAAATTATTAAAGGCCGCCAAGAGAGAAAGTTAGAGAAACCAATTTGAAATGAAAGAAAAAGAAAAGAAATGCTGTTTTTGCTATCTGAAGCTTTGTTTAAGCGTATAACTACTTAAGCCACAACTACATTCAAGCCATCTGCAATATCCGACACATACACACACAAGGATGGCTTTGTAGTTTTGCAGCTGTAGTAAGACAGCTGCGTTGTAGTTTAACAACCTTAAGTAACTTAAGGTTTTTTTGCTTAAAATTCTTTCGGTTTGCAGTAGCTTTTGTTGTACACTTGCCGTTGTGTTTATTGTTGTTGTTGTTGTTTTTGTTAATGCATAAGCCTCTTTAATTGTGATTGCTGTTGTTGTTGTTGTTGCTGTAAATATTCGTATTTGCTTTACATTCACGGATTCATTCATTGGTGTGGTGTAGCGTTTCAATAAAGCGTCTCTTTAGTTTGACAGTTTCAAAATTGTTTTTTTTTTTTTTTTGTTTGTTTAACGTTCTCTTCACTTAACAAGCCGTGCTTGTTGTTGCACTTCTAGCCTTTTGTAAGTATCTCTTGCATAAGTACTCAACATTTTTGTAGTTTCAGTCCAGTTTCATTTGTGGCATCTTGTATTTTCTCTTTGTATTTTGGTGTGTGTGTGTGGTGGCAGCTTTAAAAGTTTTTCATTGTTTCTTCTTTTTTTGGCTTTTTTTATTGAAGTTTTGTAGTTTCCTTTGTTTTACTATGTTTCTGTTTCCGTACGTCGTTTATAAACTACATTTCGTATATTTTTTTTTTATTTTTTTAAATATTATATAACAATGGCAGTATATGTATTCTTTTTATTTTATTTTATTTTATTTTATTTTATTTTTAATAAAAAATTATTTTTCCCTTTCTTTTATAATTTTTATTTTGTGTCTTTTCATTTTTCTGCTAATCTACGGAAATTAAAAGCTGAAATGAGAAGAACAAACAAGAAGAAAAGTTGATTATTAATGGTTGAATATTTATTTTAAAAATAAAAGCGATGATCGCGAAAATCGCTTTTTAAAAATGTCTTTAAAAGATCTTTTAATATGTACTCCGGATATAGCCTAACCCAGAGATAATGCCCGATAAGTTGCATCGACAGGTTTGATACCTGACGATTGACGATTTCTTTTTTAGAAACCACTCAGTAGGTAAATTGGCCTCAACAAAAATGTCCGCGATTTAAATTAAAAATTTTCTACCAAACAATACGTTTGCCATCGGCTTACAACACTCACTAGTTATTACTATCTCCACATTCATCTGTACCTAAAACTTGGGTCGTTTTCTTGGGCCTTTCATTAGACATGTAACTGAGATGTCATCAAAATCTTTTATTGATTTGAAAAGCCTACTGATTCCCTTTTGTATGGAATAAAATATCGTTTAAATGAATATCCCAGCTTCTCTCAGTGTATTGTATCCGAAATGTTGAATCTTCCTTGACTGCTACGCATAAATCACGTAAAATTTTTTCGGTGATAGAGGTTATGTTGGCTTTGACGCCATCTGCGGTTTGTGGCTGCGGTTTGTCGCATACATCTGCAACAAAGAAAGAAAACCCTACCAGAAAATCTCTAATGGGGTAAAATCCCACGATCTCGAGGTGACAAGATCATAACCTCAAACCACTCGTGCAGAATATCCAATGTGGCATGAGATGATATGTGCTCAAAGAAAGAAATTGGTAACCATCGACCTATTGTGCTCTATGGCACTAAAAGGACTCGTTCTAAAGAAATAAGGGTGAAGACGCCGCTAGTCCAAAATCTATACCAAACAGCGATTTTTTCGGTATGTGTAGGATGCTCCCATTTGGATTGGCATCGTCAAAGCTTTGTTCTCGTAATTATTCCTTCTCAAATGGGTTTCCTCCGCAAAAGATGATCGTTTCCTATGGTCGTTTATCTTTAGCTCCTGGGTCAGCTAAATTTTCGACGGTATCGGAAATCCCTTTTGGAAGTCTCGATAGCATTACTGTAGAGGATACGTTGTGTTAGATTGGATTAAGCTCATATTTTGGTCATCAATTGTGATGTCATACATCAATACTCCACCCAGGGATCAAACATTTCCTTTAGGAAATCAACCGGATTCTAGAATAAATCTTGCTATTCATTCTTATAGGGCAGTGACTTTTGAGGACCATATGATCACTCCATCAGAAATTAGCATTCCTTATTGCATGTGCTCTTCTGCTGCCAATAAAGTTAAATATTCCAGATTAACTAAAGTAATCGAAACACATAAAAGAGATTATTAGTTTTACATCAAGCCTAGCCAGTTCATATCCTTAGTGTTGATGTCCTAGAATCCATAAAGGATTACCTTTGAATTACTCGAAATTTCTCTAACAAAACGCCCCTACAAAGGTATCAGAAATCTCAATAAATATATCGCAGCTAAATACCATTATGGACCCTTCGGTATAAACTTGCATTAGGAATCCCTGGAACTTCAGACTAAAGAACCCTTGTTTGAATTTTAAAATCAAATCAAATCTCATAACTTGAAATTGTAAGCGACTATATAGTTGACCTCAATGTATCTATGACTTCCCAGAATTGCCGTGTCCATTGCCTTACCACCACCACCACCTCGGCCATCTGGTTCTATAGAAAGTCACAGGAAAGTTAAGGGAGCATAGCAAATAATGCTTTAGTTGGAGCGGAAAGGAGGGGATGGCCTAATGTAAACAAAACTGAGGAGCGTGTTGTGTTCGAATATTCAAAATTCGGCATGGAAATGGAAGTCCTGATAGTCCAGATTCTGATGAGAGGCAATGTAATGGTAGTCATATCCTAGAAGAACGAATGTACTGTGAAGAAGCTCATAAGGCAGTCAAAAAAAAATATTCCAAATTGCAAATGAAATAAGCAAGGCTCATACGGCAATACAGCCTCTGTGAGAAAAAAGTAACTGATAGAGGCCGTGGGTACAGAGCAGAGATCAGCAATGAGTATTCAAAAAGATGAGTAGAATCGAATAATACTCATAATTTCTGATACTTATACGCATTCACATTTATTTTAATATCATGGAACCTCTACTCATATTCAAAGTTTGAAGTACTCATCATATTCATAATTAACAACACATATGATGTTGTGTTGATTTCGATTCTCCATAACTTAGCATATACACGAAACACAAAATAAGTATGAATCGCGTACGAACACTAAAATACTCACTAGAAGGTTGTGTGTGGTGCTCTGCATGCTGATCTGCCTTTTTTGCTTATGTGTCTGTCTGTTTTCTTATTTTGTAAATAATAACAATAACAACTAAGACTGTAAATTTTGTTGAATGATTCGGAGTCACTCGAATCATTTCTAAGTATTATAAGAGTATTTTTCTAAAGTTATGAATTTAAGTGAGTAGTAGGCTTATGAAACAAACATATTTCGAATGTGGTATGAGTTTGATGTCAACGTTGTACTCATACTCATTGCAACCTGTACTTATAAATCAATGTTGTAGTGAGTATGAATGAATCCGGAGTATATAGTTATATTTCAGTATTGTTAACTTACTTATGAGTAGCGAAAAAACGATTCATTGCTGATCTCTGCTGTACATATCCTTGTTTTGATAGCTATTATGCCTATCATGTGATTTATTTTGAATATATTAATGCATACATACATAATTGGTCATTACAACGCTTCAGTCAGACTTAGCTTCTCACACCACTTATGTTGTGTGCGTTAATTTTATTCATGAGTGTTTAAAATCGACTCCGAACGACAGATTTTTGAGAAGCTTTTCATGGCAATTTTATTTCATTCGCAAAGTTTTTGCCAGAAATCTGCTGAGAGGAAGCCGCCGAAGAAATATTTTCATACTTTCGTTTTGATGTCTAACCTGGGGTTTGAACTCGGGCCTTCAGCCAACACACTATCTACTAGACTAGGGTTAAAAAGTACTGAATGCAACCATAATAAGTTAGAGGACGTGTACTTGTCAGTTAAGACAAGTACAGTACCCGGAGGTCGAATTAACCCATTGTACTCGCAACCTTAATAGCTTTGGCAAAATTTGTTCATGGCCTTCATTATTTATTTATGTTTCTTTATTTTGATTCATTTTCCGTTAAATTGAAAATTTTCCAAAAATTATTTTGAAATTGTTGTTAAGAAAAAAGGTCTAGATTACTATATTTTTTTTGTATGTAAAGGGTGATTTTTTAGCTATTATCTTTTTGGCAACACTGGTTTAAACAGCTCACGCACGTTTCGTGTTTTGTTTCACTGTCAAACATCTTCAGTTTGGTCTATAATTTAACCATGAATCGTCTTACAAACGAACAACGCTTGCAAATCATTGAATTTGTCATCATTGGACCGTACTTCTTCAAAGATGCTGCGAATCGTAACGTAACTGTGAATGGTGAGCGCTACCGTGAGATGATATCCAACTTTTTTTTGCCCAAAATGCAAGAGCTTGACTTGCATGACATGTGGTTTCAACAAGATGGTGCCACATGCCACACAGCACACGTAACAATGGACTTATTGAGAGGCGAGTTCGGTGAACATTTTATTTCACGTTCGGGACCGGTCAATTGACCGCCTACATCGTGCGATTTAACGCCTTTAGACTATTTTTTGTGGGGCTATGTTAAAGCTCATGTCTATACAGACAAGCCCGCTTCAATTGACGCATTGGAAGACAACATTGAAGCATTTATTCGTGAGATACCGGCCGAAATGTTGGAAAGAGTATGCCAAAATTGGACTAAGCGGATGGACCATTTGAGGTGCAGTCGCGGTCAACATTTGCATGAAATAATCTTCAAAAATTAATTTATATGGACCGTACTATCGATTCAAATAAAGATTTCATGCATTTTTCTGAATTTTATGTGTTTTTTTTTTTTGAAAAATTTTCCTATAGCTCTTAAAAAATCACCCCTTATTTAAGAAATCTTCAAAATCTTATCGTTTGCCAGAATGAAATGCTTTTTAAATTTTAATTTGAATCAAGAAAATCGTTTTTAAATCATAAATAATAATAATATGAGGTGAGGCTGCTTTTTGATATCCTTCAGAAGAAAAAAAATCTAAAAAAATCCTGATAAAATTGCCTTTAAATTCTTGGACACCTTAAGCGACAAATCGTCACAAGATTTCTATGAAAAGCAGAAAGAAAGAAAAAAAAATTCTTTTCAGGCGCTTTTTTTTTCTCCTCATTTTCATTGCATGTTCATCTCTTTTTTTTTTTTGCTTTTTCTAGGCATTTTTCATTCCTTTTTTTGCTTGTTTTATATGAAAAAAAAGAAAAATTATGAAAAGCAGATAAATTTTCCTATGAAAACATAATGAAGCCAATAAAAATTTTCTAGCCTGTTATTTCTGACAATCAGCAACCATCTCATCATATACAAGCAAACTAAAATGGCATTTGAAAGGCAGCAGCAGCAGCAGCAGCTAAATAGGCCTTAAATGTTAAAATAAAAGAATGTGTCACCCTTTTCATTTCATTTCTGTTTCAGTTTTTGTTTTCTCTCGGGGGACCTTTTTGAACTGCTGCTGGCTGCCACTAATAAGAAATGAAATGCGATTTGATGATGATATTGCCCCAAATGACTGCCTGCTTGACTGCATCACTCGTGTCTCTCTGTCTCTCTCGGTGTGTGTGTGTGTTGCTGTTATTGCTCCTTTATGAATGAGTATGTTTATGAATAGATTTTGTGTGTATGTATGTATGTGTATGTTATGAATAAATCGTATTCATAGTTATGAATGCAACATTTAAATTCCACTTCTTGTGTCTTTTTATTTTCATCTCTTTTTTGTGTTTAGAAAACCTTTTTTTTCTTGTTGTCTTTCACTTGAATCGTTTTTTTTTTCAGGCACAAAAAACCAACAACAACAACAACAAAAAAAGACTGTGATTTTCATTTTTCAAGTCCCTCGAGCATTGAAAGAGAGAGAGAGAGAGAGCACTTTTACTTTTATTGTGTGCCATTAGAGTGTGAGTGAAAGATATTCTCGATTGCAATGCACTCTACTGACTGACTCACACAAATACCTATGCAAACTCACATACATACCCATTGAGGATGGGTTGAAGACACACACACTTTCATTGTCCAAAGGGAAGTAAGACCCATAAAAGAGATGGCAATCACAAGGGATATCATTGAACGAACAGGTAAATGATTAGGGGTAAAGAAAATACAGGGAGTGGGGCCCGAATTTATAAAACAAAATACCGGGTTATCCATTTCGTGGTTTCAAAAGTAAACGTAAATAAAACAGATATCAAATATTTTTTTCATGATATTTCTTTTTTATTGTAAAGTTTGAACGTTGACATTATGTGTGAAACACTACATCATTTAAATGACCTCCACGCGAAGTGTTGCAAGCATTGATTCTTTTGAGGTAATTTTCGGCCACTTTTTGACACATAGGTTAGGTTAGGTTAGGTCGGAGTGGTAGCTCTGATGTCACAAAGCTCACTTGAGCACGCATAGCGGCCCGTTGTGATGCCACGGGTGAACGCAGTCCCTGTACTGACCAAGTTCCTCCACAATCAGGGAAAAGGAAGAAGCGCAAGGGCTGCACAACGGAAGCACGACTACCCCGCACTGGAAAACCAGCCAGAAAGTTTGATGAACGAAGCTATATCCTTGATATCAATGGATGATAGCTCCGTTAAGCTAACAAAGAATGGGGAGCCAAATAACCTATATCTACACCTAGCAAGAGACGGGCACTGACAAAGAAAGTGAATAACAGTCTCCTCCTCCTCAGAGGACCTGCATCCACGACAGAAATCGTTAAAAGGGAGCCTCATTCTTTCCGCGTGTCTGCCCATGACACAATGACCCGTAAGCACGTCACGACCAAGACCAAGTAATTGGTTGGTACGCCTTTTATCCATCAAGGGCCAGGTGAGCCTAGCGGTGGAGCAGGACTCCTCGTTGACCCAGGATAGGTTGGCGTCTGGAAAGAATTTCCGCGCTATGGTCAATTTGACCGAGGCAAGTGGTATACCCAATTCAACAGAAGAGGATTCCGGAAGGAGCGCACCAGCTCTGGCGAGCTCGTCGGCTCTGCAGTTACCCGGAATTTCACTGTGCCCGGGGACCCACACCAAAGAGACACTGGTGAAGCGCCCCGAAAGAAGGTCGAGACAGCGACGACATTCCCTAACGATCCTAGAGTTAATCACGAAACCCGATAGAGACTTTATCGCAGCCTGACTGTCAGAGAAGACCGAGACGCGAGTGAAAGGAGCATCGTTGACGAGGATCCATTGAGCGGCCCGGTAGATCGCCATCACCTCCGCCTGAAACACGCTGCAGTAGTCCGGCAGACGGAGAGAAATGTTCAGGTTCAGTTTCCCAGAGTAGATACCGCTTCCAACACCATTGTCGATTTTAGAGCCGTCGGTATATATATCCAGGACTTCCGGGGGGACGACCGTATTAGGATTCCAGTCATCCCTATTCGGAATCAGAGAGTGGAAACATCTGTCAAGACAATATTCAGCAGTGATATAGTCCATGTTCACAGGGGCCACCGGATCAACCTCCAGAATAGTGGAGTGACCAGAAGGTATAATGTGCCAGCGAGACAAAGCATTAAGTCTAGTCGCAGTAAACTTGGCCGCCTGCTTAGCGAGAAGCACAGTAGGAAGCCAGTTGAGCATTGCGAACAAGGCTTTCGTGGGGGTGGTGCGTAGAGCACCAGTTATGTAAATGGCGGCAGACCTTCTGACCTTGTCAAGGAGTCTGACGTTGTGTTGTTTGTCCAGAGCAGTCCACCAGAAAGCAACGCCGTATAAGAGGTTGGGTTCGATGACCGTAGAATATATCCAACGCATGATCCTTGGGCGAAGACCCCATCTGGTTCCGACCGCTCTACTGCAGGAGTAAGCAGCACACGCCGCCTTGCGTGCCCTAGCAGCCAGATTCGCCCTCCAGTTGAGTTTGGGATCGAGGATCAGGCCCAGATATTTAACCTCGGGACTCAACGTAAGTCTGGTCCCACGTATCATGGGAAGAGAGAAGGTCGGAACTTTATATTTCCTCGTAAAAAGGATCCTATCGGTCTTAGAGGGGTTGATAGACAGTCCAAAATCCCTACACCAGTCCAGTACCAAGTTCAACAGCGCCAAGTTCAACTTATCCGACAGTGTCTGCGGACAAATTCCCGACAAATTCCTAACACATATTGGGCGGTATCTCAGCCATAACTTGACAAATGTTGGTTTTTAAGTGCTCAAGAGTTGAAGGTTTATCTGCATAAACACGGTCTTTCGCGTAGCCCCACAAAAAATTCTAATGATGTCAAATCGCATGATCTTGGTGGCCAGTTGATATCGCCACGACGAGAAATAACGCGGCCAGGAAATATCTCTTGCAATAAAGCCATATTCGCTCGAGTTGTGTGGCATGTAGCACCGTCTTGTTGAAACCACATATTCTCCAAGTCGTATTCTTCAATAGCAGGCAAAAAAAAAGTTGGTTATCATATGACCATAATGCTCCGAATTGACGGTGACAGTCGTTCCATCGTCGTTTTCGAAGAAGTAAGGTCCAATCACACCTTCGGACCAAAGAGCACACCAAAGAGTGACTTTTTCTGGATGTAATGGCCTCTCAGAACCCCAAATACGACAATTTTGTTTATTAACATACCCACCGAGTGTGAAATGTGCTTCATCGCTAAACCATAATCTCCTCTCAAAGCACGATACGTGGCTGTGGCAGAATCACCATTTTTGCAGTAGGTTTTGATAATTTTTATGCGTTGTGTGATAGTTAAGCGATCCATTTTCGTCAATGTCAGACTTTCAACTGCAATGAAAAAAATTGGTTTCACAACTTAGTTTGACAGATGTCGAATTCCAGTCCCATACTTTTGAAACCACGAAATGGATAGCCCTTTAAATTACGCCTGAGTACATAGGCAGACGAAATTATCAGAATTTTTTTCTTTTCAAAATTTAGTCCTTTTTTCTTTCTTTTTTTTAAACTTTTTACCCTTTGGATAGAAGGCTGTATGATATTATTAAGAACGCGATTTTCTGTAGCTTGTAAAATCGATTAGACGTGTGGTTAAATCTGGTGTCTCAGTCAGTCAAGATCTTACCCTTTAAGCCCCATGCTTATTTCAAAATTACTGATCGAAATCGGTTCATTTTGTACATACCATGCTGTCATCAGTCCGCGTGGAGTAGTTTGATGGACAATAACCTGCTACAGGTCTCTTTATGTGGTAGGTATTGAAAAACTGCCAATAACCCCATCGAAAGAAAAAATTTGACTTATGTATGCTACAAATATCCAAACATTTATGCTCCAAGTGTTTAGCGGTTTCACTAATCGAGATGCTGCCAATACTCTGTCAAGCATGAAAACCTTTTCGGAGACACACACATTTCACAGAGACATAGCTAACATAGATTAGCAATGAATAATTTTTTCGCTACTCATTTAGCACTCATGAAATTCTGAATATTAGTGAGTCCACAATATTGAAATTTAACTATGTACTCCAGATTCATTCATACTCACTACAACGTTGATTTATAAGTACAGGTTGCAATGAGTATGCGGACAACGTTGATATCAAACTCATACCACATTCGAAATATGTTTGACTTATAAGCCTACTCATTTAGATTCATAACTTTAGAAAAATACTTAATAATACTTGGAAATGATTCGAGTCACTCGAATCAGTCTTAGTTGTTAGGTATTTACAAAAAAGGAAAAAAGACACACATAAGCAAAAGAGACAGAACAGCAAGCAGAGCAAACCTCAAATGGTCCATCCGCTTAGTCCAATTTTGGCATACTCTTTCCAACATTTCGGCCGGTATCTCACGAATAAATGCTTCAATGTTGTCTTCCAATGCGTCAATTGAAGCGGGCTTGTCTGTATAGACATGAGCTTTAACATAGCCCCACAAAAAATAGTCTAAAGGCGTTAAATCGCACGATCTAGGCGGCCAATTGACCGGTCCCGAACGTGAAATAAAATGTTCACCGAACTCGCCTCTCAATAAGTCCATTGTTACGCGTGCTGTGTGGCATGTGGCACCGTCTTGTTGAAACCACATGTCATGCATTTTGGGCAAAAAAAAAAATTGGATATCATCTCACGGTAGCGCTCACCATTCACAGTTACGTTACGATTCGCAGCATCTTTGTATTTAGAAGTACGCATTTTGATAATAAAATTCAATGATTTGCAAGCGTTGTTCGTTTGTAAGACGATTCATGGTTAAATTATAGACCAAACTGAAGATGTTTGACAGTGAAACAAAACACGAAACGTGCGTGAGCTGTTTAAACCAGTGTTACCAAAAAGATAATAGCTAAAAAATCACCCTTTATTTTAGTGTTCGTACGCGAATCATACTTATTTTCTGCTTCGTGTATACATATGTTGAGTTATGGAGAGTCGAAATCAACATCATACGTGTTGTTAAGTATGAATATGATGAGTACTTCATACTTTGAATATAAGTAGAGGTTCCAATATATTAAAACGAGTATGAAATTATGAGTATGATTCGATTCTACTCATCTTTTTGAGTACTTACTGATGATCTCTGATATGTATATACAATGCTGTCAACAGTCCGCACGTAGTAGTTTGATGGTCAACAACCTGCCTCTATATGTGGCAATACACACATACATACATAATTGGTCATTACAACCCTTCAGTCGGGATTACGACCTAGCTTCTAACACCATTTATGTTGTGTGTGTCAATTTTATACATGAGTGGGTGGGACCAACAGTTTAAAGTCGACTACGAATGACAGATTTTTTCATGAGAATTTTATTTCATTCGCAGAGTTTTTGCCAGAAATCTCCTGAGAGAAAAGCGTCCAAGAAATATTTTTTTAAATTCCGTTTTGATGTCTGACCTGTGGCATGAACCGTGGCCTTTACGTCTAATAAGCCAACACACTACCTAGTAGACTACGGCGACTTCGTATGCTTCAAGTGTCTTTAAAATGTCTAGAGATTTATGCTGCAAGTGTTCAGCGGTTTTACTGGTCACTAGGCTAATTGAGATGCTCCCAATAGTCTGTTAAGCATGAAAACATTTTCGGAGATGAAAACAAACGGACATTGCTAACAATTCTCAATTCAAATGCAGTCGATATTTGATGTCACGTGGGCAGTAATGGCAACGAGAACATAAATCAGCTACAGAACTTAATCACAAGCTGAGTAAAGCTACAACAAACCAGAACTACGTAAGACAAGAACGAAAATACATTTTTATATAATAATTTACAAATTAATGCCAGCATATAAGCTACGTTTTATATTACAAACACTACAATTAAAATCAATAAAATCATAAAATAAGTTGAAATCATTACATAATCTACGAAAAGGACAATTACATCCATAGTTTGTTCTATAAAAGTCTAAAGTAGAATAGTAATTTTATTTTTAGGCTTATCCAACAAAAGCTGTGTGAGTCTGTTCACCTGCACCGTACTACTGTCGATCGCACTGCAGGGAACATATCGAATTTTGTGTAAAAATTTTTAATAAAAACAGCAAATTCTGTGCCTTCAATAAATATATCGATTACTCTCGCTGTGAACTAATCTTATATGTTGGTGATTACAACCGTTTAGTCGGCATTACGACCTGGCTTCTCATGCCAGTCATGTTGTGTGTGTTAATTTTATTCATGAGTGGCTGAACCTGCAGCCAAAAGTCGATTCCGTACAACAATTCTATTTTACTGTCACAGTTTCAGCCAGAATACTGATGAAAGAAAGTGGCCGTGTGAAATATTTTCTTCTTCGACATGTCTGAGCTGGGGATTGAACCATGGGCTCTCGTCTAATAAGCCAACACACTACTTAATTGACTGCAGCCGTAGATAATTCTACAATCCAATTGTTGAATGGCTAGCTGAAACCGGTGTGGCATTGTTTTCTTGACGCAACAGTATCCTAAGCTTCTTGATGACAATTGCGTTGCAAAATTAATTTGCAGGACATTCTATGCAGAATAAGGGCAGAACAATGGCCACGTACAACATACATGGTTGGCTTATTTTGAAAATACCTCCGCATATTGTCTGTTTTGCTTTTGTATCTTCAAAAGCTTGTATTCTGTTTTGGATGGAATTTTCTAGGTGGTACACTATCTAGACTGCAGTTTAAATCTCTTTTCTTGGTTATCAATTAAACAGAATCAAATCTTAATGCTTAGATTGCATAGAAGAATGAAATTTATGGTTGCCATGAAGCAATGCTTTCTGCCTATAAAATCGGTGTTCCCTCAACAACTCTCAACAATATATTGCCGTTGATACACTAGAGGACTGAATGACATTAAAATTTTTGGCAATAAATACCCGCAAATTGTTTGGAAAAACGTAGGCTTTCAGAAACATTCCTTGTTTTTTTTTTTTTTTTGATGATCAACTGCCGCTTTGTGTATAAATTGTAATAAAAATTCTCAGGAAGAAGAAGAAGAGAATAATTTTCACCTGTGAACAATAAATTCAATTCCATTATGGTGTTTTATTTCGTTATTTTGCTCTTTTAGGACATGTGTTAAGGCAAGAAGAAGAAGACAAAGAAGAAGAAGAAAAAAAATTCATACTCATTAAAATCTTAAAGTGTCCACCTGGGTATACCATCCCAGGTTATTTATCTCAGCACTTTATTTACGATGAGTATAAAATAAATAAACGAACGAAACGAACGAAACGAACGAACGAATGAATTAATATACATATGTGCGAGTGTTTATGCATGTGTACGTGTATGATTTAATGTACTCGTATGAGTACGTATTTAAACATTAGTTTGTATGCATTTGAGTGTGTATGTGTGTGTGTGTAGCATGTATTTAGGCGTAAGCTTTTGTGTAAATTTCAAAGCCTGCTTTTGTGCATCTCATGTTCATTTTCATTTTCTTTGTCTTTGGCTATGTGTGTGGCTGTTTGTCTATCTGTCTGTCCGTCTCTCTCGCTCTCTGAAAAAGAACACACAGTGCAGGTACGTTTCATAAGAATGGAATTGTTTTGCAAAATTAAGTGAATTAATCTCGAGAAAAACATTCAACTAAAAGAAATCATTTTTTGTCAGAGGATTTATTAGCGAATATAAAAAGAAGACATTTTATTTTTTTCATTTTATTTTTGAAAATAAGACCCAAATACTCCCTGGAAACCCGTGTGTTTATGACACAAGATAGAGACAGACAAACATTTCCGTTTAATTAAACAAAAAAATTGGCACAAAATCTGCTTCAAAACAGAGAGCGTTGCAAAAATGGAACTCCATCTTGTAGTTTTAAAGCCATTTCAGGGTGATTGAGAGATCCAATGAAAGAAAAATTCAATTCACAGAGTTCTTATAAGCATAATTATGATAAGGAAACATGCCAGATGGCCTCATCAAACCTGGTTCGTGGTTCATTGAGGCGGCCTATTAATCCTCATGGCATAAGTACCAACAGAAGTCAACTTATGGTATTAAAGTGGCGCGGTTTACCGGTTGAAATGTTTGTTAAAAACTACTGCCCTGCAGTTTAGGTTCCAAAACAGAATGCAAAACATTTTCATTATGATTGTTTTGAGCTTTAAAAACTTAAAAGGTTTTATTTCCACTTCGTACAGCCCCTGCGCTGATCAATTTCTTCGATGAATTTGGTGGAATTCGACTAGTATAGGGAATACGCTTACATGCGATATTTCAACGGGCCTCAATGTGTACTCAAGTGTGCTTTGGTATCAAAGCTACCACTCCAACCTAACCTAATCTATTTCCACTTTACATAATCCATTCAGAAAAGCGAAAAGCAACATCAGTTGGCAACCCTACTAGTCTAGAATCTGTATAGAATGTAGCACCTGCTTAGTTGGAAAAACTTAATGAAAGTCCAATTCGGCAATAGAGGATACAGAAGACACACGACTCTATGCTTTTCAAAATAGCAATGGGAGTGACCCATTGCAGTGGCATGTAATTCTGAGTCTTTTTATTACCTATGGTTTGGGAAAAGCAGAACAAATGCCGCATGAATAAGAGACGTTGTTTATATTAAGAAACTTATAGTCGATATGATTTCGAAAGTTTATTTGCGTGTTACAAGTAGAGAATGTATCCATCGTTGACAAATACATTGCAAACTGCATTGGTGTGGGTCTAGAAAAATCGAACATCATATCGTTAAGTCGTCGCACATACGAGATTTTCATTGGCAAGTAGGTTCTTAACTTATAGGTTTCAATAACCAGGTTAATTGTCCGCTTACATAATTGGTCATTTTAGTCGTCTGACTACAATCACAGGATGTATTTTTTCACAGGAAAAACGTGTATCTGAGAAAAAATATTTTTTACTCCCCTTCGTCGTAAAGTCTTTGTTTTTATAATAGATCCTTTGAATAAAAAATCACAGGGGTATTCCTTATACTGATAGCACCTCCACAAAGCTAAGAACATTGCATTGAGGACAAAAGGATCAACTGCCTGAAAGAGTTGGTACATGCAGAACGCCATAATGATTTTAAAGCCATTCATACCAGCCTTTTTTGCCTTTTAATCATAGCTTCTGTAGAAATATATTGGGTTTTGAGTGTAGTAGTAGTCTAGTAGATAGTAGTCTAGTAACCACAAATCAGTGGTTCAAACCCTAGTTCAGACATCTCGAACAAAGGGAAACATGAATATCATTTCTATCGGCATCCTTCTCTCAGCATATTTCTAGCAAAAACTCTGAGAGTAATTAAAAATTGCCATGAAAAAGTTTCTCAAAAATCTGTCGTTTCAAGTCGACATCAAATTTTAGGTCCCGTCACTAATGCATAAAATTAACACTCACGACATGTGTGGTGTGGGAAGCTAGGTTTTGATCCTGACTAAGGGGTTGTAATAACCAATTAAGTAAGTAGCTATCTTGCCAAATCTTCTGCGATGTTGATTGTTAATGCTACTCTTTCCGAGGTTGTAGTGTATGCATATTGTAGAGTACAAATGCATACTCTGATTTAATGTATTGAGTTACACCGAAGTGTTTCTTTGAACCAACCGCATATTTGTTTACATTTGTGTGTGTTGTTTATGCGGTAATAATTTCAGTTTCTGAAGTGTGTCACTAGTGTAAACTGACCTAAGTATAGTAATACTTTCAGTTTCTGAAGTGTGTCACTAGTGTAAACTGACCTAAGTGAACATGTGCTATCCAGAACACTTTTGTTTAATTCAATGTCAACAAAATGCATTAAGCATATTTTATTTTAAGTATTTAAGTTATTGAGTGAGTTTAGAAAGTCACTCATAGAATTAGAAAATGAAATAGTATATAAGAAGAAATTTTAATAAAGAGAAATCACTTATTTTGATCACTGAACTAAACAACTAGTTCTTTTATTTATTACAAGGTGTAGAAACGTAACGTGGATGGGTTATTTGAAGCGCCTCTAAGCCTATAAAATACATACATACATAATTGGTCATTACAACTTTTTAGGCGGGATAACGACCTAGCTTCTCCCATCACATAAGTTGTGTGTGTCAATTTTATACATGAGTGATGGTACTTAGAATATAAAGGCGACTCTAAACTATATATTTTTGAGAAACTTTTTCATGCCTATTTTATTTATACTCAGAGTTTTTGCCAACAATCTGCTGAGAGGCAATTGCCGAAGAAATATTTATCATTTTTCTATTTAGACGAGATGTCTGACCTGGAGTTTGAACCGTAGCTATAACGACGAGGTGTAAAAACGTAGCGTGAATAGATTAATTCGAGAGGCTTGAAGTCTCTTAATTTTCAAAAAATCGGAAATCATTTCTTGGGAATATGTTCCTTTTCTCCTGGCTTCGTTCATGGATGACTTAGTTTGTAGAGAAGGACGTAGCCGCTATACTATGTCAGCTGTAGGTGGCCAGCCAGATTAGATGGCTTATAATTTACATCTTTTCTTCTCCTTTTTGGTTGCCATTTACAATGAAATTTTGAAGTCCTACTTTTGCACATTTTCTGAATAATTTTTTTAATTTAAAGCCTGGGTACTAATTATTAAAGATGTCTCATCTGTTTATTACTTACTTACTTACTTACTTATTACTTTTTCTCTAAAGTTCTTATCGAATGATTTGGTTCCCATAAAACCTTCATTTTTTTTTCCTAAAAAACTTTTCTTTTTATTTTCAAAAAAAAAAAAATGAAACCTTCTTCAAAAATGTCAATGTTTAAATGGCCTCCCCCTGTGCCATATGGTATTGTATGGTATGGTATGCTGATGATGAATATGTTTTTTATCTGTGATTAATTCCAATGTCTTGTTCTCTATACTGTAGTCCTATCAGCGTATTTATCACAGAGGGAATATGTGTGCATAAGACGGTGTATGTGTATGTGTGCTACAAATAACTGTTTTTCATTTCAGAATGTTTTATTTAAGACTCTCACTTACCTTTGCACTTAAGGCAGTTTTTTCTTGTCTGAATTGAAATCCTACAACCCCCACCCTCCCATAAAATAAAGCAAAAGCAAGTGCAGATGAAATGAAATTGTTAAAAGGGACTACACGCCAGACCATGCCACATCACACTAGAGTAGACCAAATCTGAATAGACCCCACAAAACCAACCGACAATAATGACAACAAAAGCAGCAGTAGCAGCAGCAGCAGCAGCAATAACAACTACAAGTACTAGAAGAATAGAAGAAGACAAAGGAGAAGAAGAATAAGAAGTTCTTGTAAGCAAAGCATTTAAAAGATTTTCATTTTGAAAGGTACACCTAAACGAAGCAGATAATAAAGCGCCTACAGGGATCCATAAATGGTTGAAGAATACGAGTACTTAACAAGAGCATGAGATAGACATAGAGAGAGATAGAGAGAGAGAGATGGGGAGTATTTGTGGTAGTGTTTGTGGTAATGGTATTGGTGGCAAGAGATGTAATAGAAGCGATTTAACTTTCGTTTCGTTTAATTTGGTTTTTCTGTTCTCTGTCCTCTCTTCTTATTTTAATTTGTTTGTGGCTTTAAACATTTTTTACCGTATCTTCTTCTTCTGTTTTTGCTGATTTAAGTGCCATTTCTTTTTTCTTTCTTTCCTTCCTTTCTTTGTTTTCATTTTCTATTCTTCTTAAAAGAATTCTTTTGTTTCAAGTGTCTCTACGACTTTTGATTTCTTTTCAGTTCAATTCATGTTACTCTCACTCTCTCTCTCTCTCTCTTTTCTATCTATGTATGTATTCTATACATGTATGCGTGTATGTGATGATGATGATGTTGATTTTTCTGAAACCAAAATGAATACATAGATCAAGAGTTGCGCTCCTAGACATACTCGTAGAGAGGTAAGTTGTGTTTGAAGACAACACAACTCATCTGTTTTTGTGGCTCTAGAGTGGCAGTGGCGTGCATGAATATGAAAATGAAATTGCTTGTCCGTCTCTCCGCCTGTCTCTCTGTCAGTGTGTCAGTAGTGTTGTCTGCACATTCCCACGTAACTGGAATATTTAAATGAAAAGCAAAGGAAAGTATCCTCACTCTGTAAAACATTTCAATCATTTAAACGCTGTGTAGCATTAAACAGCATTAGATGCAGGGATTTCTTTTATTCTCCTCATCCCCCCCCCCAACCACCTTCAAATACATTTTCATTTCAATTCTTTTTCTTTCTTTTCTTTTGTTTTTTCCCAACCTTTTTTGTTTCTGTAATGCCCATCAAACCACAAAAGTTAATGGAAATTGCGTTGTTGTGTCGTATCTAATGTAAGCGAATAAAACTTAAGGATTTTAAAGATTAATCACGAGCTAAAGGAAGCAGCAAAAGCAGCGTTAAGCTTTGATTCTTTTTTTTTTTAAGAAGAAATCTCTTTCGATTAAATTTTTTAAGCCAACAACCGTACCACAGTAATGAAGGGAGCCTAAAAGAAACAACAGCTGTAGTCGACTTAAGCTGTTGTATTCCAAAGGGAAATCAATTGTTCTGCAATGGATTCTGTTTTGCTGGTGTAGACACCTGATTTGTTTAGGAGCGTTGGATTAATTTATTTCAAAACCTTAGTTTACAGCCTAAAATGTTTTCAATTAAACTGTAAGGATATACGAGAACATAACTTATGAAGAGGTTATGCATGTGATGCTAGATACAGCTTCTGCTAAGTTGCCAATCGTTCGCCGAAATGGCTGCAAACTTCAGCTTTGACAGTCAAAGTCTACAATGACTTTATTCTGGTCTTAGATAAAAGAAATACAGTTAAGTGTGAGCATTACTATGGAATATAGGAACATTACAAGAGAGCGATATGCTAGAGGTTCGACACCATGCTTTATAATTTGATAAAAACAAGATAGATAGATAGATAGATGGTAACTGACATAACACGGGGCAAGAATGATAAACTAAAGATTACGCCTTGCGCATGTTTTCCCATTAGATGACGTAGTTGCGCTATTTTAAAGGTTACCAAGTCTTTTTTATATGTGAAAATTAACATTTCTCTGAAAAATGTGTGCACTACGTGAAAGTAGTTGGCAGCCCTGCAATATAACTTACATTATCATTAGCCAATAGAAACAATAGCTGCGTGACGTCATTGATTCAACATGCGCAGAAAGTTTTAATTTTGTGTGCGCGATGGCGTAATCTTTAGTTTATCATTCTTGACACGGGGTATGTCAGCTCATTCATTTAAGGTATAAAGCAATTAAAGTCGTCGTAGTCTAGTAGGTAGTGTGTTGGCTTATTAGACGTGAGGAACTCCAGGTCAAATAACAAATCGAAAATATTTTTACGAAAAGGAAAAACATTAACATTAACATTAAAATTATAAATAAAAGCAACAAAAACAAAACAATGAACTTGTTTACAAATTATCGCACTGCGTAATATAACAACAAACATCAGCATAAAAAAATTGGTAAACAAGTAAACTAAAAAACACCAACAACACTACAATAAAAAACGTAAAAACGATTATAGAGGTTTCGAGAAGGCAAAGTCATGAACGTTCGCCTTCAAGAACATTCATCAGACTGTTTACCCTGTCACATAAAAGGCAAGGCAAAGCAGACGAGTGAGTTAGTAAAAGTTTAGACAGTCTTGTGTGAACAATTGTTAAGTAATTGTTATTGTTAATGCAAAGGTTGTAAACAGAAGAATAACAAAGAAAAGCAATTGTTGTTGTTTACATCATGTTGTGAACGGTGGCACACAGAATTGTGCGAATAATAAAAAATTTTTAATTAAAACTAAACACAAATTTATTTTTATTTTATTTGCCAACTTCGAGCTCATATTTTAAACGGGATTTAAAAGGTAAAAACGTAACGTAAATATGGAAAAAAATTATTTCTTCGACTACTTCCTCTCAGTAGATTTCTGGCAAAAACTTTGGTAGTAAATAAAATTGCTATGAAAAGTTTTTCAAAAAAATCTGTAGTTCGGAGTCGACTTTAAGCTGAACTTCCCACCACTTATTTTAAAAATTAACACACACAACATATGTAAGTGCTGTGAGAAGCTATGTTGTAATACTGACTAAACTGACTATTTAAAAATTATTTCATTAACAGGAAACAGTTTGTACAAATTAATCAGTTCAAAAGTTTTATAGGTACTGTCGAATACGGTGTTCCACAGGGAAGTGGTTTAGGCCCCTTACTATTTTCAATTTATTTAAATGACCTAAAAAATTTAGATCTAATGGGTCAATTATTTATGTTTGCTGATGACATTTGCTTGTTCTATCCATTTTATTTCGATTTGTTTTGAAAACACAAATTGAGAGTGATGCTGCTTTATTAATGGAATTTGCTCGCTTAAATAAATTATTAATAAACTCTGAAAAGACTAAGTTAGTTAGATTTAGACCTCGTGCAGTAAATTCAGATAACAATTTCTTTGTTTACGTTGATGGCAACCCCATTTATGAGTCAAATTCAGTTAAATACCTAAGAATTACGTTACAAAGTAACTTATCTTGGGATTGTCACATTAATAATGTTAAGAACCAAATAGCTCCAGCTATTGGTATCTTATACAAATTTAAAAATAAATTATCAGAAAGATCAAAATTAATGATTTATAATGCTTTAATTGAATCGCACTTAAATTATTTAGTTTGAATTTATGCATTTAATAAAAATAATGTATTGTTGAAATCTTTGCAACGTTGTCAAAACAAAGCATTAAAAATTGTTTATAATTTACCAAAAACTTTTTCAACATTGTTGCTATATAAAGATATATGTGAAAATATTCTGCCAATTAATGGCCTATATATACATATATCAGGTTCTATTGTTTGTTTTTAAAAGTCTTCACAATATAGGTGATCACACAATTTCATTTCTACAAAACCAAGCACATTTTTACACAAGAAATTCTTCAAACTTAAGAATCCCAAGGTGTAGATTGGAAAAAACTGAACAAAGAATTGATTATATGGGTGGCAATCATTATAATAATTTACCTTCACACCTAAAAACTGTCGAGAGTATATCAATATTTAAAAGATTATGTAAAGAATTTTTGAATCATTCAATAGAAACGCTTTTGTAAACTATATTTTGTTTAGTAAATATTGTAAAAATACACTTAGTATTATAATTTCTATAATTGTTTATTATTATAATTGTACGTTAAGTTTAACAGTTGCCAACTTGCCTCTAAAATGCCTTTAGGGCGAAGAGGCCAAATGAAGTCTATGTAAATATTTATTATTGTACAATTATCCGAAACAATAAAAAAAAGCGTTGTAATGACCAAATATGTATTTATGTATGTATGAAGCAATTGAGAGATCAACCATGCTGTCACTGTAAGGACCTCCTTCCTGAGCGTAACGTAAGTGAAAAGTCCTTCCAGAGAAAGCTGATATTAATGAGAGAATTGTGAATTGAACAGTGTGTACCACTTAAATACAGAAGCTAGGACTCAGGCTGTGACTCTGTCTTTCCTAACCAGCACTTTGGAAAAGTTATCAGTAGCTACCTATTGAACATCCACAAAACATTTCCTCCAACTTCCTATATGGTTTCCATTAAATTTCCAGTTTCATTAAACTAATCTTGCCAGCTATGCAGATGTGATTAACACTTGCTAGAATAATAGGGTTACCTTTTGTCTACGGTAGAAATGTATTGAGTTGTTGTTGTATTAGGTAAAGCGATAATGAACTTTACTCATTGATTTTTACACTTGTTTGTTGATGATATTATATTGTCTGGACGATTAGAGATTTGCTGAATAGATTATATGGAGGGGAACCGGAAATTTTTTTTCCTTGATTGAGTTTGAGAGCGAGATGCTTGAGTTTGAGGTCAAGTATTTCACAAGCTCTTTCGGTTATAGCAGATACAAGGCGAAAGAGAATACAAGATAGGGGTTTAGTTGTTGTTTTTATTGTGGTTAAGAAACTTGCTTTAAAACCCTTTAGTAAGGATTAAAACCTAGCTACTCACACCACTCTTGTTAAGTGTTGTGACTGAACGATGGATTTTTGAGAAGCTTTTCATGGCAATTCTATTTTCTCGGAGAGTTTTTGCCTGAAGACTGCTAAGAGTAAGTCCATGAAAGAAATATTTGTTCTTATTTTATTTTGTTCGAGATGTTTAAGCTAAGGTTCGAACTGTGTGCTCTCGTCTAATATTTAAACTACTAGAATGCAGACATAACTGCATAATGGTATGCAGTGGAGACACTTGCTGCCTTTTAACAGCTGAATATGAAATCTTATAAAATTTAAGTTCATAATTCACTGCAAATACTTTTTCCCCCATCCAATAATAGTTTATAATACTTTTTTCTATAAATTACAAATTGCGACACCTTAATACTCTTTACGAAACTGTACCTTTTGTTCCTTGGGGTCAATTTATATGGGCAGGTAAACCTTTTTATTTTTATTTTTTGCCGTTATCAAGCTTAAATAACAAATTGCCTCATACATGTCTATAAAAATTTATTTTTTGTAAACCTGCTCCATCCCCCCATCACACCGTTTAAAATATTGTCTGAAGAGACAAAAAAGAAAGGAAGTTAGGTGGTTGGGTGGCAATCGATCTAAATGACTTTCGAAGCAAAAGACTGCCATGCTTGCCGGCCTAACTGCCTTGCCTGCCTGCCAGTGCTTAAAGCTTCCTTAATTTATATGGAATTTCTATGCAAATTGTTTTTGTTTTAAAAGGAAAACTGGGAACCCAAAAAAAAAGTGTAAAAAGTGTAAACGAAAGAGGGGTTAGGAAAATATGTCACACATATTTTACAGCCTTAAACTAATGATTACAGCAGAAAATAAGTTTTTGTTTTTCCCTTCCCCCACTCTGCAGTCTAATAAAGAAGTCGTAAAACAATCAGGACTTGCAGGAAAAAAAATGAAACTAATTTCAGAGGATTTGGTAGCGAAAAAGGTTCTCCTGGCTGGTGGGTAAACAATATTAGTAAGGGTTTATGGACAACAACAACAACAACAAGACAAAGCAGGGAAAGTAAACTAAACTTATATGAAGTCAAAGTTCGTATTTCTGCTTATTTTCTGAATTTTTTCTGCTTCTTCAGTGACATGAAAAACTGCAAATTAGAGCGTTTATTTTTTTTTAACTTTTGTTGTTGTTGTTTTTTCATTTACAAGGACATAAAATGTTAAAAATTCTTATTAAAACATAATAATTTTCATTACAAGAGGATCAGGCAGCAATGCCAAGCATGCAGGCAGGAAGACATTTAGTCTGTCAGTCAGTGTTAGTATCACGACGATGTCAAATAAGCAGGCAACGTGAAACCCTCAGTAAAATAATGAATAAATGCTGCTGCTGGTGCTGCTGTCTTTGCTAATGATAATGATGCAGAGGCGGTTGCCAGTGCTGCCAGTGTTGTTTGTATTTGAAAAAGTAACAATTTTTTGTAAAGCTTATGGAAGCTGGCATTATCCCTCATACTCATCATAAGCATCGTCAGCAAGATTTTCAATTCTTCTTGTTCTTTTTCTTCTTCCTTGCCAACAGATATTATTTTAAAGGCTTTAAAAGCATTGTAGAGAAAGAAGTATTTACAGTGTAGCATTGTTTGTTAGCATTCGCTGTCATCATACAAATATGCTATGCTATGTAAACATGGCTAACGATACGTTAAGAAAACCAGAGACAGAGACAGAGACAGAGAGTGAGAGTATATGTTTGACGTTAATCTGTACTTTAACGCGTTTGACATCAAATCCAAAAGAATAATATTTGAGTTGCTATCAGTGCCAATACCCGTACCACTAACAGTACCAAGTGTAGAGACGGAAAAATGAAAAAGCAATTGAAACAAATTGTATATTTTAATAATAATAACAACAACAACACCAACAACAGTAGTAGCAACAGCAACACCAACAACAACAACAATCATAAGTAATAAAATATTAAAATTGAAAACAGAAATCTTTTTGAAAATATTTACCAAGAGAGAGAGCAGCTCTAAGCGTTACACGGTATTGATAGCACAATACAAGCAGCTGTTGAAAGCTGAAACATCACACCGCACATCAAACCACAGCACAAGGTTGCAGGGTGCCACTTGACAACTAATGCCACTGGTTTAATGGCACACAAACACAAAACCCTGAACAACATCATACTCTAACGGTAATGCAATGTTGGTGTGTGTGGCCCCACTACTACTACACTACAGTAACACAGAAATATTTTTCATTTTTTTTGTTTTCGTCTCCTCCTTAATGTGCCTCATTTTTAAGTTGTCTTGGCAAAAATTAATCACAAAAAAAAAAAAAAAAAACGAAAAAAAACACGAAAAAAAATATTGAAAGTGTGTTGGTGTCATATCCTTCACAGGCACTATTTATGTGAAATGCCTCACAGCTTAATTGAAACTTTATTATATGAAAAGCTTTACTCAAGACCACTTTAAATGTTGACATTGGCATACTACTTTCGTTGTTTTTAATTGAAGCTCCTCTGAGAAGGATTTTTTGCTCGTCAAACATTTGCTGGAAACGTTTGAGAAAGATGGTGGAGTTGGACTTTAAGAATCGTTAGTCAGATTGACATTCAAAGATGGTTGCTTGAATAGAGAAGCTTTTAATGACTTTTTTTTAATGTCTTAATTGGCATGATAGTTGTGAACACAATGTTTGATTCGTAGCTGCAGAATTTTTAGATGCTTAAGGAGAACCACCGCATAACCTTTCTGCAGAAATTTGGCATCGAATTACTTGCAATAACGTCAAAATCAAAGTCCACGGTTCTTTACGAGTACTGTGATGTAAGACAAAGTCGCCATAGTTTAATAGTTAGTGTGTTGGCTTATTAGACGTAAGGCCACGGTTCAAACCCCAGGTCAGACATGAAAACGAAAATATAAAAAAAAAATATTTCTTCGGCGGCTTACTCTCAGCATATTTTTGCCAAAATCTCTGAGAACGAAATAAAATTCCCATGAAAAAGTTTCTCAAAAAATTTGTCGTTCGGTGTCGACTTTAAACTGTAGGTCCCGACGCTCATGTATAAAAAGGGTTGATACAGCTTTCGCTGAGTTGACAATCCTTGACCGATGTTGAGTCGGGTCGTTCCGGAGCGAAGATCCGATTGTCGTGGGAACGACGTTGAGTTTAGGGGATAAAAATCTTCTCACAGGAGGATAAAGATGGGGGTACCACAGGGTGGAGTCCTATCGCCTATCCTATTTAACATTTACCTCACATCACTCCCAGAACCACCATCAAACATCTCCTTGGTATCATATGCAGACGACTCTACCGTCTTTGCTTCGGGCGTAAATATAGAGGACATCTGTACCAACATAACTAATTACCTTACGTCCTTGGTGGATTTCTTCCGGAACAGGAAACTACGCCTGTCTGCTCCCAAATCATCGGTTTCTCTCTTCACGACATGGACGAAGGAAGTAAGAAGAGCACTAAACGTCGCAGTGGAAGGTAACATCATTCCCACGGTTCGATACCCAAAGATTCTCGGGGTCACTTTCGACAACTTACTTCACTTCGCCGCACATGCGACCAACATCAACGCCAAAGTGAGGAAGAGAAATAAGGTCCTAAAGCAGTGGTGTTGTCCTAATTTTTTTTTACCGGAACGCGTATATATAATTATATAGACAGGGCCGATCCTGGGTAGTCGGCCGTTCTGTGCGGTCTCATTTTAACGACGGGGGTGATTTTCCATGATAATCCTGGCGGCGGCGTTTTTTTTTTTAGGTCTCATGTCCCAAATTTGACGACCGAGGGAAGGGAGATTTCCCCCAATTTCGCCCTTCGCCAGGATCGGCCCTGTATATAGCATAAAAAGGAAAGGAAACGAAAATCATTACGAAACCAATTTTTTTTTTCAAAACGTCAGCCAATTCTCGTTATCGGAAATCATCTTTAGTTCCTGAACGCGTTCCTGTCCAAAAAGGAAGTACCGGAACGACGTTCCGGAGCGTTCCGGCTCGACAACACCACTGTCCTAAAGGCACTAGCAGGCACCACATGGGGAATGGACAAGGAAACCATCATCACCACCTACAAGGCTATTGAACGGTCACTCCTCAATTATGCTGCTCCAATTTGGACATCATTCCTGAGCCATACACAATGGCGGGCATTACAAACGACGCAGAATAGCGCCCTACGTATAGCCACCGGATGCGTGAAGATGGCCAGTATTGACCACCACCATGTAGAGTCCAAAATGCTGCAGTAGTGAGAAAACATAATGAGCTACTGACTAAGCAATATCTCATATGCACAGTTCGCTCTTAACCCACGCTTAACAAGATAATGCTGATAACAGATGATAACGGCCATTTTGTTGAAGTTTCATCTGTCAATTTCGTTGTCATTTATTCACTCTGCCATGTCACATCACCATGAACGCACATAGCATGCAGCAATTCGCGCAAATAATGAAATCGGTTTATCAAAATGCGTATACTGTTCGGGCAACGTATCGAGAGCTTTGCTCATTTTAGGATAGCCATCCTAACGAGAGAACTGTTTACAATGTGGTCGATAAACTGGAGTCTCCTGATTCCGTTAACAATCGTTCTGCAATGTGGTTGATAAATTGGAGTTCACTGGTTCAGTAAACTATCGTTCACGGCTAGTTTGTTAACAAAATGCAAGATTTACTGAAATCATCATCACTGTCCATGTGAGTATCATCATCACTGTCCATGTGAGTGTGCAGGAAAATCCGAGATGTTCGGTTTGCATTGCTCACAAGATATTTGCCTTTCGCAGACAAAAACTTTGTGAATTTTGTGTCGAGACTTGAGCCCGCACTTGTTCAAAAATTCAACTGATCGAGGAGTAGATGTTAACTAGCGACTGAGAACGTAAGATTTGACTTCATTCGATTTTTTCTTGTAGAGATTTCATAAATTGCAGATGTATGCTAATAAGCCACAATTCAAAGCAGACCTCAAAGCCAAGATAACCATGCTATCGATCAAATTCACCCCGATTTATATGCCAGAGGCATGAAAAATTATCCTCTTGGAATGCGCTTCATGCAGAGAAGTCATGGCTAACATTTGAATGATATTACCAGGCCAGACCTAGTTCATGTAAAAGTTTGATTGCAGTGTTAGCTCTCTACTCAATAAGGTATAATGTCCCCCTTTCCTTTAAACTACACATATGCTCATAGAAAGCCACTGTTCTTCCCTTATTATGGCATCAGTTTGTTATTATGACATTATCAAGCAAGCGAAAGTAGATTCACCTGATTTCAGCTGATAGTATATCCTTCCCCGATGTCGCCGTAGTGTAGTGGGTAATGTGTTGGCTTATTAGACGTGAGGCCGTGAGGCCATGCCCCATCCTAGACATGTCGCACAAAACGAAATATGAAAAAAAAAAAATATTGATTCGACGACTTTCTCTCAGCAGTTTTCTGGCAAAAACTCTGCGAGTAAAATAAAATTGTGATGAAAATTTTCTACAAAAAATATATCCTTCGGAGTCCACTTTAAACTGATAAAATTAGCACACACAACATGTGTGGTGTGAGAAACTAGGTTTTAATTATGACTAAAGAGTTGAAATAGCGAATTAAGTAAGTAAGCAAGTCTATCCTATGACATCCTGATGATGTCGGCCCTTGTCTTATTGTACAGCAGGTGCCAATCCAGCCATTCTAAGCCATGCTCCAACATTTTCAACTGCTATGCTCGTCTTCACTAACGAACCTAAAACAAAGTCGTATGCAAAGCCAACAATCATAGTCTTGTTGTAAGACGTGTGTGAAACTGATTTTGTGTGTGTTTGGCTGTGTATAAAGACTATATACTGCCTAATAAATTTCTTTTCTCGCTCTCTCTCCGTGTGTCTGTAAAACAAAATAAAATAAATTGGCAAATTAAGACAGACAGAAGGAGGGCTAACATTAAGATCGAGAGAGAGAGAGAGAGTTGAAGAGAGTGTAAGACAGCCACCAAAAACAACAGGATGTATCATTATAAGCCAACCATTAAGTTTTGCACAAGGGCGACAGGAGTTGGCAGCAAAAAAATATAATTTATGTGTGTGTTCGTGTGTGTTGCCATAGGCACACGCTTTCTTACATATTTTTTTGTTTTTGTGTGCGAAATAATAATAAAAACAACAATAAAAAATAGAAGAACTAATACATCCGCATTAACATAAACCAACACAAAGAAACCGTTACACATTTGTCAGTTAATTACAGTAGAAATGAACCCAGGAAACCATTTATCGTATTTTTGAAGAGCCTATCCAGATTTGCTGAATATTTAGTAGCCATGGGAGAATGGACAGATAGATACCTGTCGAGTAGATTTTAGTTCCATCTTAATATTGTTAAAGCTTGACAACTAGGCTTGTGGGCTTGTTTAGAAATCTGGTACCTACTGAAACCTAGCTAAGGGGCAACATTGATGCGTGTTAACATAAACTTGGCTCGAATTATTGGACAAAGAACTGTAATGATGAGCATTAGACTGATGAGCATCTTTACTTCGAGTAATCACATACTCCACAGGGGCTAGTTTAGGTTTGGGTTAGAGGTCGTGTCGTTGCCAATTGAGTACAAGTACAGTACCCGGAGGTCAAGTTGACCCATTATACAATGTCCTAAAGGAGATAGTAGGGGAAATAGGGAAAAAGGAGAGGAAGTAGGAAAGGCAGAATAAAGGAAGCGGAAGACTAACACAGCCTAACAAACACACAAGAGAGCGCGACTACACCAATAAAGCCCTAATACTTCTCAACCAGCTCAAAATAATAATGAATCTATGGAGAGCCTTAATGTTGGCACCCCACAAAGAATTTAAACCCTCGAAGAAGCTTCTGCCCAGGGTCTTCAACCTACTAAGGGCTGGACAATTACAGAGGAGATGTTCGATAGTTTCCAACTTCTTCTCATTGCAAAATACCCTAATAGTCTTAGCCTAAACCAGCTCAAACTAATAATGAATCTATAGAGAGCCTTAATGTTGGCACTCGACAAAGAATTCAAACCCTCGAAGAAGCTTCTGCCCAGGGTCTTCAACCTATAGATAGTAGGGGAGATAGGGAAAAAGGAGAGGAAGTAAGAAAGGCAGAATAAAGGAAGCGAAAGACTAACACAGACTAACAAACACACAAGAGAGCGCGACTACACCAATAAAGCCCTAGTACTTCTCAACCAGCTCAAACTAATAATGAATCTATGGAGAGCCTTAATGCCGGCACTCGACAAAGAATTCAAACCCTCGAAGAAGCTTCTGCCCAGGGTCCTCAACCTACTAAGGGCTGGACAATTAAAGAGGAGATGTTCGATAGTTTCCAACTTCTCCTCGTTGCAAAATACTCTAATAGTCTTAGCCTAAACCAGCTCAAACTAATAATGAATCTATTGAGAGCCTTAATGTCGGCACTCGACAAATAATTCAAACCCAAGAAGAAGCTTCTGCCCAGGGTCTTCAACCTATAGATAGTAGGGGAGATAGGGAAAAAGGAGAGGAAGTAAGAAAGGCAGAATAAAGGAAGCGGAAGACTAACACAGACTAACAAACACACAAGAGATCGCGACTACACCAATAAAGCCCTAATACTTCTCAACCAGCTCAAAATAATAATGAATCTATGGAGAGCCTTAATGTTGGCACCCCACAAAGAATTCAAACCCTCGAAGAAGCTTCTGCCCAGGGTCTTCAACCTACTAAGGGCTGGACAATTACATAGGAGATGTTCGATAGTTTCCAACTTCTTCTCGTTGCAAAATACCCTAATAGTCTTAGCCTAAACCAGCTCAAACTAATAATGAATCTATTGAGAGCCTTAATGTCGGCACTCGACAAAGAATTCAAACCCACGAAGAAGCTTCTGCCCAGGGTCCTCAACCTACTAAGGGCTGGACAATTAAAGAGAAGGTGTTCGATAGTTTTCAACTCCTCCTCGTCGCGACAATCCCTACAATAGTCTGGCTGGAATCTATTCCAGATCCTTCTCAGCGAACTAATTTCGCATTGTCCGGCAATGAAACCAATAAACAAGGTTAAGTTAATTACAGGAAAACTTTTTAGTTTCTTAACAGGTCACTTACTAACTGAAATGTTGTAGTCTGGGCAAAGGAAAAAAGCAGAGAACATATCACAGATCTGTATGGAGTGAGGAAACATTCGAAAACGAACGTTTGTGGAGCTTCTTATGGGATCTGAGCAGTTCAGTCGACTGTTCAACAAGAAATTTCTGAGTTTTCTATGAAGTCCGGATAGAATACTGTTAGAAACGTTATCCGTTTAAAAATTATAGACACTGTAGAATAGGGAGAGGCTTTTGGGGTATTTTGTCTTGACCTTAATGGTCGATTAAGTCACAGTGCCTGATAATAATAATAAAATAATAAGTGTTGGTTGGATTGTCGTTGTAGTCTAGTAGGAAGTGTGTTATCTGGTTACACATGAGGCATCGGTTCAAATGCAAGGTCAGACATCTCGAACAAAACGAAATATGAAAACAAATATTTCTGCGCTGACTGCCTCTCAACAGATTTCTGGCAAAAACTCTGAGAGTAAATCAAATAGCCATGAAAAGCTTCTCAAAAATCTGTCGTTCGGAATCGTCATTAAGCTGTAGGTCAATCCACTCATGTATAAAATTAACACACACAATATAAGTGGTGTGAGAAGCTAGGCTCTAATCCTGACTGAAGGGTTGTTATGACCAATTATGTGTGTCAGTAGTTCCTTCGACTGGCTACCAATGAAGTCATGACCTTTCTATGAAGGTCGAATGGAATTCTTTTAGAAACTGTCATCCGTTAGAAATTATAGACTCTACAGAATAGGTGGGTGGAACTTCGTCTTCGCGCAAGCAGGTTTGAGGTATTTTATCGTGACCTAAAAACTCGCTTAAGTAACAGTGCCTTGACTACTCGTAGAATAGTATTTTCATATCCTGTTGGTTGGTTTGACGTCTTTCAAACGTTCTATCAAATACTTGCTGGGTGATAGCGAACAAATGTTTGTTGTTGGTTGGTTTGTCTTCTTTTTCTCTCCGTAAATAATTGTATTGTTTGCATAAAACACCCATACGTTTACTCATACGTGGAAACAATGCCTAACAAAGCGAAGAGAATGAGTAGAACACACGTTTATCCTAATTTTGCCGAAAATTTTTATAAAGAGTTCCTTTGTGCGTAAATAAATGTGTTTGTGTGTGTATGTAATACAGAAAAATATATATTTTTTTTATTATTTTAACCGTTGTTGTTGCTGTCAATGTTGTCAAAATTCATACACAATAAATCAGTTCTTGAGAAACTTACGAATATGGAAGAGAGAGAGAGAGAGAGAAAGAAAAACTTTAAAAAGAAAAATCACGCCAAAACAATTTCAACACAGTTTGACAAACTCCATTTTGTTTTTGAAACGAAACGAAACAAAATGAGAGAGAGAGAGAGAAAAAGGAGGAGAGGAAGAAAGGAAAAATGAAAAATACAAAGTAATTTTGAAAAACGTTTGAAATTTATTTCTTATGCCAGCAAACGAAGAGTATACAGGAAATAAATTTGTTGGAAAACCCCTTAATAGGCTCCAAAGGATGTGTGTGTGTTTTTAACAGCCAATTTATGTTAAAAGAAGTTAAAAAAAATTAATTTCGTATTCACTCGTATTCATTTTGTATGGTTCGTTGAGAACTATTTCTGGGGAAGCCATAAACATAAGCAGTGTTGAGGAGGTGGAGAAAAATTTAAAAGTTTATGTAAAGAATAGGATATCAAAGGAATTTCGAACAGTTTTCATTATTTTGTAGCGATTTTGTTCATTGCATAAGGCCAAGAAACTGTGAAAAGTCTTTGAAGTCGCAGTAGGTCGCTAGTAGGTAGTTCACTGGCTTATTAAACGTGAGGCTAAGGTTCAAAACACAGCTCTCACTTCTCGAACAAAACGAAACACGATTGGCTAGTTTCTCTTAGCAATCTGCTGGCAAAACGTTTTTAAATCTGTAGTTCAGAGTCAAAGTTAAACTGGTAAGTCTCTCCACTGTTGAATAAAATTAATGCACACATCCATGAGAAATTAGGTTGTGATTAGGAAAGTAAGTAAGTAACTCGTCTAAGACAAGAAATAAAAGGTAATTCGATGCCTGATTATCATTCCAATTAACGAAAATTAAATACAGTAGAACTTCTATAAATTGAATCACCATTATCCAGAAAAAAACTTCAACTTATAGAAACTTCAAGTTAAAGAAGCAAAACCTGATAGAATTTCTCTCCAAGATGCTGTTGCTGTGCTTCAACTTATAGAAAATTCAAGTAATAGAAGTTCAAATTATATAAGTTCGACTGTACTGTTACGTTTTTAACTTTTAAAAACGTTTAAATATGTATGAGCTCGTAGTTGGCAAATCGATGGAACGATCACATTTTTCGAGTGTCGAAGGAAGCATTCAAGTGCCTTGGTTTTTTAAAACGGTGCAGAAGATACTTCACTCCATCCGACCTTCTTACTATTTACAGCACCTTTATCCGACCTCGGATGAAGTACAACTCTCATGTATGGGCCGGTGCTTCAAAGTCTATTTTGAAGCTTCTCGACCGCGTACAGGAGAGGGTGAAGGTGCTTATTAATGACAGTAGGGTATCCAACACTATTGATTCGTTGAAGCATCGTCGCAATGTGGCGTGCGTTTCATTGTTCTATCGGTACTATAATGGGAGGTGTTCTCGAGAGATAAGGGGCTTGGTTCCCGACAATCACATATTTTTACGTGGTACTCGTACTTCTCGCAGAGCACATCCTTTTGTGGTTGATTGTCCAGTGAACCGCACAATGCATTACAGGGAAAATTCATTTTTTGCCCGCACTGCTCGCTTGTGGAATGATCTTCCTGCGGAACTTTTTCCCTTCACTTACGATATTGGCAAGTTTAAATCAAATGTCCACAAACACTACTCCCTCTTTCCACCTTCCTATAACCTATTTTCCTAAACATGCACAATGCACTGCATGAGTAGGGACCATCCCCTGAGTGCTGGTTTTACAAAAAAAAAAAAAATTTACACCCTTTGCATAAACAATAACAATTACTAGACAATTGTTCGACTGATCTTTGTAACGGAGATCTTCAAACCAGGATTGTTCTCTTTAAACGCACCGCGTCTTCACACAAGTGTGACTGAAATCTTGCTAACTCATTCGTCTGCATTGCCTTGCCTTTTATAGGGCAGGGTAAACAGTCTGATGAATGTTTTTGAAGGCGAACGTTCATGACTTCGCCTTCTCGAAATCTCTTTAATCGTTGTTTACGTTTATTATTGCAGCGTTTGTTGTTGTATTTTTGTTTACTTGTTTACTATTTTTTTATGCTGGTGTTTATTGTTATATTAAGCAGTACGATAATTTGTAAACAGGTTTGTTTACTTGCATTGTTTTGTTTTTGTAGCTTTTGTTTACAATTTTAATGTTAAACGATGTAAAAGCAAAACACCAGTATCTAGATTTTTCCATTTTCGTAACAATACCTTACCGATTGAATTTCCATGTAAGAATCAATGCTGAGTCCCAATAAAATGTTGATAAATGAAAAGTGTCAGTTGAAAACATTTTTTCCGAACATAGTAAAGTTTTGTAGTTCCTATGCTTTATTCACCTGCAATCAAATTCAATTTCTTTTTTCTTTTCGCTCCCTTAAATACGATAAATTTGTCACAAGACATCCGTTTTATATTCAGAGGAGAATCTCATTTAAAATTACCCGGCAACGATTGAATATCGAACTCGCCTCTCTTTGTTTGGCTAATTAATCCTTACGAACTCAAAACACCATTCATGTGTAAAAGCCTCAAGTGGTATTTTTTTATATTTTAAATGCCATTCTTAATGGCAGTACGACAATCGTAATAAAAAGCCATCAGTTGAGCATCAATTCGTTTGAAGAAATCGTCTGCAAAACGCTTTTGAACTTTGAATTTATGTGGCTGCAGCCACTTGTTGTTTTCCTCTTTTTCTTTAAAGTACAAAACAACAACAAATAATAGAAAAAATAAAAAAACAACAACAAAATTTATTAAGTCAGAGAGAGAGAGAAAAACAACAACTGTTGGTTGAATGGTTGGCTGAATGACGACTACGATGATGATGCTGACTTTGAGTCACTTTCGCCTGTGTGTTTTTCTTTCTTTGTCTAAGCCTTTGTGCTGCAGACACTGAGAGTTCTTGAAAATCTTAAAGAAAAATCTTGTTGATGCTGAGAGAAACGGACAGACGCACAAGATGCAGCAGAAGAACAAGAGAGTTCAGCTGTTGCAACGAACGTCTGCTGCTCTTGAAGAAGTGTCCTGGTAAAATATCAAAAAGCATGCCATCAGATAATGAAATTAAGACGTGCTTGAATAGAGAAAGACTGAGAGACAGAGAAAGAGAGAGACAAAGAGAAAGAGGAAGATAAAGTGTAGTGAACTAGATTACTTGGCAATCAATAGTTCCAAGGAATTTGTAAATGAGAGATGAAGGCAATGAGCCAAAGACGATTTAAATTGTACTTTCTTAAATAATTATTAAAAGACCAGGACTTTCTCCCTCTCTCTCACTCTCCCTCCCTCTTTCTCCCATTTAATTTTTATATGTCCTCTAGGATACATTTGTCAACATGAACTTTTCTTAGCTTCATTTCCGTTGTGAAGTTATTAAAAGATATTCACGGGGTCATAAAGCATTTACTCACGTACTGCTCCCTTTGACTTGTTTGCAAATTTCTGCTGCTCTCTCTCTCTCACTCTCTCTCTGCAAAAGGAATTTCCATAAACTGCGGCTTAGTTTAGTATACGAGGGTACGAGGGTACAGTAAAAGATAAGAGTTATGTGCAGCTAATGTGTTTTTAATGGATGAACAAATGGTTAATTTTTTGATCCACCCTCGTACCAAAGGCATGTAATAAGGATTATTTCATATTGCCTGCATTGAGATTTATTTAAGGTACACGAGTAATGATGTCAACGTGTTTAGCCCAGGGGAAGATTTTGTTTAACATCCTGTTTTGTGGGTCTCCCCACCCCATAATGTCATTCCAAATTCATTCATTACGTTATGCTCTCAGTCCGGCTATTAGTTTGTTATTCATTCAGTCACTCAGTCAGTCAGTCATTTATTATTACTTTTGCTTGTATTTATCACAGTCATAAAACACCCAGAAAGAAACCGAAACAGAAATGATGAGAGAAACCGAGTGAGGGAGAGTGAGAGAGAGAGAAATTATTGCCTCATAAAAATTACGATTTAATTAATTTTTTCTTCTTCTTCTTTCATTATGCTTGTGTTCCTTGTCTCATTACATGTTGTATGTGTGTGGCCAAAGAATATCCTGTTTTACTGACCATGCCATTCTGTGCTGGTTGGTGTGTGTCTTGTCTGTCCTGTGGGAAGGCAGACTGACTGGTGTTGGTTCATTGGCTTTAATTTTGTGGATTTTCAAGTGTTCCCTATTGTGTTCGTTTTAATTTTTTCTGGACTTTTTTTTTGCACTTCTTTTTTGGTTTTGTTTTACTCTCCATTGCCTTCATTAAATGTAAAACGAAAGTGTTTTATTTTTATGGGATTTTATAGAGAAACACAGATTTAAAGTTGTAAAGAAAATAAAAACAGAGAGTCACAGTATTTAAGTTAAAAATCATAAAGGCAGACATACAGACATACATACATTCGAAAGGATCTCATCTCAGCATTTTTATGAATTTACAATCGCTTCAGAAGTTGTAGAAACCAAGTAAAGTTAAGTGAGCTGTGATTTAATGACTAAAATAATTTCAAATATTCATATGAAGTCGCCGTAGTCTAGTAGGTAGTGTGTTGGCTTATTAGACGAAATCAAATCAAATCCCAGGTCAGATATCAAAACGAAAATATGAAAATATTTCTTCGGCGACTTCCTCTCAGCAGATTTTTGCCAAAAACTCTGAGAGTAAAGTTGCCATGAAAAGCTTCTCAAAAATCTGTCGTTCGGAGTCGACTTTATACTGTAGGTCCCGCCACTCATGTATAAAATTAACGCACACAACACGAGTGGTGTGAGAAGCTAGAACGTTGTACAATGGGTCAATTCGACTTCCGGGTACTGTACTTGTCACAGTTGACAAGTACACGTCCTCTAACCTAACCTAACCGTCATATGGTGGACACCATTAGCTATGGGGTCGAGAGATCAGCAATGAGTATTCATAAAGATGAGTAGAATCGAATCATACTCATAATGTCATACTTATTTTAATATCATGGAACCTCTCTACTCATATTCAAAGTTTGAAGTACTCATCATATTCATATTGATTTCGACTCTCCATAACTCAACATATACACTAATCACATAATAAGTATTATTCGCGTACTCTCGCAGTTTAGTACGTAGTGTGTTGGCTTATTAGACGTGTGGTCACGGTTCAAACCACAGGTCAGACATCAAAACGAAAATATGAAAAAAAAAAAATATTTCTTCGGCAACTTTCTCTCAGCAGATTTCAGGCAAATACTCTGAGCGTAACATAAAATTGCAATTAAAAGTTTCTCAAAAATCTGTCATTCGGAGTCGACTTTAAACTGTAGGTCCCGCCAGTCATGTATAAAATTAACACATGGATGTGTGAGAAGCTAGCTTGTAATCCTGACTACCTACTAGACTAGAAGACAAGTTCATTCCTTAGCTTTTTATTCAGGTCCTCTATGTAGTATTGCAAGGTATCAAAAGAATGTTCATAAGCTTTCATTTGTTGTAGTAAGACTTGTACATCGAAGATTCGTTATATATAGGCTCTTCCAACGGTGACAGCTGATAACATTCATCTTGTTGAAGCTACATCCGTCAAATTAGTTTGCATTTATTCAGTCTATTCACCACTTGCAAATAATAAAATTGTTTTACCACGCGTTTCGTCCATTTTACTATCCCCATAGTCGGCCTATGAAGAGATCTACATATTCGCAATGTGTTCGAGTCCACTGGTTCAGACTCCGATTGCACAAAACCCGTACGACAACGAAATGCCAGTTATGCGGAAAATATCGCCGCTATCTATGAGAGTGTGCATGATAATCGAGGTGGTCGATTTCGCGTTGCTCACAAGAACTCGACCTTTCGCAGACCATAACTTGTCGAATTTTGCCTAGCGAATTTGGCCTGCAGCCAGACAACAACGTGTGTTCGCTAAATAAGCTGTACAGCAGTCGGAAAGTGATCTTAATTTTCATTTTAGGTGCATACGATTTCACATAGAATCCAAGAGCGTCCAACGTATTTCCAATAAATCACTGTACGGTGTAGATTTTGAACTTGTAGCATAATCGGTTTATATACCTTTGAGATCGATGTTAGCCAGGCCGTCACTGCCAACGGCGAACACTATTGATCGATGATAATCAATTTCCTTTGGTATGAATTGGATGATCTGCACACCTACGATATGTGGTTTGAAAAGGACGTCGCTACGTGTCACATAGCTAATGTCACATTGAGTATTCTGCACAAGCGATTTAAGGGACCATGCCCATCCATCTCATGTGGAGGCAATTAGAACTCCGTTAGAGATTTTTTTGTGAGGGTTTTTTTAAGCCACATATGTATGCGAATAAGTTATAAACAGACGTCGGCACCAATGCTCTCAAGAGCCAAACATCTTTGGGTTTTTGCACACATAGGACACGAACATCAACAATATTCGTTAAAATGAGCGTAACGAATATGAGTTGCTTGTCAGCATTCAGTGAAGCAGGTTCTCGTCGCTTCTTTTTGAAATTTTTTTGTGTATCAATTATACACCCAAAGAAAAATTCAATTAAAATGTGAGGAAAAACTGGGAAACGTAATTTTTTTGCTTTAAATATATTGAATTTCAGGTACCTGAATGATGACTCTTGCTGCGAATCCATAAAAACTTGTACGAAAAATACCAATGGCATTAAAAAGCATAATATTTGTTCGAACACTGTTTGAAACAAAAATTACTAACAATTTTCCTCTGGGTTATACACATGCTTCTCACAAATACACTCACATTTTATCATGTTCTCTTTGTGCCGACGTCTGGTCATAAACCACAATGCTCCTCAAAGCCAATATAAACCATGTAATGGATCCAATTCAGACTGAATTTATATGCCAGAGGCATGCAATGTTGGAGGTTTCAGTTGTGCCGCGCCCAGAGAAGCCCTGGCGGACATTTGATGGATGTTATTATGTTCCACACATAATGGCATCAATAGCACTTTCAAACGAATCAAAAATTAGTTTTTAATTGAATTTAAAGGTAGAAAGCGCTTAATGACAAACCATATAAAGGGTGATTTTTTAGCTATTATTTTTTTTGGCAACACTGGTTTAAACAGCTCATGCACGTTTTGTGTTTTGTTTCACTGTCAAACATCTTCAGTTTGGTCTATGATTTAACCATGAATCGTCTTACAAACGAATAACGCTTGCAAATCATTGAATTTTATTATCAAAATGGGCTCTTGGAAAGTTGACCGAAGATCCACTTCTATATCGAAAAATTATGTTCAGCGACGAAGCTCATTTTTGGCTTAATGGATACGTAAATAAGCAGAATTGTCGATTTTGGAGTAAAAATCAGCCAGAAGCATTGCAAAAGCTACCAATGCATCCAGAAAAAGTCACAGTTTGGTGCGGTTTATGGGCTGGTGGCATCATTGGACCGTACTTCTTCAAAGATGCTGCGAATCGTAACGCCTTTAGACTATTTTTTGTGGGGCTATGTTAAAGCTCATGTCTATACAGACAAGCCCGCTTCAATTGACGCATTGGAAGACAACATTGAAGCATTTATTCGTGAGATACCGGCCGAAATGTTGGAAAGAGTATGCCAAAATTGGACTAAGCGGATGGACCATTTGAGGCGCAGTCGCGGTCAACAATTGCATGAAATAATCTTCAAACATTAAATTATATGGACCGTACTATAGATTTAAATAAAGATTTCATGCATTTTTCTGAATTTTATGTTTTTTTTTTTTTTTGAAAAATTTTCCTATAGCTCTTAAAAAATCACCCTATATAACAAAATGTGCTCTCTATTTATATAAAAATTCAGCAGATTTTTACATGCGGGAATGCTATCTGCTCTTAGGGAATAATTGAAGCCAGTGTGGGCTCGTTAGAATATATGTACATCGGGAGAGGCTATTACAGTAGAAGTAGTGTAATACGTTCACCACGTAAGTTACAGCAGTTAACGAGCACTGCTTGAAAAATTCTTACAACGTATTTGAATTCCATAGTTTTACTAGCTAAATTGCTGACACACCCAACAGCATATTCTACATACACAATGTTGTCGTCTTCCATACGTATTGGATTCAATTGGTAAAAAATTACACACACACATAGTGTTATGCGTTATAATAACAGAATCAATCAGTAAGTCAGTTTTGGTTGCTCTAATGACCTTCGAATGACATTTAAAATCGCACGCAGAACAATTTATTGAAATTTCTTTTACGATTTGTAATCATTTGGCTCAGTGCTGCATACTCCAAAGCTGAAAATTTTCAGTTGCCATACGCATAAAACACACCCCCCCCCCGTGTTTCGTATCGAAAAGGAAGTCAAAGAGAAACATTAACATTTCAAGTCTAAAACGAATTCATCTTATTATTCGCATGTCAAAAATAAAATGAAAATGCCGAACAAGAACAAGAGAGTGGGAATGTATTTATTTGCGTGTGTGTGCTAGTGAGTTTGTATTCACATTTCCCGAAGACAATTAATACTAATTATAGCAAGACAAGCCAAAGGCAAGATAAACCACGAGCAGAAGAAATAAATCCATGGCATGGCATACAAAAACAAAAAACGAACAAGAACAAGAAGAAGAACAAAAAAAAATGGCAACGAATTAAACAAAATCAGCAGAAGAATGAATGATTGACAGGCTGCTGCAAGAAACACTCACTGTCAGCGAAAGGAGGAGGTTGGTTTGTAAGAAAATAAAAAAACAACAAAATTCTGAAGAAAAGAAACAAAATTCCTTGACATAGATTTTGAAAAATAAAAGAAACGAAAAAAAAAACCAAAAACATAAATGAAATAAAATAAAATAAAATCCACCAAAAAAAAAAAACAACACGAAAAAGATAAATTTTGTTTCATTAGAAATGCGAAAAAGAGAGAAAAGAATGGAAATACGTTACACGAAATCCAAAAAAAAAGAAAAAATCTTTTGATTTATTTAGCAAAATCTTCTTCAGAAGGTAGCGAGAGAAGGGGAAGTAGAATGATTTTATGATGCCACAAAATATATAATAAAAGAAGAAAATTGCCTGTGCGCTAATCATTTTTAAATTGATGAACGAAAAAAGAATAAATAAAAACAAAACCAGAAAGAAAAATCAGCAGACAGTTTGGCGGAAAATTTATTCAAGAAATGCCATGAATTTGTTTTGAAATTAGAGGCCGCAGTGGTTATGTTCATACACGGCCACACTACACCTGCTATGGCGAAAAACATGGTGGTCACACTGTATTTGTGTTCTTGACTTTATTTTTCACCCAAAACAAAATTACTGTTATATAGCAAAGACATTTAATTAGAAGTCGCCGTAGTCTAGTAGGTAGTGTGTTGGTTTATTAGATGTAAGGCCACGATTAAAATTTCTGGTCAGATATCAAAACGAAAATATGAAAAAAAAAATATTTCTTCGGCAACTTTCTCTCAGCAGATTTCTGGCAAATACTCTGAGCGTAACATAAAATTCCAATGAAAAGTTTCTCAAAAATTTGTTATTCGGAGTCGATTTGACACTGTAGGTCTCACCCAGCGTTGCCAGATTTTTTTTTTAAACTTTATTTCTGGGAAAAAAATTTTTTTTTTACAAAAAAAAACTTGTTTTCTACAAAACAACCAACATTTTTAAAGGAAATTCCGGAGTCCGGTGCCCTCTGTTGGTGTTTTTCTGCGTTTTTTGTCCGGGACTAATAAAATAAACAATATTTTATTTAAAAATGTAAATATTTCCTGTTTTAATACTGAATTTATTGAAAAAAATTTTAAATTTAATTTTGTCGAAAAAACTTTTTTGTTAGAAAACAAATTTAATGAAAACTTTTTCGCATCTCCAAAAACCTTTAAAAAAATGGGAAAACTTGGCAAATGGCAACGCTGGTCTCACCACTCACGTATAAAATTAACGCACACAACATGAGTGGTGGAAGAATCTAGGTCGTAATCGTGACTGAAGGGCTGTAATGACCAAATATGTATGTATGTGTGTGTGTATGTATATGTATTTAATCAGTTGGAATATATTTGCAACCTTAGTGAGAAAGTGCTTATCATTTGTTCTCAAAACCCCATCACCTTAAAGACCTTGTAACACTTTCCAGAGAATATTGAGTAACGCATCCTATACCTCGAGATGACGTGATTCCGATTGCTCGATGGCTCGAAAACATAAATATTTACTGAATCAGGAATTTAGTCTGATCAAATTGACCTTTCGGTTTATCTTCAGCACTGGCCACGTAGAGTATTTGAGAATTAATTCTCGTAAGTTCGGTTATTAATATCCACCTGGACGGTATTTTATCAATGCTCTCTACTCCGAAGCAGAGAGATATGCATTCGTTGACAAGCCCCGCTTAGGCGACAATATATTGTACTAAAAAGGGTGCCATGTTATTCGAACATCTGAGGGATTAGTATTACTTAAGAGGGAGCTACTAAGAGTTCATCACTTAATACACCTCCTACTCTGGCTTGGTTGCCCTGTAGAGCTTGATAAATGAATGGGCATTGAGAACTATGAAACTCAGTTGGTATGGGATCAATAACACGGAACAGTTGAATCCTAGAATGACTTAAAATACTGCAGTACTGTTTAACTGTGCGAATCCAGTAGCAGAGTATATTGTGGGGAGAAAAACGCTCTTTAAATGACAATAAAATTACTGGCTGTCACAGTAGTCTAGTAGCAAAGAAAATAAAGTATAAAGAATGCGCATCTTAACATATTTTGGAATATTTTTCAAAAATATTTCATGACGCGGGGGGAAAGATAGGAGGGAAGTAAACAGAAACGAAGAGCGTAACAATGCGTTGCTCTCATTCTTTGCTCTCATCGCGATGAGATCAAAGACTATAAATATATGAAGATGTTGCACTGCCAGTGCCAAATTTGTAGATGGCAGTACGGCTACTGCCACTTATTGTACTCAGAGAACTTATTATACTCAGAGAACGTATTGTTCTCTTCTCTAATTTATTCTCATATGCGTGTATACGTGTGTGCTTGTACATTGCCAAATAAAATAATAAACAAACTGAAATATGTCTTGTTTTCACAAAATGTATGTGCAAATAGCCTGTGGAAAAGAAATATTACCGTTTGTTTTATTGTAGGGTAAGAATATGTGTTTTATTGTTGTAGAAATGAAACTATATCGATTCGCACCGAAATAAAAAATCCACATTTTGTGTGGACATTTGAAACTGAAAAACTGAAAAATTGTTTTATAAAAAGTGTGAATTTAAAAATTGTAGTGCATGCTCAAACAAAACGTTTAATAAATATAATATATAATTAAAATCATAAATCATATTTTTAGAAGATATTGATAGGACTGGAAATATATCAGAAAGTACACATACCCCTGATATAGATGTCGCAGATATATACGATGAAAATAAAGAATATTTTAATGAAGGCACCGATTGTTTTACGTCCAACAATGTGCCAATTGAATTAACATCAAGTCGATATTTTGTTGGTTACATAGCTCAACGAATATCTTGCGTTAAATGTCGTGTGGATATAATCAAACCAGCGCAAATTTTGTCATATCCTTCAGAAATGTTCGTTCATGCAAAATATTATATAAAAGATTCCGACTTTGGAAGTTTGTGCGCTCCATCTGATTTATTTTTTGAAGTTTGCAAAATTCATATAAGTCTTCGAAAAAATTTTTTTAGAAAATAAATCTATAAAAAAACAAAAAAAACATTTGTAGTTGGCCAAAAAATACAAAAAATGCACAAAAAATACAATTTATTCCTTGGTTTGATGAAAATAACGAATATTATAAACACAGAATGGAGATGCTTAATTTACTAATTGTTGTTTTACTACGGAAGCATTCCTCATGGGAAACATACAAATTCAAATTATCCAGTATGGAAAAAGTTAAAATTTTGAACCATTAAAATGATAAATAAATTTAATAAATACTAAACAAAAAAAGCACTCGTTTTATTACAACTTCATTCTATACAAAAATAGACACATATGGTAAATACATACATACATAATTAAATACATAGTAATATATAATTCGGTGCGAATCGATATAATTTCATTTCTACAACAATAAAACACATATTCTTACCCTACAATAAAACAAACGGTAATATTTGTTTTCCACAGGCCATTTGCACATACATTTTGTGAAAACAAAAAATCTTTCAGTTTGTTTATTATTTTATTTGGCAATGTATGTATACATACATGCACACACGTATACACGCATATGAGAATAAATTGCTTAGAGAAAAGAACAATACGTTCTCTAAGTATAATAAATTCTCTGAGTACAATAAGTGTACTGAGTCTTTTTTGTTTTTTTTCTCTCAGTTAACATGAGAGTGAGAACGACCATTCAGCTTTCCCTGTTACCTACCCCCCTCATAAGAAAGAAGCACAAAATTTTGTCAACATCTTTACATATTTATAGTCTTTGGTCAAACAATAAAAACGATCATACATACATAATCGTACATACGCATATACATACGTACGATGAGAGCAACACATTGTTACGCTCTTTGTTTGTCTTTATTTTTCTCCTGTCTTCCCTCCCTCATCAAGAAATGATTTTTAAAAGAGATTTTGGTGAGAGCGGGTCTTACTGGTACATCCCGCCATAAGAAATTTTACTTCTACATGATGCGCATTCTTTATATCCATATTCTTTGCTAGTAGCTAGTGTGTTGGTTTAATAGACATCACAAACATCTCGAATAATACGAAATATGAAGGAAAATTTTCTTTCTGCCACTATCTCTCAACATTCTGAAAGTAAATAGAATTGTCATGAACAGTTTCTCCAAAATCTATTGATCGGAGTCGACATTAAATATTAGATCCCGTAACTCGTAGGTAAAATTAACACATGCAATATTGGTGGTGTGAGAAGCTAGGTTGTATTCCTGACTAAAGGGTTGTAATGACAAATTATGGAAGCAAGTAAAACGGCTGTTAGACCTATTAGAGAGTGGAAATGAAATATCTGAAATTGTCTCTGCAGAAGATAGCAATACACTCGAAGGTTCCACTCATTTGGATTCCTGGATATAAGGATATCGAATGCCACAAAAAATCTGACGCAGTTGCAACGACTGGTGCAATAGAAAATTCCAACGAATTGGTGTTCCTTTGAATACTGCAAACTGATAATCTCACACAAACAAACTGTACTTATCCGATATGGATGTATCTGGAACAAAAGGAACGGTAAACTTAGATTTATAGCAGGATTTATAGCATTTAAGGTTGCAAGTACGACATAACGATTTCTGCGGGGACTGTACTGACGATGAAGAAGACTAGACCAGAGAATATTTGCCTTGTTACTGTACAGAACTGGGGAACCTAATTCCATGTATTGTTTGGTACACAGAATATTTTGACAGTACCTGTGTGGGGTTTCAATAGAATCCAAACCGCCATAAAACTATCAGGATATATAACAGCCATGAATTATGATTGAAACACGGAATAGCTGCTATCGGTATTACAATGGAATCGTATATGACCCAAATAAGCTATGCGTTTTTAAGTGGGTGCCCAACCCAGCCCAACAGAACATCCAGAATCTGTTGGCCCTTCCTCTAAAGGAAAAATTACAAAACCACTTTTGACCTTTCGAGGAGAACCGATTAATCTTATTACTGGCATAATTACTGGCTACTGTATAGTTGGACGTATGCTGGAGGGTATGGGTTGCCCACATTTTGGCTGTTTTGATAGTTTTCACAATGAGAAAGCGGAGTATCGGAACAAAATTTTCTGTGTGTCTGCACTGATCTACGGGAGCTTAGACGTAAGCTTCTTGATGTATATTTTCCCCGATAATCTGGGTTGTTTGATCTTTGCTCTTTATTCAGATTTAAAAAATTCAAAATGGCGGATCTGATTAATTTTTATAAACCTCGACTATCATATTGGATCCGCCATTTTGAACTTTTTAAATCTGAATGAAGATCTGTAATCAGCGACCCCAAAAACCCCTGAGTAACAATTTTCAAGTAAATCTGATTAATATTTAAGGACCTCCGTAATGTGTTTCTTTTTCTCGTGCACCCCTTGACATAAACCCACCCCCTACTTTAAGGGTGCATGCAATCAATTTGGCTTTTGGGCTCATTTTAAAGAGCAAAGATCAATTGTCAATTTCTGACAATAGCGATGGTTCTAGCACGTCACTGTTTAGCTCTACAATTTTTCAAAAATGGCCAATTTTTCAAATCTGATGTGATGGAAAGTTTTTGAACCCAGATTCGTGTTCAGCGCGCAAAATGCCTTCGGAAACACCTGGAGCCATCTTATTTGCACAAAAAAAGTGCAAATTTGCAGGGCTGTGCAATCAGCAGCTGCGCTGGCTCGGCCATGTCGTTCAAATGGAGGATGTTGCTCCGGATATTTGATGCTGGGAACTGCGGAAGTCGGTGAAGAGGACGACCTTGTTTGCGTTGTAAGGACCAAATCGAGGAAGCCTTGTCATCGATTGGTGTGACCAACTGGCGTAGGCGCGCAAGAAGCAGAGGCGCCTGGACGGATGTGTTGCGGCAGCCCGAAATCCGTTAATCAGGTTGTTAATGGCCAATTAAGTAAGTAAGTAAACGTGTGCCAGAGCATATGGACTATCCACACTGTGATTGTTGTTGGGGCTCTTCTATGTAGCACTTACTATGAGAATGATTAGTTCTTCGGTGCAAGGAGTTACTATGAACATTGGAAACATTCTGGAATATCATTAATTTCCTCGTAATCGAATGCGTTGAACAAACATTTTTCGATTGCAAGACTAACGCAACCAGTTCACCAAACATCAGCCTTAGAGGACGCTATGGAACACATCCTGAACCATTCCAAGATCTAAAATGAACCCAAACTAGGCTTTATTTTGGAATTCATCATAAATTATAATACTCTATCAATTTCTAAATCGTAATCTGTTTATTTTTTTTTTTTTGCATTTCAATTCGGAATTTAAAACAAAAGAATTTAAATTCAGTTTGACTTGCCGTGATTTGATGTGACATATTTCACCATCACATTGAAAATTGGAAATTGTTTTACCACAAGGGAAAAAATAATTTTTTTCTTTTTTAAACACAAGCATTTCCCATTTGGGTATTACGTTGACCACATTATAGGCCAGATTCTTTAAGGGTGAGAGGTAATCAAAGTGTCACTGAAGGCATTAGCCTTGTAGACCATGGGGATTCGTTTGCCTAAAGACAATCAATCTCTGTCTCTATCTCTCTCTGTGTGTGATGCTGTTCGAAAAAGATTTCCTTATGATTGTGGCCACAAATTGGCTAAATTTTCTAGGGGGCTTGTCGTTTCCTTTCAAAAAGGAAAAACTATTTTAAATATGAACGACGGAATAAAATGCCTCATTTACATACAATTTTATTGTATTGTCTCGGATTGGCTTGGCTCGGATTAGCTTTGTCTTGTCTTTTCAGTTTATTTTTGAACAATTTTTTGTTTGAATGATTAAAGCAATGGAAAATCCTTTCATTTTTCTTGCTTTTTTTTCGCTACGAATTTATTTTTTTTTTTGATTTTCTTTTTTAGATTGAATGAATGATCCATAGAGAGAAAGAAAAGAGAGACGAAAACTGTGGTTATAGGGTTTGAATGCCTGAATGTCACCCCCCAAGTCACATGCGGTGCCGGTGTCACAGGGAAAACAATTTCTACTTTCAAGTCTTGTATTATGGTCCGATGCGGTGCGATGCCGAATGCGGTGCGGTATGCGGTTTTTCTTCTTTTTTTTTGAGAATTTTTGTTATTTTTTAATTTGGCATTCGCATTTAAAAAGGACTCTGTAATACGGAAAATATTTAATTTCGTTTTAGTCTTGTTTACTTTTGTTTCTAGATTTCATTTCCATTTAAATTTTCTTGTCGTTGGTTGGTAAAGATTACAAGGAAATAAAATACAATTAAAAATCCTTTTTATTTATTTTTAACTAAAATCCTGCTAACATTTCAGCTAAGAAGGCTTAACAATAACAAAAGAATTCCGCGCAATTGTGTTTCCTTTTGTTGGAAAACATTGCAAAACGTACACTTACAAGCGCTGAAATCGATTAGAAGACTACAAAAGCTTTGCGAAAATTAGGAAAACATTGCAGAAACAAATTGAAAACAAAAAAAAAAAAAATTACTTAAATGTACAGCATTTGGTGATAGGAAAACAAAATGGAAATATTTTTCTTAAATTACACCATTTCCACTAGTATACAGCAAACAAAGAAACAAAGGAGAATAAATACTGTGTTGTTTTAAAATTGATTAACAATTCAAATTTATTTTGCAATCCCCTACGAAGGCCATAACAAAGTTAAATGACCTAAAATTTGTACTTCTTGTTCAATTTATATCGCAGCTGATAAAAATCTTTATCTTCATAGTATGGCTTTAAACCGCAGATTGTAATTCTTGTTTGTCTTTATCTCTTTATAGCATGTGTTTCACTACAAGACAGTTTCTAGTATGGCAGCAGGACAGCCTAAATCTGGTGCCTAAATTGTCGATGGCGGATAAGGCAATTCAAACCTTAATTCACTAGTTCTTGCTGTCGCCACAGTGGCCTTGTATCCAAATGAAATCCCAACTGCAATCTGTTCTTTCTTGATTTCTTTTTTCTAATGGAACAACGACTGAGAATAGTACGCATCATTAACTGTGTTGAGCGGATGCACACGTAAACAATACAATTTACTCCCGGTTGATCATAAACAGACGTCGACACCAATGTCCCTCAGGGAAAGATCATCTTCGGCTTGTTACACACATAGGGCACGAACATCAACAATGTTCGTTAAAAACAGCGTAAAAATGCATTCAGTTGCTTATCAGCTTTCAGTGAATCAGGTTCTTGTCGCTTCTTTTTGAAATTTTTTTGTATATCAATTATACATCCAAAGAAAAATGACAGTAGGATTAACTATTTTCTAATGAGATTCACTAATAACAATGAGAAATGATCTCCATTTTTGGAAGAATATTTGTCAAGTGAAATATGCAGTCTTTAGAGATTTGGCGCTGTACATTTTCCATTTTCCACTACATAAGCATATTATTAGGTTACACTTGAAAATATTACTAACAATTTTCCTCTGGGTCTTTAGGGATTTGGCGCTCTACATTTTCCATTTTCCACTATATAAACATATTATTAGGTTACACTTGAAAATATTACTAACAATTTTCCTCTGGGTTATACACATGCCTCTCACAAATACACACACATTTTTATCATGTTCTCTTTGTGCCGACGTCTGATCATAAAAACCAATTGCCTTTACTCTGTCTACAGCATAAACTGACTTTGCTTAGCTAGGATTACAAACCTAGCTTCTGTCACTACCCATGTTGTGTGTGTTAATTTTTATCAATGAGTGTCAGTTTAAAGTCGACTTCGAACGACAGATTTTATATTATTTTCCGAGTTTTTACCAGAAGACTTTTAAGAGGAAGTCAACGAAGAGATAATTTTGTTTGTATTTCGTTTTGTTTGAGATATCTGAGCTGAGCTTAAACAAACGTGCTCCAACTCCATCGTACTAGACTACAGCGTTTCCAGACAGTAAATTTTCTGTGCAGTTTTCAAGCAATCTAAATTACTTGGGTTTGGTTGCCCTGGTAGTCTAGTGGATAGTGTGCTAGACTATTAGCGTAAGAGTCGTGGGTTCGATTCCCACTAGAGATTCTGGTCTGTGACACTACACCGACCATATGGTCAAAGTTACTCAGCTCGATTATAATTTGTAATTGTATTGTAATAAATAAATAAATCACTTGGGATGTAATGCGGATTGTTAACTATGGGGATAGGCTTAGTTTGATTAGCTAATAGTGACCATTCGTTACACTTAAATCACCAAGTCCATTATGACACAACGACAAGCGAATTTAACAGATTATTCACTGTAAAATCACTTTGTTCTCTTTGCAAAGCCAAAAACAGCCTCAAGTTTGAAATCTGATCAAGCAAATCAATTCTCGAAAGAAGTGTAAGTGATACTCTGAAGACGACCGAAGACAAGACAGAGACGTTGGAAGTATTTTACGCTGTTCTTTTCATTCTCGTCTTTGCAGTTGCGGCAATAGTTGTAATACCGCATGATTAGGCACAATACGTGTCTTCCTCCTATCTTATACCATACTAGCAGATTGTACCCGGCGTTGCGCGGGTTATGTAGTTTGGATTAGTTTAAAAAATTAAAAAAAATTATTGGGTAATTTTTGCATTAAAAATAACAATAAATAAAAAACCGGTTTATCGATTTCGAAACCGGTTTTGAAACCGGTTTCTTAAAAAATGCAATTTTTCAAATTATTCGGAAGCCGGTTTAACAAACAACCCAGTTTTTTGAATACTCTAAGTCCTAAATATAAATGCACTCAATTTGCCCGTTTTTCGCCCCTTTCCCCATTTTTGGACCCCTTTCGGTTCAACTTTTGAAACGGAACACCTCCAATAGCTATTTGGGAAACTTAACCAAGCTAAATCGTAAAAAAATACCTTTAAAACAGATAAAATACAGCATTTATGCATAAAGTACTAATTTTTGCCCATTTTTTCTCCACTTTGACCCATTTTTTCCCCCTTTGGATCAAAATTTTGAAAAGATTTATTGCCTATAACCTGCACCAACAAAAGTTCGATCAATATCCCAAATTTCAAGAAAATCGGTCCAGGCGTTCAGGCGTGATTGGCTATACACTCAATTTGCCCGTTTTTGGCCCCTTTTCCCCTTTTTTGACCCCTTTTGGTTCAACTTTTGAAACGGAACACCTCCAATAGCTATTTGGGAAACTTAACCAAGCTAAATCGTAAAAAATTACCTATAAAACAGATAAAATACAGATTTTATGCATAAAAGTACTAATTTTTGCCCATTTTTTCTCCCTTTGTCCCATTTTTTTCCCCCTTTTGAAAAGATTTATAGCCTATAACCTGCACCGGCAATGGCTCGATCTATATCCCAAATTTCAAGAAAATCGGTCCAGGCGTTCAGGCGTGATTGGCTAACAAACAAACAAAAAAACAGACTTACAGAAAGATTTATAATATATATTAGGATGTTAGGATAAGCAGAGCATTTGGACGTGTACTGAACAACAGAGGAGCATAACTAGCTATTCGAGATTTATACCCAGTCATCCATTGTAGCCTATATTGTGTCATACTGAATTTTGAGCTCGTAAAGGAGAAGGAGCCCATATCTTCTAAATTCATAAAATGGTGCTAGTTTGCGAAAGCTTTTATATTCTCTGGTGTTATTACTGAACCACAAAACACAATGAAACTGCTCAGCCATCTCAGACATGCAATAGTTGAAAGCAGTTCTCGGTCACATGATCGTGGATATTGAGGATTTAATAGCGTAATGATGCCACTTCCGGAAAGCTAATATATCCTCCTACTGTATATCATTGAGCTATAGGACATGATACGAATGTTAATCTCATCATTCATGTCATTAAAAAAGGAAATAGAGATGAGTTCAGTTCTTATCCACATGAACTGGGATAACGAGTGCATTATGGCGTAACTGAATTCCCGAAAACCGTTGAAACGCCAGCCCAGCTTAACTAGTCTGCATTGTCTTGGAAGGCAAGGATTTCTGCACCTAGTAAGTACTGTAATGATCTGGTAGCCAAATTGATATGTAAAGTGCAAGAGCTTTTGAGAATACTTAAAATCCCTTGTGAGTTGAATAGTATCACAGTGATTCGGGCTTTGAACCAGTGTTGAAAAATTTAGTACTTTTGTACTTTTTTCAGTACTTTTTCATTTTTTCATTTCAAAAATACCACAGTACTCTCGCAAAGTTTTCAGTACGTTTTTATTATTACATATTTTATGTCTTAGCCTTTTCAACTATTGATGCATTAGCTTCATTTTCAATGTAATGCTAGAGGTAGAATCAAGCTTTAGCCCCGATTACTCAAATGTCCACGGAATATACGTTCGTTTCTAGAATACGAAACACAATGAAAACGCTTGCAGAACCTTAATGTAATATCGATAAGCATTTGCATTGCTCTTCATATGGTAAAAACGAACGTATTGTTACGAAAATGGAAATGGTGTTATTAAAATAATAAACAAAAGCTCCAAAAACAACACAATGGACTTGATCATGTATAAAATGATAAACAAAAGCTCCAAAAACAAAACAATGGACTTGATCACGTGATCAACGAATAAGTAAACATATAGCAACAAAAACAACGGCTTGTTTACAAGATCGATGAATAAACAAAAATATAGCAACAACGTCCGTGTATAAAAAATATAGCGGAAAGACAAATAAACAAAACAACAACAATTCTGCCTGGACGAAAGTAAACAAGATACACGAACAACAATGATGACGAGATGTTTACATTTTTGGATTGTTCCCGAAGGCCGTCATCATCCTTCAAGGGCATTCATCACACTGTTGATCCAGTGATATAAAAGGCAAGATAAAGCGAGTAACGAGGATTCAGTTATAATTCAGTCAGCCGAGTATGAAGACACGTGATTCTCGGAGTTCGAGTTAAGTTAGTCGTGTGACGACGGCGCGTTGAATTAAGTGAGAATTCAACCAGATACGAGATCGAGTTATAATTCAGTCAGACTTGTGTGCAGACAAGTCGCGTGAAGAAAACAGTTGTTAGTGTTGTGCTTACAAGAAAAGGTTGTGAGGAAAGAAGAATAACTAACAAGTGTTTTTGCTTACAAAAAGGTTGTAATCAGAGAAATATCACGAACAAGCACATATTGAGAAAGTTATCATTGTATACGTGGAATAAGTTCGAACAGTGGCACAAAAGTTGTGCAGATAATAAAGAGTTGATTCAAAAATAAACACATATTTATTTTTATTTTATTTGCAATCTACGAACTCATATTTTTAACGTTTTTAAAAGGTAAAAACCGTAACAGTATGTTACATTACGTTTTATCAACGTTTGACTAAACGGGGCTTTTACGTTTTGTTACGTTCCGAATCAGATGTTTTTGTCTTGTATGTGGGGAACATTAATAAGTCGTTAGTTTTTCTGTTCCGTGCCGTATGCCTATTAAATATAAATAAATAAATAGTCTAGTAGGTAGTGTGCTGGCTTACTAGACGTGAGCCCACGGTTCAAACCCCATGGCCCCATCAAAACGAAATATAAAAAATAATACTTCTCCGGCGATTTCCTTCTATAAAATTAACACACACAAAAAAAGTGGTGTGAGAAGTTAGCTCATAATTCTGATTGAAGGGTTATAATGACCTATTTTGTATGTATGTATTTTTGTACAAAAGTACCATTTGATGCAAAAAATTACTCTTTCCGTTATAGTTCAGCATACATGGGCATACTGCATTATAATTCTAATGCATTTTACTGATTACTGAAAAAAATCAGTATCAGTAAAATTTATTAATTACATGTTAGTGGAATTATTTTCTGGAAAAATTGCCTGCAGTTCAAGGATTCAAATAAAATTTTGCTCTGTTCAATAAGCTAAATTATTAACAATTGTTACTGGAAAAGCATTCATAAACTCAAAAAACTTGCAAGAAGAATAAAAAACTAAAATTGTCAACATTTTTTTATCGTTGCAAAAAGTTCTATTTTGAATTATCTTTTGTTGTTTACATTATTGTCAGAACAATTTAAAATCAAAATATTTTACAATATCGACTAATCAAAAATTATACATTTACCTCTTTTTTTTACAAGTTTTTACTAATAAAGTTTTCATTTACTATATAGTTTTTGATGATTTAAAATTGAAATTTTCCATATTTTTTATTTTCACTCCCTTAATACGAATTTAATGAACATACTTAAAAAAAAAATTTTTTTTTCAAATACACTAAAATTTTATTAGTATTCACCGTTAGCTTTTCTTAAGACCAACATTTCAAAATTTGCATCGCTGAGTTTCTGCCTTCTTGAACGATTTACAATTCCAGCGAATGAAAATAATCGCTCTACAGGGGCGGACGAGGGCAATGGGGTATTGTATTTAAGAAACAAATTTTTTATTGCAATGTGAGTCTTGAAGCACTTGGTCGTCGTGTCTCGTTCGGCCAGGTAAAGAATGGTTTCTTGTAGATAATTTCCCGATTCACTGGAAACACACGGTACACTAACATCTGCTTGAAAGAAGTAAATGGATTTACAAATACATAAAAACAAATATTTAAATAAAAAAAATAAGTATAAAAACTATACCATCGCTTTCTTCCACAAAATCAAGAAATAATTTTTGCGGTTTTTGTGGTAAAACACGAGTTTCAGCATCGGGTACTTTGCCATATATTATTACGTAATTATTAAACATTTTCTTCACCTCATCTTCTGATTGTTCTGTTGCAGTTTCTAAAAGAGCTTTTAGAAATCTTAATTTTATTTCTGGAACAGAAATAGCTGCAATAATAGCATCCCAAGCATTAGGCTGAATTAAAAAATATTTCTCAAATCTTCTGAGTAAAGCCTCTTGCATTTTGGCACATACTTCGGCTAAAAACTTAAACGAAAGCACAATTCCGGCAAATTTGTTTTCTGATCTAACAACTTCTTAACGGAATCGTACAGAGAGTTCCACCTTGTTATACATCAGAAATCGGGTGGTCGTCGGTTCAAACCCAGTGGGCTACATCTTTTTTTTTAATTCATATTTGCCATTATTTTAATTTTTGTTTTTTACAAATATATAAATATTTCTACTAATAACATCTATTAGAAATGTTGACAATTTTTTTATAATTAATAAAAATTTACTGGTAATGCATAATGGATTTCAATTTACTGGTACTGATTTTTGTCAGTATTCAGTAAAAATTTACTGATTTACTGCATTTTTTTCAGTAATCAATAAAATTTTACTGGTAATGCAATCTAAATTTATTATTTTATTTCTAATTTATTATTTATTTTAATTTTATCAGTAAAAATTTACTGAATAATGATTTTTTTCAGTAATCAGTAAAAATCAATTTTTACTGAAATTTTACTGGTACTGCAAAGTGCCCATCTATGTAGTTCAGTACCATTTCAAAATTCCGGTTTAGCAAGACTGCTTTGAACTATTAAACTCTTAAAAACACATACAGCTGAGCATAGTTGTAATTTAAGAATACGCACATTCAGCAGGCTTGGTGAATATACAATGTCGGTTACGAAAGCATAAGAAGTTGATTGGCTTTAGATGCTAAGGAAGCGCAACTTGAGAAAATTTCTTCAAAACCTTACTACGGAAACAGGTTCGTAGGAGAGTGATAAAATTGCAGAACTTTATTAAATTTGTCGGCTAATTTCAATACAATAAAAGCGACTTAATCCCTTGGAAAACAAAGGACTATAAAACCTGTTAAGGCCTGGCTTACAATTTTCTATGACTGCTCTTTTTTCCTTTACATTAATACACATTATATTTTAATGAAAGGATTACTAAAACGCATTTGATTAAAATGATATAAATTTTATGGGAGGGGTTTACCATAAACATTAAAATTTAATTTAAGATGACACGAAGCCCTTATGCCACACTGAAATGAAAGCTTAACAATGAAGGAAAAAAAAGAAAAAAAAAAGAAAAACAATGGCACTCTCCACGCAAATGTATGCGTTGACCCAAGTGGACAGTCAATGTTTTTTTTTCTGTTGAACCATTTTATCCATCCATCTTAATGAGCAGCATAATGTGTTTTGTGTAAATTGCTTTTACTTCTCTCTCTTCTTTCCTTGCTTTTCTTGCTTTCTTTCTCTCTCTCTCTCTTTTACTCGCTTGGTATCTCTGTTTTATAATAAACATGGATTACAATAAAATGGCAAGAAATCCTTTTAAAAGAAACACACAAAAAAACAGAAAAAGAAAGAAGTGGAATACAATACAAGAAAAAAGCATCACAGAAAGCAGAAAATATAAGAGAATGATGGCAGTAGCGATGACCAAATGAGCAATAAAGCGTAGGAATCAATGTGTGGTTGCATGTACACGATTGTGTTTAATCGGGCAAAAGAGTGTATACAAGTATAAGAGTGTGTGTGTGTGTCATAATGTCGTCCATAAAACATTAACACTATTGATCTCTTACGTGAATGATAAGAGAAAAGAAATAAAACTCATAAAAAACCATGTCATTATAGCGACCAGCTCAATAAGTATCGTCATAGCCATCCTCACACCCACACACTCACACCCAGCCACACAAAATTTTTATTTTCATTTTAGTTGTACCACCTTTATTGCCCTACTCAGCGAAGGGAAAATTCCAGCTCAACACATTGAAACAGCTTTCAATGATGGCTCATGAAATATACTCAACCGCACACACAATTTCACAAATACATGCATGTGACATAGGAGAGCAGGCCGAAATGGATAGAGGAGGAGAGCAGAAATAAAAACAATCTGTCATGGTATTAGTTGGTTGGTTTGGTTGTTCAAATCCATGAATTTTTCTTTTAAATGTGAACACAACACACACTTACTGCAACACACATACATACGTGTTTAGCCTGGTATTACAAATTACACACATAAAGCAAAGAGATAGAGAGTGAACGAGAGAGAGAGAACAAAAAAAAAATTGAATAGAAAACAGCAGAAAACTTAACCAACAGCTGTTTGTTGGCAGTAAAAATAGACAAAAAAAAAATTGGAAAAAATATCAGCAATTCGTTCAATATGGACTACACTGAGAAAAAGAGAGGAAAAAAGGAAAACGAAGAAAACTGGAAGGATTATGTATGTGAGAAGACGTTTATAATATTGTTACGTTTTTACCTTTTAAAAATGTTAAAAATATGAGTTCGTAGATTGCAAATAAAATAAAAATAAATATATGTTTATTTTTTCAATCAGATCTTTATTATCTGCACAACTTTTGTGCCACTGTTAGAATTTCTTCCACTTATACAACGATAACTTTCACAATATGTGCTTGTTCGTGATATTTCTCTGCTTACAACCTTCTTGTAAGCAATAACACTTATTAGTTATTCCTCTTTGCTCACAACCTTTTTTTGTAAGCACAACACTAACAATTGTGTTCTCAAACGCAACTTGTCTGCACACAAGTCTGACCGAATTAAAGCTCGATAGATTTAATTCTCACACCGACGTGACGTCGTCTTACACGATTAAATTCAAACTCGAACTCCGAGAATAACGTGTCTTCATACACGGCTGACTTAATTCTAACTGAATCTTCGTTTGCTCGCTTTATCTTGCCTTTTATATCACTGGATCAACAGTGTGATGAATGCCCTTGAAGGATGATGACGACCTTCGGGAACAATCCAAAAATGTAAGCAACTTGTTTCCATTTTTGTTGTTCGTGTATCTTGTTTACTTTCGTCCAGGCAGAGTTGTTGTTGTTTTGTTTGTTTGTCTTTCCGCTATATTTTTTTATACACGGACGTTGTTGCTATATTTTTGTTTATTCATCGATCTTGTAAACAAGCCTGTTGTTTTTGTTGCTATATGTTTACTCATTCGTTGATCACGTGAACAACTGCATTGTTTTGTTTTTGGAGCTTTTGTTTATCATTTTATGTGTGATCAAGTCCATTGTGTTGTTTTTGGAGCTTTTACTTATTATTTTAACAACACCATTTCCATTTTCGTAACAATATGACCAATCAGAAGAGCAGGTTAAAAGTGCATCTGCTAGTTGTATGAAAACATAATGAAATTATTTTTCATTGCAGGACAGTTCAGAGAGTTTCAGTGGCTACATAAATGCACTCAAATATTTGTCAATTTAAAATTACACTCGCAGAAAATCCATTGTTTAAACCTCTATCACAAATTAAGTGGACTCGCTTTCTCAAAAAAAAAAAACTCACATAAATGAAGAATTTTGAACAATTACTAGCGTCGCTAGCGTCCCCAGGTCAAACCTCAGCTTAGACAGCTCCAACGAAATGAAAACGAAATATGAAAAAAAAAATATTTCTTCGGCGACTTTCTCTCAGCAGATTTCTGGCAAAAACTCTGAGAGTGTTTACAATTTCTGGCTGGTATTAAAATATCCTGCCAGAAATTATGAAGAAAGGAAATTTATTAAAACCGGCTCTATTTAGAGAAGTTCTGCAGAAAAATTTCTATGTGACCAAAAAATCAGTTTCTCAAGTTGCAAAAACTTACATCAATTATGCCAAAACTACTTGTCAGTGAGAGTTATATAGAAACACAGATCTATGGAAATGGCTTTGGCTTTGGCTGGAAATGGCTTTGGTTTGACCATTTGTATGACTAGGAAACCCGACAATATCCAAAGTAGAAGGCGTAGTAGGCAACCAAATAATAATTGATGGTGTTTAATATTCCAAAAGTTTTCAATAAAGTCGCCGTAGTCTAGTAGGTAATAAGCCAACACATTAAACGTGAAACCACGGTTCAAACACCAGGTCGGACATCTCCAACGAAACGAAATATGAAAACAAATAGTTTTTCGGCGCCTGCCTCTCAGCAGATTTCTAGCAAAAACTGTGCGAATGAAATAAAATTGCCATGAAAAATTTCTCAAAAAAAATCTGTCGTTCGAAGTCGACTTTAAACTGTAGGTCCCGCCACTCATGTATAAAATTCTATTTAATTATTTCTATTATTAAAATTCTAATTAAATCTAATTCTGTTGGTGCGGATAACATTAATCCAAAATTTCTTAAAGTCCTTCTCCCTTCATTGCTTCCTTTTATTACTCTTATTTTTAATAGAATTCTTACGAGCAGTGAATTCCCTTCGAATTGGAAAATAGCTAGAATTGTACCTGTACCAAAATCCAGTTCCGAGTATAGACCAATCGCCATTTTACCATTTCTCTCCAAGGTTTTCGAGAGAATTATGCATAAACAGATGACACGTTTCCTTGATCGGAACAATATGATAACGCAAACTCAGTCCGGCTTTAGAAAAAATCATGGATGCATAACAGCGTTAGTTGATGTTGCTGAAGATATTCGAAGAGAAGTGGATGATGGAAATACTGCCTTTTTGGTCTTGCTGGACCACTCCAAGGCTTTTGATACCGTGGAGCACAATATTCTATGCTTCAAATTACAAAACTTCTTCAATTTTTCCTTTTCTGCCACCCAGCTCTTGTCAACTTATCTCTGCGGAAGATACCAATACACTGAAGCACATGATGGAAAATCTAGAGCTCTTCCCGTGTCAAGAGGAGTTCCACAAGGTTCTATTGTCGGTCCTCATTTATTTTCGATGTACTCCAACGACCTTCCAACTATAATAACAGATTGTAAGATAAGGATGTATGCAGACGATGTCCAACTTTATACTAGCTGCAATAATGCAACGATTACTCAATGTATAAGTTCATTGAATCAACAGATGCATCGTATTCAGACATGGGCTTCTGCTAATGGTTTGGCAATAAATCCGGCAAAATCAAAATGCATTGTTATTCAGAAAAGGCTTGCACAATCAATAAGTGTTCCTGATATATATGTATAAATGGTCAAAAAATACAAATAGTAACATCAGCAAAAACTCTGGGTGTTTATTTCAATAAAACCCTTACGTGGTCTGACCACGTCAACTATGCTTGTGGACGTTCTTTCTCTATGCTAAGAACTATGTGGTCATCTCACTACTGCACACCAATGAGGATAAGAATACTTCTGGCGAAAACATATTTAATTCCCACTTTACTTTATGGATGTGAACTTTTTTCTAATTGTGATTCTTCTAGTAAGAGAAAGTTAAACGTTGCCTACAACAACATTATTCGTTATGTATACGGCTTAAACAGACGCACCAGAATTTCAATGTTCGCAGCTCAATTGTACGGAATTTCTTTTGATTGCCTGCTTAAATTAAAAGTTTTGGTACTTATGCACAAGATAATTTATACCCGCCAGCCGGAGCATCTTTACAATAGACTCTCTTTCGCAAATAGCTGCAGAGGTAGAAGAATAAGATCGTTTGGGTACAAGAGCCTTATCTCTAGTTGGCATTTTTACATATTTGCAACAACTGTCTGGAACTCGATCCCCTACAGCTGTCAAGTATTAAGTAACGCACGACAATTTAAAGCACAACTTATGAAACTGTTTTCAACGTAATAATTTTCTGAAAGTCTACTAAATGTTTGTATTTATCATGCATGTATGTAAATTTTGATCTCTAAAATTGTTATACTACGTAAAATTTAATTTATATTGTTATTTAATTGTATGTAAACATTGTTTCTCTAACATGTTAATTAGTTTCATACTGCAATATAAGACATATGGTCTTGTGTATGGAGCTTTCAAATAAATAAATAAAGTAATAAAATAAAAGTAAAAAAATTAACACACAGAACATAAGTGATGTGAGAAGCTAGTTAGTAATCCTGACTAAAGGGTTGTAATGACCAAATATGTATGTATGTATGTATATATGTATGTATGCAATATGTAGTGAGTAATGTGTTGCTTTTTATACAACAGTCTGTAGTTCAAATCACAGCTCAGACTTCTGGAATAAAATGAAATATTTATTTCCGGGAATTTTTTAGAATAGCTTGGCTGACGAAATATAAGACTACATTGGAATGATCAAGTCAAGCTGAGGTCTGAAGTAACCTCCATTCTGCAAAGATCTTCGCTTGAAAACCAATGTGGCTGTCATCTAACAGATAATGAAGTTTACGATCAGCAGCAGTAGTGCTAGTTTAAAATGAATATGAACATGAGAACATGATAACACAATTTAGAATTCCACTGCTACAGAAGGATCTATCAGTATTGGGAATCCTCAAGCCAGACCTAAATACGGTTCGTATTGTTACGAAAATGAAGAATCTAGATACTGGTGTTTTGCTTTCACATCGCTTAACATTAAAATTATACACAAGAGCTACAAAAAAAACAAAACAATGCAATAAACAAACCTGTTTACAAATTATCGTATTGCTTAATATAACAATAAACACCAGCATAAAAAAAATTGTAAACAAGTAAACAAAAATGCAACAACAAATACTACAAGAATAAATGTAAACAACGATGTTTACATTCATAGAGACTTCGAGAAGGTGAAGTCATGAATATTTGCCTTCAAGAACATTCATCAGACTGTTTACTCTACCATATAAAAGCAAAGCAGGCGACTGAGTTAGTGAAGATCGGTAAGTCTTGTGTAAAGACGCGGTGCGTTTGAAGTAATCGTGGTTTGAAGATCTCCGTTACAAAGATCTGTCAAACAATTGTTTAGTAATTGTTATTGTTTATGCAAACGGTATAAACAGAGGAATAACAAAGAAGAGCAATTGTTGTTGTTTACATCAAGTTGTGAACAGTGGCACACTGAATTGTGCGAATAATAAAGAATTTTTAATTAAAACCAAACACAGATTTATTTTTATTTTATTTGCAATCTAGGAAGTCATATATTAAATGTTTTAAAAGGTAAAAACGTAACAATATAGTTAGTGGGAATTTAAAAGAGTCTTCAAGTGCTGTTTCCTTCAGCTTAGTACCCATAAGGTGTAAGTCAAGTGGAGTTTGGCAAAGAATCAAAGAATATTTATGACTTTAATAGACGGCTAGCTTTCATTTCTTTCTCTCCTGCAAGCCCAAGAATATTTCTCTTGCTGCAATATTTCTCTGAGTGTAGCCTTTAAACAGGAAATATTTGCAAAGTGAGAAAATGTGATGCCAGAGTTAAACTCTTGTTACTTCCGTTATAATGCTGAGTTTTGTGTAATTGCGGTTGTTATTTGATATGAGTGCGTGTGCATGTCTATGTGTGTGTTTGTATGAGTGTATCGTATGTCAAAAGAGTGTCATATATAGTACTCACACTCATAATTTGTTTTAGTTTCAGTTTTTGTTGTTGTTTTTAACACACTCTCAGTAAATAACTTATAATATCACTTGTCAAAGCAATACAAACTCACTTATGACTCTCGAACATAATACATACACACATACATACATACATACGTTAAACGTATACTTGATTATAATAAAACAAAAGCAAAAAAAGAAGAGAAATTTTGCCAATGTGTTGGCAACGAAACAAATAACCAATAAATTAAATTTTGAGAAGAGCGAAAGAGAGAGACAGAGAGAGAGAGAGAGGGAGAGAGAAACCAAACTGTCAACGTATCTCACTGAAATATGTTGAATGTTCCTCCATCCATGGCTGCTAATAATACTTGCAGCAGCAGTAAAAATATTTTTTTTTTATGAGAAAAAAAAATCAGAAAAAAATGAAAAGAAGTACGAAGAATAAGAGTGAAGTGAGTGGTATGTGTACGAGCGCAGAAGGCGAAGTGGAAATACACTTCAAAGTAATCAGCCGTAGATCATGGATGTTTACACAGTAAAAATGGGAAGAATGCTTTGAAGAAATAAAACTTTTCATTACAAAAAAAAAACCAAAAAAAAAAAACAAAAAAAAATTCACTTTAAAACACAATTCCTTGGGGAGACAGGCGAACATGGCATACCCTTTGGGCATAACTTTTGCAAGTGTGCACATGTGTTTTGACTGTTCAAATGCGGGCACATCGTCGTCATCATTTATTAATTGGCCATGAATTTTCTATCATTTTCCGAAATGTGAGCGAATTTGAAAAGGGGATGAAAACAAACAAACAAAATCGAATGAAAGAGCATTTCAAGAAACTTTTTAATGAAATCGAATACTTTCGTTTGTTTAAAAATTTCCCAATAAATTATTGCTTTTCCAAGAAGGCTTCTTTGAAAAGTTATTTTTAGAAAATCAAAGGCAACGCACAAAAAAAGCAGCACATAAAATCACATATTTTAACGTTTTTGACAGTGTGCGGCATGTGATAAACAATATTTTAAATCGTAAATGTATGACAAAGTTTTCTCAGCATCTCTTTTGCCTCCTGTCATAGAATCATGCTTTAACATAATATGCCCACACATTTCAATGCTCTTTGAGTTCTGAATGTCTAGGTTAGGTTATGTCGGAGTGGTAGCTCTGATAGCAAAAAAAAAAAACAAAAAAAAGCTCACTTGAGCACGCATAGCGGCGCGTTGTGATGCCACGAGGTGCACGCAGTCCCTGTACTGACCAAGTTCCACCAAAAATCAGGGAAGAGGAAGAAGTTGGTCAGCGCAAGGGCTGCATATCAAAAGCACGACTACTCTACACTGGAAAACCAGCCAGAGAGTTTGATAAACGAAGCTATATCCTTGACATCAATAGATGATAGCTCCGTCAAGCTGACAAAAAATTGAGAGCCAAATAACCTAAATCTGCACCTCGCAAGAGATGGGCACTGACAAAGAAAGTGGATAACAGTCTCCTCTTCCTCAGCGGATCTGCATCCACGGCACAAGTCGTTAAATGGGAGCCGCATTCTTTCAGCATAGCCACTGTGATTGAGATGATGCCACGACCAAGTCCAAGTAACTGGTTGGTACGGGCCAAGTGAGTCTAGCAGTGGAGCAGGACTCCTTATTGACCCAGGATAGGTTGGCGTCTAGAAAGAATTTCCGCACAATGGCCAGCTTGATCGAGGCGAGTGGCATGCAGAAGTCTACTGAAGAGGATTCCGGAAGGAGTGCACCAGCTCTGGCGAGCTCATCGTCCCTGCAGTTCCCCGGAATGCCACAGTGCCTGGGGACCTAGACCAGTGAGACACTAAAGGGCTCAGAAAGAAGGTCGAGACAGCGACGACATTCCCTAACGATCCTGGAGTTATACACCACATCCGATAGAGATCTAATGGCGGCCTGACTGTCAGAGAAGACTGAGACGCGGGGAGCTCCGTTGACGAGGATCCATTGAGCGGCCCTGAATGTCTAGGATTGATTTCTCTATAAAGTTTGGTGGACAAAAAGTAGTTGCAAGGAACCAACTACAATTAAGTCATAAATAAGGTGAAGTTGCCGGTCATCTATCAAGTAGAGTGTTGACTTATTAGTGGCTCAATCTGGAACAAAACGAAATGTAGAAAAAGTTTCTCCCGCAACTTCTTCTCAGTAGTCGTCTGGCAAAAAACTCTGAGAGTAAATTAGAATTGCTATTAATTAGGTCGTGTCACTTACTGGAAAAACTAACACACACACAACATAAGTGCTGTGCGAAACTAGGTTGTAGTCCTGACTAAAGGCTTGTTATAACCAATAAAGAAAGGAATGTAAGAGCAACTGCGAAGTAAGACCTTATGGTACTAAAGGGTCCGCCAAATAACTTTTTTTTTGAAAATGCTTTAAAAAAAAAACTACTAAATATTTTCTCAAATTTCTTTTTTTATTTGAAAGTACAATCCTTCCGGTTAATAATGGAAAATAATTTCATTCAAATGGCTGACTCGTCTGGCCATGCAGTAGCCTACACGATCGGTCCAATTTTTAAGCACATTATCGATTGTGTGCAGCTGTATTTCACCAATGGCTTCACGAATATTGTCCTTTAAAGCGTCAATTGTCTCTGGCTTGTCGGCGTAGCACTTATCTTTGACGGCACCCCACAAATAATAGTCCAACGGTGTCAAATCGCAGCTCCGAGGTGGCCCAACGACATCAGCTCTGCGGCTGATAATGCGATCTTCAAAAACAAGGCGCAAAACATCGAGTGTAGCTTCGGCTGTGTGGCACGTAGCGCCGTCCTGTTGAAACCAAATGTTGCCAATTTTTGTGAACAAAAATTCGTTCAACATGGCCCGATAACGATCGCCATTGACTGTAACGGCCACTCCTTGCTCATTTTCGAAGAAAAATGGCCCAATTATGCCTCTGGACCAAAATCCGCACCAAACAGTGACTCGTTTTGGGTGCGCCGGCTTTTCAATGTATGCGTGAGGGTTTTCTGTGCCCCAAATGCGACAATTTTGCTTGTTTACATACCCGCCAAGATCAAAATGAGCTTCATCTGAAAAGATGATTTTTTTTGCCAAAATCGGCATCTTCTGTAAGTCGATCGCAGGCCCACTTAGAGAAGCGAAAAGGATTCGTTCAGCGGAAGGATAAAACTAATTATCTGTCAAATCAGACATGAGCTAAGTGTTACCATTCACGAAATAAGCACTAGTTGAAAAAAAACTTTAGATGGCGGACCCGATAGTTCAGGGTACGATAACGGTGTATATCAAGTGGAGATATACGTATATTTACTATCAGCGCTGCTGTCATTAGGTGCTTAGAGAATCTCAACATTACATCTGAAATTGTACAAGAATGCCTGGTGTTTCTGCAGAAATTTAAGGTAACCGCAAAGCTAACGAGTTTGCGAATGCTGGTACACAAGAGAATGAAATCAAATGAATTCCTAAGTGAGACTTACATTCCCCTGCGGATGGCTCACAAACTTTATTTATTAGCAAAGCAAAGATGAAATAATGAAGAAGAGCAGATAAATCGGAGCCATAATGGATAAAAATTTCGGTCGAATCTAACCAGAATCTATCTTAAGAACCTCAAAGCAGTAATAATGAAACACTGGCCTCTAGCTTCACATGCCCGAAGGCTGAGAATTCCTCACAACACCTGCTACAGAAGCTGTAATAACAAGGAAGATGAAAAAAAGACGGGAGATTTTCTCTGTCCTTGTCTGGCTCTTGAAAACATGGGGTGGATGATTTTTGACAAAACGTACCTAACCAAAGGTGATTTTGATCTACAGCTTCGAAATGATTTAGAAGGCTAGGAGTTATAGTTGAATGACAAAGTGAGTGGTATTTGCATTACACATACTTAATTTACTTGGTAATTACAGCCCTTTAGTCAGTATTACAACCTAGCTTCTCATGTCACCCATGTGGTGTGTGCTAAATTTCATGCATGAGTGACGGAATCTACAGTTTAAATAACCACTCCGAATGACAGATTTTTGAGAAACTTTTCAAGGTAATTTTATTTACTTACTTTGAGAGTATTAGCCAGAAGAGAAAGTTTTGCCGAAAAAAATATTTTTTCTTCATATTTCGTTTTGTTCAAGACATCTGAGCTGAGGTTTGAACCACAGACTCACGCGTAATAAGGCAAAACACTGACTACTAGACTATGGAGTCGTCATTGGCATTCGGTAGGTAGGTAGATAGGTTGAAGTGGTAGCTTTGATTGCCAAAATTTACCTGAGCACATATCACGGCCCATTGTGATTGCACGGGTAACCAAAGTCACTGTACTGATCGAATTCTTGCAAACTAATCGAATAACTTGGTCAGTGCAGAGGCTTCACATTAAAGCATGTTTACCCCAACAGAAAAGCAGCCTGTTCATTGGTATTACAATGAAACAGTAATGCAATAAGACCGGAGAAAGCTATATTTTTTAGTACGGCTGCCATTATAACATTTTCTTTCGGACATAAACAAGGAGTATTGTGAACTTGGAAATAACAAAAAAACAAAAGTTTGTTCTATAGAAACTAAGCAGTAGACTTGATGTCTACTCTGATAATATTCCTTTTGTCAAACAATTTTTCAAATAATCTGTGTTATATCTCAGATACAGAATTTTAAATTCAACAGAAGAAAACTTTCTTCAATTATTTGATTTTCACTTTCAGTTTAAATAAGGTTAGGTTAGGTTAGGTTAGAGGACGTGTACTTGTCAACTGTGACAAGTACAGTACCCGGAGGTCGAATTGACCCATTGTACAACGTCCTAGCTTCTCACACCACTCCTGTTGTGTGCGTTAATTTTATACATGAGTGGCGGGACCTACAGTTTAAAGTCGACTCCGAACGACAGGTTTTTGAGAAGCTTTTCATGGCAATTTTTACTCTCAGAGTTTTTGCCAGAAATCTGCTGAGAGGAAGTCGCCGAAGAAATATTTCATATTTTCGTTTTGATGTCTGACCTGGGATTTGAACTCGGGCCTTTCGTCTAATAAGCCAACACACTACCTACTAGACTACGGCGACTTCTTTCAGTTTAAATAACTTTCTTTGAAACTTTTTACTCAAGTAAAGATTTTCTAAAGAAGAGTAAAATGTCGTTTAGATTTCAAATTTTTAAAATAATTTTCTAAACAATACGTAGACAAAAAATTTTTTTTTTTTTAATTTAAAAAAAAAATCACAAAAAGAATCACGGAAATTTTCGTGTTTATTTAACAAAAAAAAGAGTGATACGTGCGCCGATTTGCAAAGAAATCTAACAAATAAACCCTGTATTCTATTCCTTATGTTTCTAATTAAGCAACTAAGAAACTAGAAAACATGGCAGAAGATAATGTCATAATTTCTTGAGCCTGAGGCAAAAATGAAAAAAAGTTGTGGATGAAATATTTTCCAAACAACTGTTAAAGTATATAAGAAAATTAAAAAAAAAATCTGACAAATTCATTAAAAAACAAAAGAAAACGAAAAAAAAAATATTTAAAAAAATTGTTTTTTTTTTGTATGAAAAAGTAAACATTTTCATAATTTTCATGTTTCTTGGCACTTTTTCTGTGCTGTTCTGTGTATATGGTCCTTCGAAGCATCCTAAACCATATGCAACATGAAAAAATTCATTTCATAACTGTTTGCCTAAATGCATAAATGTGGACGTATGTATGTATGGTAATACAATTAAAAAAAAAACACAAACACTTATAGACACACATACTCATACACATACAGCGAATAAATAACACTTCTGTTGCACTCTCTTGTGCTGTTCTTATGCATTTCAAATGAAATATGGCCAGAAGACAAGAACAACAACAAACGAGTGTAGAGCAGTGGTTGTAGTAGTGGTACTCACTCTCTTGCTTTGATACTCTCTATATTCGTTTCTTTAACTCTTTTGCTCATCACTTAAAATCAGTAAACAAAACACTTAAAATGAATGTGTTTCTTAGGAAAAAAAAAAAAGAAAAGAAAACAACAACAACATAACGGCAATTGCAACAACAATAACAACGCAACAAATGGAATAATTTAGAAATATACAGAGTGAAAGATAGAGAGAGAGGGAATGTGAGTGAGTGAGTAATGTTGAGGGAATAACTGAAAAAGAGCAATAAAACAAGAACAAGAAAAAAAGAAGTGGAAGAATTAGAAGTAGAAGCAGCTACACAAACAAATCTTAATTATGTTATAAACAAGTTGCTGAATAAGTACAAACAAAAACAAATATTAAGGACCCGCACACACACACACACACTCTTTTCTATGAATTTAACACAAAACATGGAAGAGAGAAACTCTTGCTTGCAGGAGTTGGGGTTTTTTGTTTCTTGTACTCTTTTTTTAAATGCAATTTTTTTAATTTTCTTTTTAACTGGCATAGTGAACGTTGTTACTCACACACATACATACATATGTACGTACACAGTTTTACTCTTGTTTTCAATTCGTATTTTTTTCTCTCGTTGCTAAATAAACATTTTCAATAGCAGATGTTGGCTAAAAACTGACAAGACAAAAAAGAGAGAGAGAGAGAGAGAGTGAGGAAATGTTTTTTTTCAAGCTCTTTATTCGTTAAACGAATTAAAAATGTATGAAGAAAGCGTGGCGCAAAAAAAAACGTACACAAATGGAAAGAAAATCTCATACTGAGATTGAACAAATTTGGTCAGCTTGCAATAAATACTCAACGCAGGATTTAATATAAAATATTATAGGATAGCAAGACTAGCAAGAGAGAGAGAGAAAGAAAGAAAAACTATTTTAAAAAAATCAAAGAAATTTTTTAATTCATATTTAATGCACTATGGGTTAGAGGTTGCCCAAAAGTGAAATAAAAATTGTGCATTGGAATATTGGGCAGATCATTTGGATTACGGTGCCTATTTTACTGTGTCTACAATTTTCTGGCTGGCAGTTTATTAAAACCTTTTCTAGTATAGTTCTGCGTAAAAATTTCTCTGTGATTTCGCCGTAGTCTAGTAGGTACACAGAAAGAAAAACGGCGTGCTAAAATCAACTTTTCTATTCTCAATTTTAGCAAAAAAACGTGCTTGAAAAATTAAGCCCGTTTTGGCTATTGTTTGCTTGAAACAAGCAAAAAACGGGATTGATTTAAAAAACTAACCTTATATTACTAAAATCAACACTAAAAAGCTCAAATCTATTTAAAAAAGTGTTATTTTGAGTTATTTGTATTTGATTTATGGAATTGTGGGTTTTTAAGTTCAAAAGTAAAAATTTTAAAAATTCTCATTTAGTTCATGTGTATTTATACAATATATATCCAACAAAATGTATTTTTCGCAATTTGCATTTCTTTGGTAGATGACTTGTATTATTCCGGTCGATGACTTGCATTTTTTTTGGTAGATGACTTGCATTTTTTCAAATCAATCGATTTTAGGATTAAGTCAAGTACGAGTTCGAGCTTAAATCAAATTTAAAATTCTTGAAACAAGCTCGTTTTTGGATAAATTTAGGTTTAAATCAAGTACAATTTAGGGCTTAGATCAAGTTCATTGTGCTCGAATAAAGTACGATTTGCCTCAATTGGATCCCATTTATAAGTTAATTCAAGTATGAAATCTAGCTTAAATCAACTTTATAATTCTTGAAACAAGTGCGCTTAAGGATTACTTCAACTTCTGATTCTCTTGAATCAAGTACGAATTCGATCTTAAATCAAGAAAAAATATGCTTAAACCAAATACATGATGAGATCACTTTGATCCCAAAAAGGCTTAAATCACGCTAAAATCAACACTTTTGTACTTGGCTGATTCGGGCTTGATTCAACTCTTTTGTACTTGATTCAAGCCAAACCGTACTTACCGTACTATTGTGACCGATATGGATTGATTCAAGCCCAGATGGCTTGATTCTTTTTTTGAGTGTAGTGTGTTGGCTTATTAGACGTAAAGCCCGGGTTCGTATCCCAGGTCAGGCATCAAAACGAAATATGCAAAAAAAAATATTTCTTCGTCGATTTCCTCTCAGCAGATTTCTGGCAAAAAACTCTGAGAGTAAATAAAATTTGCCATGAAAAAGTTTCTCAGAAGTCTGTCGTTCGGAGTCGACGTTAAATTGTAGGTCCCTCCACTTACGTATAAAATTAACGCACACATCATGAGTGGTGTGAGAAGCTAGGACGTTGTACAATGGGTCAATTCGATCTCCGGGTACTATACTTGTCACAGTTGACAAGTACACGTCCTCTAACCTAACCTAACCTAAAAATCTTTTACATCAGGTTTCCCTTAATTCTAAAAACTTACATTGCTAGGATCAAATGCAATCCTGCAAAACTACTTGTGGGTCAGAGTTATATGCAACGAACATACCAGATCACATATCTCTGGAACTTTAACAAGGGGGAACGAAAACCAAAAGAAATAAAATGTACGATATGGCTTTGGTTTGATCATGGGTATAACTAGAAAGCCCTACAACATCCGAAGTATGATGCTAAGAGCCGTGGCAGGCAACCAGATAACAATAAATGGCATGTAATATTCCAAAAGCTTCCATTGCTGTTGTCGCAATCTAATAGGTAGTGTGTTGGCTTATTAGACGTGAGGCCATGGTTCAAACTCCATGTCAGACACCTCCAACGAAACAAAAAATAAAAAAAAATTTCGGTGACCTCCTCACAGTAGATTTCTGGCAAAAACTCTGAGAGTAAAATAAAATTTGTCATGAAAAGTTTCTCAAAAATCTGTCGTTGGGAGTCAACTTTAAAATGTAGGCCCAGCCTAAGTGGTGCGAGAAGCTAGGTCGTAATCCTGAGTGGTTGTGCAATTATGTAAGTATATACAGTGAGCGTCAAAAGAAAGTGTACACTATGGATAAAATTCTAACAATCTCAACTCAAGTTTTCCATTTAAGGAGAGTGCCCGAAAAAATTTTACAATATTTCCAAATTTTTTCTAATTCTTTTCTTCTTGTTTCAAATTTAAAAACTGGCAATAAAATAATTTGAAAAAAAATTAACGGTAATTTATTAATGTATATTTTTTTGAATTGTACACTTTCTTTTGACGCTCACAGTATGTAATATTCCAAACGCAAGGGCAGGGGTAATGAAAAAACAGTGGTGAAATCAAAGTTTTTCTACTACTCGATACCAAGAAAGGACGTTGCTCTTTTGAAGTTGTGGAGTCCATTGTTTTATGATATCCTTGCTCAGTAACTCCTTTTAATAGGTGCCGCCCCTCCTCTTTGTGATGTTCGTTAATGATGTCATTCTCTATGTATGGTTAGGGATCAGCGGCCAGAGGAATTCCCAGATGGATGATATAAAAGAAATCGCATTGTCTAGTGGGTAGTGTGTTGGCTTATTAAATGCGAGACATTGATTCAGATAGGGGCAGATATTTTCAATGAAACGAAATACGGAGAAATATTTTGTTGACAACTTCCTTTCAGCAGATTTCCGGCAAAAATTCTGCGAATGAAATAAAATTGTCATGGAAAGTTTCCTAAAAATCTGTCATTCAAAGTCAACTATAAACTATAGGCCCCAGCACTCATGTATAAAATTAACACACCCAAAATAAGTGTTGCGAGAAGCTTGGTCGCAAGTGGTTCAGTATCAAGAAAGGACATTGCTCTATTGGAGTTTTGGATTGGGTTATTTTATGACTTGATTGGGTTATACAATGACTTTTGTTCAGTAACTTCTAATCGTTGTCATGGTGGATGTGGTGGTACACTGCCTGTACCTCTCTGTGATGTTCGTTATTGATATCTTTGTATATGTGTAGTTAGGTATCAGCGGCCAGAGGAATTGCCGAGGGGATTATAAAAAAGGAATCGAATTGAAGTCGCCTCTCATCAGATTTCTGGCAAAGGCTTTGCCATGAAAAGTTTTACAGAAATCTGTCTTTTAGAGTCGACTTTAAACTGTAGGCCCCAGCACTCATGTATAGAATTAACACACACAGCATAAGTGGTGTAAGAAGCTAGGTCCTTATCCTGACTGAAGGGTTGTAATGAATAATTATGTATGTATGTAGGTATGTTAGGTTAGGTTAGGTTAGTGTGGTAGCTTTATACCAAAAGCTCACTTGAGCACGCATAGCGGCCCGTTGTGGCGCCACAGGTGAACGCAGTCCCTGTACTGACCAAGTTCCTCCGAGCCAATGAGGGAGAATTTGGTCAGCGCAAGGTCTGCACATGTAGGTATGTATGTAATCGAGTTTTTAATAGCGAGATAACCATGATAAATAATTTGCTCCTTCTTTTACCACGATTCATTGTCATTGCTCCGATTGTTGTCAAACTCTTTAATAACTACGCAGGCCAAGGGCTTATAATACTGTGTTATAGCCTACTAAAGGTACCAAAGTCTTGTTTCAATTTCTTCTTTATGAAATAGCCGCAGAAATAATTGTAATGTGAAGAGTTTATTCATATGCTCAGAGAGATGTCCAATCAGAGAGTAATTACAACCCTAAAGAGCCTGATTGATTGATTCAATTAAGAGCCATAAGAGCCGTGGATCTTTTTTTTTTTGCCAGAGTAGGTCACAACATAATGGATATTCTGCAAGCAACGACATCTACTTACTTGAATTTCAAATAAAAAAAATATCTTCGAAAGGCAATTTCGTTTATTCCCCTAAATCCCTTATATTGTTTTCCATCCCATTGTGCACACAGTGGATTGTAAAAAAATTTTTGTGTGTTTTTTTTTCGCTTTCAATAGAGAAAAATAATGACATCAAATCACTAAAAAGAACAAAACAAAAAAGCATTGCAACAGAGAGAGAGAAAAAGAACATTTTTGTGTGTCTTTGGCTCCACAGGGAGTAGTGTGAAGTGGATGGTCTTATAAATTCATAGAAACTGCACTGGAACCAACAGCAGCAGCAAAACAAAATGTGTTGCCTGAACCAAATCATCATCTTCGTCGTCATTATGAGCAGCAGCGTCACAATGGGCGTTTGCCATGTTTGGCTAAGTGGTCTCATTTATTTGAGTTTTTTTCACTTTTTTGTGCTTTTCAAACAACTTTCGAATAATTTTTTTTAATTTTTTTCTTCCATTTTTTTGGTGGCAGCGTTTAAAATGAACAAATTCGTAGACATAGAAAAGCAACCGAAAATATGAGAAAAAATTTTTGTGGTCTGGTGATGAAAGTAAAACTAAAAAAATTAGAGAAAAATAAAGAAAAAATTGAAATAAAATTTGCCAACAACAACAACAATTTTCTGTAATAAAACTAAAATGCTGCCTTGATGCTCATACTCCCGCCTGAGGTGATGGTGGTTGGCTGTATTTGAGCAGCTTAAGGGCATATTAGAGGGGGATAATCATTATAACCATAATGTAGCATTAACCACGATGAAATGATACTTGTATACGAAATTATTTTACAAAAAATTTTTTTTTATAAATTTGCTTTTCAAATAACACACACACACACACAAACACACTTAAGCAAATAGAAAATAAAATTAAATCAAATTCTAAAAAGTTTCGCAAATGTCCTGTCCCTTGTCCTTTACAAGAAAAGAAAAAAATGGCTGCGCCAGCACTCAAAAGCTTCATTGTCATCATAATCATCATCATCAACATGCGGGCTTTAGTCGCTTAGAGCTTGTGTTCCCTTAGTGGCCCAGTCATAGTGATTTCAAGCAAGCAATCCAACCCAACCAGCCAGCCAGCCAGCCAACCAAACTACCATCGAGCCATTCAAATACAACCACTAAACGAATGTTTATGGAGCGGAAATGAGTTGTTTTTGCCATAAAGAAATGCATTAAAAGCAGACTTTTTTTCCTACTCTTTCTATCTCTCTCTTTCTTCTTATTTTTGTTACAGATTTTCATTTTATTTAAAAAAAAAAAAAAAAAAAAACAGAAAAAACAAAAAATTTTCCTTCTTTCTCTACAAAATGTTATTCTATGTCAGACTTGCTACTGCTGCTGCCTTTACTCTAGAGTAGAGGGTGCCTATTTAAATGGATTTCGTTTCGTTTTTCTTTTTTATTTTCGCTGTTCATTCTATAATTTCAAAATGATCATGGAAAATACGCTTAAGCCACAATTAACGTTTATAATTGGTTTCATATTAACGTTGTAGAATGTACAAGTGCATTTAGGCTGCTTTTTTTAAATAAAATATGTTGCATACATTAAGGCTGTGAATTTCTAGTTAATGATGCAAAATGTCACGCCAGAAAATGTAGTTTAAGTGCCATTTTGTAGTTAATTTTTGCATGAAATTTAGTGTGTTTTCAAGGGAAACATTTCAAGGTTTTATGTTGCATAGTTTCAGGCAGCCAGTAAGGAATGAAGCCGCACATGCGATGCGGAGGAATCGATTTAAAGTATATAGAGTAAGCATTTTCGGTTATTTAAGTAAGAAGGCAATGTCTTTAATGGGCATAATAGACTGAACTGCATGTGGTACAAGGCTCTGCCTTATCTTGAATTCTATATTCGCATCTGTACGCTCTACTAATTTTATGACAACTTTACAGGATGAACAGTTTACCTTCCTTGCAAAAGAATTAACAAAAAAAATATGCACATAAATGAAAATATTGCCACTCCAAAACAGAATCCATTTTGGTGAATCAACTTGAGTACCCAATTATGTCACTTATCGTTACTTCTCCAGTTTCTTTACAGAGCTTTGAGCTTTCAAATCTCACCTAAATCCTCTTCCTTAGGTTGTCTTATCTAAATTTAATTAATTAAAGGTTTTGATGGCTATAAGCAGAATCTGTAACAGGTTCTAGAATGCTAGGGTTGCCATATGTCGTTGTCTACAAACTTCGAAATCTGTTTGTTTGGTCTAGTGGTGAAGATCTTTGATAATTGAACGCTATTCATTAGGCGCTGCCTAATGTCCCTGTGACGTTCGTTATTTGCGTTATCTTCTTTGGAAATTGGTAGGTTCCTGGATGGATTATTTGTAGAGCAAATAAAACCTATTAGTTTTTAAAATTCGCAACAACCATGAAGAAAAATTCTTGATTCTAGATTTGTAGTCAAGTACTTTTACCACGATACCACAGCATCTCAGTCCAGACGCAGGGGTGATTAACATCCTTACGGAATTTTTTGAAAATAATCTGGTTACTCATCTGGCTTCTAACCTACATTCGTTATACGAGTGCGGGGCCTAAATAATGAATTCTAATTGTGTTTGTGTCCATATTGTGTTGCCACTACAAACTTCGATATTATCCTTAGAGTTGAAATATCCTCCAGCGAAAATTGATTTTTAAAATTTGTCTTTCATAATGTCATGATTTCAATTTCTATTGATGCTTGCCAGACGGAAATGTTTGCCGGATCGCATATTTATGCTGATGTACTTATCACTTCAGTATCACTCGAATTGCTTGCTGATTGCAGTGTTTATCAGGCCGACTTTTACGCCATTGTAAGAGCCACGTAGTGGATTCGGAAATTAAATTTCGAAACTTTGACTGTCGACATCAATGTGGTTAGTATGGCATCGCCTAGAGTTCTATACTCCAATGTAGTGAAATCGAAGTGCATTCTGAGCTGCATTCGCTCACTAACCCACATGATGTTGAACTGATATGGGTTCTGCATTGGTTAGAGCGTTTGAGAGATGCACTACTAGGGAGTCGTTCTTTGTTGTAACTGTTACGCAGAGAAACTTACATACTGTTTTAGTTGCAGTGTCGAACATGATAGATGGATGGGTGTTGAGAACATGGATGTCAGGACACCGCTTGCAGAACGTCTTTTTTAGAACCCTCTGACACCACAATGTAAAGGATGAATATTATTTTATGCTAAAACGAGCTAAACGACTACACTTCTAGTGGGCGTATATCGCAACGTACAGGACACCCATTTTAATGCTATTGTTGGAGCTGTCGGAATAAGGAAATGGAGAAATATGATTGCAAATTTGACTCTAAGCGATTTTGTCAGAAACACTGATTGGCTCTTGAGAAGTCCAGTGGATTACAATTTCTGTTTTAGGATTTTCCCAAGAGTAGGAGGAACACATCATCATATGTCGCGTCTGCACATGCAGGGTGTTTATAATACACTGGACCTATTCTAGCGCGGAAAGGAATAGGAAATCTTTTAGCTCTTAGAAGGAATTCAGGCAGTAATTATTCAGACCACGAAATCAAATGTAATTATTGTGGTCTAGGCATTCATTCAGACTGTAATTATGACACTTGTAGGTAATGTTTTGGAAACTAAAGAAAACAGGATTTTCGGTGAGAATGTCACGCTGTAAAAAACTGGCTTAAGGCACACGTACATATGTGGAGATAAAAAGGCTCCCCTTAAATGTAATACAATAGAATACAATACGATTTGTTAGGAAAAATGGTGGGTCTTAAGGGTATCACGAGAAATGTAAATGAGACTGGATTAAGGAGGTAAAATTTTATAAGTGTGAAGATAAATTCAAATTTAAAAATCCAAGACGCAATCCATAAATTTTAGCAACGCCACATTTGGCGTTAACAGAACGAAATTTCCTCTTAACAGAACAAAATTTGCCTTTAACAGAGCACTGTTAGCTATTTAACAGTATCCATCTAAACAAGTCCACTTGTTTAGGAGCTCATTTTGTGACAAATACTCTAGGTATCTGAGTACTATACTATATGCAAAGAAAGGATCCAAAGTCTCTTAATATAATCAGCAACATCTAATATATAAAATTCCCGTGTCACGGTGTTAGTGGTTAAACTCCTCCGAATTGGATCGCCCGATTTTCATGAAATTTTTTGTGCATATCGGGTAGGTCTGAGAATCGGACAACATCTATTTTTCATATCCCTAAATGTTAAGAGGGAGTGGCACATCGGTAAAATTGAATATTTAGGTACATATTGATCGTAGGTGAATAAAATTTAGTGGGTAAGTTCGTAAAGTCGATATCGACAAACTCATCAAAAATGGGCGTGGCAACCCTCCCTATTCAAGTGATACCTATAACTCTTAAACTACTGAACCGAATTTAACCATTCTTTTTTTGTTCGAAAGCTTATCAGGTTTAGATGGTTTAAAAAAATTCGATATAGCAAAAAGAAGGCGTGGCAAACCTTTAAAATTGAATATTTAGGGACATAGTGATCGTATACGAATGCAATTTGGTGGGTAAGTTCACCAAAAATGGGCGTGGTAACCCTCCCTCTTTAAGAGATACCTATAAGTCGGCTAATTCGATGGTTTATAACTACATATGTACATATATAACATGTATGTCTGTTAGTTTTTGTTTTGGAGCGAGTACAACAACTACAACTTCGTCAGCGCTACCCATGATTCGGACCTCTTATTGTTATTCTTTGTATGCCTCACCTAAATAACGTACCGACTTCGATTAAATTTTGAACTAGATAGATAGATCCACACACTTATAGTAAGGTAGTTATTTTTATATAACTGTTTTATGCAGCGTATTATAAGAAATATATAATGTGACCTATTTTGGGCAATAAAAAAATCAATTTTGGGCGGGACGAAGTTCGCCGGGTCAGCTAGTAGTTACATATAAAGTGATATGGTATTGAGAAAATTGGCTTTGAAATTATTAATTTTTTGCTTGAAAGTTCTCTTGAAAATCAAAGGCCAGTTAGGAACATATAACGAATAGTACACAGACTATACAGACTATATGCAAATGGTAGTCCAGAGTGTCGTCTTTCGAACTGCGGTAGTGGGATAGCTGGAATAATTTTGAGAGTTGAGATTTTGAATTTTGAAAAAATCGATTTTTGGCCAAAAATATATAAAAATTCTCTAGAAGATCAGTGGGCATTTTGGAACATATAAGAAATAGTACACCATACCGACTATATGGAAATGGTAGTCCAGACGGTCCTCTTTCGAACCGTGGCGTAGGGATAGCTGGAATAGTACGTGGAGAGTTGAGAAAATTTCCGTGGTCCATACCTTGGAAAGTAGAAGACTAATCTACTTATTGTCACTGTTAAACAGTTAACTGTGCTCTGTTAATAGCAAAGTTTACTATACACTGTTAGAGGCAAGAAATGGCGCTGCTAAAGCTGTGGGTTTGCGTCTTTGGTTTTTAAATTCGAATTTATCTTCACACAAATTAGAATTTTCAGGATATCACAATGGGCAATAGGGATTGCTAGAGGAGCGCGTACAACTTCGTAATCTAATCTTCTTGACACATTGTGTTAATAGGACTACAATTGTATTAAAATGTCGCTATAAACTACAATCTTTTTTGGTCTCCAATCTTATTAAGAGGCGATGTGGTGAAACAATCAACTTTTGCTGAATAATATTACTTACTTAGTTGTACTGTACTCTGCTAAATAGGCCTCTGACTTTAAACGTAAATAACTTTCAATTGATAGTATTTGATAAAAAAAACCGTTCTGTACACAATCTAAGTGTGCTTCGTTCATGCCAAAATTGTTGTCAAAACAAAGTTTTTCAAGTGAAAAGAACAAAAAAAAAATTATTTTTCTTCCCCCAAAAAACAGTTACTTTTTTGACTGATGGCAATAAAAAGGGAACCAAATAAATAAAAAATATTTAATAAAAATAATAAAATACATACAAACACAAACTAAAGTGAAGAAGAAGAGGTGGAGAGAAGAAGAAGAAGCATCATAATAAAAGTTGTTGTAAATTTGTTTGATTATTACACTGTAAACGTTTTCCCTTTTACGTTTTGCTTATTCCTCTTCCTTTTAAGGTAATAAAAAAACATAAAAACTTTCGGTTACCAAAGGACATTGTAAACGTAAGGAAAAGTTTGTTTTATTGCGCTACTGCTACTGCTACTGCCACTGCTACTTCTACTAGTGGTGCTGTTGATACTGTGTTGCTTTTAGCCACATTGACACATTGTTAACGCGAATTAGTTGTCACCTTGTTTGAGGTCTCAAATGGTGTTTATATTGGTTCGTTGGGGTTATTGGTTGGTTGCCTTGGTTTGGTTGTCTGGTTAGGTGCTGGATTTGTTGTTGCTGTTTTGTTTGTTTTTTCTTCTTTATGGCCACACTTTGTTTATGGCTTTTATGGCTTCACTTCTAATCTAAAATTTCGTTTTCCACATTTTTATGGATTTTCTTTGATTGTTTCTCCATTAGCATGCTAACGACAACAGGATGACAGGATGATGGTTAAATTTAAATGCTAATCCCTCATAAAAATCATTATAAGCAGCATTATAACGGTACTTAACAACTCGCCATCATCAATACTTAATGGCGTTTAGTAGAGAAGAGAAGAAATTCCATAAAAATCAACCGTTAATCACTATGTATGAGTGCCACAAAAAATCAATTCTCACTCTTACGCTCATTTGCATCCATTATTGGCCTCTCCGCTTAAGCAATTTAAAAACTTAACATCATTATCGCCATGCTCATTAACGACGACAGACAACAGGATTCAGTCAACATCATCACTCTTATACTCGCACAGATTTTCATATTCATACTCATGACTCTCGTCGTTTGGCTGGTGGCACACATACCTTCTCAACTTTGTTTGTTAAAAACGTTATTGAACTCGTGCAACTTTTCTCCGAAGGTTATCGTCATACACACCCAAGTGCAAGTATAGCCAGTTGTGTGCATATATGCGTGTGTTTTTTTACATTTCTTATTGTTGTTGTTATTGTTTTTTAATGGTTTTACTTATAAGTTAATAGATCAATTGCGACAATTTAAGGCACCTTGTTTGTCTTATGTTGAAACACTACCATACGAAAGCATAGCACCCGAGCCAGCACAGCGACCGCGACCAGCAGCAACAGCAACCAGTAGAGGCAAGTCGCAGACAAACAAGTTCGTCATTCAGTTAAACACATGCAAGCAACGCATCAACTAACAACAGCAACGAACAGTCATCATCATAGTCATCATCAGCATTCATTTACAAACAACAACAAAAACACATCCATATAAGCGAACGACATGATTGCCGGCAATATTGGCGTGCTTTTTATTGTATTTGTGTGCGATAGTGCGAGCGATAGTGAGTATGCAATACGATTCAGTCAAAAAGCAGGATGGCAGACATTAAAAAGAATGAAATCTTAGAGAGGATGAATGCAGAAACTAAGGCTATTAATGTGAATGAGACATTCATGCCTTTTGCGTCTTCTAAAAAGATCTCTAATCAATCCTTGTGGTTCAGAACTTGTGGTTAAAACTCAAATTTAGGCACGAAAAGAGAGAAAGTCTAGTGGCACTCTGAGAAAATCAAATGACGATGCTGTAATAACTACTATGGAGTGGAATCCACAAGGAATTGAAGAATTGAGAGAGATAGAGAGAGAAGTTGCTTCTTTCTGAATGAACTGAAGTTATTTAAAAACATTAGCTTTGAACAAATTTTTCAAAGCCCTGTATACAAGGCATTGGGAACTATCATCGTCGAATATTCTACAGAGTACGGCAAGTATTCCTTCTGAAACTTAAATTAAAAATGTTAACTCCAGTGTCATCGTTTTTCTGTCTAAGTTTCCTTGTCACCCGTTCCAATTTTTCTACAGATTCTTGTTAGGAATGCTGAGACGAATAGGAAAAGCCTTTAATGGATTCGAAAAGAATTCGTGGACCTTAAATGGTATCGGATTGAAGTTGTCCTGTCGACGTGTGATGCATAGCAGTTGGCCACTGTTTCTACAGCATAAGCCGCCTCGTTTTCAGGGAGTACTATAGGAACCCGATACGATCAATAACCCAACCTTACTATACTCTTCGCTTTTAAGACCATATAGAGTAGAATAAGGAAATGAATCTACAATTAAAACAAAAGGAACTGCAGTGGTTTCTCTACTGAGTTGTACATGCATTTAGAATTGAATGGAACTGGTCTGTTCTAATGACTGTTAAATACAAACTAAGCGAAGCAGGAGGCAAATGATAGATGACTGTTGACAAAAGCAGTGATTTCTCTTCAGTAAGGAGACAGGAAATTCAAAAGTTTTGGAGCGAGCCGTATGCCATGGACTTCAGAACAGACGTCATCGGTTTTTGCGTGGCAAAGCATTTAAAGGTCTAGGCATGGTGACTAAAGTGCTACTAAGGGAACTGGCCGGTTTCATACGGAGCCGGTTTCATACGGAGCTACGATTCAAACCCATCGCTAACGGATCATGTCAAGGGGGCTTATATCGCACTGGGTTACAAAATGGGGTACATGTCCACCGAGTGAACTTGCCTGTGGATTGCAAGCAACCCGGTAACCTAATCTAACATAACCCTCGGTAGTACTACAAGGTAAAAGTTTGGTGTATTTCGGGTTGCAATTTAATGTCTTAGACCGTCATGTACTCTGTGACTCTTTGAGATAATATTTCTAGACCTATTGCCTCCTTAAGCAGACTTGAGTTGGAAGCAGTTTTAAAGCGGCTTCCTTATGACTTAAAGGCGAACATGATAGCTAAAGTTCTCGACAGTGAAGTTGAGCATTGGGACGGGATGTAGGCCAGCAGATCATACGATTGTAACGTTGAATCAACAGATCGTATAAGAGCACTTCTATACTGAGTGATCGTATACTCGAGATAGATGGACTGAAGTCTTAATGAGTATATCACACAGGTATTTTGGATTCGTAGGGGTACTTAGTCTTTTGTAGAAGCCTATACTAGAAATACATACATATTTCCTAATCCAATCCAAGAATATCAAGATTTAGTGAATGGAATAGCGATACATGGTGCTTTGACTCTTAATTGTACAGTAAATTGACTCAGCTATTGAAGCAGATCATATGTTACTGAAGACCTAACAATAACTGACGCATAAATTGTCTATTTCTGATGCTAAGAGGTATTCCATTAGGTTCGCTCAAAGTGGAGAGAGGTATAACGTACATATGTAGTAAGGTACATACACATCTTTGTTTTATTTTTGTGTTTTTTTTTTTTTGTCGAACAAATATTTTAAATGCTTCACAATGCCTTCTAAAATCTAATTAATTTACTCCGAAATTTTAATACGAAATTTGATTCCAAAGAACACATTCTTTTAAATTCCTGCATGCAACCCAAAGAGAAAATAAAAATATAAATTGGTACACTCTAGCAAGTACCAGCCAAAGAACAAAAAAAAAAAACAGTTTACACACCGTGCCAGGGATTAGTGTTTTGAGTAATGTCGCCAAGTCACATTGGTGCCGCACTAGGTGTGCAGCACCATCAGAGCAGTGTAATGGGATTTTGGGTGTTGTGTACCCTCTGTGCTGTGCTATGCTATGCTGTGCTGTGTTGTGCTGTAAATGTCATTCATTGATGGATGTTTAAAGTGATGATAAATGATTGATGATGAACGAAATATTGCGGTGCAACTAAGTGTGAGTGCGCTAGTGGGTTTTTGTGTGCCTGAGTGTAAGTAGGTTTCACAATTTTTTTACGCCTATTTTAATGGGGCAATGAAAACGGTTTTTGTTTTTGTTGTTGTTGTTGTTCATCATGTTTATTTTGAAGGCAATTAAATGGTATTTTATGTGACAAAGTGTGAGTAGGTGTAAGTGAAGTGATATTTTTAGGAAATTAGAGAGACACGCACACACACATAGTGATTACATGCATTTGGCAAATAAAATTTTTTATATTCAATGCAAAAGAATGGGAAATTTTTGTAAATAAATTATAAAAATATGTGTGTGTGTGTGTGTTTACAGCAGTTTCAATGAATAAGGAAAAAAAGAAGAAAATTTTTCAAAATCATTTGCAGGTAAAATTCATAATTTTTGTCACGCCCAGTTAATTGATAATAGAAAGTCTAGGAATTTTTTATAATTTATTGCGAAAAATTAATTTATTATGCTCAGGAGGGGGGGTTGCTTCAAACATTTTCTCACTTTGTAATTAATTGTTATTTTTGTAGCATATTTAAAGGCGTTTAGTAGTAAATATTTTCATTTTCTTTCTCTCTCTTTCTCTCCATTGCTCTCTTTTATCACAGACATAATCTACAGTTTGTGCATCTGCCTTTGTTGCTTCTTCAGTAACATTATTGGCTTCAATATCTGCAGAATCCTGTACACAATAAAGGGTCAGTGGAGCATGTGTTGGTTCTATAATGCCAGACATTCCTGGATTAGGAAATATGTATATTTAGTATGGGCTTCTATTAGAGAATAAAAACTACATACCTTATAAAAAAACCCCATACCTGTGTGATATATTCATTAGCACTTCCATCTCGTCCAAGAGTAGAATCACGCTCACTCGGCATAGAAGTGTACGATCTGTTGGTCAACATTGCTAATCTTTCAGCAACATGATTACATAGCTTCAATACGTGTATCTGCATAAATCTCTACATATTTAATATTCAGTGTACCATGTGTTACTATCCCATTTAGTAAGGCCCGACATTCCTGGATTAGGAAATACGTATGTCTAGTATAGGCTTCTATCAAAGGCTGAGTACCCCTTGTTGTGATATACTCATTAACACTTCAGTCCATCCATCTTGTTCAAAGGTATGACCACAATCACTCAGTATAAAAGTGTTCTTATACAATCTGTTGATCCAACTAAAAATAGTATGATCTGTTGGCATACTTTCCGTTCTCCAATATTCGATTTCATTGTAAAGAACTTTAGCTATCATTTTCGTCTTTAAGCCAAATCAATAGACTTGAATACTTAGTTGTTGTCCTATGATAAGAAATCCAGATCCTATCAGAACTATCTTCAAGATCCAGGGTTTTACATCGAGTTTAAGGAGGGAATCGGTCTAGATAATAGCAAAGACTGAACTATCATCTCAAAGCGTTACAGAGTTCATGACAGTCCAAGGCAGTAAATTGTATCCGGATAGTATAACCTTAGAAGACTTATGGTTTTTGGTAGGATGTTCATATCGTCTGTCTACTTAGAGGCGAGTATCTAACTTAAGTACTTTGACCTGAAGACCAAGTGCAACTCATTGGTGCTGCCGTACATTGGTTACACTTTAACTTCTAATAAAGATTACAAGCTTAGCTTTATGGGGATAAACACAACATAACAGTTTTATGTCCTAATACAATGGAGGGTTAATCATTTCCAAACTGTTTCCAACTGGGCGACAGTCTTAAACGAATAATTAAAGAAAAACGAATAGGAAATTTTCTTTATTTATTTAAATTCTCTCATATAATTTACCCATAAAATATGCAACATATTTTATTTCAAACAATCAGCCTTTGGGTATGCTAACAATGCTCATACAATTGTGTCAAGTAACCGTAGGAAGACAAAGAAAAATTGTTTCTTGTTTATGGGACACTTAATTTTGACAGGAAATTTGTTTTTAGATTTTATTTCTTATGGCTTATCTTTCTTGTCTTATGACACTCGACTGGAACATAATAAGTATATTGTTTCTTAATAACTCCTTGAAGTATGCAATAGTTTTTAAACAATTTATGACATTTTGTCATAATTTGTTTATGATAAAAACAAAGAAAAATAAAGAAGAAAAATTTAAATTCTTTATTAAAAAAATTTTCTTTTTCTTCTTATTTCAGTCTGCATTAAAAATTATTTCAAGATAAAACCCTTAAAGTATGCAAAAGTTTTCTTTTTTGTCTGTCTCTCTCTTAGAGATTTATGAATGATAGAAAGCGCGAATGTAAGAGAAATGTCTTGTGAAGTAGAAGACGAAAAATTTTTCATTTTCTTAAGCATTGCAGTGAGTAAAACTTGTTCCATGGAATAATTGAGTCGACACGGTTCTGTGACTTTAATTATGCTCTGGCCAAGGAGAAAACTCAATGAGAAATTGGAAAGCAAACGGAAAGAAAACGCAAAAAAACATTTGCCACCAAATTGAATATTGAAAAATTAAATTTTTGACAGTTTTGTCTTGCCACATGCTTCCCAGCTTCCAGCATTTCTAAACAAATGCTCTCCTCTTTATTAAGCCAACCACTAAATAGTTTGTCAATATTTTGTTGTTGCACGTTTCCTTTACTTCCTGGTGCCTTGGAAAGAAAAACTTTATTTCGCCTTTACGTTTTGCCTTTGGCGGGTCAAACTTCAAATGTAAAACAGCAAAAGGGAACAAGCAAGAGAAAAAGAAAAGAATTGAGACCAGCAGGAGAACCTGACCATGACTAAACAGTTTTCTTAGTTCGATGGCGTACTTTTTCTGGATTTTTTTCTTTTTTTTTTTTCAGGCGCGCATAAAAATATCTCATTTTGTGCGAAGTTAGACGAAATGGGATGGGATAAGGGGAAGGTATCCCCTTTATGATTTTCAATGCAAAGATTCCTCTTGGTTTTTGGTGTTTTTTTTTTCTCTCTTTCTTCTTAAGAATGATAAAAAGTAGTGGAGGGAAGCTGTAATGCTGGTGATACTGATGATGGTGAAGGTATTGCGAGCGCAAGAGCTGAGGGGTTGTAATATTTATTACACGTTTTTCTCTTTTATTTCTTCATTATTATTGTTGTGGCAAACGATATTTTGTCAGTTTCCTTTACGTTTTTTTTTTTTGTTTTTTGGTTTTTCTTTTGAAATATTTCCTTCTCTCCTTCTCCCTCATTCCCTGTGTGCAAATATTCCCTTTTTCTTGCTATTCGTTACAGTTTTTTATGGCTGTTCCCTCTTAAACCACCATGAATTATGAAGAATATTATTTTGTTATCCTGCATTGTTGTTGTAAACATTATTATCGTTCATGTCTTGTTGTTGTTGTTGTTGTCGTTATAATATTCTCTAACAGGATTATGTTGCAGGCAAAAGCTTAATAACGTACCAATCTTTATGGCATTTATAAAAAAGGGGGGTCAGTGTTTGACTTCACAGCGGTGCGGTACTTAAATTTCGTGTCTAAAAAAGCCGTTGAACTATTAACACGCACATGCAGACACACACACACACACCCCACTAAGGGTCGTTTAAACCCTTGTTAGTGTAACTAGATCCTGTATAATTGTGTTTGTTGTTGTTGCTGACATTTTTGTAGAGAATATTGAATGTAAAACACTTTTGACAGGCAATCAAATTTGTGGTGAACCACCAGCTAAAGCGGAGGGAGGGAAATTTAAAGATAATTGTTTAAAGAGCAGAAAAGGTTTGAATATTTTGTATGTGACTCAAGTCATAGACTACTGACCAGGCAATAATTTCGTTCAAAAAGTAAAAAAAAAAATATATCTTTGCATTTTTTTATTGCATACTTTATGACTTAACCTATAGCTTTAAAATGCTTTCGAAATGTTGCATACTTTATGGAGTTATTAAAATAAAAAAAATCAATGAACTTCTTTATTTACACAATAAGCGCAGAGTGAAAGGGCTTAATATTGAACTACAAGGACATAAGTTTACGACCCTTTCATAAAGTTTGCTCTACGCTGAAGGCTAAAAATTCTATCTTTTAGCACTAAGAGGCATTTGGTACCTACATACATACCTTACCTAACCTAGGCCAATAATAAAAGGGTAAGTATTTCACCCACCACAAAAAAGGCAACCACTACAACCGCCAAGCGTTCCCACGACAATCACATCTACGCTAGGGAACGAGCCGATCTCACATCGGCCAAGGATTGTCAACCCAGCGAAAGCTGTACCAACCGGACATTTTTATCGAAAGGGGAACACTTCCTAATACAGTAGCAAAGCTGTTATGACAACAACAACCGCCATGAATAGTAACCTTTCTCGTTTCCTGGCAGATGTTAATCTAAGCCCGTTGCATATGATAGGAAAGACCAAGGCTATGAAAGCTATGTTTAGTATAATGGAACTAAGCGTACAGCTTCCTTTCTAATTGTTAATTGACTAAACACAGTAAACCCTGTAATTCTGGGAAATGCCTCGCAACGAGACTGAATAATAAGAGTGAATGCTGCAATTTTAAGGCTATGTACTCTCTTAGGAGAGGAACAACGACAGTTGTTCTCCTGTCACATTTTAATTTACGGCCAGATTTCCTGATTTCCCTTTTTGGACAGACACTGGGCAAGAGAGAAATTGCTCGGATCTGGTCTAAAATACTGGGAAACAATGAGAAACTCGAGAGTACCTTCCTAGCAGAATTCCATGCAATCGAAATATGCGCTCAATTCAACTTGTAAAGGAGGTATAAAGGACGAGACATAGGAACACTATTTGACAGTCAGGTCCCCCTACGAGCACTCGGCTAATATGAGATTAGCCTGAGAAAAATATGAAACCATCTAAGCAATCTGACATCCATCTAGTGAGGAGATATGGGGTAAACAACTGCTAGATTTTTAATCATGTGTGGGAATACAAGGCAATAAGCAGGCAGATGAGTTTACGAGAAGACAAGAAAATTTCTGTGGTGTAGGAAGGAAAGATGGAGGAAGACAGAGTTTTTTTTTGTTGGATAATTATAACAAGAAAAGCCTTGATACACCGATCAGCCAGTGGAAAGCAAGAGCTACTTAAACTGTGTACTAAAGACTCAAAAAATACGTGTTCAGAATAGAAATCTATTCATGGCCTGTATGCAGATTTTGTGATGAGACGAATGAATGAGAAGCGGGGTTAATGTATCTCAAAAGGAATGCGCCTGGGTGTGTGTAAAGCATCAGGCAAGGAGCTATTATTATTGACACTGAAAAAGTTGTGAAATTAAGTGAAGTTTGTCACGTCAGCAGAATTGAAAGAGACAATGTCGGGTTATAAAAATACGTCTGTTCATAGGTAATGGTCTCATGGAAAAGAAACTTGACTCACAACTATTGCAATAAGCTGCAGATTTTTGTCAACAAACACTTGAGTACCCAATGTTAGTCAAGATGGTAGGACAATTTAAAGGGAAGATGGACATTTCACCTTGTCCCTGATATAACCCCTTGGATGGAGAACAAACATTGCGAGCTGGACTACTACGTGAGCCAGTTTCTAACTGGTCATGGATGCTTCAGGAAGTACCTGCACAGATTTGAACTTGATACATCTCCTATATACCCAAACTGTGTAGATGACGAAGAAGGTGAGGAGCATATTCTAACATTCTGCCCCAGATTTAGATGGCTCGGGGAAGCGAGTTTAGGACCAAATCGACTTATGGAAGAGGTGTTGAATTCTAGGATTCTATGGATGCAATACAGCTAGAGAATCGCTGAAGTTATGCAGGCACTCCGAAGGTTGGAGGAACAAAGGCGAAATTTTATTTAGTGTGATAGAGCTTTAAAACTAACCAGCCCTTCGCGAAGTAATACCTTACGGCAGTCCCGCGGGGGGAGAGTGGTTGAAGAATGTAGGGGGTGGGTTTAGTACGTAGGCACCAGTGATGGTGAATCATTCACTCTTTTATTGGAACAAAAGAGTCTTTCAAAGTTTCCCACCTCCGGCCCAAGACAAAAAAAAAAGACACACCTTTGTACCTAGATGCCAACAAGCAAAAGCAATACAACACCATCTGCTATCGCAATTTGTAAAAGGAAAAATGAAAAAAGGAAAATTTCTTTTCGTTTTCGTTATTCATTTAAACGTATCCATAAAAGAATTTAAGAATCACTGCTTTGTGCGCAGATAATGAAGTGACACAAATTGTTCAAGAAAAATAACACAATAAAATATGAATATGACAACAAAAACAACAAAAACAACAACAAGAATAACATGTATAGAAATGCCGACAAGAAACATGAAAATATTTCCGAAAGAAAAACAGAAAATAAATACAAGACATGTCACGTTTAAGCAACAAATTGCAACAACAAAAAGGAAAAAAATAATTGAAGAAAAAAAACGTAAGTCACAGTGACAAGATAGTTAATTATGAGAAGAAAAACATACACGTACATGCACGCATACATAAGCACAAACATATGTACGTGAACACAAAACACACATGAAATATAAAAGGAAATAATAACCAAGTTATAGAAACAAATACACTAATACACACACATACACATACACATACACGTACATACGTATATATTAGGTGTAGAATTTGAAAGAGTGGAACTCTATCTTCAATAATTCAGAGAAAGAGCATTAAAGGCTTAAAATTCATAGAATAAAAGACACTGACAATTTTGCGTTCTCAAAGCATTTTGGAGACCCAATACATGGTTGGCGCAATTCAAGTGTAATAATTTAGACTTGGAGGACGAAGAACGCCCAAGTTAGCCACGAAAAGATGATGGAACAGAGACTTCAATCCATGAACACTGCTATCAAAATCAATAAGAATTTAGAGAATCATTGAGATTCTTTGCAGATTCATCAAAAAGCTCGGATATTCATCGAAAAATCATCTTCAACCATGAGGCCCATTTATGGATGAATGGGAACGTGAACAAACAAAAATTGTCGAATCTGGGACGATACTAACCAACATGAATGAAGTCGCCGTAGTCTCGCAGGTAGTGTCTTGGCTTATTAGACGTAAGGCCACTGTTCAAAACCCCAGGTCAGACATCAAGACGAAAATATGAAAAGAAATATTTCTTCGGCGATTTCCTCTCAGCAGATTTCTGTCAAAAACTCTGAGAACTAAATAAAAATTTTCATGTAAAGTTTCTCAAAAAATTTGTCGTTCGGAGTGGACTTTAAACTGTATGTCTCGCCACTCATGTATAAAATTAACACACACAACATAAGTGGTGTGAGAAGCTCGTTCGTAATCCTGACTGAAGGGTTGTTATCATCAATTATGCATGTATGTAATGTAACCAACATGATATCCAAGAAAAAGCCACTATCTGTATTATTTTTGGGCTGGCAGCATCATTGCTACGTATTCCTTTGAGACCGATGTTGGCCTAGGCTTCCATGTCAAAAGGGAGCACTATAGATCGATGATTACCAATATATTTTACCTTCACAGGCCAGCGCTCTAAGTATGTCACACAGCATAATTCTATTTGATGGCATGGTCATCTCATGTGGAGGTGATATAAACTGGTTACCGATATCGTGCGATTTGACCCCGTTAAAGTTTTATTGTCTGATTTTATTATTATAAGTCGCAGGTGTATGTGAATAAGCTACACGCCATAGCAGTACTCAAAGACAAAATTCTGTGCGCCACTCTTCACAACTTGATGTAAACAACAACAATTGCTTTTCTTTGTTTTTCCTCTGTTTATACCCTTTCCATAAACAAGAACAATTACTAGACAATTATTCGACAGATCTTTGTAACGAAGATCTTCAAACTACGATTACTCTTTTCAAACTCAACTTTACTAACTCCGTCGCCTGCTTTGCCTTGCCTTTTATATGACAAAGTAAACACTCTGATGAATGATCTCGAAGGCGAATGCTCGTGACTACGCCTTCTCGAAATCTCTATAAACGTAAATATCGTTGTTTACATTTATTCTTGTAGAACCCATGACCCTCACGCTAATAGTCTAGCACACTACCCATTAGACTACCAGGGCACTCAGTAGGAGTGGATATTTTATATGTTTTCTAAAGAAATTCAAGAAATTCAAGCTTTAACTAAAGCCTCTTACCAATCTCTAGGCAACCACATTTCCTAGTATAAAATCGGGCCTTTTCAGCTCTTAATACTGTTATGTTTTTACATACATACATACATAATTGGTCATTACAACCCTTTAGTCAGGATTATTGACCTAGTTTCTCACACCACTTATGTTGTGTGTGTTAATTTTATACATAAGTGGCGGGACCTACAGTTTAAAGTCGACTCCGAACGACAGATTTTTTGAGAAACTTTTCATGGCAGTTTTATTTGCTCTCAGAGTTTTTGCCAGAAATCTGCTGAGAGGAAATCGCCGAAGAAATACTTTTTGTATTTTGTTTTGATGTCTGGCCTGGGGCTCGAACCCTGGGTTTACGTCTAATAAGCCAACACAGTACCTACTAGACTACGGCGACTTCTGTTTTTACATTTCGAAAACGTTTAAAATATGAGCTCGTAGATTGCGAATAAAAATAAAAATAAATTTGTGATTAGTTTTAATTAAAATTCTTTATTATTCGCACAATTCTGTGCGACACTGTCCACAACTTGATGTAAACAACAACAATTGCTCTTCTTTGTTATTCCTCTGTTTACAACCTTCGTATAAACAATAACTATTACTATGCAATTATACGGCAGATCTCTGTAACCGAGATCTTCAAAACGCGATTACTCTCTTCAAACGCACCGCGTCTTCACACAAGACTAACTGAACTTCACTGACTCCATTGCCTACTTTGCCTTGCCTTTTATATGGCAACGTAAACAGTTCGATGAATATTCTTGAAGGCGAATGTTCTTGACTTGAAAATGAAATCTCTATAAATGTAAACATCGTTGTTTACGTTTATTTTTGTAGTGTTGTTGGTATATTTTTGTTTACTTGTTTACCATTTTTTTTATGCTGGTGTTTGTTGTTATATTAAGCAGGACGATAATATGTAAACAGGTTTGTTTACTTGCATTGTTTTATTTTTGTAGCTTTTTTGTAGCTTCTAATGTTAAGCGATGTAAAAGTAAAACAGCAGTATCTAGATTTTTCATTTTCGTAACAATATACAAAAAAAGGTCACATTTTTTAGTTTCAACACCCAATATAATACATAAATAAGCAAACTATTAAAACATACAATACAAAATATTAGCCTGTACATACCTATAAAACATGTCCTTAAACAATGTTGCACATGATGAAGATTATAAATGATGAAAAATGTTGTTTCAGCTCTCCCTCGCTCTCTCGCTCTCTCTCTCTCTCTCTGCCTCTTATTAAGTCTTTATTCGTCTTTATTTTTTGTTTTGTTTTCTTATTAAGAGTTGATGCCACAAACAAGACCCCGTACAAAAGCACGAACGTTACGTTTGTGAAAGTGTTTTGCCAGAAGCCGAAGAGAATTTAATGCAAAGAAGTAAAAAAGGATATGCAGAGGATGAATGTTAAGAAAATAGAAGAAGTTCTAGAGTTTAACCAAAAAGAATCTGAAAAAAAAGAAGAAAAATATGCCAAAAAATATGATTATTGTTCTTGTTGTTATTATTATTATTGTTGTTGTATTGTACACAATAGAATTTTGATTATCATTTGATTTATTTGCATGGAAAATATTATTTAAATTCACTTCAATACGACACACACACAATTCACTCCCAAAATAATAAACGAAAGTAGAGAGAAAAAAAAAGAGGAAAAGGAAGTCAGTAAAGCAACAAAAACATACACACTCATGTGTGTATACAAACCAATACAAACAAAAGGTCTCAAGACCGACCAAAACCATAAAGTTACTGCGGCTGCTGCTGGTGCTGGTGCTATTGTTGCCAGTTTTAAAGCCGTTGTGCTAAGCCCAGTGTGTGTACTAGAAACCCAGAGCATTTACAATACCAGCACAGCACACTGTCATCATATCTAAAGGATATTTAAGGATATAAATTTCTTTCCTGTTTTTATTAAACAAAACATAACCAAATTATTTGAATTGAAACCAGGAAATACATCAGAAAACCGAGACATATACAGAGACAGATAGAGAGAGACAGAGAGCGAGAGAGTATAGATTAGAATAGGAGACATTCATCCAGGATTACTTATATATATTTTGGTCGCCTACCATAATCTCTGTTCAAACTATTAAGTTGTTCTCCTGTCACATTTTAATTTACTGCCACATTTCCTTTTCCTTTATTTGGAGAAAAATAAAATAAAAGAGCTCTTTCACAGAGAGAGAGGCAGGTGTCGTCCGTCTGTCTATTAAACAGGCGGCCAGCAGAGTAACGAAATACTCTCTGATTAATAGAAATACAAAAAGGGATTACAATTTAAGAGCTTCACAGGCTATTGCATTACAAAGTAATCCTTAATCCTGTGCTGGTTGTCATAAATAATAGTTTAAGTGACACAGTTTTTGTTCCCCTCCCCCTGCTATTGTTTTTTTTTTTTTTATTACAAATTGACATTGTGTGTGTGAAATGCTATTGTTTTTGTAACAGAAATTAAATAAAAAATGGAGACCAATAAAAATATTTCCCGCATGTTTTTCATTCAATAATAAACGAAAGGAAAATGAAATTTTTCTTCTTGGCTTCATAAGTTAAGTCAAGTTCGATAGGTTACCCACTATTACTAGCTTTCATTCACAGGATGCTCATCCACCATCTTCTTTCATGTCTTTTTTTTTTGTTGTGAAAGTGTGCATCACTGGTGAAATAAAGCAGACGAACAAAAGCTAGTGATCTGCAACTCGTATAACAAAGCGATCTATGGAATGATTGGTTAATTGAGCACATCATTCACAATAAGATCTCAATTAACCACCACAGTATCGTTTTGAAACAACATCAAGACCACAGATAATGACTTCACCAAATAAGAACGAAGCAAAAAACGTAACGAACTTAAACTGTTTATAAAGTCAAGAGATTGAGGAGAGCCAGGCTTGCATACAGCTCTTAGTCGTTAAAGAAAGACACCTAAAAACCTTAGTAGTCTAGAGCTTGACCGATTGTCTGCCACTCTGAAGTGTTTCTACAGTTTCTGCAGTGACCACACATAATTGGTCATTGCAACTCTTTAGTGAGAAGTACGACCTAGCTTCTTACAGCACTTATGTTGTGTGTGTTAATTTTATACACGAGTGGCTGTAGGCCCCAGTTTAAAGTCGATTCCGAACCTTAGATTTTTTTGAGAAACTTTACATGGCAATTTTATTTCATTCGCAGAGGTTTTGCCAGAAATCTGTTGACAGGAAGCCGCCGAATAAATATGTGTTTCATATTTCGTTTAGTTGGAGATGTCTGACACAGGGTTTGAACCGTGACCCTTACTTCTAATAAGCCAACACACTGTCCACTAGACTACGATGACTTCTAAGACGATTACAACCAATTTAAAAAGTCGAGAAGTTCGACGAGTATCAGTCTTGCATACCGCTCTTAGCTGTTAAAGAAAGACCCCAAAAACCTTAGTCATCTGGACACAATTTGTAGCGTTAACTACAGTTTAATGCGACCCCGAAAAATAGATTATTTAGTAACTTTTCATGGCAATTTACTCGCAGAGCTCTTGCCAGAACACTGCTGCATTGTTCGTTTTGTTCGAGATGTCTGAGCTAGAGTTTGAACCACGGACTCGAGTCTAATAAGCTAACATACTAGCTACTAGACTACGGCGATCGTCTAACATTCTGCAGTTTTTCTGCTTAAACCTTAGAGTAGAAGGTGGCATGTTCCACATCTATAATTAGCTTCCTCTCTGTGTATCGGAGCTTTAATTAAGGATAATTGCGCACCGCCAACCCTTCAGTCAGGATTATTGACCTAGTTTCTCACACCACTTATGTTGTGTGTGTTAATTTTATACACGAGTGGCGAGACCTACAGTTTTAAAGTCGACTCCGAACGACAGATTTTTTGAGAAACTTTTCATGGCAATTTATTTACTCTCAGAGTTTTTGCCAGAAATCTGCTGAGAGGAAATCACCGAAGAAATACTTTTTGTATTTTTGTTTTGATGTCTGGCCTGGGGCTCGAACCCTGGCTTTACGTCTAATAAGCTAACACACTACCTACTAGACTACGGCGCACATTATTATCCTCAATTAGTCTCTACTATAAATAAAGACGAGTTGGTATTAGGCCAGGATTTCCGATACCAGGAACCTTATAGCAGCTTGAAAAAATTCTTAGTCTACCAAAAGGACTCAGCCCTTTGCAAACCATAATTTGCTAAATTTTTAATGGTGATTTGGGCCTTCAAAGATAAACCGCGTGTGTACGCTGAATAGGCTCTAATACAGTCGGCAACTGAACTTTCTGCCTTCAAATAAATTACAGCGTTTAGGCCTATTTCTGGATAAGTGGATTGCGTAAACGAACAAAATTATCCAATTTGGTGCGATACATATGCAATCAGAATAGTCACTGTTTGGTATGGATTTTAGACTGCATGAGTTCCAAAGCAGTGTAATGCAACCAGAAAAGTCACTGTTTGGCATGGAAAACATGAGGTTCTAACTGGTTGCATCTTCGGGTTGCGTAGCTCATGCCACATTGGATATTCTGCGCAATTTTTTTGAGGGCATGGTCTGGCCAACAAGATCACGCAATATTACCTGCCCAAACCTTTTCCTTCAGCATGAACCATAACTTTACATGTGTTTCTATATACCTGTGGACAAATGCGAAAACTTTTCAAGTCACCCCTCGTATAATGATGAAATGTAAAAAATTTCTTAAAATAATGTTTATTTCACTACAAATCATTTCCAATTTCCTCACAAAAAAAAATCTTTACAAAGTGCTTGCCTGTCATCATATTCATCATCATAATCTTTTCTAAGCATTCTGTACCTCTAATCACCAGCATTACGTATAGTCATCATCAGTGTCATGTTTGATTATCAAATTTCATTTAAAAAAAAAATCCAAAAGAATGTTGTTGTTGTTGTTGCTGTTTTTTTACTGCTCAAAAATTCCTCTTCTGATGCTTTGATGGCAAAATGCTACCACAGTTACAAGTGCCATTAGAAAGAAATCTGAAAGGTCTCTTCAGAAAATATTTTTCTGTATCTCTTTTGGTCAATTACACGGATTTGAACATTTCACAAAAAAGAAAAAAAAAAACGCTACCCAAAGATACATTCATTTGCTTGGGTTTTTTTTTCTTTTCTTTTCATTTTATTTTATTTTTTTTGCCTCATTTTGTTGCATAAAATTTTAAGTGAAAGTGAAATACTTTTGCTGGGAGGTATTTTATGTTAAAAACACCGAAAGATGATGATAATCATCATTATGATGATGATTATTCACTCATGCAACCATCTAAACATTCATTCATGCATTCATTCATCCATTCAGTCAGTCATTCGTTCATTCAAATAAAATTCATGGGTTTTTCTTATGGATGGCGCTCAATGGTTTCGGTTTGGTTTGGTTTGGTTGGGTTGGGCTTTGCATTGGTTTGCTGGTAAGAAGCAGAATTTGTTCGGCATCATCATCCACTACAGCCAAATGACACCAGTTTATGCCAAATTTATATGTACGTGGAGTGGATTGTGGATTTGAAAAGAAAAACTTGCAACACAAACAGAAAAAAGAAAAAAACCTGAATCCTTAGAAAACGACGTTAAACGTTTGAAGGTCCTTTTGAGCTCCACCATCAGGCAGTAAGGCATTCTGCAGCATTGATGCAGAAAGAAAACTCGTCAGCGTAAGTGAAAGTGGTTAGGCTGTCTACTTTTCTCTCAATCCCAGCCAACAACTACTATGGATATCTCTTATCCAAACGAATCTATCAAAAACCGATATCGATGCTGCAAAATAAAATACAGAAACTGATGTCTATCTGATGATGCTGCTGCTAAGTATTTGTCGTGTATTTGCTGTGTATTTAAAATCATCTTGAATGTGGCACAAAAATTTTATTGCAGTTGTTGTCGTTGCCTAAATTTTCAGCACAACATGACACACTATGTGGTATGGTATAGAATGCTATGGCATGCCATGCCATGCCATGGATGATGAGTGGCAATAGAGAGAGAAAAGAAAGAAAGCAAAAAAGGAAATAAAAATTATTTTTTTTTTTGGCGAATTTATTTTGAAATAGAAATCGAAATTGATGTTTAGCAAAATTGCAGTTGAAAGCTGAGTATAGAAATTGTTCAAAAAAAAAAAAAAATATAAAAAACACTCGCACACACACACAAATTGCATCAGAAATAGAAATAAAACACTTGGCAACAATGCCGCAGCAGATCTTTTATTTATGGCTGTTACTTTCAATCATGTTTCGTAAAAATCTACTTGAAATCCAACAAATAAAAGCAGAAAAAATAGAAATACAACCAAGCAGTTTTCCTTTTTTTCTTTCTTCAATTAAATTCAAATGAAATTTTAAAGAACATGAAAAATGAATTTCAAATCGTGCGTTGAGTGCCTGAGTGTTAGAAATTCAAAAGTCTAACCAACTTAAAAAAGTTTCTCTGTCGGTCTCTCCAGGTATAAATTTCTCCGCTATGGTGTTTTCATACAAATTTTGAATTAACACAAATCGTTTATCTCTTGGAGGCAGGGTAGTGTCGTTTCTCTCTCGTTAGCTTTCTGTTTAGCAAAGTTTAGAACCACTTCCAAGAGAGTGCTCTACAGTCTTAACACAATTTTAGAAGAAAACATTTTCTCTACGTAAAGAAAGTGAATAATACAACATATTTCAACAGGGACTACCAATCTTTAACAGTTGATAATGGCCATCTTGTTGAAGCTATAAGCACATCCGTAAAATTAAGGAGTGCGCACAAACAAATCTGGACTTACACTTTTCGTTATAGAAATAAAACTAAGTGGCGGATTTTTTTTGTTTTATATTTCAATTAAAGTAAATAATATTTGAATTCTTTTGTGTATAAAATTTTTTTCTGACAAAGGTCGCAGAGCATCCAACTTTTTGAGCCACTTTTCTTCCAGACATGTTAGGGTGTTTTTTGAAAAATCCTTTTTTTCTTCCACTTCCACGCTTTCTCTCAATACCCAAAAACTCCTTAAATTGTTTTAAGTATAACCTTAGAAACTGTTTTTTGGTTAACACCTGCGAGTCTAGCAATCGTTTTTTGTAAGCGGCGCGGTTTTTCATTGAAAATTTCAATTATTTTTCTACGACATTCTTGTTGGGTGCCCATTTTCAAAAAACTAATTTTCCTATTGCAATGACATTTAGCACGTGGATTTTGAAACAGACGACTAACAAAAACAATGTAACGGTATTCATTTTTTTCAATTATGATAAAAGTTATAAGCTTAAAAGTAGGCCCATTTTTTTTGTGCGCACTCCTTAGTTGGAATTTTCTCTCTCTCTCTCTCTCTCTCTCTCTCTTTTGCCAAATCACCATGAACGGATATGGCATTGAACAACAAGTGCAAATAATGATATCGTAAAATCAAAATGGGTGTTCTGTCCAGGCAAAACACCGCATGCTTTGCCTATTTCATGATCGCCTTAATTGTCCTGCCGAGAGGACTATTTACAACGTGGTGAATAAATTCAAGTCCACCGGTTCAGTATAAGGTCAACCAACATCCGTACAGAAGAAGCCGTGGTGGACATTTGAATGATGTTATATTCCACACATAATGGCCTCAATAGGTCCTTCAAATAGATACAAAATTTCGACCATATCTTACACACACGCTTTGTTTTTGTTTTTAATTTAAAGATTGGAAGACGCTCTAAAACCTATAGGGAATTCAAACTACAAGATAGCATAGTTAAATCAATTCTAATGTTAGCTTGAAGATTATAAATATTGTTACGAAAATGGAAATGGTGTTTGTAGGAGAATTAATTGAACTTCCTCATGATCCTCATGATCAAGAAAAAAAAAAACACTTTAAGATTTTATTTCAGAATATTTATTTAAAACTTCATGTAGATATTAATTTTGACTTTATTTAAAATTCACATTATTTAAATTATTTAACTTTAAGAAAATAAGTCCGCTTCTTCCGGAAGATAAAATTGAACTCAACTAAATTACATTTTCTATGCCTTACAAAAGCTGTTTGAGATCGACTTTTACAAATAATATTTCCAATGCCCTTGAATTTACTTCTTGTAATCAAAGGAATTAACCGTTAGGTATTTTACACATTTTTAGTAAACAAATGACAATATAAAAAGGAATAAGCAAAAATAATTTTGGAGACTAAAAACTTTTGTAGGGTTTGCGGTCAATGTTTTTTAATAGTAATAGGTTTGGGGAAAAAATCCCAAACAGTGTTACATTGTCTAACATTAAAATGATAAACAAAAGCTACAAAAACAAAAACTATGGACTTGTTTACATGCTCAACAAATAAACAAAAATATAGCAACAACATCAGTATAAAAAAGGTTTACACAAGTGAACAAACAGCCAACAACAACAAGGCAAGGACAAACGTAAACAAAATATACAAACAACAATAACGTAAACAACATTTTTACATTTATAGAGATTTCTCGAAGGCAAAGACATTCTCCTTCAAGAACATTCATCAGACTGTTTACCCTGCGATATAAAGGCAAAACAAAGCAGCTAGCGGGATCAGTATAAATTCAGTCAGTCTTGTGTGAAGACGCATTGCGTGTGCAATGAATAATTGTGGTTTGAAGGTCTACGCTATAAAGATCGGTCAAACAATTGTTATTGTTTACGCAAACGAGTGCAAAGCAGAATAAGAAACAAAGCAATTGTTGTTGTTACATCAAGTTGTGAATAAAGAATTTTATTAAAACTGAACACAAATTTATTTTTATTATTTTTGCAATCTACGAGCTCATATTTCAAACGTTTTTAAAAGGTAAAAACGTAAGAATATCATCAATGGGAAAAATATTTAAGAAAAGGTAGTAGCTAAGCCAATACTGATCTTTGGAGGACCAGGGTCAATGCGCAATCGATACGTCTTAGGGCATCCGGTTGTCACATTCAAATGAAGTCACAGATAACAATCTTTCTTGGATGAGAGAGAAATGTTACATCATTTTGAGGTTTTCTTTTTTTTTGATTAAAATATTCTGAAGTAATTTTCAGATCGTTGAGTTGGTCCGTATAACGCGCTTTTTCTATTGTTCTCTCGAACAGAGTGTTGGTAAACGGTTTGATTTATTCAGTTATTCCTTGCCTTTAAGAACTCAGGTTTAGTTTGAAACAAAGGCGATGCACGGTATGTAAGTTAGAATATTCTGCAGTAATCTTAGTTTATAAATCATAAATTCTCCTTTCCATTGCTCTTCAGTTGTTGTCGGTATATCGAATATGGCATATTCAAATAAAGTGATGAATATGATAAATTGTATCAGTTGTTTTTATCATTCGGCAACGTAGGTTAAATTGGTATCTCACGCGACCTTTTGTGATCTGCTTCTGGCTGGGATTTACGTTTTCTGGTTGAGAGCTGTGACGAAGCCACTCAATGGCAAATGGCAGAAGCGGAACTCTGGAAACAGGTAACATGCGAATGGACATCTTAAACTTAGTAAAGGCTGGCATAATTTGGGTATGAAAAGAGAAAAGGATAGACTTACTTAGGGGGAATAGGTTGTTTGCTGTTTTTACACATAGACCGGCTAATGTTTTTCTCCTTTTCGGTACTGAAATAAAGGATTTACTTTTCAAACATACTGCAATCAAACAATATCACATACATACATAATTGGTCATTACAACCCTTCAGTCAGGATTACAACCTAACTTCTCACACCACCTATGTTGTGTGTGTTAATTTTATACATGACTGGTGGAGCCTACTGTTTAAAGTCGACTTTGAACGACAGATTTTTGAGAAGCTCTTCATGGCAATTTTATTTACTCTCAGAGTTTTTGCCAGAAATCTGCTGAGAGGAAGTCGCCGATGAAATATTTTTTTCATATTTTGTTTTAATGCCTGACCT